>CM073764.1:12984379-13603954 GCA_037127475.1 Arma custos
CAATTAATTTTTATAAGTGCATTACGCTTGCATAAACTTATTGTGCAATTTTTCAACTTGATTATTGCTATGTAGAATTGGGTTTGTAATTTTTTTTATTTAGCGTCGCTTTATGCTTATGTGGATAACTGAACGATGCTAGAGTGGGAGTCCTAAATTTTTGCCTATCCAGGTCTTAATTAGGATAGTGGGATTTAATACCATTTTACTTCTTTTCCAAAAGACGGCCATAAGGAAGAATTTTTTTACTTCTTTTAAAACTCCTTTAGGCCACCTGTCGGTCTACGATCCCGTGATCCCGGTGATCATGGACATGGATGGTTTTCATTCTCATCTATTCTAAATCTCATCTTAACGTGATCGTTGATATTTTCATAAAATTAATATTAGTGGGATGGTTCAGATTTGACATCAAGGAACACCTAACTCGGTAACAGCAAATTGAATGAATTAACCACTTGTTCAAAAAGGACCTCTCCGAGTGTTTTAATTTATTACAAAACTGATTTTATAAAAAAATAATAAATCAAGGTAAATATAGCGGCATTGATTATGATGTTTGGCTTTTGGCTGAAACAGAAAGGTGAAAAACTAAAAAAAAAACAGTATCCCTACATTACTTAGGATTCCGTAATGTACTATAATTAAACTCTCTCTCTCTTCTCGCTCTCTCTCTCTCTCTCTCATCTCTCTCTCTCTCTCCTCTCTCTCTTCTCTCTCTCTCTCTCTCTCTCTCTCTCTCTCTCTCTCTATCTCTCTCTTCTCTCTCTCTCTCTCTCTCTTCTCCTCTCTCTCCTCTCTCTCTCTCTCTCTCTCTCTCTCTCTCTCTCTCTCTCTTCTCTCTCTCTCTCTCTCTCTCTCTCTCTCTCTCTCTCTCTCTCTCTCTCTCCCCCTCCTCTCTCTCTCTCTCTCTCTCATCTCTCTCTCTCTCTCTCTCTCCTCTCTCTCTCTCTCTCTCTCCTCCCTCCCTCCCTCCCCCTCCTCCCTCTTCTCCCTCTCTCTTCTCTCTCTCTCTCTCTCTCTCTCTCTCTCTCTCTCTCTCTCTCTCTCTCTCTCTTCTCTCTCATTGAGTGGAGTATTTTGTCAAAGGTAGTATTCTGACTATTAAATCAACGATTCTCTTTAAACTGTTGAATAGAAACAACGTCAACACTTCAACCTGACATAACATCTCTTCCTTTCAAACTACTGGAACGAGCTGGAACACAGACGCCGGCCAGAAACCCTTCATATAATAATTCAAAATATTAATTAGTAATAACCATCATAGTCTACACGAAATTAGGCTCTTAGTTCGTTGTCATTACGTACAATTAACGAGTATAACAAATAGCAGTATAGGAATTCGTTTTATTAATTTACCAAATGTACAGTTCAAAAACAACATTAAAAAGACAAGGACTCAGAGAAGTAAATGGAACAGAGAAAAAAATATTTTCGCAAATGAAAATTTGTAAGTAAATGGCCAACGTTAGTCATAAACAAGAACGTTAAAACATAACGAATAAAAAAAAAAAAAACAGACTTAAAAACAACATTCTACTGCTATTCATTACAGTTTATGTGACTGAAATAGCAAATTAAGATAGAATTAGATTTAATAGACATAGAAATTAAAAAGTAGATTAAGTTATGAGATGGTATAAAATATAGAGTAAATATACCCGCTCATGTTCTCACTTCATAGATTGTTTGTGTTAGCTCCTCAATTAAATAATGATTCATTAACTAGTTGTGCGTTATAATTTATTGTTAAAATACGAGTATTAAAGAACACTCTGGGACAAATAAAAGTGAACAATTTTTTTCCCATCGATTGATCATTTTATTATCTTTTTATCTAATATGCTGGACTGTATTACTATGCAATTATTATCTTTGAAAAAAAACAGCTTCCAGTCAATTCATTCATTCTTTCAAAACAATGACGTTTCGATATTTTAAAATACATCAACATCCTAATATAACTTTTAAAAAGTTACAAGTCAAACTCTGCAAAAAAAAAGCAATCATAAATCAGTTATACAATCCAATTTTTTTGTTTTGTTTTTGGATTGTATAACTGATTTATGATTGTTGTTTTTTTGCAGAGTTTTGACTTATAACTTTTTTAAAGTTATATTAGGATGTTGATGTTTTTTAAAATGTTGAAAATGACATTTAAGTGTCGAAACGTCATTGTTTTCAAAGAATGAATGAATTGACTGGAAACATTTTATTTTATTTTGTATTATAATTTTAACAATGTATTTTGACATTAAATGTATACACACTTTGCTTGATGGAAATAAACACAACTGGGAGAAGATGTCGTTTTACAAAGTATTGACCATCACCGTCAGTTTACACTTATTTTGTTTTAAAAATAACAATTGGAAAATAATTTTACCAATATTATAGTATATCACATCACTGTCGTGTATGTAATTTCTTCATTATATGTAGTTCCTTTCATTTTTAGTACTTTTATTCATAGAAAATCAAGGAGGGGTGTCAGGCTTTGTACAGCAGCAGCTTCTGGAGATTTCTCGATTGAAAGAAGGCTTGCTGGAAGGGTAAATACATTATTTCTCATTGCAAAGGGGGTACAATCATGTATGTCTTTAATATTCCAGACGAAGATTTTGTTTTCTTCAAGATAATGCACACCTTTACAATTAAAAAGTAAAAATTGATGGATTCCATGACAGGAGAATCAAGCTGTTGAAATGGCCTCTTTATTCGAACCTGAACCCCAACAAGAACCTTTTGAAATGTCTCGGATAATGTTTACTCAAAAAGGAACCCATAATTCTTGGAGATCTGAGAGATGGCGTCTAGAAGGCAGCGAAAGTTGTAACTCATAAAAAGCAGCATCTTTTGAAAAATCTGAGCCTTGTTATGAACCTTGGTACTAGAAATGAAAAGGGGTACAATAGAATATTAAATGTGTGTAGTAAAATTATTCACCCAGAATACACTTTTTTCATTTGTGTCGGTCGCATGAGTAGGGTTCTACCGATACCCAAAAATATCGATACCAGGCCTTTGCGATATATCGGAACAAAGTATCGATACCGAGAAAATATCGAAAGAAAAATATCGATATCACTCGGTATCGGAAGATTTTTAGTCGTTTAAAAGCACGGTTCATCAAATGGCTACAAACATTCCATTGCCAGGAAAACGTCACACATTGGATAATCAATGAAATAGTGAAAGACCTTTTATTTTTTATTTTTTATTAGAATAATATGGTTCTCATTCGATATTCTCAAAGTATCGAAAGATCTTTCCGATATTTCACAGATGGCTGATATATAAATTTTTTATTATGTTATGAACCCTATCTCCACATATCAGGGAAAGTAATTAAAAGAAAAAAAACATATACATGCATAGGAAAGGACATTCTTTCGATACTAGAAGAACAGGATACTCTTTCGATATTCTAAAAATATTTTCCGATACTTCACAGATGGCTGATATCTAAATTTTTTATTATGGTATGAACCCTATCTGTACATATCAGGTAAATTAATTAAAAGAAAAAAATAATATATATATATATATATATATATATATATATATATACATAGTAAAGAAAAATTCTTTCCATACCAGAACAGGGTACTCTTTTGATATTCTCAAAATATCGAATGATCATACCGATATTTCACAGATAGCCAATATCTAAATTATTATGTTAACAACACTATCTGTACACATTAGGGAAATAAGTTAAAAGAAAAAAATAATATATATGCATAGCAATGGAAATTCTTTAGTTACTAGAAGAACAGGGTACTCTTTCGATATTCTCAAAATATTTGCCGATACTTCACACATGGCTAATATCTAAATTTTTTATTATGTTATGAACCCTATATGTGAAAGGCTAGCCTTTGAGCAGAGAGGATCTAGAAGCTTTAGCACCGAGACAGATAAGAGGCTTTATTTTTATATTATATATTTTCACTCTTTCTTTTTTCTTTAAAATAGGTTTACATTACTTATTTTATTTATAAATTAAAAAAAGGGAATAATGTCAGAAAATAGTGATGGTCGGGATGATATCCCCCGATAAAAACCAGTAAGAAATAACAAATGTGATTCTTGATAATAATTTATTACATAATTTAGTTAATAATAATTCAGTTCATGATTCGAACATTAATTTCAGTGTTATCAATTCCAGATGAGGAGCTGACCCAAACATATCTTTATTATTTTATAGATCTACGATAAGGGCAATTCTTGATTATGGAGCAGTCATATACGGTGAAGCCCCAGATTCATCATTAAAAAAACTAGACGTAATCCAAAACCGTTGCATAAGAATTTATAAGAATTGAAAGAGTACCCTGTTCTTCTGGTATCGAAAGAATTTTTCTATGTATATATATTATTTTTTTCTTTTAATTAATTTCCGTGATATGTACAGATACGGTTTATAATAATAAAATAATAGGGTTCATATAGGGAAAGGAAACATATCATTCTATTTTTTTGAGAATATGGAAAGAATGTGCCGTAAGGATATATTCAACTTTTTATTCAGGTTTCGTTTGGATGAGCAAAAAAAAAAAAAAAAAAAAAAAAAAAAGGTCAGTTAACTGTTTCGATATTTAGTTTTCCATACCGATATCGATAAAATATTGGAAGAAAAATATCGATACCAAAATATCGGTATCGAAAGGAAAAGTATCGATACTGTACCCATTTCGGTAATATCGGTAGAACCCTACGCATGAGGGTCGGTCCTTTGTATGACATCATATTCTCCCACTTTTACTTATTAACATCAAATAAATTTTATACTTATTTTTATACAATAAATTTAATTTCATAATTTTTTTGTTTCGAATCTCCATTTATTTATATAAACAAATATTTACAATATATATATATACAATACATAAATATATATATACGGAAATAATTATAGTACTTTTTCTACCCGGAGGTATTTTAAGCAATACATAGAATGAGTCCGCTGAAGGCGGGTTCTCTAAACCGGCCAAGGCCGCTGATTCTATACATTCAAAGCAGGGAGAGACCGCTTTAAGGGATTAGGTGATAGGAAGAAGAAAGGGGGGAGAGGAAGGAAGAAAGGAAGAAAGGCTTGGACAAGGGAGTCCTCACCCCATCCCTAGGCCAATGAGAGCACGTCGACCAAGGGGACACTGCCTTGCCACCTCCCAGGTCTGGGAGGGGGAACTATGTCTCTAAAGAGTGGGTTGCTACACGCCTTCAGCCCATCAAAAAATTTGATGTGCCTCCGGCTAATGTAGTTCGGTATAGACGGGAGTTTCAGCTCCTCATAGATTTTAGTATTACGCGCCCTTTGGAGCGACGTGCCTTTAACTATACGCCTAAGGATGGAGTTCTGGAACTGCTGTAGACTTTTTAGTGTGGTTTTGTAAATATGTTTCAGGAGCGGCGCACCATGGAGCAGCGTTGGTCTAATAATCGACTTATAAATTTGGCATTTAAGCCGTAACGACAGTTGGGGCGAAGTGAGGAGGTGGTAGAGCCTATTGGACTTTTGTCGGGCCAGTTTCAGCCTCCCCCTGACGTGACTCGAGAAGGTAAAATGCCTATCAAGAGTGACGCCAAGGTAGAGGATAGAGTTAGATACACGACGATCTTCATCTTCAATTGTGAAGGTCGTCGGGAGGCGCTTTTTGCCTTCCTGAAATGACATCACGATGGCATCCGTCTTAGACGGATTCACCCTGATGCCATTCATCTTTAAATCATCAATAATTGACACCGACGCCTTTTGTGCCTTTTTAAGGGCATGACGGGCGTTGGCACTTGAAGCATAAATCCCTATGTCGTCCGCATAGGCCGCTACTACCGCTCCTTCATGCTTAACCGAGACCACGGGTGCTGTGAATATCACAAACAACAGTGGCCCCAGTACAGACCCTTGTGGTACTCCACAGGTGGTGTTGCTAGAAGTCGAGTAGCTTTCCCCGACTCGCACGACGAAGGATCTTCGGCTAAGATAGCTTCGGATTAAACGGCATAACGAGCCTGGGAAGTTAAACTCTTCCAAGCGTCGGAGTAACAGTGTGTGAGACACACTGTCAAAGGCCTGAGTGCAATCAAGGGATATAAAGGCCGTGGCTTTGTTCATGTTCATCTGCTCTATGGTGTGCGCTTGGAGCTTTGCCAGGTGATGGTCACAGGAAACACCTCTAAGGAAACCAGTCTGTTCTGGGGGGATAATGTTTTCCTCTCTACAGTGGGTCAGCAAATGGTGGTGGACAAGTCTCTCGAAAATTTTACTCATATGAGAGAGCAAGCTGATCGGCCGGTAGTGATCAGGTAGTTTACCAGACTTCCCCGGCTTAAGTAGTGGTACTACAACGGCTTTTTTCCATGCTTCAGGAAAGTATGAGATTCTCATACAGGTGTTGAAGATGTTCAATAGGAAGGCTTTACCTTTTCTAGGGAGCATCTTCAACATGACATAAGGGATGTTGTCTAGCCCAGAGGATTTTTTATCTACGTTGGCCAATGAGGGCAAGAATGTGCTTTGGAGGTTTCCTGATGGCGTTGGGTTGCGGACTAAACTTCGGGATATGCTGGTTTGCTGAGTCCAGTATGGTAGTGGTGATGACTTGCACCGCCCTATCCACCTCTGCCTCTGTACTCAGGCGATCGATCACGGGGAGATTTTCCTCAATGCTAGCCCTGAATCCTTTCCAGTCGGCCTTGTTTAAGAGGTACTTGCTAGCAGTCGGGGCTGCGGGTTTACCTCCGAAAATATATGCAATCGGCCGATGATCTGACGGACCGAATGGGAGCGCTATACAGCCCGTTATGGTGTGCAGATCCCTGGTTAGGAGGAGGTCTAGAGTTGAGGTATATCCGGGTAGGGAATCATGCCGGAAGGTATGAACCCCGGGGTGGTAGGCGACTAGTCCAGTCTTGGTAATGTACGTCCCTAGTGGGTCATGGTTGATACATAGCCAGGCAGGGTGTTTGGCATTGAAGTCACCAAGGACTATATAGCGACTGACTGACTGGGCGTGTTGCAACAACGATCTCACAGCTTTATGAACAGCTCTCGGCCTCCTATAGACGCAGCTGAACGTGAAACGGGTCTTGAACCGCACGTCAACAGTGACTATATGAGTGCCGGCAGTTGAACACACTGGACTAGAAACTCTCCTAGATGGTACATCATTTCGGACGAGGATGGCGACGCCTGCCTTGGTTCCCATTGCACAGGTCTCCCTGTACACTGTGTAACCATGGAAATTTATTCGAGCTGAGGAGGGTAGCATGGTGTCCGTCAGCGCCACCACCGATGGGCGGTGCTGCTGTAGGAGGATTTCAACTTCGGCCAACTTCGAGAGAAGGCCTCTGATGTTATAATTGATGACTAGATGTTCAGTCATGTCGCCTGGTATCCATCACCAAAGACATCATCTGAGACATCATCTGTGTCATCATCTGCATCATCAAGTTGAACTTCTCGAAGAGGCAGGAGAGGGTGAGGTCTTGTCCTGGTGCCAGCTGGTAAGCTGATGGTACCGAGGGGAGCTGTGTCACTAGAGGTGGTTCAGGTGTGGGGTGGAGGTAAGCAAGGTGGTGGGGGGTAAGAGAGGAGTGGGGAAGCGGTCCCTTACCTGATTGGCTCGGCTGCTGTGCAGGTGTTCCTCCAATGAGTTGAGAATAGCTTGTGTCCTTGGTGGCTAGGCGGCTAGGCTTCCTTCCTGATGCTGGTGTGGCTGCTACGGCGGCTTCCTTCTTCGCTTTCGATCTTAGGAGTTCTTGTCTCTTTGGGCATTCCTTCGAGAAGGCTGGGTGGGGGCCCTTGCAGTTCTGGCATGTGGCAGTTTCTCCGCGATTTTTACACTGGTTCAGCAGATGGTGCTCGCCGCACCAGGCACAGTGGCATGTTCGACCGCAGTATTGCTTGGTGTGGCCGTATTCCTGGCACTGGTAGCATTGTACAGGGCCACGTTCTTCTTTAAAGGCAGATGCGGTAAATTTAACACGACCTGCATACCTTAGCTTCTTCAAGTCTTCGATTTTGACTGTGTGGTCAGTTATTACCAAAATGCCCTCGGTGGGTCGTAGTGTGCCCGTGGGGTCCTTTCGCATCAACTTCTTAGCAGATTTGAACCCTGTTAAGCCTATCATGAGGTCCTGAGTGATGGCTTCCATGTCTGCGTCGATATCGTAACCGTAGAGGACAAACTTTTTCGACCTCTTGGTACCTCTTGGGGCATAGGTGTGGTACTGCGTCGTGCCATCCGTATTTAGTAGGGCTCTGGTGGCATTATGATCTTGGTAGTTAAATAAATAAACTCTCAGTTCTGCTTCAGATGAATTGGTGGCATAATTCGTGATATTTAATTTGTCCATCCTTTCCGTGAGCTCTCGCTGCGAGATCGGAGGCCTGATCACAATCGGAGGAGGGAGCCTCGTCTTAGTAGCTGTGTTGGTCGCCGATGTGCTTGGTTCGCTGATATTAGTTAAGGTACCAAATTTGTTCGCAACTTTAGTGGGTGTAGGTCCCTTGTAGACTGGGGGTCTGGAACTGAATTTCTTAGGTACAGGCTGGAAAACTTCCACTTCGGTGGGTCCTCCTGACCTCTTCTCTCCTCTGTTGTCGTCAGTTACTTCCATCGAGGTACTAGGTTCTTCAACAGGCACTGATCCGGTAGCCATGGCTGGGAACGACGTGACGGAACTAGATACGCCGAACCGGACGGGCCGTGACGTCGGGACGAGCAGTGGGGGGGCTCTTGCCAGCGCAAGGCTGCCCGTTTGGCTGTTGAGGTTTATTCCACTGGATATGTGTGGACCTCGTCAGCTTAAGGCGCAAGCTAAGCAAGATGAACAGCGCACAATACACAACAAAGTGAATGGTAGGATAGGTGTGTTTAATAAAGACACCTATGCAAAAAATTCAGTTTTATATTTATATATAATATATATATATGATTTTTTTTTTCATAATACATCATAATAATCATAGTAAAATGAAGAATAAAAATTTTAATCAACGGGAAGAAGTTAGTTGTGCACGTTTCTTTGTCCCGGAGTGTACATGTTGTTACATCTCTGTGTGTAACTTGGAATCCTCATACTAGACTGAAACGACAATAAACAGCTCGCCGTTTTAGGCTTCTTCAATTTTTACCCGGCAAACGCTCTAAACTCCCAATCAATTACAGAATCATGTACATGACAATCGTAAGACCTATCTGGATTTACGGGGTACAGCTTTGGGCTCTACTATGCCATCGAATTCCTCTCGTATTGAATCCTTACAATCCAAAATCCTTCGTAAAATCCTCAATGATCCTTTCTTTGTTATGGACAAAGTAATCCAGAATGACCTAAATATCCCGTTTGTTACTAATTTGGCGTTTTTCCGATATCAATATTTTTATCAAAAAATCTTCATTCCCACTCAAACCTATTTTCAAACCTAGCAACCTCTTCAATCCCTGATAATCCTCCGAGGCGTCTGAAAAGAAGAAGGCATCGTGATCTTTTAAGTTGAATTTCTTATTCGAGTCCTACCATTGGTTAGTTTCTTTACGTGTCTTTATCCCAACCCATTGTTTATCTTTAATTATATTTACTTGATGAATTCTATTACAGAGTTGTAAATTTCAATATATTTTTTTTTTTTTAATTATTATTACTATGAATCTTTCGACTTCTTCTGTTATCAAGTAAGAGAACAATAAGGTTTGAAACCGGAGGTTGGTATTTAGCTTGATTGCAGGATGAGCTAGCTGCCTACATGATATAGGAAGGGGTTTCATAAAGGGTCTTCCTCGACCGACCGACAGGTAGTTGAGTAAGTAGATTACATCAGGCCAAAACGGAGAAAGTCATCCGCAAGGTCGGAATCTCCATTTCATCCCGCCCAGTCGAAGATATTTTGACCTCAGCCTTTCTTCCGTCTTCTGCCGTTCTAGATTTTTATCTGTTGCGGTCGTTCATTCTTAACATTCATAAAGGGTTTAACCGTTTTTTTACAAGTCGATCTGACACGGTACTTATTATCATAATCGATTGTTTGTTTGTTGTTGCTTAGAGGCGTAAAACCCTAGGGTCATCAACTCGTTGATTTTTGATTTTTTTAATTATTTATATATAAAAAAAGAGAAAAAAAATAGAAAATTAAATCTCTCTCTCTCTCTCTCTCTCTCTCTCTATATATATATATATATATATATATATATATATATATATATATATATATATATATAAACATAAAAACAAAAAGTAGGGGTAATGGATGGTGAAATATTGCTTATTAATTTATTAATTTACAGTTTGTAATGAATGTAATCTATACATTCTTTAAGGGGGCGAGCAAGTTCTTGGGCGGTTAGAATAGCTGTGCCTCTACCTGGGAGAGTTAGAGCTGCTCGAGCAGCTTTGTCATTCCCGACAATACCCATATGCTTATGTGGTTTAGCATTATTAGATATTCGTGAATGCGTTGGACTATGGTGTTGTGAGAGTACATATTGTTCAATCCCTATAGGGCGCTAATTGAATTGGAAATTATTAGTATATTGTCGGTTTGTATATTTGTCATGGAGAAATGTATAGCGGATGCTATGGCATTTAGTTCGGCGGTATAGACGTTGCAGAGGTGGTTTAGCTTATTTTATGGGTTGAATTGGGGCTAATAAAGGCAGATCCAGTTGAGCTTTCAGACTTTGAGCCATCTGTATATATTGCAGTGTGGTGTAGTAAAGATTGTATCAGATCACAGAACATTTTTCGATATTGTGCGGTCGGGGTGTCTTGTTTACGGAACTTAGACAGCTGTAGAAATACTTTGGGTGGTCTGTAAGTCCAGGGTTGTATATGTATCTATTTTATTATGGAGTGATATGTCTTTAACGAAGGCGATTGCAAATGAGATTCTTTCTGCGAGAGGGAGAGTCGAATTCGGTTTATTATGGAAGGCAGAAGTAAAATTACGTTTAAGTATATATTTATGAGTGGGATGATCAGTTTGTAAGTATAGTTTGGAAACATAATTGATAGCAAATTTCTGTCTTCTAAATAAAAGGGGAGGGAAACCCACTTTGGTGCACAGGCTAAGGCTGGGACTTGTTCCAAAAGCACCTGTCGATATCCTAATTCCGGCGTCGTGAATGGAATCAAGCTTGGCCTAGGGTTCGTTGGCGGGTGGAAGCCTAGATAAAGGACCCATAATAAAGCTGCCCGATAGAGTTTCAGCATTGTAGCCCTGTCTGAACCCCAAGTAGTTCCGCTGAGTATACGTAGTATGTTTAATTTTTTTAAGGCTGATGCTTTAATTGTAATTATACGTATAACGTTCCCAGGTTAATTTTCTGTCAAATGTGAGTCCTAAAAATTTGTTTAATTTCAGTTGCGAAAATAATTACCCTTTTGTCTTCTTCTTCTTTGTTTTCCTTCTTAGTGCCTCTCAGCGTGGAGGTGACCCAATCCAAGACAGCCAAGCCCCTCGATCTCCAACCAGTGCTTTCATCTCATTCATATTCCTTCCCTTCCTTTTACCAATCCGTGATATGCGGTCCACCCATTGCAGTCTAAGACTTCCTCGAGTACGACGTCCGGTAGGCCTGGCTTTAAAAAACTTTATTGGTTCCCGGTCCTCATCCATTCTGCACAGATGACCAAACCATCCCAACTGTCTCCTCTCCACTGTTTCCCTCAGTGCAGGCACTCTCAGGCCTCCCCTTATCCTCTCATTCCTAACTCTGTCCCTTCTTGTTTTGCTTGCCATCCCCCGGAGGTATTTCATTTCAGCAGGGGTAACCTTACTCCAGTGCTTGTCCATCCCAGCTCTCACTTCTATAAATAAAGGTAGATCTATGGACTTAAAGATGTGTAATTTTCCTATTCCCTTTTCACTACCACTGAGTTGCATAGCTGGTAGCATATGCTATTTCCCGTTTTAATCCTGTTTGAGAGCTCTTGGCCCATTTTCCCATTTCTACCGAGCACTACTCCTAGGTAGGTATACTCTTGCGCCGTCTCCAAGTTTTCTCATCTGCAGTAAATCATAACCTCCTTTTCTTCACGCCCGATGTACTTCACCTTGCTTTTTCCAACATTTAATGTCACGCCTTTCCTTTCCGCTCTCCTTTTATGAATACTTACTTTGAATACAATTAATATCTATATAGCACTGACATTTAACGCTTTTACATAATTAAATTAAAATTTATCTGGAAACGACATACATATGGATGCGTCACGTATGTCTTGGGAAGGGAGTCTCCCAGACCTCGTCATCTTGAATACTTGAGATTCCAGGCCTGAGTCTCGGTCTTCTATGCTAGCTGTTTTCTCATCTTAAAGTATCCAAGTCTCTAAGTTCTCCTTCAGATCCTGCGAAGTTCTCTCCCTAGTCCTTAACCTGTTCTCTCACAACAATCACTCTCTCTTTACCCACACTTAATTCCAATTCAATTCCCGATTTGTCTCTGCCGACCTCCCTATAAGGTATTGGCACCCTCCTTAGTTATATTGCTCCCAACTTTTTTGTTCGAAGTTTTTATATACCGTCGTTTCCTTTAATCTCATTTTCAGACAATCACTTATTTGTTGTTTTCTGTAATTCAACCCGACGTGGGTTTGAAAAAAAAGTATTTCATTCCGTTTTTTTTAATACAATCTCCTCCACTGTAATTATTATATTACTTGTATTTGTTTTGCACCTAATACAAATACAAGTAATCTAAAATTTTAGAATTTAATATGTTAGAAAGTAATCTAAACTTAAAATTTTTAGAAATATTTTCATATTTTATCCCAGTAATAACAAGAATGTAATGGATTAACCACACTTTTTATTGGCTACTCATTTATCACATTCTCAGTTATTAATTGTTGTCATTTAGACTATACAATAAATGAGAATACGAGTACAGCAGCAACAAGTTTATTAAGCATTTTTTTTTATTTGATTTGTAATCCTTAATGCTTCTGTCGAATATGACTCTATAGCATATGAGTTAGCATTGATAAAATCATGTTTATGATATGAACTCATAAATAAATGATATGAAACAAATCATAAGTGTTCTTGAAACATCCGATCTACTATGAGTCCTTAAATCTTAATATAAACTTTCAATAATTTACTTCCTGAACACAAAAAGACTTCAAAGTTCTATATTTTTAAACTTGGATTGGAATTTTATTGTGACAAGCATATTCAAGACTAAATTGTGAATAATTCATCCATAACTGTTCAGCTTTCTACCTTATTCATTTGGACATATCATATATAGTAATTATAGCTGCTATACAGTCTTCACACCGAATGAGAGTTGTAAATTCATCTTAATAGTGATGAGACCATCAGGTAGCCACAGCGTTATCAGAACCCGTTCAAAGCGTACTTTCACTTCGGGTTGCACCACAGTGGACCTTACATCGTTCGGATCGCGAACTTAATATCTTACTCTATGAGGTAAATTATTAATCATAAATTCCTTCTCAAATTACTACCTAAATGGAATATTTTTTCGCTCTTCTGTTAAGATTTTATAAATATTCAACTCCATGCATAGATGTATATCTATGGAAGAAACTGTTTTTTATCAATAGAATACCTCCGATCACTCTTCAGCTCTTTAAAGTACTGTTATCTACATGACAAAACAAAGCGAACAAGCTGAACAGTGTGTAGCCTCCTTATGTGAATTGTGATAAAATAAAAATATTTTTTAAGTAACAGTAACACACACACACAGTAATAGTAATGTAATACACACTGATGCGAAATAACTCACAAACACTCACCATCATCCGGTTTGAGTGTGTGTCTGTGTATTATTATGTTTGTGAGTGATTTTCCGTGTTTGTGTTTCTGATCTTTAAAGAATACCAACATTTTATAAAGCAAATCATAGGAGTTGATGACCTAAAGGGGCGCTTTTAAACTCCAAGAAATGGCAACAAAATATACTTTTTTTATTAAAAAAATTAGAGCTTTATAATGTTTTATTATTTATTTAACATAGTTCTGTCTTGCATTAACATTACCATTCTGCCTTCATCACAGCTTATCGGTGCTAACCACTCATAATTAATAATTTAATTTCTAATGCCTTATTTCAGTTCTAAAATACTATCTCGAAAGTTAATGAGATTTCTTTGGAAACAAATACGTGCACCTTGGCGTGTAAATCAGATCAAGTTATGAAACTGAGTTGAAAATTGCAGAAAATTTTTGGAAGAATTTAAATAAATTTATGGTGTTGCTGTAGAAGATATTGTGAAAAATAAGTAACCATAGATGGAAGTTTATATTAGAAGTTTAAATATTAAATATTATATTATGCAGTGTTAATCCACTTGTGGAAGTAACTTTGCCATAATATCTTTTGCTATATCATCAAATATTTATTTGAATTCTTCCACATGGCCTAGTGGCGTTCTTAGTTGAACTTGTGATTTGAGTACTACCAGTGGGTAGTTTCTCTACTTGTCATTATGCATCACTCAGCCTATTTACTTGTTGTATTATTTTAATACAGTTGTATTTATCAATAAATAAATGTAAAAAAAAAGAAAAGAATTCTTCCACAAATTCGTGCGTTTTAAAACATTTATTCAGGGCACGATCGAAGTTATGTAGGAAATTTATAAGTTATATACATAATGGATGTATAGAAAGTGGAAAAAGTTTTGTATAACATATATATGACTGTTTCATACTAATTAATGATTAACCATTAACTGCCCAATAATGCAGAGCTAAACTTTCGTCTTTATTTAGTTAACTATTAGCATAATTAATAATAAATATCAAATTGTGGGTTGAATATTCATAAAACCTACCTTTTTATTGTAATTTGAATACATTTTTTTTGTATTGACAATTACTTTCTGATTGCACATTTTACACATTTGTGACAGCTTAGCCAATAACCAATCTCATATGTCCCATTTTACGCTATTAGATATAGCTATTACTGTAATATTTAGGAATATAGATTACTTTGAATATTGATATTATATTGATTAGTTATAATATAATGTGTTAATACCATATTGTAATTAGTTGATGGATTGAAAACAGAGGTAAAATTAATAAGGAATCATCTATGTTTATTTTATATACTATAATAAATAATTTAAAAAATATATCTTATTTTAACTTTTGAAAGTTGTGTATTGCAGTGATTCTCTTTTAATGGTTTTTAATCAGATGTAATTGTCATAAAGTTAATTAAATAAAATTACAAATTCTAATTTCATATCAATAATCTTGTTACATATTTAATTTTGGAATAGCAATCAATTATGAAGCTGAAACCGATACATTATTATCATTATATATTGCTTAATATAAAATTGCAAAACATCTATGGCACAGTGGTTTCGAAGTATTCTATGGCAAATTAAAAAATACTAAAAAAAAAAAAGAAAAAAAAAGTTGCTTGCCCTCTTTTAGAACCAGTATGCAGTAGAGCAACATAGTTTCTTCTTGTGTCACACTTTTTTCCAATCAAATCATTTGTTAGCTAAAGACACATGTTCAATAAGTATCATTACAGAAATGAAATATTTAATTTCTAATTTTAAAAATCCTTATTTTTTCCAAACGAGTAGAAACTTTATTTGATACCTATGAATGATTGGTAAACGTTAAAGGTTTTTTCTATTCATAAAAAATTTTTGAAAGAATCAGAGAGGCATAGTTAGATGCATACATATTTTCATTTAAACTAAAGTTCAAAACAGAAAGGTTGATTTTAGATAGCAAACATAGTAGCTATTATTTTTAATTTCTCCAAAGAGTTAACAGGAATAAAAAGTATGTCCTTTATAACTACTCTATATAGTTCTGGTTTGTTGTAAAAGACCTGTCATAACAATTTGCTATTACATACTATGGTTTGTGGATAATCGCAGCTTAAGGGAAGGCGCTTAACCAGATCCTTTCCGGTACCAGAGACCTTAATTATTATTAAGTTGTTTATTCTTTTGTTTATACCTTAATAATTATTAAGTTGTTTATTCTTTAAAGAATTTATATAATTATATATCTTAGGTATGAAATTATTAAATTAAATTCAAATTATTAAATTGAAATATAATTATTATATAAATAACAATCCTTTTTATATAATGTTATGGTGCACCAATTTCAAGGAAATTTGCCAAATTTCTGTTAGCTAGATTCTTGTGTTACTGATTATATTTTCAATTTTTTTCATCTACATCGAAAATATATTGAAATGAAAAAAAAAAGATGCACAGCTTTAAGGATGAAAATGCTAGTGCAATTTGAGATAATACAAATTTATGTCTTAAAAATGAAATAATTTAGATGGAGTCTAATGAATTTAAAAACACCAAGAGAGAGCTTTCCGAGATCACAGTGCTTTAAAAGTCAGACCGTTTAAACGGTTTAGTTAGGATCTGTAATTTTTTCGAAGAGTTTTGACTAATTTAGTTCAGCTTTAAAGATAGTGATAAGCTAACACCTTTATTAGCTAATATAGCATTATATGTTCTGAAGTTTGGATCTGGGTAGTAAATTATTTTATAAAAAAAATTTGACCTAACTTTTAAATGAATATTAAAAATTAAAACAGCATAAACATGGTCGTCGATGAATACAAAAAATAAGTAAGAGCCGAAATACATAATATGTACAGAACCAGCAGCAATTTGGATAATATAAATATAATTAGAAATATATCTCAATAAGTGGGGTCACTCCTTATTTTTTAATGATTCGGGGTCTATGAGATATCAATATATAATATATATAAAATAAACACCAAAGGAATTACAAGAAAACTAAAGGTAGGAAATGCAAGGATTTTTGTTCAGACACTTAAAAATTTGAGATTAATAAAACTATTATCTACCCTTGTCCCTACCCTTTTGAACAAGTGTGAAACGAGCAAGCCAAGCTTGAAGGCAGAACAACACCTTACAACCTTTGAGAATAAGGTATTGCGTAGAATATGAGGTCCGAAAAAGGAGGACACCATAAAAAAATCTGTCTAACGTAGGATGTTAGTCAATGAGGAATATCGGATCACGCATCTGTCTGTTTAATTAACGGATGTTTAGTAACAAATGAATTTCTAAAAAGTGAACGCTGGGTCTGCTGGACCCATTCCCCAGGGAAGATCAAGGTTAGATTAAGCGTTGAATGAGGTTGGAAATTGAGCGGTTGAATGACTAGACTTTCAATCCTGATTTAATAGAGACAGTCAGATTAGTCAAATGTTAACTTTGTCAAGAATGAATATATAAAAAAAATACCATATATGGTAAATATGATTGAAGTTCGTCCTATTCAAAGTTGATATGCAATGATTTTTCATAAACATGTAAGATGTAAGTTCTAAGATTTGAGTGAATATTGAGTTCAAATACCATTAGTACTGCGACCAGCAAGTTTCAATAAATCATATCTGCTGTAAGAAAAATAAATAAAAATAGATCAACAATAATTGTTAAATTGATCGATAATCTGAATGTTGTATTAATGGAATACTGTTATCCGATAGCATTTATTTATATGTTCTGGAAAATTAATGTTGTATTTATAATATACCTTCTTAACCAGGATTTTGGCAGGCCTATGCTTATTTGTATTAGGCAATGGAGATCTTGATACAAAAATATTTATTTTTAATATTCCAAACGAGTTATGCTACAAAGAGTGTTATTATGTAAGATGGGCTATAAATTCATATTAAGACTTCGCGTGATTATAGCTCAACGGTTCAAAAACTGGCTGTAAAAGCGGTCACAGATACTTTCGAAATCTATGTCAAAACATTCAGTATTAAAATTTATATGCCCCTATTAATGTGATTGGTTCATTAGTATAGTGTATTCAATAATATAAATAAGCGTAGCTGATTATATTGAAAAATATCAATCATTTAACCGAAAAATTGGTTCATCGAAAAAAACTAATTATTCCTCTGGTTGTCGCTCTGAATTGATTCACAACAAATCTTAACTTTTCATTCGGTTCCCTTTTCTTATTTTCAAAAATAAAAATACAAAATTTGTTAAGTTAATTTTGATAGAATTTATATTAGTTATTCTTTATAAAATTCTTTGTAACTCTATAAAATTTATATTACAAATTTAATCTACTATACTTCAGTTTGGTCTATAATTTTGAACTATATATTTTTTTATCAATCTTTAATCTTTTTCTACTATGATGCTGTTGTTCTAATTCTTCATTTTTCATTTACCTTTTTTGGACACTTTATTGGATAATTTTTCACATTTTACTTTGCTCTAAGTTTTAATTTTGCATTTGTTACTTTATTGGATTTAAACAGTACCTCTTTTTTAATATATAGTCTCTCTTTTTTATTATATAATTCAATCCTCTCTGTTTTTTATTTCTACTACTTATTACATATATTATCATGCTATCAATATACTACATATAGTGTTATTCTGTGCAATGCATCATTTTAATTTATTTCTATCTTTTATATTTAGCCCTGAAGAAGTCCTGCAATGTGGATCAAAACGTTGGCTTGCCAATTAAAAGTTCTCCCAATGTAAGAGAATTTTCTTGACCCTACCCCGATTATTTTCTTTTCTTCCTCATATAATACTGTAATTGAACAACAGAAATTAACAATTTTGATCCTTCTGAATTTTTCCAAAGCCTTTGACACAGAAGACCGCAATATCCTCCTCGCCAAGCTTCGTAACTTACCTTTATTCAACATTGCTATAGGATGGTTCAAGTCTTTCCTCTCAGATCGTTCCCAAAATGTTCTGGTCCCTGGTCAACCTCCTTCAATAACCCTCTGTCCTGTGATGTCCCTCGGGGTTCATCACTATCCCCCACCCCATTTGCCATCTACATAAACGACCTTGCACTTCTTATACAACATTCCCCGCATCATGTCTACGCTGATGATTTCCAAATGTACCTATCCTTTTCCCCTTCCGATCTAATACTAGCCACGGAAAAACTCCAGGATGATCTGAATCGAATAAGTCGATGGGCAAAGAATAATAATAATAAGCTAAAGTTGAACGTGGACACAACCATGGCAATAGTAATAGGGTCAAACTACTTCCTTAAAACTATTCCCCATAATCCAATCCTCTTTATAAACTATAATCCTGTCAAATTCTACCCACCCGTCAAAACCCTTGGAATTATCTTTGACCAAACCCTCTCCTGAAAAAACCATGTCTCTGAAATTCCTCGCCGTATCTTCTTCTCCTTAAAGCGCCTGAATTACCCCGGTCACCCGATTTTACGAAAAGCTGAAGTGGCTTTACCTTTCCTATCGTAGCAAAAACTTCCTAGCTTCCTTTCTTTACCAAGTTGTCCTATCCCGCCGACCATCATACATTTTCGATCTCCTTCAATTCAAAACCACAGTCCTCTTTCGTAACACCTGTTCTCGGCTCTCTGATCTATATACAGCATCCCATCGAACAGGGATTATTTCTTTGTTTAGAGTTCTGATAACAGTCAGATGCCTATTAGAGGTGAACTAGGAAGTCAATTTATGGTTTATAGTGTTGTTCTATTTCTGATCGTATATTGACATATCATTAAGTTATCTTAGCAGCTGGATCCAGTGCTTCAGGTGACAAACCGGTCCTTGGAAATGAATCATGGCCTTTTATTATTCAATGTTTTCTTCTTTGTTTATAATTCCACCATAAGGTGCTGTTTTATTACTTTATGATATTTTTACTCTGAATAAAAGTAAATATATCATTTTTTTTCAACACTGCTTATTCACCCAGTGAAAGCAAATAAAATGTTTACTTAAAATCAGGAATACCTAGATAAATAGGGCAAGGGACATTAAGCTGGTGTTTAAGTTTCCCTTAGGGTCGGTATCTTTACATTGAAGAGACAAGACGGCACACAGTGGGGGTAAAAGGCGCTTAAAAATGTTCTTTTTTCCCCTATATTCAATCAATTGAGGATTAGTAAATTTGCATAGGCACTCAGAACCTTTTAGGCAATCAGAACTGGAATTTTAGAGCATTTTGTCCACTACAAAGCACAAGAGATCCTTTAGACTATGAAGAACTATGAGTGTGGGAATTAAAAAAATTGCTTTTAAGCAATTAGTCTATTAATTTTTTTTTCTTATTAAAGGCGGGTAAATTTAATTTATCTCGCCCAAATATTATCCAATGATAGTAATAGGAGGAAAAAAAAATTAATAATCTAATATTCAAACCGAAAATCGGTTTTGATCAGCACCGAAAAACTAGGAAATTCAAGGTGTTCAAAGCATTTTTTTTTTTCAAAACATTCTACATAAAAATGACCTCTTATCTACTCTTTGAAATATATATTAATTAAACATCAAGGGTCTGAATGAAGATCCTGAAAGGAAATTAGTTGCGGAAACCTGCGAACTTTGCATACTGAGTTCAAACAAATCGAAAAAACTCACCTGTGTTAACAAACAAATGAGAGACGGGAGATCTTAATCCTTTTGTTCTTTATTCCATTCTGATATTATGTCAGTTGTCGTTTATGTGTTTGATTACTACGCCATTGATAAAAGATAAACACAGATAAATAAATATTTGTTCTTGTGGAAAAATTATTGAAGTTAAAGGAACAGAATGCACACACTTAAATTAAATATTTAGTGGATGAATTTCACCTGTCCGATTTCATCAACAATTAATTGAAGATTAGATTGAGTGTTATTAATAAATTTAAAACAAAATGTGTCTCGTGTTCACGCAAAAAAAAAGTTTTTTTGAAAAATCAATGATTATGATAAAATGGCTCAATGATAAGAATTTCATTTGTATTATATGACATCCTACACAAATTAATACAATATGATTTTATTTGTTGGAATGATATCTCAACCAACTTTTTTGAAAAATATTTGTTCTTTCCTGACAATTGCCTTGTATACTGAACATTTTTTATCCTCTCATTCGTTTCATAGTATGTACTATCCCACTACTAGGTAACACAAACAAGTCTGCCAAGTTCCCAGGCTATACTTCAATCTTCTGAGGATTTAATAATTTTTAAGCGTTTTTTAGCGTGTTTGCCCCACTGTGCAGCAGTTGTAAGCAAGAAGCGGGCAGGCAACTCAACATGTAGACTGCCACATATAGCGAAAGGGCTTCCTTTTCTTTCTTTCTAAGTACATATAAAGTTCACTTGTAATTATGATCAGCAAACAATAAATGTAATATTATTCAATTAGATGAAAAGGACCTTTATTTAATATACAACTCCTAGTCAACCTTTATTAATTATATAGAATTACTACATTTAAAATATAGATACAGAGGGGCATCCCATTTTATTATTTAAATATTACTCAAATCAATGGATCTGACTTTTCCTCGAGATCATTGTTTGGGAAGTGAAGCCAATATAGCAACATATATTGGGTTGTATTTCCTAAAACCTTTCAGCCTATAATTATTCCGTTATTTCCTTTGGAAATACATAGAATTATACAAAAAAGGGGTGGTTTTAAAGCTTCTACATTATTTTTATAATGCACTACAGTTGTTTTGCATAGTCGATGGTTAATAACTATTAAAAGAGCTTTGAGTACTTCAAAAACATTTACATTATTAATAAAACAAAAAATGTCATTTTTCAATTTAAATACTTTATTGAAAACTTAGGTAATATTCATAAGGTCCAATCTGTTTGCAATACATACTTAATAACTCGAGATTCCAATACTCAACAAGATCATACATCAGGTGTATGCACAAAAATCGATAACACTAATCTTATTTCCGTACTTTTATTTCCAAAATAGAAATAAATTTCTGCTTCTATATATTATTAAATTATTTCATAGTACATGTTAAACTATTTTTATTTTGTGAGTTGTTTCTGGAAGTTCTTGGAGCAAGGTTGCTGTCTCTATTTGATGTGTATTTTGTGCTATTAATGTGAGAAGTGTTGACCTTTAGTTTTCTCTAATTAGCGAAACAATGACTAGTTATTTTTTTCTAGTATCTTAAATTTTAAGAGACTTAAGGCTTTCTTGGATTTGTCCTATTACATTTTAATTTATGATTTTTGTCTTCTTCTGAGTTTCATTTAATTTATTGTTTAGCCGTTAAAAACTACGTTTTTCGACGAATCGTATATAATTAAACTTTATTTATTGCATTTAACACTTTGTATTAATGATGTAGTAATATCGAGAGATTACTGTTAAAAAAATAATACTAATATATAAGAAACGGCTTTAAAAATTGCATTAACGCCTTTTCAAGTGATTTTGATGATAGTAAATCCTACATAAATTTTAAGACCAATCTATTTTGCAATGATTTAAATAATTTATTTAATTTGGTTTTTGAGAAAAAGTTGGCGTTTACTTTTAATTTATTTTTTAAAAAATGATTAATACGTATATAGTGTTGAGAAACAGGATGATTTAGATTAATCAAATAGAAATTTAAATGGGGCTAAGATAAAAAAAAGTAATTCATTGCTTCAGATATTTTTAGACACATAAGTGGTAATCAATTTCAAGAAAATTATCATTTCCGCTGAAATTCACTGAAATAGTGATCATTAAGACAGCATGCGATACCTAATAAGTCGCTAACTCAAGATCAGGGGGAGACAAAACGAAGAAACTTATATACATATATATATATATATAAGTTAACAACAAACAAGGAATATACTTTTTTCATATTTTTGTAAGAACCTTCGTCATTTTTTTATGAATTAATTTTTTAATCTATATGCTTATAGAATTGCTAGAAATTTTATAAGTATATTCCAATTGATAACGTTGGTTATAGTTTTTTCGTGTTCTCATTCTCATTTTTCTCGCGTCATTTCTTCTCCATAAAAATACAAACAAATTTGCTAAGGAAGCGTTAAGTAAACATTGCTTAAAAGTAGTTGTTGGTTCAATGACCAGTGAAGTCATAAATACATGACACTATTACACTGCTTAGCCCCATCACCCATTCCGTTAAGGAATGTAAATAATGATTACGTACTTTTTTTTTAATGGATATGTCACTCCATCCATATTCCAGTAAACTTTCAATAATGCACTTTATTTACAATTCAATTTAAATCAAAGATGCTTGTGTCACGTTCAAGTTCATGAATAAATGGGTTAGAGCAAGAATTTGAAATATTTCTCCTTCCTTGCAATTTTATAAGCATATAGATTAAAAAATGAATTGATAAAAAAATGACGAAGGTTCTTACAAAAATATGAAAAAAGTATATTCCTTGTTTGTTGTTAACTTACATATAAGTTTCTTCGTTTCTGTCTCCCCCTGATCTTGAGTTAACGACTTATTAGGTGTCGCATGCTGTCTTAATGATTACTATTTCAGTGAATTTCAGCGAAAATGATAATTTTCTTAAAATTGATTACCACTTATGTGTCTGAAAATATCTGAAGCAATAAATTACTTTTTTTATCCTAGCCCAATTTAAATTTCTATTTGATTAATCTAAATTATTTTGGTATCATTTTGAGAATATTCTGTAATGCAAGACGACGTAATAAATGTGTAAATTTATGTAAAATATTTAAAAATAAATAAACAGAGTCAGTAGCTAAGGTTCCTCTATAACTATATGTCCTTATATAGAAATTTTCCTTAAAGCTACATGTCTATATAAGGCGTTCAGGATCAAATGAGGATGACTCCAAAATTCATCAGTTGACTATTTCACATTTATCCCAAGTTTCGTCAAGCAATGCTTTCTGCTCCCGAAACTGTATACTACAAGTATAATAACCTTGTAGAAGGCTTAGAACCTTACTAAAATGTTGAGAAATAAGCGTCATATTAGACAAATTGTTTGAATAAACTAGTGAAAAGGTCAATTTTTTAAATTTTGGAGCTATCCGATTTTGATACACATCTCATAGGTATTTTTTTTTTACCGGTAACTAAAATGAGGGTAAAAATTTATGTTGACTCAATGAAATGCAAAGTAACTCTTAGAAGAAATCAATTCATACATGAACATCAATGAAGTATGCAGGTGTAATAACCATCTGCATCATCTGTGACAGTTAGTTATAATGAGAAGCACAATTTATTTATTGAACCATACATTTTTATGTTGGATAAACTGATTTCATCATTATATTTCTCAGATAATACTTTTAAAAAACAAAGCAATACATTAGCAATTGATGTATATAACCGATTAGAGACAGCTGCGTTGGTCTGTACGAGACCTGATGACATTGAATCAGAGTTTTATTAATACTTTGCTGTAAATAAAAAATGCATTAAATCAAGATAAATGAAGAAAAAATAATCAGTTTATCTTAATGAATATGCATTATTACATTAATGTACCCTGATATGTAAGCAGACAATATGTTAATTCATGCCTTCGAATATCCCTCATAAGAACAAGATTCCATTATTTGAAAAATTATTTAACATTCCTCGCTTTTTGCACTTCTTGAATTATCGGAGCCATGCGTGGTACAGTATTGTACAATATAGTATGTTGTAATATAGTACTTTCCCTATCTTGTTGTTGTTGTTTGTTGGTATTTAACTGCTAATGTAAAATATTAGGTCATTCACGCCTTTGGTTTGCGTTAGAATGCCATTTTATATTGTACATAAAAAATAAACACAAATTCGTTCTCTCTCTCTCTCACACACAAAACACAGACATTCGAACTTAAGAATGGAGAAAATCCAGATACAATTTGAGATAATGCTATAATTTAGTCAGTGGGCAATGTTCATTCTATAACTGAAATACCATTGTGATGGTAGCTTCGTTATCTCCAAGTGTGCCTTCAGTAAATTTGGGGCTAGTCCTGTTTTAATTATTGTTTAAAAGTAATAAGCAATCCTCAATAAATAAACTATAAGAACGGCTCCACAATATTGGCATGAAACAAGAGACAGTTTTTCACTATTAAATGAATGAGTGAGCCGAGTGTGGCCTATTCTAAAGCGGGCCAGGGCAAACTCAATTTATCTACTAATTATAATAAATTAATTAAATTGCTCAGATTAAGAGCGATTGTCAATTGGTTTATTTGATAAGATATTTTATTAGATAGCTCACGGGAAGAGGATATATTATAAGACCTAATGACCGTTTAATTGACCATAAAAACTATTCATCAGGGCTAATTTAGCAACTGTTATAAACTGTATGGGGATTCCCTGACAAAAATTGAAACATATAAAAAAAATCTTTTTTTTAATTATTATTGTTCAGATACCTATCCCCCACCCTTATCATGGAATTATTCTGTTGGCATGTGCTTAAAGAACTAGTCATCTAAAATCAGTATGTTTTATTTTTGAAATATCTGGTTATTTTTTGTTTCAGCTGTTTTTTTTAATTATAGAACTTTGTAGATTTTTACCCCTAAGACGAACATAAGAGAGGAGCCAAACAGTGATATTAAATCACTATTGCTTATATGCTTTAAATTAAATTAAAGCGTATGAGCAATAATATTAAAAGTTAGGGTAGCACCTCTTTGATCGTAGTAACATTAATTATGTTTCAGTTATGGTTCACATTTTCTGTTTCTAAAGCAGGCGGGAAACCACCCTTTAATAATTAATTTTGTATAATTTTAGGTTCCAAAAGGGAAACACTGGCTCATATTAGCTGTGGCTAACAGATATGGATATTTTTATTATCGAAATCTTGTTCACAGGTGTGTTTGCAAATGCATTTCAATAGGGAAACTATATGATAGCATTTAGGGGTAATGCATGTGCTTCAATTTTAATATGAATCTATTTTTACCTCCTCCTGACAATTTATATTCAACATAACGTTTTCATTCAAATATTTCTTACTTATATAATTGATTCATTATATTACTTGACATTTTCGCGACAAAAAAAGACTTTGCAGCTTCTGCGTGTTCAAGGCAATGAGACAGCATTAAATTACTAACACACCCTGCTATCAGAAATCAGTGATTGCTGTCAATTATAACGAGCGACGATTCAATTCAGCAGTGATTTATCGCTTAGATCGTGACAGCTTTTAAAATGTCTTTATTAAACTTAATGCTTTTTCATAAAGAAAGAAAAAGTTCGGTTCTTCTAAAGAAATATGAAATCAAAAAAGAAGTCATTACCGATACAGGGTTTTTACAATTGACTTTATAACTAACATTTATCAAAAAATAAAAGATACCTATATCAAATTATAAAAAAGATAAATTATATAATAATAGATATAAATATGCGCTGATAGAGATACTTTCAAATATTGATTCAATAAGGAATACCGAAGAAGTTATTATATCTAGTTGGAAAGTACATGATAAACTTAAAATTGATAATTATTTTTGTTCCAGGATTGTTCGGGTTTAACACAGATTGAATCACTTCAACCTTATTTAAACAGTTAATATCTAGTTTTATGGAACAGACCAATAGGACCCACATAGGAAAAAAAAACCTGTATTATTAAATTTAGCTTTAGAGTATGTCGTTAGAAAGGTGAAACGCACTGAAGAATGTTGAATCTGGGAGTTAAAATATCTATACTTTAGCTTTGTGATATCTGCAGCCCCCGTGAGTAAGTCGTTAAGTCAAAGTTAAGTCCAGAGATAGTTAATTGTATAGAGATAAGCAGATTCGTGTAATTTTCTTAGTTTTTGGCTTGAAATGAAGTACTACTACTAAAACTACGGCATTGCCAAAACTCAAAAGATTTTAGACTTGCCTCGTAGAACAGACAATGGTACTAATAAACAATGAGATAGTCCCCAATTTCTATATTCCATTCAAACCAGAATTAGGTTCGTGGTGGGAATTAGTTTTTTAAAGTTTATATACATTCATGTTGTTTGTTGCTTAGTTATTATACAATTTTGATCTTAACCAAGTTTCTAAGCTTAAAAATGTTCATATACATAAGTCAAAACTATTATTGCTGCTATTTTAAATGCATTGATAATTAAATAAATATATTTATATGTGTGTGTTTGTGTCAGGTATCCCAATATATTTATATAATATATTCTCGTAGTTTTTTGCTTCAATGAAGTTTTAAAATAAGTATAAATCCTTTTCAAACAACTACCTGATTTAGCTCCTTGTTCACTACGTTAATAACACGATTCCACATCCCTACGAAAAACTCGGAAAATTCTGCTAAACCACTTATTCACTGGGGCTGTTGTTATTTAGTACCCATAATGACAATGTGATAATATTATAGGGTGACATTTCCTTCTATGCTTTCAGAAACAGCTGAAAAATTAACAAGCTGGAAAAGAAACTTCAACAAATGATGGTGTGGAACAAACAAGTGAAGTTACTCTTACGGAAAGGATAGAATTAGAAACGAATGAATATGAAATGACACAGAAGTATTAGCATAGCTTGGTGGATATAACTACATCACTGTCGAAATTTGTTCAGAGAGAGGTAATTTTATAGGGGTAAGCGGAACCGTCTATTTTCGTAGTTTTTGGCATGAAATGGGGGTTAAGGGTTACATTACAACTCCAGACTTAGCCCCTTTTTAACTACGAAATTCAAACGATTTCCTTTCCTAAGAACAAGATGCTCATTTTGGAGAACATTCGACCTAACCACTTATTCAGCATGGCTGTTGATATAGAAGTGTGCTATGGCGTTAGAAAATAAAGAATCGCGTGTAATATTCGATCTGAAATGGTACCTGTATCTGAAGGAATCCTCTAGAGAATAGTGGTGCATACGATCTATGAATATTAGGATGATCTTTTATAGTCATTCGAGGAAAGAATAGATTGAACGAACTAATCCAAAAAAAGTTAGTATTTGCTTAAAAGTTGGTAAGACCGAGGCTTAGGTGGGATTATTATGTCAAGGTTGATATTGAGGATTTCGATTTAGGGTGTGATCTGTAACGGACGTTTGTGGTGTCGGCTAAGATTCTTTGTGCTCGCCAAAGCTCTTACTACTATTATTATTAATAATATTTGATAATTTATGAATAATTTGCAAGAAAAAAAAATTCTTGTTGTTTAATGCATGACGAAATCTCTTCTGTAAATATTCCTCAACACAATAGATAAATATAAATTGCTCGACCAAAAATGATTGGGGTTCTGAAAATAACTCCAAACAATGGCTGACTCCGAAAGATAAACAATTAACATCAATTAATATTCTAACACTGTCCTGGACAGTTGCCGATCTTTAATTGTTTCTAGTGCCGCTTCTGGAATACTTATTTTATGCCATATTTATTTTTGTAGCTTTTTTAAAGAAAAATATGTGCTATCCAGTTTTTCTATTTATTAAGGAACTGGTTATGTAAAATTATGCAGAGCTTTTCAAATTCTTTACGAAAATTTTCCTGTAAAACAGTTAATTTAAATTACATACACAGTTTATTACATTTCCCTGTGAGATTCTCTGGTGCATTTTAGCTGAAAAAAAATTATTATTGTTATATTTTCTACTTACAATTCACACAATACAATACAATTTTTGATCATACTTTTTACATTGAGCCGAATTTTCTTCTATAACCCTTCTCAAAGTGATCTTGAATAGGATGAGCAAGATTCAACCAACACCTCTTTTCTTGTTTATTTTTATATACATAAATATATAGTTATCATTTACTTATGGACTTTAAAATGTGATTCTGTGCATTTTTTGTAATATATAATAAACAAATAAAATTTTCAACTGTATTCAGACAAAAGGTAATACATTGGTTAGGTACTGCATTGAAATCATGACAACAAAAGTGATTTTGGTACTATAAACACTGTTGAAATAGAAAGGAAAATCGTAATTATTATCTCTCCTAATAGTATAATATGCTCCTTTTCCTATTTTTAAGATATTTGAAATCCTTAATAATCCCAACAAAGGCTCCTCAACAATCTACTGTGCAAAGACACGTGGAACCCAATGGTTAGGATGCACCATTATTTTATATTATTATATCTATTGACTAGTTACTTATTTGTGATAATTAATTATTTGACTTGGTGGGGCCCCTATATTCTCACATATAGGATCGCATGGATCGCAACCCAAAGAAATTCCTGCTGATATCGTACCCTAATTTATATTAAATAAGACAGAATAAAGAGTTCTTTATTTAGTGTATGTTTACAACATCAATAAGAAAAAAGTATATTTTGAATAAGGTCTTTTTTTTACCAAATCGTGACAAAGGCCTTTTTTTTTTTTTACCAAAGACCTTTTTTTACAATGTGAGGCCCGCCATATAAGAGCAAAATAGGATTATTAAAAAATCATATTCATAATATTTTAATCTATAAATTAATAATTTTGAAAAAAAAAACAACTAATCGGTATGATAAAATGATATAAGTGTGATCGTTAAAATATGAATAGTGCTGTCGGAGTAAAAATATATTTAATTAAAAAATATTCTTCTTCCGTAGCATATTCATTTGTTAACTTATGCAACACGAGTGAGAATTCCAGATTGCTGGCTAATTACCTAAAGCTGTATCACATCCAGATGTTAAAGCAGAGTTTTTAAAACATCCCGTAGGAATTCGTTCAGAATTGTATATAAGTAAAACTAAAATTATTAAACTTTTTCTTGAATAATATTAGTGACCTCATACTCTATATATGAAGAAGAAAATTGTCCGTGTCGAGGTCAGAAAAAATTCTCTTTAATAATTGCAGGTCTTCAGGGCTTTTAGAGGGGTCAAGGGTTGAGGTCTAACTAAAATCTTAGTTAAATAAATAATTTTCCATATTAAAGAGAATTTTTTCTGACCTCGCCTGGACCATTTTCTTTCTCTTTAAATTATCAAACATAAAACTGATAAAACTAACTAAATTTGTTTGTAACAAACGATCAAGACAATGCGATAGTGCATTAATATTAGTAAGATAAAATTAAGTTCGATTCTATAGTAGTCATATTACAAGAAATTTAAAATTTAAAGTTATTTTGAAAGAAGGAGTATCTGTTCTTCCATTAAGTCCTTATCACAACTTAGAGCGAGGGATTATGCATATAAGTACACTTAATGAGGGGCACTGCCGGAAAACGAGAGATTGATAAGTCAGGAAACAAGGTGTTGGAAATACTCTCATGTATTTAACGAGAGGACCTTGATGCCCAGGCTTTATCCAACGCTTGTGCAACATCCGTTTAATTTTACAAAGTTTCCTTGTTGATGTTTTCATATGTTTTCTAATATTTAATAATAGATAAATATTTAATAATATATGGCTAATAGATGATCTAATAGAGACTTTCCGCCACATAGGGTTTGAAAATGCATGGATATTTACAGCGGCTCACAGTAAAAATAATATCCATGAATAAATAATTAGTTTAACTTATATTACATTAAAAACAATAATTTATTGTAAACACTAAAAATCCTAGTTATATATATATATAAAAGAGTTTTTCCTGAATGAAAGACTTTCGCAGAGCCAAAACGGCATAAGCTACTGATTTGAAATTTGGACAGTAGGCCAACGCGAACTAAGAGAGGATTTTTGAAAATTCATCCCATAAGAGGGTGAAAAGGGCAAAAATTGTTGTAATAAAATAAGTCTTTTTTAAAGCGAGCACCATGAAAGTTTAGATATAGCTTCTACATTTTAAATACAGAATACCATGTTTTTTTTTTTTTTAAATCAACCAATAAAAGTGTAAAATAGGGGAAATCGTAATCGAATATTTTAAGTGATAGGGATGTGACTTGGATCGTATAAGTACAAGAATATTTTAAGTGATAGGGATGTGACTTGGATCGTATAAGAAATAAAACAAAATCCACGTTTGAGTGCAGCAAACAAAGTATTAAATTGAATTAATATAAATAGAAATAGAAAAATAATTTTATTCTGGGACCAGGTCCCTTTAGAATAATAGAGATGAACATAATTAAGAAAATATTTATCTGGCCAAAGGCCTACATCTGAGTAAAAACTTATTTACAAAATATCCTGAAAGTAAATAACTAAACAGGTATGTTTTGGTAGATAATCAGAAAAAGTGATGCAAAATAAAAATACTAAAATAGAGCCAAAAACTCAAAAAGAAACACTATTATTTATTATAATGCAATTGGGAAAAACCACAATGCAAAGCCTTATGTTTCAAAAAATACACCTACTTACCAGTCGACGTTTCGCCTATTCAGGCATTATCAAGACACCAAAATCAAAAAGGGGTTATGTGAATCGCATCTCGAAGAAAAAGGTGCAAAACATCCCAACGATCAACAGCCCAAACAGGCTCCAAACATGAGACAGCACCCCGCCACCAAGACGTTCAACATACAACTCTAGTTGTAGAGTTGTATGTTGAACGTCTTGGTGGCGGGGTGCTGTCTCATGTTTGGAGCCTGTTTGGGCTGTTGATCGTTGGGATGTTTTGCACCTTTTTCTTCGAGATGCGATTCACATAACCCCTTTTTGATTTTGGCGTCTTGATAATGCCTGAATAGGCGAAACGTCGACTGGTAAGTAGGTGTATTTTTTGAAACATAAGGCTTTGCATTGTGGTTTTTCCCAATTGCATTATAACAAAATAAAAATAAATAAACAGACAAATTTACAATAAAAAGAACTAGGCTTATGGAAAAAAAACAGTAAATACATGATAGCCTCTGGTAACAGAAATAAAAAGAAAATGATTTCATTATGAGTGAGGAATATTTACAGTAGTTCATCAATCAAAGTTGAAAATATCTATCAATTATTTATTGATTATAAAGCACCTGATTGGGAATTTAGAAGATTTTGGAAAAGTTTAGATTTAAATGAGGTTAAAGAAGACGCATGACGGATGTCGGGTGGGAGTGAGTTCCAAAGAGAGATAGAATGGGCGAGAAAGGAACGCTCAAAAGTTTTGGTTCTATGGGAACGGATATAAAGATCGGAAGGGCGAGATCTTGTGCCTTGGGATTGGATAGAGGATTTGAATTGTAGGAGACTATAGATGTAAGATGGATGTTGTGAGTTGATAGTTTGATATAAGTAAGAACCAAGGAAACAGAAGGAAAAAGCCACTTTAACTCAACGTAACGGCGGGACACATGAGACCTTCTCGGGGCATCGAAGACAAATGGAAGCGAACAGTTCATAATCCGCCTCAACCTCTCCTCGAGCCTGTTCGAGAGTCCACCATATGCCACACAATCATAGTCAAAGTGTGGAAAGATAAAAGATGTGATGAGGAGCTTACGGATTGGATTAATAGTTAACTAAATACAAATTTTATAAATTTATAGTGCTCAAAAATGAATATGTAATAAGGTATATCATTTTGACTATGAGGTGAAATTATTTATTCATTTTTGTTTGTTAATTTATTTTAAATAACCTATACACTATAATAAAGTTGGATATCTTTAATTTTATTGCTTGTAAATACTTAAATTGATATTATACATAAATGTGTTGAAGATTATTTTGTTTTGTTTCCTGTACTCATTTAAATCTTTCTTGTTTCTTCTTCTTTCTAAAGGGTATATAAGGTTCGCTATAAGCCACTGTGCATAGTGTTTGCTCTTAATAATCGTAAGGAGCGATTGGTATTTTCTATAATTGAGTCAAAGGCTGTAACTTTCTTTTTCCATAAATAGCTTTCGTTAAATTTTACCTGTTTCTTGTTAAGGAGTGAAAAAAGGAGGTTCAAGTGTACGTTACAACGGAATGTCTTTAAGATTAAAATCTACTTTTTATTTTTAGATTTGAGTGCTTTACGATGAATAAAATTAGTTTTTGTATATTTTTCACTTTTTTTGTTAATGATAATATTACTGGAACTATATGAAGAGAGTAAGGCTATGAAAACAAATATAAATTAATTTAGCACTATATAAATGTATAAATATAAAATTATAATTAAATAAAAACTGTAAAGTTATATTAAAAATTAATTATAATATAAATTCACCAATTTACTATTACTATTATCAGGTGTGTAAAATACCAAAGGACATGATCCTCCCAAATACATTTTTTTTTTTTTTTTACTTACTCTTATTTTATTCCGTTTTTATATTACTTGTCACTAAAAACGAATATATATACAAGATATATAAAAATCTCCTGTCACGATGTTTGTCCGGGATAATCTCCGAAACTACTGGACCAATTTTAATGAAATTTGGCAGAGATACATAAAACTGTCCAACTTAAAATATAGGTTATATTTTGTTTCGATTAACGACTGAAAAGCCATGAAAATTCGGAGTTATTTCAGTTTTTAGCCTTTATCGGTGCGTAGTATAGCCAAATCGGTGCGTTTTTGGAAAAAACGTAATAGACTTATTTTAAAGAAGATTTAATCTCCTACAATTTGAGCCTAACCGCAGCTCTGTAGGCCTAATAGAATCTGAGTTCAGTCCTATCATGTATCCAATAACCGGAATTTTATCTAATATATAAAATTGTCGTGTCACAGTGTTTGTAACCGAACTCCTCCGAAACGACTTGACCGATTCTTATGAAATTTTGTATCTATATTAAGTAGGTCTGAGAATAGGATGTAAACTATTTTTCATAGCCCTAAGTGATATGTGCCGGCCATTATTACTCATTGTGTGTAATTTAAATCCGCCAATTATGGAATCTTACACGTTAAGTCATCAAAAATATCACCGGGAATGTTATTGAAGCAGAAATGTTGACTGGAATCTTTAAAGGAGAAGTCGTCCTGTAGCCACATATTCCAATGATACCTTCAGACCCCATAATATCGTTCAAAAGACTTCAATTTGATTTAAGCTTGGCTTTTGCTATGACCATCAACAAGTCTCAAGGCCAGACAATGTCCATTTGCGGTTTAGACCTAGAACATCCATGTTTCTCCCAGGGACAATTATATGTTGCATGCTCACGTGTTAGTAAACCATCTAATTTATTTGTATTATCAAATACAGATTAAAAAAAAATGTTGTGCGTCAATTAGTGCACAATTAAATTTAAGTAAATAGTTATAATTTAAAAAAAATATTATGAGCCATCAGCCATGATATACCTCATTCATTAATCTAATTTTTATATTTTATCAGTTAGGAATGTTGTATATTATTTATTTATTATATACCGTACTTAGATAAAAGATGAATAAAATGTAAAATCAAAAATCTATTTAATTAAATTTTTCATTCATTTATTGTTTCATTAAAATTCAGATTTTAACGTAATATATTTTTAAAACTATTACAACAGCCACAGCAACGCGTGAACGGGTCAGCTAGTATATATATATATATATATATATATATATATATATATATATATATATATATATATATATATACATTTAAACCAAACTAAACTAATGCGTTGATGAACAATCGGTTTTAAGCATCAAATTTGGAAAAAACCAACCAATTAAGAACATTTTAGTAAAATTTTACGCTTATTTAATTTCTATATATATATATATATATTTTTTTTTTTTTTTTTTTGTTTAGCGTTATATACTATCCAAATCATTGACCTGCGATGTTGTTTCTTAGAGATTTGTGTTACTTGTTAATTAAGGATAATAAAATATTGTTTGATAATATAAAATTAAATGATCAAAATTTATATGAAAGTATTTTTTAAATAAATAAATTCAGTGCGAGGAAAAAAGTGTTGCATAAGGAAAAAACCTTATTCTTGGTCGAGACAGATTTCAAAGTATTTCCTCAAATGTAAAGGAGATGGTTGGGGGGTGCAGTCAATAAGAACACCGAATAAGTGAAGTACTTATATTATGTGCCGACGTTTCGACCTACAGTGTAGGTCATCTTCAGGGCTAACAGAGAAACAAACAGAACAAAAATGTAAAAACATCAAAGTTGTACAGTAACAATACTAGTGACAAATAATGTAGAAAAATACAAAGTGGCAGATATGAAAATAGAAGATAAAGAATATTAAAAAGGAGTCAGATTATAATAAAATAAAGATATAGACAGATTTAAAAATTACTGATAATGAAAAGGCATTAAACTAGAGGTAGATATAATAAAAATCAGATAAAGACAAATATAACAAAATTATTGAAATACTCTGGCCGACTTCTTAATTATTACTCCCAACATCCACACCACCTTAAAATTAACGTCGCTAAAAATATTATTCACCGTGGCCTATCCCTCTCTGACTCCTGCTTCCATACAACCAACACCCTCCGTATCAAAGAAATCCTTTTTAAAAACAATTTCCCTCCCTATATTGTTAATAAACTCATCCATGACTACTATAACCCCCCCACCCTCACCCGATCACCACATCCACCATCTATCCCTATATACAGATCCTTGCCATATATACCCACCCTCTCTAATTGCATTCAAAAATACTTACGTTCCGTTATCCCCAATTTACGTATTGCCTTCAAATCCCATAACAAACTTTCCCATATCTATACCCGTATCAAAGATCCTATTCCCTTCAAGCTTCGTTCCCATGTCGTTTATCGGATACCTTGTTCTTCTACTAATTGCAACTCTTCCTATATAGGTGAAACCAAAAACTTCCTTAAAGACCGTATTTCTCAACACAAATATGCCATTTCCTCCCATAACCTCACCTCCTCTAAACTTTCCGAACATGCCATTTCTTTAAACCACACCTTTGATTTTGAAAATACGTCTATCCTACCTACAGCGCATAACCATGACAAACGCATCCTCTCTGAAACCATCCACATAAATTTAGATTCCTCCTCTATCAATCTTAAGTCTGATTCTCATCACCTTTCCTCTACCTACTCCCAAATTTTTAATTTACTCAAAAGACCTTAAATTCCGTTTCTTCGTCATTTATGTTTCTTTTGTTATCACTCGGTTTACATCTCTTTCATTGTTTCAACTTTTTTTATTTTTATTGTATTCATAATACATAAAAATATGTATTCATATTAATTTTATCCATCTACTCCCTTTCCCCATCTTTTCCTATTCTCCAGCATGGTTACCTTCTATAGTTAACTTTTGGCCACTAGATTTCGCCCCTATCTCTTCCCCCGGTCTTAACGTTTTTTTTTTTTTGCTGGAATCCGATAAATTCCCGTTACTCCGACTTTGATGTTTTCTTTTTTATCACTCTATCGACATTTCTTTCATTGTTTTAATTTTATTTATATTTTTTATCCTTTTTTCCTATACTCCAGTATAGTTACCTTCTATAGTTAACTTTCCGGCCACTAGATTCCGCCCCCATCTCTTCCCTCGTTCTCAACGGTCAAATTGGCCCAGTACACTCTAGCCGCGATCTGTAACGGCCACGCTTCCCATCATCCGGTATGTCTCCTCTTCATTTCTTCTTTTTATTTATTTTAAACTTTTCTCTTTATCCTTTCTCCAATTTCAATTTTCTTATTTTTTCCCCTTATCATTTTGGCATCCATCATATGTTGGTAATCATGTGTTCATATTTTTAAACACCTATTTTATTTTTCTAATTCATTAATCCCATCTAATTTTTTCATACATACATTGTAAACTATTGTTACTGTACTAGCGTTTTCACCTATTTTATCTTTTCATATTCTATTCCTATCTACTATATTTTCAAAACTGTCATTGTACACTGGTGTTATTGTACAATAGTTTTTCTATTATTCACATTTGTTATTGTACATATAGTTCCATACTTTTCTGTAATTTGGTAACATCATTAAGTCCGTTATCATACATTTTACACCTTTATTTTACTAGTTTTCTGTATTATTCATATTCCAACCTTTCTTTATATTTAAATATCCTCATTTTGTTTCTTTTGTTTAACTCCTCCTTTTGATTTTTCTTTATATTATTATATTGTACTGTACTATCCATTCTGTACATTTATTTTCTATTTTTATTTTATATGCGTTATTTATTATTCATCATTTCTGCTCATTTTCTTTAATTTTATTAAATCTGTCTTACTTTATTATATCTGCCATTATTTTCATTTTCTTTCCATTATCAATATCTTTGTTATATCTGTCTTTATCTTAATTTATTATATTCTATCACATTTTCTATAATTATATCTGTCACTATTTCAATAATTTTGTTATATTTGTCTTTATCTGATTTTTATTATATCTACCTCTAGTTTAATGCCTTTTCATTATCAGTAATTTTTAAATCTGTCTATATCTTTATTTTATTATAATCTGACTCCTTTTTAATATTCTTTATCTTCTATTTTCATATCTGCCACTTTGTATTTTTCTACATTATTTGTCACTAGTATTGTTACTGTACAACTTTGATGTTTTTACATTTTTGTTCTGTTTGTTTCTCTGTTAGCCCTGAAGATGACCTACACTGTAGGTCGAAACGTCGGCACATAATATAAGTACTTCACTTATTCGGTGTTCTTATTGACTGCACCCCCCAACCATCTCCTTTACATAAGATCATCCAGTCAACCATTTTCATCTCATTCATATTTCCTCAAATGTTGTTTAGAGAATTGAAAATGATTGGTATGCTACTAAGTCACTATGGTACTCATTATAAGGACTATAATGACTGAAGATAATGCAATTATTCTGTTATAGATATTTATAAAAATATTAAATGCTTTTAATTCAGTTCCCTGGATAAATAAATCTGAAAGCGCCAGTTTTTAATAAAATAAAGTTCTTCCTAACTCAATAAATGACTTTAAATCATATCCAATTATCATAATGGATATCACTCAGTATTGTTACTCAATGTAAATGCATTCAAATTGAGCAAACTACGTTCTTACGAAATAATCGTAACGAACTATATACGAGGGGTGTCCGTAAAATAAGTTTCCCTGCTGTGGCACGGCCGTGCAAGTTGCGGCAGGTCCCTCAGGCGGCACCAGCGTGTCGCTTGGACTCTCCCCTCCACATCCCAACCCCGGTCAACTCGCTGCCACCATCAGTTCGGCCTTGACAGCCTTGAAAGATGGAGTTCCCAATCGCTTCCCCCGCCAGGTGTGAGATACGATCCGTGATCCGTTTTTTGTGTGCTAAAAAAAAAAAAATGTGCTCATTCCCAACTTACGGAAGTGTATGGTGAAACATGCATTAGTGTCCAGATGGTGCGCAAATGGTGCAAATAGTTTAAAGAAGGGCGCACAGAAATCATCCAACACCCACCCTACAGCCCCGATCTGGCCCCAAGTGATTACCATCTGTTCCCAAGCCTGAAAAAACACCTAGGCAGAACGAATTTTGGGACAAGAGAGGAATTGGAAGAAGAGGTCATGAAGTTCTTCAACAGCGCGGCGGCGGACCTCTATGACGAGGGCATAAAAAAAATGGTGACACGGATGCAGAAGTGCATCGATGTCAACGGGGACTACGTAGAAAAATAGTTTAATGTTCAAGATTTCTAATGATGTAATAAAACATTTTTTTCACTTTTAAAAAAATAGGGAAACTTATTTTACGGACACCCCTCTCCCCTTATTTTTTGCACCTATTCCCTATATTTCTTCACGATCGAAATTTCACTTTTAATTGTTTCTTTAACGTAAAATTAAATTAATGCGTTATTCTATATTTAGTTGCCACTGAAGAGAATTAATAATATAAGTTTTCTTAAACTAAATGATTTAACTAAATAAATTTAATAATCATTTTTCATTCCGGATCACATTCCTCAGACTATGTTTTGGACTGAATATTTACTAAGGGTACTTACTTGCTAGTTATCTATGATTCTACGACTTAGCCTATAATAATTTGATATGATAATCCACTATCACTATCACTCACCCAAAAATCAATAAGGTGGTTTGATAACGATCGTTAGGCAGGTGGAGAGAAAATAAGCAGGATGATTATCGAGTTGAAACGAATAAAAACTTTATGGGAAAGTGATAATGGGGATTATTATTGATAATAAATCATAAGTTTTACAAGTTGGGTATGTAATAATCCATTGAATTATATCTAATATTCAAAGTTGCAGTATTCTTAACTATAGAAATGAATGAAGTATTTCCGTCGGATGTAGAATGCAGTACATTAACAAGACCTAAGAAAGTGCCAGAGAAACTCTTAGATGAACCTTACGAAACACTTTATAGTCAAATCTGTCTCATCTCAATTCGAAGAGATACCTGTACATCAGAGCAACCACAGCAACCGAAGTGAGGGAAACTAAGAGAGAATAATTATACTTCTGAGTCATTTCTTATTCATTCGTTCCTTATTCTATACTTACCGAATGAGCAACTTCACTTGTTTGTTCCACATCATAATTTTTTTAAGTTTCTTTCGCAGCTTGTTTATTTTTCAGATTATTCCTGAAAGCATAGAAGGCAATGTCACCCTATAATATTATCACATTATCATTATGGGTATTACATAACTTTAATCCTTGTGAATAAGTGGTTTAGTAGAATTTTCCGAGTTTCTCGTACTTAGGGATAGGGAATCGTTGGAGTGAATAAGGAGCTAAATGACTCATTGGCTTGAAGAGGATTTAACATTATTTTACAACTCTATTGTATCCAAAAACTATAAGAATGACACGATTCTTCTTCGTTCAATAAAAAAAAACTGTCTCTGGATAAAATTCGACGTTCCAAGTATTCAACGGTGCCACATATACAATGACCAAGCTAAAGATATTTTGCCATCCAGATTCGAACATTTTTCAGTGCAAACATGGATACCATTAAGCTTCTTTCAATGGACACAATTCGACTTAGCCACTTATTCACCGGGCTGCAGATATTTCACCAGTTAATTGATATAAGAAAAGATTCACAAATGAAAATTACGTTTACATACACTTTCAAACCGAAATATATTGGGATACCTGGCACAAACACACACATATAAATCTATTTATTTAATTATCAATTTATTTAACATATAACATAGCAATAACAGTTTTAATTTATCTTATCAAAAATTCCGATTAAATATTTATATAAATTGAACTTTTCAAAGTGAACATCTCCTAATGTTCACATTTACATAAATCAAGTATCAATATTTATATCAATATTATCAATATTTATCCTAGAGTATCAATCCTTATAAAAACAAATGTTGGATGGAATACGTATTTATGTTATTATATGAACATTTTTAAGCTTAGAAATTAGGTTGAGATTAAAATTGGATAATAACTAAGCAATGAACAACCGAAATTTATATAAACTTGGAAAACTAATTCCCATCACGAACCTAATTTTGTTTTGAATGGAATGAAGAAAATGGGAGCTATCTCATTGCTTATTCGTACCATTGTCTGTTCTACGAGGCCAGTCTAAAATCTTCAGTTTTGGCAATGGCGCAGTTTTCGTTACCAGCTGCTTTCATGTTTTCGTATTTATTAAGTACTAACTTTTCCTGTTTTTGTATTGTTTACTATTCCTCACATTCTGGAATATAGTAGTCGACCTCGGAATGGCAGACGAAAAAACCCTAATTTATTCATAATTCGGTTTCATAACACCATTTGAGAATAAAATCATAGAAATTTATAATAAAAATTTAGGTATCTTAAGGAAGATATTTCGAAATTTATTCTCACTAGTTGTTAATGTTAATGTCTTAAGTTGTTTGGTTTTAATGGTAACAAACTTATGATGGTTATTATTTCACCTATAACTTAACAAAAGTAGATTCATCATTATATCTTTATATTAATTTTATACTTCATTTACTAGTGATCACTTTTTATTTTTTAGAAGCAGTTATTATGAGATATCTAACCAGATTTTTCGTATTTAGACAGTACATATTTAACCAAAATATAGGGCTATTAAAAATTACCAATGCAATACTAATGTAATAACTTCATACTTCTAATGAGCCAGGTTTAAATATTTTGAACCATAAAGCTGTAATGATGTGTAAATATTTAACCGTATATGAATTAAATATTTACGAAGCATAATTACAGTATTTACACAAATAATATATTAATTATGTTATATAAAAAGTAAGAAATTCATATTATTATTATTATTATATCAATCTTTGTTCCCCTTAGCTTATAGTAGTTCTTTGATTTCTTTCGAAGATAAGAGTTGCATGTCATGAATCCTCTGTTCCAGCCTGAAATCCACACAGTTTAAAAGCCTGTATGAACTTATTTATATCTCTGCTAATAAATATGAGGGGATAGTCACGGATGATTTCGAGTATTCAATTATAAGGCCTACAAGCGGTCGATCGAAGTAAGATCGTGACCTGAGTATTACTAGTAATCACTTGCCTATTCCTCTGGAAGTAAGACATAGTATTTCATGTATTAGTGTAAGGCACGGAAGCGTAAGCATTAATGGAAAAAATCATGAAGAAAGTAAAAGCATTTGAGATGTGGTTGTACCGCTGTATTCTCCGAATTTCAAGGACCGACCAAACCAAACCATGAACCGGGTCAAAGAACCGGTCTTTCCGATTTCTTAGTCGGAAACGACCAAGAAATCTCATATATTATCAAAAAGCGGAAAAAAAGAATAAATACACTTGACGGGCCGCATCTCGCAAAATGACAAATATCGTCAACAGCTGCTGATAATGTAGGGATAGATTGATAATAAGAGGAGACCAGGTCAGAGGAGACACAGCTGGCTGCCTAATTTAAGGCAATAGTTTAGTCTAACAACTGTTCAAATATTTATAAGTGCCGCGAGTTTTGTCAGTTAAAATCGCCAACTTCCAAAATGGATAGACAATACTCTGTTGATATTAACATGAAAAAGGAAAAATAATTAAGTGTAATGTACTATAGTATTTAAAAATTTGTTGATTACTTGTGATAAACTCTGTTCGTATTGGAATATTCCCTTAAAACAAATAATTAAAAAGTAAATAAATAAAATCATTTCTACTAGCTGTTTAAAAGCCTGTATCAACTTATTTATATTATTATTACTTTATATAACTATATTACAATATTATTTCATATTTTTTTATATTACTTTATATATAGTTCATTACTTTATTACAGCATTATTCTATATAACTATATTACTTACTTATAAATATTTCTGGCAATAATTTCATATTAATGTGAAGAGATAGCCTAGGATAATTCCTTTCTAATAAAATCGTTTAATTATGGAATTACTTCAGCATCACCCGTCAATCTTTGCACTGACCTAAAATGGAAACCAGTGTAAGATCTACTCGTGTGAGTATTGCAAATCCTTGATTTCTCAAGAGCTATTACGCGAATGAAAATTCATTCGATTTTAGTACAGCGTCACGTTGAATATAAATAGGGCATGCATTGGTGGATTCTGTGAATGCAATCTTATTCGTGGGGCCTGTTTTAACTTGAGTGAACATATTAAATAGCTCAATTTGTTCCAAACAAACATTTAGTCATATTCCGCATGATTTGCACCCAGACTCCAGATCGTGATTAGGATTCAGTTCCGCGGTCGCCTTATAGAGGTGAGGGACGACCGCTCTCAGGTTTGTAGTGCCTTTGATTATTCAAGGCAGGAAACCTGCACCGACAAATCGCTAATAACATCATTAAATAAAAAATCAACAGGTCAGTTGGATGTTATTTAGTGAACTTAAGACCTAAGAAGTTTATGTTCCGATTAGACTAGTGACGCTTCTATTAATTCTTCTATTTACAAATCTATAACAAATGATTTAGTTTTACTATCATAAGATATAATATTATAAGTTTCAATTTAAGATATAGAAGTTATGGTAATAGAAAAACTAAACTAAGTTAAAATATTTTTTTATATATTCAACGGTCTTGATACCCCCCTCACTTTTCATCACTTCATAAAATTATATTGTAACCAGGGCTGTAGCTCATCAAGAGTCAAGGGGACTCTTGATTTCCTAGATTGGGAAACACCATGCTACACTAAACAACTAAATATATATATATAATTTTTTACTGAGAGAGTTTCAGAATAGTGAATTTTTAATTTCAAAAATTAAATTAAATTATTACACACTTACCTTAACACTCACACTTCGAGAATACACTTGCTCTGAAATATACCTTATCAATGATCCCATTAAACTTATTATTCATTACGTTTATTTATTCTCCTTTCACTGTATTTCGACAACGCATATTACGGAAAAATTAACATTGCGTTGGCTATACATAAAACGTGATGTGGCAATAAACTCCTTCAAGATATGTTAGCTTTCCGCTCCGTGAGAAACGGGTATCTATCTGTACTGCTCCAGATTCCAGTATCTCTCGCTCCGTATATCATTATGATGCCTTTCCCCTCAAAAGTAGTATGTGATAATACGTTTAGCATTCTCCAGAAGGTATAGGGACAAAATTCTTCCTAAAGTCTTGCTTGGTATTCCAACACCTAGTGAGTGATTGAGAGACCTCGAGTTAATGGTCGAGAAGGACCCATTTAGTATTCAATCTTTATCCAACGCGAGGAAACAACTTCCACTCGGTGGCCTTCTTCCGCGAAATCTTCCCAAATTTCACTCAATATAATATTTACGAAAATTAACAGCAAGCACAAGCTTTTTTTACGATATTGAATGATAATAGTTGCCCTTGATTATATAAGTGGTTTCTCATAGAAATGGAGAACTAGCCAACGTTTCGACTTACTTTGTAGGTCTTCTTCAGGGCTATATGCAATATAATTAAATGTTTATAATTAATATGTTTAAAATAATTTTTAAACATGATAAATATAAATAATCAAAATATGGGTAAAAATTGCACAGCATGGTAAATATAGAGATTAAAATGTATGAGTGTATAGTATTAACAACCAAGTGCCAAGAAGGTAGTAAAATGCGTAATAAAGAATACAATAAGAATTAAACAGAAAGTGTTGAAAATTAAATTTTATCTTATATCTTTTCACTTTTTACTCATCCCTCCTCCATTTTATTTTATTCCCCTCATAACCACAACATTACAAAACATATAATACCATTATTTTCACTATTTCCATGCTCACTATTTCTGTAAGGCGTTTATTTATTTTCAACATTTAAGTATCATTTTACGACATTCATCCGGGTTCAACTTCACTCATTATTTTTATTTTTAATTATATCTTTACTCATCCACAAAACATTGTCTTTTTATATGTATTCTAGTCCAATATAGCCCATCTATTGTAACTTACTTATCCCACTTTTTATACAATTTTTACATGTTTATTTCAATATCAACTCCTTTGTCACCATTTCTTAACACTTACTACACATTGTACTATATCAATCATTTATAATATTTCATGAACCTGTTGTACACATCTTAGTCCCCATTAGCAGTTAACATTATCTCTCGCTTCCATTACTTATCATCATTGTTTCTTATTAACATTTTAATTTTTATTGCAATATGCCTATTTATTTTATTTCCTATGCCTATGTATTTTTATTACTTGATTTATTACTTACTTTATTTATTACATACTGGATTTTTTATACTTTTTTTCTGGATTTTTTATAATTGTTCATTTTTTATTTATTACTGTATTTCTTATTATTTTCTATTTTTAATTTTATTTTACTACTGATACCTGATACCTAAGATACCTGATACGCAGGTATTTTTACTTTAACATTTACCCATTTTAATATTCAATGTTAATTTTTTATATTTATCACCTTATTCTTTAATTTTCAACACTTTCTGATTAATATTTATTTTATTCTTTATTATGTATTTCACTACCTTCCTGGCACTTGGTTGTTAATACTATACACTCATACATTTTAACCTTTACATTTACCATATCTGCAACTTTTATCATTTTTTAATTTTCAATTGCCTGTATTCACCATACTTCGATTATTAATATTTAACATGTTTAAAAAATTTTGTACTACTTTTTAATTCTCAATTTTGTACATGTATATTGGCATTTATGTATTTAATTGTCTGTATTTTGCATATAGCCCTGAAGTAGAACCACAAAGTAGGTCGAAACGTTGGCTACTTAATAAACATTTCTCCAATTCTAAGAGAAATTTATTGTCCTCTACCCGGACCACTTTCTTCCACCTTTTTTTACGATGGATTGTATTTTTTCGTTCATCAATCAAATTTTATGTTAAACTTCTTATTCTTCTTCTTCCCACGGGGCTAAGATCAATGGAGGACCTCCTCCACAATTTTCCTCAACTTCGACCGATCTTCCGCGACCCTTCTCCATGTTCTCACCCCCAGTTGCCCAAACTTCGCCAGCCATCGCAGTCTAGGCCTTATATTAAACTATTTTCTACTTTTTAGTATTGATTTTATAGTTTTATTTTAACTATATATAGTTATGTACCTTTATATTTGGAACAAAATATCCGTAATTCCTCAGTTGATCCTTCTAGTTGTCTATGCTTGCCTCAAAGATTAAGTAACGCCTTAGTACTTGATAAAAGATCCTGTCATGTCTTCCGATATCAAAAATATCTAATCCTGAATAATGTGACAAACTCAATAAAATATATTGTCATCGGTCCTTGAGAAGAGTGAAATATTTCAATTTAATTCTTTGTTTTGAAGTAGACGAAAATCGAGTTAAAAAATCAAGTTACATAAAAGTGAAGGAATGACTAATTATTAATACTTATTTTTAATTAAGGTTCTAAAGATGATTATTCTTATTCTCATATTTTCAGAAAATGTATGAAGCAGCTATAAGTAGTAAAAAAAAAAAAAAGGGTGGGGCAACATATATTTTCTGTTATAAAGCGTATTTAACACAAGTTGACCGTACCAGTTACTAAACAAAAATATAGTTGCAGATAAACAAAATCAGTACAACCAAATATACAAAAAATCATTGACGCATCACATAACATGTTTTTTTTAAACCGATTTCGAAAATCAGAAGATATTTAAGCTAGAACTAAATCATCTCTGACAATACCATACATTAATATCGAATAGTTTATTTTGATGAAAATTGTTTGAAAGTTCTAACAACCAATCAAATTTTGTCATTTTGTGTCATATGAAACAATTTCACCCAATCATGTCAATATTACACTGATAATTGCATGCGAATGTTCAAATTGAGAAGAGGAGAGGTGCTGAGGTCCAAATTGGAGAATTTTAATTTGAACGGGTAAATGAATTTGTCTACCTCGGAGCGCTGATAAATGCAAACAATGATATGCAGCTGGAGAAGAAGATTAGTGGCTGCTAACAGGTGTTATTTTGGACTGCAGCGGCACACGAAGAGCAAATCTCTGTCTAGAAGGACTAAATTACAGCTCTACAAGACACTAATAAGGTCTGTCGTCACCTATGGCTCCGAATGCTCGACACTGTATAATTGGGTAACCTATTGCCTACAACAGGAGTATTCCTCCTTTTTCCAACTTTTTTGAAGGAAGTATTAAAAAAATATAAATAAAAAAAATTTTCAAGTATAGTCCCGGTAATCCCTTTCATTCATTTGGTAGGACTCCGTTAGGATTATTTTTTGTCAAGAATTTTTCTCCTCCCTCATCAATCTTACTTCTACACTACCTTCTATCTTATCTTCTATTTTCTTTTCTGGTTTAATTACCCCGATTTGTTTTTTTGGGTTTAATTTAGGTCGGATCCTCATACAAGACTGAAAAGACAAGAAACTGCTCGTAGTTTTCGCCTACTTCAACATTTACTGGGCAAACGCTCTAAGCTCCCAACTAATTACAAAAGACTCATTTACATGACAGTTATCAGGCCTATTTGGACATACGGAGTTGAGCTTTGGGACTCTACTAAACCATCCAATTCATCTCGTATTCAATCGTTGCAATCCAAAATCCTTCGTAAAATTCTCAATGCTCCTTATTATGTCACAAACTCATCCATCATGATCTTATTATCCCATATGTTACTGATTTGGCCCAAACCAGATACCTAACCTTCCATGATAAGCTCAATACACACTTGAATCCGCTAGTCTCTCAACTTGCTTCCCACACTATTCCTGATAACCTTCCGAGGCGTCTCAAAAGAAGATGGCCTCGAGACCATCTACTATAGAACTTTTTTGGAGTGCTACCGATGGGTAGTTTCTCCACAAGTATTTTTCATGTCATATTGTACATATTTGCAGATTTACTTATTGTAATATTATTATAGTTGTAAATTTCAATAAATTAAAAAAAAAATTTAGTCGGATACATTTAGGAAGTGTGTAACAAATGGCACGGTTCCAACAACATATATAATATATATTATTATCATATTTTGTTTTAGTGAAATTATATTTTTCCTGGCTAGATATTTTATTATTGTTTTTTAAGATTGATTTATTTGAGCTTAATAAAATAAAATAATAAAATAACAAAATTATTTGATTTTTTTACAGATACACGAGGAGCTGTAATAGGAGACGAACGTCATTATACCACTGGTAAGTGATTTCTAAAAATATCCATACAATTGTTAAATAAGTTTTTATTTTTAATTTATATCTTAAAGTGGGTTGGCAGAATAAAAAAAAAAAAAGTCCAGATGGGTCTAATGATTGTCACGTATATTGAGACTTTTGTAATTAATTGGGGGCTTAGAGCGTTTATCAATCAAGTAAATGTTGAAGTAGCCTGAAATGGCGAGCTGTTTCTTGTTGTTTCAGTCTAGTATGAGGATTGCAAGTTAAGCATTTGTCAAGGTGTAGTCTTAAGTACCGGACCTTAAACGATACAGAAGTACTGGAAGTCGTTGATTTACGACGGTGCACATATTTTAAAAAAATATGGGATTTTAAGTATTAAAAAAAGAATTACCTTAATTCGAAGACGAATAAATTGTTTGCGAGATATAGAATGATTATAAAGTTTTTAAATTAATATATTTCCATAAGGTAAAAAAATTAACAATGATAACTTATCAGCTCGTCAGTGTCAAATAATTGCCATTTTTTCTCAAACCAGACACATTATTCCTTTTTATACATTTAAAAAGGTTTTGGTAAAAGATTCCACCATTTCAATGTACTTCAAAACAGTGAATATAGTTAAAAAAGTAGAAGTAAATATACAAGTAATAATTAGAAGTTGTTTGTTGTTAAATGTTATGATATAAAGTTGCAAAAGGAACTCTGAATAACATTGCTACATGCTCGGTTTATTGTAAACAAAAAAAATCATATCGAAATGGAAAATGTTTTATTTAATTAATACAAATCTGATCTATAATAAAATTATTTTATCTACTAAATATATCTTAATAACTAGATACCGTATTACAATTTGGATGAAAAGTATTCTTCTATGTGTTACAGTTTTAAAACCTATTGTCTATCGAATACATGATCAATGGGTTAATATGTTAAAATCTATTTATAATATATATAATATGCAATTCTATGTATAGTTTTGTGTTGGGTCTAAAATTGATAACTAACGAATAAATAAATAAGGGATTTCAATTGAAGGATTTCCTCATAAATATTAGCAAGCCTTTAAGTAAAAGTTAATTGTTTATAATTATTAATAATCATTTCTTCTCTTACAATAACTAAATGAATATCTTTGAATGAATTTCTTAATTTTATTCACAATTTCTGTAATCTGTTTGTTGTTTGTTTGTTTTATTTTTAAGGGCAAACAACTACAAATGGTTATTATTGCCCTCACCACTAGAAAATATACATATTTACATTATCTAGATAATTAATACTACTTAATAGAAACAATAATAATAATGATATTCTATAATAATAATAGAAACATATTACATAATAAAAATAGATAGATAATAATAAAAACATATTACATATAGTAGAAGCATATTAACATATTAAACATATAATAGAAACAATGGATATTAATAATAGAAACATATTACATTTAGCAGAGACATATTAAACATATAATAGAAACAATAGATAATAATAAAAGAAACATATTACATATAGTAGAAGCATATTAGCATATTAAACATATAATAGAAACAATAGATAATAATAATAAAAACATACTACATATAGCAGAGGCATATTAACGTATTAAACAGGTAATAGAAAGATAAATACTTATATAAAGTTATTCATACTAAAATAAAACGTTATACATATTTATATATAAAATTTAAAGTATAATACAATATAAAATTTTGTAATCTGTGATCACTTACATAAAAGTATATCATCGCTAGGCAAGATAAACACAGCAGTGAAGATGAAACTAATAATCACTTAACAAAGAAATATCTTTCCACAAGGCTATTCATACAGGAAATACACCTGAGATTATAAACTCCTTACGATAGTTAGGAAATGTTCAACACAGTGGAGAAATTAAATTTTAAAAATAAAATCTGTTCTCAGCGAATCCGTTAAAAAATCAAAACTTGAAATTGGATTCAGATAAGAAATAGAGATTGGTAATAATGTTCTAAATTTTAGCTAGACTAACCATTCCTTAATTTCTGATATATCCTTAACGTCGTCCATAAATTGGTTTTGAATTTATAGATTGATTACGCTATTAATTGGTTGAATATAATTAGAATTTTCTCAAGTCACTACACGTATTAAAATTCACATGCTGCAACTCGAGCGCAAGAATAGGTATACTTTCCCTCGATTAATAATTGAATTAACAAGCAGAAAATGAATCTTGCTGCTTCAACATGTTATATTTTGGTCAATCTAATGAATATTGTTTATTATTTTCCGGAGATTTAGAAACCGTTAGAGAATATTTAATCAACATTGTATATCTGGTTGGGGACTATAGTAATATTCAAGTAGCCACATAACAAAAACCAAATGCACTTTAATAAATAAGGATATTTCAGGTAACCAGCATTATTTTAGGCTCTGACAGCACGATTTTCTCAAATCAACGGTTTTTTTTTTGCCAATCAATAGTTTTGAAAAATACTAGCAAAATTTGAGTTGTGCCAGTTCACTCTAGGGTTCAAGCTAGTTGTGGCTTGTAAAAAATAACACGCTGAGCGCCTTAGCTGCTGTGAAATAGCCAAAAAATCTCTGATTCCTCCGAAGAGTCTCGTGCCGAAAATTTAGATGAATTAACTTTAATTGAATAAGGTCACCTGTGGTCTAGTGGTTAGCTTAACAAACTACTAAACCCAAGATCGCGGGTTCGTAGCCCGGCAGGTGGCCCTAGGATTTTTTTAAGGTAGTAAAAAATCCTTAGTTACGCCGTCCTTCGGAAGGGACGTTAAACGGGGGTCCCGAGCCTGTACGTCAGGATGTCAGGTACTCGTTAAAAATCCCTATCCTAATTAAGCCTGGATAGGCAAAATTTAGAGCTCCCACTGTAGCATCGTCCGATTAGCCATAGCAGCATAAAGTGACGTTAAATGAACAAGCAAACAAACTTTAATTGAATTAACTGTTGATTGTATTATATCTAGAAATTTAAGTCAAATAATTGTGGAAGAAATGTAAGCGCATAAGGTGATCAACAAATATTAACGAAATGATAATTTAAAAGGTAATTAATTTCTTCAAATAATACCTCATCATTGACTTCAACAAAATTTCAGCAAGGAACAATTTGCACATTTGCATATATTTATTTTTCCATTTCTGGAAAATATTGCATGCCTGCCAATTGTTTCCACCTATTGTATTATTGGTCACATTTATGAAAAAAAAGGATAACATTCTTTAACTCTGAATGTGATGGGCCACAAACTTGACCTTAAATGAAATACAAGGTCTATTAAAGAACTAAAATCCATGAATAAGGTCTAATGATATCAATATATAATATTGACGTAAGCAGTATTAACAGTTGAAAAAAAAATCAAAATTATTTTTAACGTTTAAAATTCAATTTAATAATAAAATTAATAACATATTTACCGTAAATGGTCTTAAAAATGTTTTTGTCAATTTACATCTCGGGGTTTCCTTAATTAAATCGGGCAATATCGATCATCAACAAATCCTATAAAAACATGCATTCATTATAGAAGCATATATTTACTAGACACTCCCACATCTGGTTCACAACAATTATATAAATAGTAGATGGAAAGATACTCAGAGGTGAAGACGCCCTTGATTTCAAATGAAGGACTAAAAACATGATTCGAGAGCACTGTCGGATTTCTGGGAGGTCAGGGACGGGAGCAAAAAAAAAACGAAGAGAATGAAGGAACTTATGCGCATCCTGAAAGTAGGAGATAGAAAAAAGAAAGAACTGAGAAGGATATATTGTGCAACTTGAAACATTATCGAAAAATTCACTCAACAAGAGGTCCTTGGCACTGTCACACAGAATGCTCGATAAAGAGGCGGTCGAACACAGCAACTCACTAAGGTTTGTCTCTCCCGACTTCCTGTCTCCTGCAATTCATCGTCAATTTTGCAATCATAGCAGCTCTTTATAGAGGTTGCTAGAGGTTTTTGTTTTGTCGGCGAAAATTACGATAAAAAAAAATCAACTAACGAAATTATGCTCGGGAAAAACCAGGCGGGTTTCTCTTCCCTTGAAAATTCCTGTCAAGATTAAAAAGTCCCAGTGGGTATACGGTTTTTTTATTTTAGTTCTTTGATAATTGCTTATGAATTCTTAGCATACTTATTTTTGTAATATGTGAGATAAAGAAACATTTTACAAAACCTGTTTTCTGCTGGGACAGAATTTACTTTAATCTCTGGGACCAGTTGTGTCTCGGTCATTTGATCTTTACAGAGGTAAAATGAAGTAAAAAAGAAGAAAAGTAAACATGACTGAATTTTTTTACAGCAGATATTACTCTGAGAAGACTGTTACAATAAAAACTCTGAAGGAAGAGAATAGCTATTAAAAATTAAATTAAGATTAGAAGATATAAGTTTTCCTTGGTCATATCTAGCTAAGAAGACAGTGTAGTTATGTTATTATTTTAAGTCCAGAACACGAAATATTTTAAAATTCTGAAGTTATTTAATTTATTTGAATATCTTTATAAATAAGTATATCTTATATATTAAATAATTTAATTATGATTTCTGTCCTATAACCCTACCCCATTTTTTAATATTTCTAAACTTATTGTTTTTGTTGTATTACTCTATAGATATTCATTATTTTATCATTTACGAATTTGTATCTCAACAATTACTATAGTAAAGCGGGTCAGATTCGTCTCAGCTTATAAGAGGTAATAAAAATGTTATTAACATGTTCTCATATCGTAATAAATTGTTACTTTATACTTTTTTTAAAATTATAAACACAGTATTAGTATATATTTTTATTATTCCGAAATTATCTATAACAAAATTAATTTGTATAAGCATAAAGTAAAACTTTCTGTCACTTAGAGAAGTTGTACAGAAAGGTTTCCCCCCATCTTATATCGGCGATTATACTTTTTTTTTATAAGCTTATTGTAATTTGCTTACATTAACTAACTTGACTAAGCTATTATTTCTTGAGCCTAAGTAGTGCCTAAGGATGTGCATTCTCTCAGGACAAAAATTATGTTAATGTAAAGATTTTAAAAATGAGTTCAATGAGATTCAAAAAAGTCTCAATAAAATTATAGAACAATTCAAAAACATATTTAAATGTAAAGGTCCTCTAAATTTAAACTTGTTATTAGTATTGGTACCTGAAACTTTTACCTCAATTTACTTTTTTGCCTCCACATTTCTTGGTCCACCCCAGGCGAAAGTCATCCCTTAGATTAAGATTATTCTCACTAGATAGAAATTAAAAAACGGATGGCTTTTCGCTGAACGTAATCTCTTTGCAAAGATGTGAGACTGAATTCTCAACAAGAATAGGGCATTGTGTACAACATGTTTCGTTCGATTCAGCTTGAAACCTTGGAATTGCACGATTCTTTGGAAAATATTGCGGATGAGTTAGAAACTGTTGTATAACGTTCTGGCAAATGGTGAATTGTGAGTCAACACAATCTGGAGTTGGTCCAAAAGACGGCTACAGAATTTATTTCAAAAGGTATACTCAGTAAGAGGTTCTATTGTTCTAAAGGAGATAATATTTTCTATTCTGAAAGAAATACATTCTGAAGGTCAGATTTAAATCATATTAAAACTTATCATATACCCAATCTAACTTTTTTCACTAATTTAAACAGTGTAAATTGTTTTCCTTATGACTCATCGATCCAAAACAATTGGTTATCTACTGAATGTACAAGTACATGAAATTACTAATGTGTTTTTTAGATATAACAATAATTAATTCTTTATTTATTCTGAGACAAGGACGAGTTAGCTATCAATAGCAACTTAAAATAAAAAAAAATATATAAATAAGATAACAATAATTATGAAGAAAGGAAACAATTAAAATTTACAAATATCGAAATTTTATGAAAAACTATAGCAGCTTATTTTAAAAAGGTGTAACTAGATGTTTCAACAAGAAAATTAGAAGAAAAAATATACATTAAAACGTATAATTTGTCCATAAATTAAAAAGTGTTGATTATAAAACTGAACTTTATCCCATATCCACATCCCATTTGAAGGTATGAAGATTAAGGGAACTACGAATGGAAGAAGCTTCCATAGGGACGAGGATAAGGAAAGCTCTATCACAACCTGCTGTTCGGTGGGATGCTGTATATAGATCTGAGGGCCGAGAACGGGTGTTACGAAAGTGGTGATGAATTGAAGAAGATCGAAGATGTATGGTCAACGGGGTTGGATACTTCGTAAAGAAAAGAAGCTAGGAAGGGTAAACCACTTCTATTCTTCGTAAAATCGGGATTCCAAAGATAAATGGTAAAGAACAATTGACCAACCGTTTTAGTTTAAAAACTTGAACAGATATAAAATAAATCATTAATTTCATTGAAAGATTCCATGATATTTGTGGTTAACTTGGTGCATTTGTAGTCTGATTGATTAGGGTAAATATTAAAAGATAATCGTAACAATCAGTTCTAATTTAAAAATTAACTAACCTCTGCTTCTTCAAGTTTCATCGAAAAATAATTAACAAGTCCTTAAAATAAATGATTCTTATAAACAGGAAGTACGAAAAAGATAAATCTATATTTTTAATTTAAAAGTGTAATTCAAATACGATTTGGAAAATTTAATACAGCTTATCAAGTTAAATACTGTTAAAATTGATAATTTGACCAGAATATTATGCGAAACTACGAAATTTTATCCGAAAAGTAAATGGTGATTATTTTATTTATTTCTCTAGTATTATTGCTGGCAAAGATATATTACGGAAAGGAGTAGGTCAAAGGGTAAGACACAGTACCTACAGCACTCAAGAGTGGAATATTATTTATTTTGTTAGATTCCGACTCTGCAGCATGTCTGTACTCTTGGGTTACACCCTCTTAAATAGGTTGCTCGCTTTTCATTTATTCAGGTATAAATCTGGCGTTTGAGTGCTTGTGCTGGCTGACCACATATAAATTTGAAATGTTTAAAAAACACTTTTGGCAAGTTTCATTCAAATTGTTAACGATTTAAAAAAACAAGAAAAGATCGTCTAGATTGTTCAGGATCGTGGCAATGAAGGAGATGCTCGAGTCCCGCCAATGAAAATGGTTTGGACATGTTCTGAGGAGGGAGGGCTACAGGGACCCATTGAAGACGATGGACTACGTCCCTGAAGGTAGAAGACCACGAGGACGCCCTAGAATGACCTAATCTGGAATATGTCGAACGTTTGTGCAGGAAAAGAGGCAAAAATATCCGTCAGGCGAGGAACCTAGCTAGGAACAGGAAAGAGTGGCAGTCCTGGTTAGGCGCTCCCCTACGCTGAAAGGCATCACAGGGGCGATGCGAAAGAAGAAGTTAGATTCCGACTTTGTAGCATGTCTGTACCCTCTTAAATTGGCTGTTCAATTATTCAGGTATAAATCTGTCGTTTGAGTGCATGTGCTGACCACATATAAATTTGAAATTTTTAGAGAACAATTTTTGCAAGTTTCATTCAAATTGTTAACGATTTTTTCGACAAAATTATTATGTTTAAAATTATATAATTGTAGCGGGTCATTGCTATTATTTAAATAATCAATAATGCAATCTTACTTACTTACTTTATCCGGCACCACAACTCGTCACCGAGTCCGGGCCGCCTCAAGTAGCCTCCGCCAGTTGGCTCTATCCTCCAGTCCCGCACTCCGAGAAGAGTCCTAGCGTCTTCGGTCACACCATCCATCCACCTTACGTTCGGTCGTCCCACTCTCCTTGTTCCTAAGATCTCTTCTGTGGCCACTTTCTTCGGAATCTCGCCATCATCCATTCTGGCTAGGTGGCCAGCCCATCGAAGTCTTCCCAATTTTATGATTTTGGAGATCTCGTTATCTTCAAAGAGTTCGTACAGTTCCAGGTTTTTACGTCTCCTCCATGTCTCGCCTACTTTGATGGGTCCATAATCCTCCTCAGTATCCCCCTTTCGAACACCAAGAGCCGTTTTTCATCCGCCTTCTTAATAGCCCATGCTTCCGAGCCATAAATTAGTACTGGGCGGACTATTGTCTTATATATCTTGATTTTTGTTTTCCTTGACAGATATAGGCTCCTGAAGTTTCTTGCTAAGCTGTAGTAGCACCTGTTAGCAGTTATTATCCTATGCTTAATTTCTTGGGGTGATATCGTTTTGGTTGTTTATCTCGCTTCCCAAGTAGGTAAAGTTGTTGACAACCTGGAATCTGTACTGTCCAACCTCAAAGCACGCCTCGTGATTTCCTAGCCCTCCAACCTGCATATACTTAGTTTTTTGCTGGTTTACTTTTAATCCAAACCTTCTTGCAGCCTCCTCAAGGGCAAGAAATGCTTCCCTTAAGGCTCGTTTGGATCTGGCCATAATGTCAAAGTCGTCCGCATAACCCAGCAGCTGCACCAGTCTGTTGAACAGGGTCCCACCAATCTGCATACCCGACTTCCTGACAGCCCCTTCTGCAGCTAGGTTGAAGAGGAGGCATGCGAGTGCATCCCCCTGCCTCACTCCATTATTTGTGTAGAACTCCTCTGAGACGTCGGCTCCAATACGTACGACACACTTTGAGTTCTTCATGGTCATTTTAACCAAATAATGCAATCTAATTATTTAAAATATGCTGTAATATACAGTCCCTATATGGATGTGTTTTGAGTTCATTTTTCAGATATCAAACATTATTCTTCATTAATTTTTTAACTTAAATCCCTGAGCCCTTCATAGTTCCTTAAGAACGAGAAAGTCTTCCTTAAATTGATGCTGTTTTTTTTTTTTTTTTTTGGAGCATCGGAAATAAAATAGGCAGTGGTTATAATTTTAAAAAAACGCTACTTGCCCTTGGGGATTCCCACCTGTTGTGGTTTTCAGGTTAATTGACTAGTTTGACGAACCAGGTCGCTAGTTGCAGGCCACCCCATTTACCAGATAATCGAAGCTTATCTGACATGATTATCTGCGACCATCTGATTACATTATTGCTCTATGATTTTGCGGTCTGAGAGCAGTTTGAGGAATCTTAAATTCCAACGTCTCTGAGATATGACACGGTAATATTTAAAAGAACTATTGCACCGGTTATAAATATTTAAAGGTGTATACATCTATATCGATATCATGAGAAAAACATAATCAATAATAATATTAATAAAATCTTTAATTATTCTGGGACGATCCTTTAGAATAACAATACAAACAATAAAATATGAAGTGTTATGTCTTAGAGTGGGATACAATTACAATTTAATTTGTCAATGAAAATGAAAATAAGTGAATATAAACTAGAATTTACTCCCAATGAAAAATTAAGAGAAAGAAAGCAATTAATATTTACATATATACAATTTTTTCGGAAAAAAACCAACAAGACATGAAAAGAGAATTAAAAAAAAAATGTCTAGTAAATGATTTTAAAACGATGTAAACTGGATGAACAGCCAAATTAGAATGAATAAAAACATATTTATTAAAGAGCACCATTAATCTACCAATTACTAAGTTTTAAACATCAAACAAAAACTGATTTTTTTTTGGAATCGTAAGAATATGAGGTAATTTGATGGTCGGAAAATTGTTGGAACGACAAATGGAAGGAAGTATAGAGCTCCACAGGGTCGATGATCGGATTAGAAAAGCTCTGCCTAAAGCTGCGGTTCAGTGGGATGCTGTATATAGGTCAGAGAGTAGGTCTGTGAGATTAACTGTAGAATATAAACAACTTTTTTAGCAGCATACTCCAGATATAATATTGTTGAGGTAAGAAGTGTCAGTAGGTCACTACAGACCATTTTTAAGTAAGGATATACGGAAGTTAGTTTAAGAAAAGAGCAATAAAGGAAGATCAAAGGGATCAGCGGGCTAAAGGAAAACCTTAAAGACATAATGGCGTCCCAACGATGAAAATAATGGAGGGTATAAACTTCCATATTCAATGGGCAGTAAAGCTACCAAGAAAGGAATGAACACTCAGATTTAGGCATTCAGGTTTAGTACCTCTGGCTAAGTGGATATTGTCCCAAATGTAGTACGGAAGAACTAGGATAGGATCTTAGTCCAGGATGAGCCAGAATACATTTTCGAGGTAACAAAAATACAAGGCATTTTTTCTGATTTTTTTTTTTATTTTTCAACTAAGTCTCCTTGTAACTCTACACACTTCTCCCAGCGATGCTCCCATCTCTGTAACTCGTCCAAAAAGTACTAAAAAGGATTTTCGCTATGGCAACCGCTGAGGTGTGAGACGGTGCGTTGTCTTGGTGAAACAGACTTTCTTTTTTCTGTAAATGTGGCCGTTTTTCCGCAAGTTCTGCCTTCAGCTTGTCAAATAATGATGGGTAGTATGCTCCTGTAATGTTTTTTCCTTTTTGAAGTTAATCGATTAAAATAACTCCCTGACTAAAAAACAGTCGCCATCACTTTCCCAGCCGAGAAAACTGTTTTTCCCTTTTTTGGAGCCTGTTCCCCCTTTGCAGTCCACTGTTTGGACTGTATTTTTGTTTCAGGGGTTTAATGGTGTATCCAAGTTTCATCTACAGTAATTAATCGGCGCCAAAACTCGGATTTATCGCGCCTGAACTGCGCCAACAGAGCGTTGGAAATGTTCAATCGAACAGACAGCTTTCTCATATCTAAATGTTGATTTAATATGTAACAAACACGTTCTTTTGACATGTTCATAACCTCTGCCATCTCTCACACTTTAATTCGGCTGTCATCTAGCACCATTTGGTGATGCTCGACGGAAACTTTCCAAACCACCCCCCTATATTACGGTTTAAGAGAGAAGTAGTAGAATAAGTTTATTTTTTTTTTTTTTAATTTATTTATTGATATTTACAACTGTATTACAATTATACAACAAGTAAATAGAATGCGTGTTACATAATGACATGAGAATGACAAGTAGAGAAACTACCCACTGGTAGTACTCAAATCAAAGTTCAAATAAGAAGGTCACGTGGCCATCTTCTTTTCAGACGCCTCGGAGGATTATCGGAAATTGAAGAGGAAGCTAGGTTTGAAACTAGAGGGTTTGAGTGGGAATGAAGTTTGCTATGAAAGGATAGATACCGGGTTTGGGCCAAATCAGCAACAAAAGGGACATTAAGGTCGTTATGGATGGCTTTATTCTTAACAAAATAAGGAGCATTGAGGATTTTACGAAGGATTTTGGATTGCAGGGATTGGATACGAGAGAAATTCGATGGCTTAGTGGAGCCCCATAGCTCTACTCCGTAAGTCCAAATAGGTCGTATGATGGTCATGTAGATGAGTCTTTTGTAGTTAATGGGGGGCTTAGAGCGTTTGTCTAGTAAGTATTGAAGTAGCCTGAAACGTCGAGCGGTTTCTTGTCTTTTCAGTCTTGTATGAGGATTCCAGGTTAATCGTTTGTCGAGGTGCAACCCTAAGTATCGGATCTGTTCTACAGGCACCAGTGGGATATTATTAAAGGATACTGTAGGGCAGGAAGTCATTGGTTTACGACGTAAGGTAAAAGTGATTTGATGCGATTTTTGAGAATTTATTTTAATTCTCCAGTTTTGATACCATTCTTCAAGATCAGTGATATGGGATTGGAGGCTTTGGGATGCAATAACTGGATTGGTGTTGACTGATAATACACATGTACCATCAGCATACGTGGTAAGGATAGTATTAGGATGAGTTGGGATGTTAGCTGTATAAACTGTATAAAGGATTGGGCCAAGGACACTACCTTGAGGAACACCAGCAGATTGGGAAAAAAGGGATGAATAGAAATTATTATGGTTTACTTGGAAAGTTCTATTTGCGAGATAGGATTGAAGGATGAGAAAGTATGTAGGGAGTAGGAATTTACGGAGTTTGTAGAGCAAGCCCGTATGCCAGACTCGGTCAAAAGCCTGTTCCACGTCAAGAAAGACGCCCGAACAATATGATCCACGTTATAATGCAGAGGAGACTACATCCACCACACGATGACATTACTGAATGGTGGAGTGTGATGCTCGGAATCCAAACTGGTGATCTGGTATTATGTGATTTGCATCAAGGATAGGGTACAATCGTTTAAGGATGAGTTTTTCTAGGATTTTACCCATGAAAGATAAAAGAGAGATAGGACTGTACGAGGATAGGTATTCTGGTTTTTTTTTAGGTTTGGGTATCATTTTTACAATGGAAAATTGCCAGAGGTCAGGAAAATATGTGGATTGGAGTACAGCATTATATATATATATATAGGAGTAGAATAAGTAGTCCAAAAAGTGACTGAGAAGTTCAAAACTACTACTAATTTACGATAAGTGTAAACATTTAATATTATAAGTAAATGTTTCAATATTCAATATATCTAAAAATTTAAAATTATAGTAATGTGGTTTTTCCAACTTTTCTTGAATGAATATTTAAGGGAAAATTTAAACATAAAAAGTAAATTCAATAAATTGTTATTGTCATTTTGTAAACTAATTAGTATTATATAGCCATAGATTTGAAGAAAAAATAATACACCGAAAACTATAATTTTTTGTTAATTGTATTTATTTTTAACTATTTTTATTTAAAGAGAAAAGATATGCCCCCGGTCGGGATTCGAATCCGAGTTTTCTGTCTCTCCGTTACAGTGCTCTACCATTTGAGTTACCGGAGTCGATTACCAGCCGTAAGCCGTAAGCCAGAAGCCAGTTGTCTCCGGCTGGTAAGCAACTCCGGTAGAGCACTGTCACGGAGAGACAGAAAACCCGGATTCGAATCCCGACCGGGGGCATATCTTTACTCTTTTAATGAAAATAGAGAAAAAAAAAATTGTTTCAGTTTCCAAATGACATATTCTTAGATTATCTAGTCGAAATAAGAGTTTTTTCGAAGAGACAAAATTATGGTGCCATTTTTATAATAAAAACAATCTATCAATGTAGCTCACTTCTTATTTAAAAACTGTTTTCATTACTGAGGATCCTTCAGATCTTCTCTTTTAGATGTCGCGTCAAAGAGTAGATGTTGGTTACATCTAATGATTGTGCAGAGAACTACAAAATCAACCAGGGAGCGAATCTGCGACCGTACATACTTGTAAAAATCGAATGGGCAGATTAGATTAAGGTACTTCCCTGAAGATCTGGTATGGAACAGGGTAAGAAATCAAGACCAACTAGAGTTGAGCTCATCTTTGTGAGATTGTGACCCCAAACGGTCAAGGATACTCTGCCTTAGGTGATGTAACCATACCCTTAGGGTCAAAAAGTAGGGTTAAGGTAATTACATTGGTGACCTTCGATTTAACCATTGGTACCTCGAGAAGACTTTGGGAAACAGATAGGAGTCGTTCCGAAGTTAACCAATGTTTTGCTTTGGATGTTTAATGACCTAACCGTGGTTTTAATGTTTGGTTTACCTGAACTAATACGTAGTGACAATTTATATATTTTTTTATAAAAGATAGATGAAATTCGTGAAACAGAGGAATTCGTTTAATGCAGTGGAATTTTCATATCAAATATACACATTATGAATTTCTGAATCTAAGAAATGGAAGACAAATTTCTTATACTATTCTACAGTTTTTCTTACGGAATTCAGAGTGCTTAATGCCATATCCACTCGATCGACAGCACCCATATTAGAATTCTACCACTTCACTGCGGTCCCTTTTTGTTTCGAATAACAAAGTTGCATTTAGAGAAGAAAATATCAAGTCCTAAAATATCAAGTCCTTCTTGTCTCGCCATTTCATAGCCAATAATTTGCTCGTTTAAGTTCTTTTCTTGAGGTTTTCTTCAATAGGAGGCATTTAAATCCTTTTCTGATGAATCGCTGAAGTAGCTTTTCTGAATTTTCTGAAGTAGCTGTTTTATTTTTATTAGGAACCTTTTTTTCCGAAATAGATAATGAAATCCAAAAGGCAATTAGTTTTAAAGTCACCTAGAAGACATTTTTTTAGTCCCGAATCTACTTCTTTATTTATGGAAACTTCTTTAGAGATGTGATAGTAATTGATGGCAGTCAGTGTAATTGGATGAAATAACTGAACATATGTCAGGGAATTCCCGAGGTTGATGAACTTGGCCACTTTACATAGGCCAAGGAATAAACACAACCTAGATGGCGACTGGTTTAACGGACCAAACTTGTTGACTGCGAAAAAAAAGAAAAAAAATCTAGAAAATAAAACCATCAACATTTATTAAAAATCGTAATCTTGTCTGGACGGTACTTCTAGAATGAAATTATATTTTTAGGTTCAAAGAAATTTATAAATATAAAAATTATCTGAACATTCATTTAGTACACCTTCTTGTTCTTCTTCTTCGCACGGCGCCATGGTCCATGGAGGACTTTGTCATCCTTAACAATTTTCATCCACTTTGACTGATCTTCCGCGGGTCTTCTACATCTCTTTCTCCCCATTAGGTCAAGGTCTGCTTCAGCAGCATCCAGCCATCGTAGTCTTGGCCTGATTCTTCCTCTTTCTCCATTTGGAAATCCTTTCATGGTCAGTTTTGGGAGTCTTATTTTATCCATTCGATGTAAGTGGGCTACCCATCTTAATCTAGCTTTTTTGATACAAGACAGGTGTTGTCTTCTCCATTCTATATGTAGGTCCTAAAGTTCTTGAGTCTGTTTTGTACAAAAACGTTTTTCCTTTTTTGGTAGGGCCATATACTCCTCTAAGTATTTTTCTCTTCCAAGTATTCAATAATTTATCTTACTGCTTGGATAGAGTCCACTCTTCCACAACATACATGACAACAGGACGAAGTACCGTCTTGTATGCCCTTATTTTGAAGTTCAGGGTATGCCTATATTTTAAAAGATACTAAAAACAAAACTTTCCTGTGTAACTAAGCATTCCAAGTTTAGCTATTTCTACTGTGAAGCTACGATACACTGATCATTCTGTCTTTTTCAAAAAAGGTTATGGCCTCATTTCAGGAATTAAAAATAAACTAGAGAGTTATTTCTCGAATTTTTGACAACTTGAATAATTGTATTTGGTTTTCATAAATCTATGCTCGTTTACATATGATTAGAATAAAGGAATTTTGTTTAAATTTACCTAAGAGTCACATTATTTTTAGAGTAGGTGTTTTTTATGTCTTCTACTGCTCTTTTGAATCTCTGCCAAGATTCACTTCATAATCAGCTCTTGAGTAAATGTTTCTTCAAAAACTGCTGTTTCTTAACCATTTTGTCTTTGGGAAGTGTAGTAAAAGACTTCTAATGCGCATTTACTAACTTCTCATTATTCTCTAGTAAATAATGAGAAGTTAGTTATTCGAATGATTTTCATAGCAAATTAACCTGTTATTCACGAATGGATGGATTTAATTTCATATAGAGGGAACTGATACACTTTTGAAAAATTATGAAGTTAACACAATTTTGTTCACTATCAGAAGCAACTCATCATATTTTATATAAAACCATAGGGCAAATGAAGGAGATGGCTATTATTAGAACTAGAGCTAAGGACAGCAAAATTTCAATATAGTATTTTCACCAATATGCGGCTGAATGGAGAATAAGGAAGAACAAGGAGCTATATGACATTTATGGTGAACCGGATGTGGTTGAGTTTGTGAAGTTAGGAAGGCTTGGTTGGGCAGGCCATTTGACCAGAATGAATGAACAAGAAATCCCGAGGAGGGTACTTGAGGAGACACTACATCGAACCCGAAGAGCTGGAAGGCCCAGGCTGAGGTGGGCCGATGGTGTGGCAGCTGATGCTCAAAGCCTACTTGGGATCAGGAACTGGAAGGCGGTCACACAAGATAGAGCCGAATGGTGGCGGCTCATTGAGGAGGCCAAAACCCACCCAGGGTTGTAGCGCCAAAGAAGAAGAAGAAGAAGAAGATTTTCACCAATATGAGGATTTTCATTCCCGTGAGTTAGGGTAATTTTTCCTTAAAGAATTTTCTCTGTTAAGAAGAAATAGCTATTGACACTATTTGATCAATATGGATCCTTTCATTGGAACCATTTCTATGTAATATAATATAAAACAATTATTATTGCATTATATGTTTATAAATTTTACAATAAGCTTCTTTAAGCAATAGAGAAAAATAGAAAACTATGTAAAGGTATCTTTTAATATATACAAACTGAGTAGTCAAATAATTAAATGCAATATTTCTTAATGTATTGAAATATAACTAATTACTATAATAGATTGTTAACTTTTACATGGTAAATCATAATTTTCTACCAATGAAGAATTTATAATTAATCGCTCTACCTATATTTTATAAAATGGAACATATAACTTATGGGTATCTCCACAATATAAATATTATAATAGGGTTTATAAAAAATATAACCGTTTTACCAATTTTTATCAGTTTTATCCGTTTTTTCAATTTTAATATTATTTTTATTATAAAAAGCAGTAATATTTATTAGAAATTATATTACATTAAATATTATAAAATATAAAAATTACCATAATAATATAAAATCTAGGTAAAGTAATAATGGTCTTTTTTTTTATACACCCTATTAATTTTTTTTTTATTAATTATTATAATTTTTACCAACTGAGCTATCTTTGTTTGTATCTCAGTCAGGCTTATCATTCCCTTCACTGATCCCATATCCCCATGTTTTTGCAATTTTCGATGTATACAAAGGGAAGAATGTTCATTGAACATTACATTTAATTAAGATCTTGTAAACTTACATCATTATACATTATTATAATTTACTTAATTTAATTTTTTTTATTAATTGTTATAATTTAAAAAAAATTTATTTTGAAGAGAAAAGATATGCCCAGGGCCAGGATTTTAATCCTAATTAAAAGTAATGTTCAATGAACATTCTCCCCTTGCATACATCGCAAATCATGAGAACACAGGGATATGGGATCAGTGAAGAGAATGGATTTGTTTGACCAAAGTACGAATCAGGGTAGCTCAGTTGGTAGAGCACCACAACGGAAATGTGGGAGACCCGGCTTCGAATCCCGACCGTGGGCATATCTTTTCTCTTCAAAATAAAAATATTTAAAATCACTATATAAGTAATTTGGTTAATTGAAATTATAGGTTCCTATACGATTTTAAGAGTTAATATTTTAGAAATAAATTTAAATGCAATATATTAATAGTGTGTATGCTTGTTTCCAGAAAAGGATTTAATAATATCCGAAGATGACCACAATACTGAAAAAAATATCGGAGGGTTACAATGATATCATGCAAAATAAAAGTGGTAAGTTTTCAAATATCAGAATTATGACCATTATTTTTACTTTGTATCTTTCCATGAAAAAAATTATTACATAAATCATGATGTATCTCTTTATTTTCGTTAATGCATTAAAAAATTAACAAATAAAAAAATGTATTTATGTACATAAACTTTTATAATTTCTAGATCCTAGGGTTAATGACTGGCCTATGATGTCTGGGCCACTACCAACTATTATTATATGCTTAACTTACGCTTTGATTGTCACGAAGATTGGACCAAAACTAATGGAAAACAGGAAACCATTTGAACTAAAGAATACACTTATTGTTTATAATGCTCTTCAAGTTATTTTTTCTGCATGGCTATTCTCTGAGGTAATATAATATACTTATAAAAATTATAAATTAATTTTATTTTATTTTTTAAATGGATCATACTACAATATTTGTAAAAATCTAGTTTATTGAAACTTTGACATGATTTATAAAGTGTTAATAACTGCCAGAAATATTTCATATTATCATAATTTTATATATTGATAACTAGATATAGAACTAGATATTTATTCCTGTACTAGAGAAAATGAGAGATATGGCACAAATACAAGTACCAGTAATTCTTGTAAATTTTATTTTATTTTTTTTTATCAGCAATTTTTTACTTAACATAATTTTCATTTAAGGAGTGAGGAAACATTAAATAAATTGTGAGGTCAGTACAACTAAATTGAATTTTTATCAAACCAAATTCAATTATGTCTATTATTTCAATTTCAAATTCTATTATGCAATATGTATTCAATTATGTTATATTTATTATTAGTGCAATTATGTATTATAGTAATTTATAATTGATTAAATGTTGGAGAGTGATTAAACTTTTAATAATAATAATTAATAAAAAAGAAGTAAAATCTTCATTTATTAAGATTTAACATTTTTTTTATTATTTAAAAAATATTTTTTTATCATTAAAATTATTATTATTATTTTGGTTCTACGGTCCTCCACCACTACAGCCAACTAATCTCTGTGATCCTGTGATATTTTCCTCTAGTATTGCACACCCAGCAGCTTTAAGTCCTCTTTGACATCATCCAGCCATCTGATTCAAGGATGTCCTCTGCTTCGTTTGCCATCTGGTTTCTCATAGAGCATTCTCATTGGTATCCAGTGGTCTGACATTCTTTCCAAATGTCCCATCCAATTGTGACTTTCTTTATCAATGCCACCAGGCCCGGCTCCCCTTACAGCTCCATCAGCTCCTTATTCCTTCTTCTCCATACCCCATTTTCGGCCATTCCGGCCCATATTCTTCTTAATATTTTCCTTTCTCATGAGTTGACCATGTCTCTCAACCATACATGACTACTGGTCTTACAATGGTTTTGTATATTTGTATTTGCATTCTTTTAGAGAGCGATTTAATCTGCAACACTTTTTGTAGTGAGGAATAAAACCTATTTTGCTACTGTTATTCTGGCTTGTGTTTCAGTCTCTATTTAGTTATCAAATGTAACCATACTTCCCAGGTATTTGAATTGGTTACAGCTATAAAACTTTGCTCCTAGAAATTCACTTTTCCATTCACCACCTTTTCCAATTTTGAGTTTATCATGTATACTTCAAATTCTTGAAATGTTCCTGATAATACTGCTTTGATATTAGCGGTAATGATGATGTCAGCATAATAAATAGTTCCTCCAGGATTTGTTTTTACTGTACAGATGGCTGCTTTGAGGGTAAAATTTAAAAGGAGAGGGCTGGGGATGTTTACTTTGAACTCTTCCGATATTGCATTAACTAGTTTAACTCGACTGATAGTCTTAAATAGACATTAAAATTATACAAATTTTATATACCTTATGTTTCAGTGGATCTTAAAAATAAGGATAACTTATAAAAAACTGACCCTTTCTACAAGTATAAATAAATATTTAATTATTGTATACTAGAGGCTATGGATAATACATCTACCCCATTGTTTGCTGAAATAAAAAGTAGATACTGATGCTATAGTTATAATATCAATCAATCAATGGTGGATACATGTTACTTTGGCTAAAATGGGTTAATAACATGTAGAATAATCCTTTCCTCATGTCATAATTAAAGTTTGCTAGTTCTAGGTAACCAAATTATGAAAAAAAAATGTATTTATAAAGTTATTCATTCAATTTTTCAGGCCATTCATGCTGGTTGGTTCACAACATACAGTTTTAAATGTCAACCAGTAGATTATTCATATTCACCACATGCTCTAAGGGTAAAGATATGAGTCATATTTTTTATTTATTTTTTTACTAAATAAGTAATCTTTTTGGTACTAAAATGTTTTTTATTTTTAGACAGCCAGGGGATGTTGGTGGTACTACATCTCAAAATTTACTGAGTTTCTAGACACTGTAAGTAAAAACTTCAGTTTGTTTACAATCTGTAAGATTTTAAAAAAGGCATTTTTAATAATAAGTCTGCCTTTGTTTTGATTATCATTTGAATAGATATGCTGTATTTTTTTTTTTTTTTATTTGGTCCTAATATCTCTAATGAAGAACCCTATGGGGCAATAGCAGCTGTCCAAGAGCTGAAAAATCTAGTAATAGGAATTATATTTTATTTAAGAGAGAAGTATATAATATTTCGAATCGGCCACACGCGTATGACACACGGATATTTGATTGAGAAAGATGCACCACCAAAGTGCGGAAGTTGCAGGGTGCAACTAACTATCACCCACATCGTGGAAGACTGCCCCCTGTATGAATCATATTTTCATGGCTTGGGGATTGATAGGAAAACCTCGACTATCCTGGGAAATAACGCCGCAAATATAGACAAAGTGATAACCTTTCTTAAAGAAAATAATATTTTCAGTAAATTATAATAATTATATGTAAAGGAGATAGTTGGGGGGTGCAGTCAATAAGAACACAGATAAGTAATGAACTTATATTATGCGCCGACGTTTTGAACTACAGTGTAGGTCATCTTCAGGGCGATTTTGGAATGTATTTTGGAATGAATTTGTAGGTCGAAACGTCGGCATATAATATAAGTTCATTACTTATCTGTGTTCTTATTGACTGCATCCCCCAACTATCTCCTTTACATTAGATCATCCAGTCAACTATTTTCATCTCATATAATAATTATAGGTTAAATGGAATTAAAAGTTAAACCAAAAAATAATAAAGAACTAAATATTGAACCAAAATAAGAAAGAGGCTGATAAATGAATAAATAATGAAATAAAAATTTGAACAAAAAGAAGAAAGACGCAGATGACCATAGATGTTGTGCGTCTAAAAGCAATGAAACCTATAATATTTTGTTAGTTATAATTAACTTTTCTGCTAAAAAAATATTATTTCTTGAATGGATGGAATGATTCTGTTTCGAACTTCAGTTAATTTTTCAGAAAATAATATTTTCTGCAACTATTATTACTATAAATAAATTACAAAACTTATATAACAATGTACTTTTTTTTATATTTAATGACATGTTGATTATCAATTATCTCCATTTATTAACATTAATAAAATTATATTATTTATTTAAATAATGTATGTATAAAAATTGATTTAGCCCTTTTCTATAGATCTTCTTTGTCCTTCGAAAGAAAAGTGATCATGTGTCAAGGTTGCATGTTATTCACCACGGCATCATGCCTCTTTCAACATGGTTTGGCGTTAAGTTCACTCCAGGTAAAGAAAGTTTTTGAAATTAAATCTAAACAAATATGATCATTATAGTGTTGGTTACATTTGGTGAAAATCCTCATAGAAAAAATCTGATCAATATTTTTATATATTTCTTTCAAAATCAAAAGCTTGTCTCTTTTGAAATTTTCATTATTCCTGTTATTAAATTTTGATTTTCTTAAGTATCCATTAGAAATTAATAGTTTAAAGTAATTAAAAAAAAGAAAGATATCACCATTTATTTTTTAAATTTTTAATTCAATATTAAAGATGAATTAATATTGAAAAATATAATTATTTCAGTTTTATGATAATTGTAATTATTTAATATTCTAGGTGGTCATAGTACTTTCTTCGGAATGTTGAACACTTTTGTTCATATAGTGATGTATACATACTACATGCTTGCTGCTTTTGGGCCCAGTATGCAAAAATATCTATGGTGGAAAAAATATCTTACAGTACTTCAAATGGTACATTATCTTTTGTCTGATTACTTTGAAAACATTTACTTTCCATAAAGCTTATAACTTAATTTAGAATAAAATATGTAATAAATTGTTTATATCTATGAATGCACTTAAGTGATATTAACGTATTAATATATTTATTAAATTACACTAGGTACAATTTGTGCTTGTGATGGTCCATGCTTTTCAACTACTCTTCATTGAGTGTGACTATCCCAAAGCATTTGTCTGGTGGATTGGTCTTCATGCTGTTATGTTTTACTTCCTTTTTAAGGACTTCTATAATCAATCATATAATAAGAAAAAACAGGTAACTAAAGCCTAACATACCTGCCGAACATTTTTTTTATTGATTTTCTTTTAATGCTGCAGATGGTGTCCATGTGATTTGATATTTTCTTTAGTAGTTTTAAATTATACTATAAAAAATAATAAACTAACAGAAATAATTAATATTTTTTTTAAATCATGAACCAATATCCCAAATAAAACTCGTTTTACTTAATTCTAAAACAATATTAAAATATTTTCTATGATTTTTTTGTACAAAATACAAAGACAATGTGCTATTAAACAGCATCTTTAGTGTATTATTACCAATTCTTCATCTAATTCATCTTCTTATTAAATAAAATTTAAGTTTACATTTTTAATTCACCCAAGTATAATGTAAAAACATTTTAATAGAAAAAATAAAAATCTATTTTTTATCTTTCTTTTTTTCTGTAAAAATATTTAATATAAATATTCACATTAATACACAGAAACGGTTTATAACACTGACACTCACTTATTACTAGTTCATCACATTGCCTGGTCTACTCTCTGACTGACTCACTCGAGGCGAGGGGGGTATTTAAATAAGCTAGGCCGAACATTCTAGAACACGGAAGTAGGGGAGACTGTTCTGGGATTGTCGACAACCTTCTTAATCTCCTCCGACAAAGGGCGGTTCTAGTATGTTCGAGAAGGTTCTAATCCAATCTTAACTTCTCCCGCTGAGGGGCTTAAGACGCTAATCCCTTCCTTCCGTCCTTCTCTCTGTGACCTTAACAATATGACATTCCTGAAAAATTCCAAGAGGGTGAGAGAAACTTGCTGAACTAAAGTAAATAATATTCAGTTAAAAAATGTAAAATGTAAAAAATGAAAGCAGGATCAATAGATAATTCTTTCATGCAATAATTGAATCGAGTTAGGATAACCTTAAAGAAATATGAAAAAGGAATAAGAAATCATTTCAGAGAAACCACTTATCAGTCAGATTTCATTCATGAATCAGAATTCATTCAATTCATCAAAACTTAATGTTGTTTGTTTGTTCATTTAACATCACTTTATGCTGCTATGGCTAATCGGACGATGCTACAGTGGGAGCTCTAAATTTTGCCTATCCAGGTTTAATTAGGATAGGGATTTTTAATGAGTACCTGACATCGTACAGGCTCAGGACCCCCGTTTAACGTCCCTTCCGAAGGACGGCGTAACTAAGGATTTTTCTCCCTTAAAAAAATCCTAGGGCCACCTGCCAGGCAAAGAACCCGCGATTTTGGGCTTAGTAGTTTGTTACGCTAACCACTAGACCACAGGTGACCATAAAAACTTAATGTTAATTAATCGAAATTTTCGATTCGAGCTAGATAAATTGACAATTTATATATAATGATGCACCAAAGGGCACAAAGTGTGATAAGAAGAGTTGTTACTAGGTAATACAAAATGGTGATTTTGAAATATTTAACATAATATACTTTCAGGATTAGTTTTTCTAGTAACTTTTTAGTCAAAGATTACTTTGAGGCCGGAATAAAATTTGAATTTGAGTAAAACTAAGTTCTAGAGATCTTAATATGTATAATAGGTAGTTCTACAACTGTTAATAGTGATTATAAATTTTATTTTGTAATTATGTCATTTATTAAGTCAAAAGAAAAGTAATATTTTTTTTATAATTCATGACGTTGGTTCAGATTATAAACTAAACTAATCTTATTTTTAGATGAAAGTTGAAGCAAAGCATATGAACAGTAATGGTGCACATACATATACCAATGGTAGTGTTAAGAGGAATGGATATATTACAACAGAAGTTCAGCAGAGAAGATATGTTAAGCAGTACGTAACTATAATTTATATTTACTGATTGATTGTTTGGTACAACTACAGTGTTAATGGCACCACATTAATGCTGTCTATTGGAATTTGTGGTACCTAATCACTTTGCTTAAAATTTGTGTTCTTTGGGATTATTTAAATAATTACTTTTATAACTTTATATTATTTAAATTACTATTGTTGCTAATCTCTGTTTGTTACATTCGGTTTTGTTTATTCAGCAAATTCATTTAGTTAAGGTCAGGTCAGTAGTTAGATTGTAATTATTTATTTGGTTACATCAAAACAGTAGATTTCCGTTCACTCAAGATGAGTATAAGCCCCTGAAGGGGTTCTAACTATAGCATAGCTTGTTATTACTTTATCTTTAATTTTCCTAAGTCTGCAGAATTCAAAAGCAACAATAGTTCTAAATATTACCAAATTAAAGTAGAATTAATTTTGTTGAATACACAGCAGTTAAATAAAAGTTCATACGTATTGTACTACATAGCACAGAAGCAGCATACAAACTGATAATGAGGCCTTATTCTTTAATTTATAATTTGAAATTGCATTTGATAGGATATTAATTAATATTACTATATTTAATAATCATCATGGTTATTAATTTTCTTTTTGTTTATCTGTTAACAGGCTTGATTTTCTAGGCGAATCAGAAGGAGTCAAACTTGAAGAGCGATAATTTTAGTAAATTAGGTCATGAATGTGATATAAATTATAAGTAAGATAACAATTATAAATAGATTCCGACTTAAAAGTTCACTCTGGCCAAAACAGTTAATGTACAAGAAATTAAGTATGTCCTATTATTTTCTTAAAATGTATTTTACTTTTATAAAGATCTTCAAAAGACTCTTCAGTTCTTTCTGCCTTAAGAAGTTTTACCCTTTAAGATATCAATAGCCATTATGCTTCAGTAACTAATAGAAAATTTATTTTATTAACTAAAATTTATCCTGAAAATATATACAATTAATATATTCATACATTATTATGTTTAATTGAATGAAAAAGTATTTATAAAATTTTAATGTGTAATAAATGATTTTTATCTCTAGTTATTTTATCAGGGCAACTGATTAAAACAACAACAACATTGAAGTGAACCATCAATGTCTAAACTATATAAACTGATTGTTAGGAATATTTAATCCTGATATTAAATCATAAAAAGTCATTCAAGAGATTTGTTAATAGTTAAGGGAGTTTTTCATATGGCCTGATAAATATTAAATTAGGATAGAACTCCAATTTAAAATATCCAGAATGCCTGTGTCCCATTCAAATGGCACTAATAATTTATCTCGAATTCTACATTACTCACTCTAAAACATCCCCTCTTTTAATTTTTATTGGTATGAGATTTTGTGTTGTATATTCTGATTTGGATTAAACATTATCTCAGGATAAATTATAGTGTATAAAATATAATTTTTGGTCATTGTTACAAATTAGTTAAAATATTCTATGTCCAAGATTCATTTATTGCTATACTTATACTTTGTAATAAAAATTAAACATTTATTTTTCTTCATAACTACCCGAAGACTTGCTGTTGTCTAAAAAGATGATTACATTTAACAAATTATTAAATGTATTAGAATTATTTCTATTTTGTATGATTTTTAATAACAAATTTTTGACCAAATAAGTTAGAAGTTGCTATTGTTTTGAGCGAGTGTACTTTTTTGTTAGGAAGTATGAACTTGTATATAGTATATAAACAATAAATTACAGTTTTGTAGATACTTCAAAAAATATTAGTTGTTATAAATTTAAAAATATCTTTGTATAACTAGTATATACTTATAATTTACAACTGTATTTATTAGCTTAAGCATAAGATTGTTTTCTTTTTTTTATGAGGTAAGCCTCTAAAGTATTTTTGTTTATAGTTAAGTATTATTTTTCTACACAATTGCAAGGTTTATATGACGATTAGTTTTCCAATTCTATTTATCAAAACCTACATTAAGTGAAAACAGATATTTTTTGTGACCAAAAATATTGTTTCTGAACAAGGAGGTAAATAACGTCTTATTTATTCAATCTCAATCAGACAAAAGACTTTACTTATGAAATTTTAATTCGTTATTCTTTATTGACTTACCATTTTATTTGGATATCACCTAGAAACATTTCTATTTGAGTAATAATAATCTATTTTGAATAATTTTCGATTAGCACAAACAGCTATATAACTATATCAATCTAAGTTTAGACTTTTATATTTTTTATACATTTTTAATGCTCAAGTTTCATTTTAACAAAAAATTTTGGGGTGAAGTGGAGGTATTAAGTTGCAATTTGAATAACAATAAAACCAAACTTAATCATGTTGAATACAAATTCATGCTATTTAGAATATTGCTCAAAATATTGTTTAAAGAAAATAATTAGTTCATAAAAAATAATAAATAAACAAATTATAATAAGTTTATGGAGAATGAAATGATTAGGATGGTGGTAAAAAATAAAAAGATTGTCAAATAGTAAAATCTATTTACTAATAACAAAAAGTTCTTACTATTTGAAAACAATATTTTTTTTCCATTCAGACCTTACTCCTTTATATAAATACTATGGTCAACTAATAATTATTTAAATATTTCTATCTTGGAGAGAAAAGATTTGTTCTGGCTGGGATTCGAACCCGGGCCCTCCGCATCTCTAGCACAGGTTCGAATCCTGTTTTATAAATATTTAAATAATCACAATAAAATAAAAATAAAAAATTATAATAATTATTAAATTTACTAGACCCTCTTATTATATAATTTAAAAAATGGCTGTTACTCTTGTCGTTAGTAGAAGTGTAATATGAAATGTGACAGTTATTCGAATATGAAACAGTTAAACTGATAGAGATGTATGTTAAGTTAAAACAATAATGAAATATTAAGGGTTTTATGTTCGAATTAATAAAAATGAAAGTACCAAATGTGAATTTTGCTTGTATTTCATATTAATAATTTTGTAAAAGTAAATTTATAACTGTATCAATATTGTATTCAGAAATTTTTTATTAGCACACACTAGATATGGTTAATAAATATGTAGATTACATTTAACTTGAACACATAAATTGACCATTTAACCGAAATTTAGGGCATAAGGAATTATTTTTGTTATAACCAAATCACCTGAGCTTTGATGAGGGCAAAATAATGATATATTATCACCAACAATTAAAGCTGAACGAACCATTGGCTGGGTTTGTGATGCTATACATAAACAATTTTTTGTGATAAGTGGGAATGATGCCTCTCTCAATACAAGAGGCTCATATAACAGGGTGTATAAAAAAAAAAATGACCGTTTTATCAATTTTTATAAGTTTTATCTGTTTTTTTTTTCAATTTTAATATTATTTTTTATTATAAAAAGCATTAATATTTATAAGAAATTATATTATCTTAAATATTGTAAAATATAAAAACTTCCAGAATAATATAAATGCTAGATAAAGTAATAACAGCCATTTTTTTTATACACCCTATTGTATTTAAACAAGTACTCTTTTTTTTTCTTTGTAAGATTGTGAAATTTTCGTGTGTGAAAATTTAGAAAAATTGTAAGAAACACCATATAATATTATAGGAAAACAACTTAAGAATGTACCTTGGCCTTGGATAACATTAAACATATGTTATTGAAGTAACAATCAACAAACGTATTAGTTGATAATATAATATTCTTTTTTTCTTTTTCTCTTTATATTTTCATCCACACCTGTCAAATACAAGTAATTGACAATCAGCGGATTGGCTGACTGGAAAATAATACAGAATGACATGAAAGGCATGAAGAACAGTACTCAGCGGTAACTCTCCTTTGGCTTGCTTTAATTTCCTTATGTAATAGATCCTTCATCCACGTTATTTTTAGTCTCCTCCCTGTGTTCTCAGGCATGAGAGTCGTTGCCATTCGTTGTATCAATGGGTTTGGGTTTCCGTAGTTTTTCTTGAAAACGTTTGTAGTACATTCGTATGTGTTCATCAACCGTTTGTATTTTTAAGTCTGTATAAAAAGTTTTGATATTGTAATACCATGGTCAGTTCAAGTACTTTTGACTGAAAAGTTTGCAGTAATGCATATGTCCAAACTGGTTTTAGTAAGTAAGTGTACATATTTATTTTCTGTCTTAAATATACTTTGGAGTGTTTCCTGAATAGCGAGTACATTAATTTGAGTTTGTGATTTAGTGAATGGCGTTTCATCTTAATGTGTGTGGACTCCATTGATAATATACTATAATATAATATATTATAAAATAAATGTAATTGGATTTTTTTATTACCTTGAATCTTATATTTTTGACAAAGTAGTTAGTTGCCTGAAGTTCAAGTTATTGCTACAACCATAATTCTCTCTCTTGAGTTGTTAGCCTGTAATAGTGGTGAAATTTACATGAAAAATAATAATAATATTAGAAATCTAAATGGATTAGCTCTTAATAATTTAAATAAAAGTATTAAGATATAAGAAATTTTCAAAAATTTATTTCGCCTTCATTTTGTAACTTGGTATTTAAATGAATTTGAATTTCTTCAGAAAAATAATTTATAATCAAAATAAAGGCATTAAAAATAGCTTATATTTATTTACTTTTAGCTTATAATTAGTATGAAATGTGATTACAGGGATATGTTTTTTTCAGTGTTCTAAAAGAAAATGTAAAAAGAAAACAACTTAAAAGTTCAATGTAAAAATACAAATATATTTTCAATACACATTTTTTAGTTATAAATGAATCATTGATTTATTTTCCTAATATTTATGCACCATATCAATGTTATTATTTTGATCTAAAAATTATTTAATTAGAAAAAGTTATTTATCGAATAAGCAATCAAGACTCACTTTTGTTTCAATCCAAACATTAAGCCATGTGAACACAAATTTCAAATTTTATCTTGTTTAAATAAAAAATTATACTGATTGAGTACTGAGTATATATTCTATGTGATAGAACACAGTCGAATGTCAAACATCCGAAAAAATATTTTTTGGCTTTAATTTTTATTTACCATTATAGTATAATCTATTGGATGAAAAAAAACTAAAAATTAATTTAATGAATCTTTTCAATTGCTTAATATCAATAAATATGTACGAGGGTCATTGGAAAGTGGTACCCATTAGTGCAATAAAAACACAGGAGTGAATATTAACAAATATAAACATTTGTATTGGAAATAGCATACACAAATAACAATAACTTGTTACTCCCTAAAAAGATTAACACCATAGGGGGGAGGGGGTTAGGAGAGGGATGATTTCCTAAAAACAATCAGGCCTAAGTAGGTTTTCCAGGCTATTCTATAATAAAGCCTCTGGTTAAATCATCCCACAAAGCTTGTATAAATTTATTTATCTCTTCTACTAAATCCCGTGAACGAGTCTGGGGTTCAGCACATGGTAAAGACTTTACTGTTTTATGGGCAATCGTTTTGCAAGGAGGTGACTTGTCATAGGTCACACTCAACCACCAGATTTTTCCTCCTTATTTTGGATACCCTATTTTTATAAAAAATTTTAGAGGCTGGGCGAGCGCTCCAGGAGGGTCCTAGATCCTATATGATCCATCTCCCGCTGCAAACAGACTAAATAAAAGTCTTAGCCTGCAGCGGGATTCGAACCAGGATTTCCGGCATGGCAACTCAGTGCTCTACAACTGAGCCACTCCGCTCCTCTATAAATTTATTACATCTCAGAAACTTTTTTATATAATAAAAAACATATTTTATATAATATGATAGTTCAATATTGCTGAATAGTTCTTCATATATAGGGTCTTTCAATAGGAGTGATTGTTTTTCAAATAGATTTCTCGGTTTCTAATACATATTTTTTTAATTTCTAGGTGTTACTATATGTAGTACAGTTTGCTGTTTCATGATGCAGCATTTGACTCCTCTCGATCGGTGGAAGTAATAAAAAATTATTACCAAAGTGATAGCTCAGTTGTGGGTACTCAACATTTAATCACTCGAGAATTGGGTCGCGGTCATGGATACTCTGCGCAGGTTATACGCCGCACTGTGGAATAGTTTGAACTGATTTAACTTCAGACGACAATAAGCCACCTAAAAGACAACGAAACGTTCGAAGTGATGAGAACATTGCAGCTGCAGCAGCCAGTTTTGTCGGTGAGCCAAATTTGTCGATTTCACGATGATCGCAACAACTGGGGCTATCTCAGACGTCAACTTAAAGAATATTGCGTAAGGATTTGGGGTTGCATCCTTATAAGGTCATATTGACTCAAGAACTAAAACCAAATGATCACAGATTGCGTCGAGAATTTGCTGGCTGGGCCCTTGAGCACTTGGAACACGGTCCTGATTTTTCCAAAAAATTCATCTTCTCAAACGAGGTACATTTTTATTTTTTTAAAGAGAAAAGATAGGCCCTCGACCGGGATTTGAACCCGGAACCTTTGTCTCACCGTGACATCGCTCTGCCAATTGAGCTATCAAGGCCCCTCCCGGTCGAGGACTAACCTTCTCTCTTTTAGGTAGATCCTAAAGCCCCAGTGTACTCCCGCCATTTTTGCGATGAATACACTAGAACGAAGTTCTTTGAACATTAATTTTAATTTAGGATCTTATTGACTTTCGTCATATTATTATTTATAATTTTTTATAATTATTGGTCATTTTTTATGAGTTATAAATATTTTTATTTTTTTAAAGAGAAAAGATAGGCCCTCGACCGGGATTTGAACCCGGAACCTTTGTCTCACCGTGACATCGCTCTGCCAATTGAGCTATCAAGGCCCCTCCCGGTCGAGGACTAACCTTCTCTCTTTTAGGTAGATCCTAAAGCCCCAGTGTACTCCCGCCATTTTTGCGATGAATACACTAGAACGAAGTTCTTTGAACATTAATTTTAATTTAGGATCTTATTGACTTTCGTCATATTATTATTTATAATTTTTTATAATTATTGGTCATTTTTTATGAGTTATAAATATTTTTATTTTTTTAAAGAGAAAAGAGGTACATTTTTGGTTGAATGGCTTTGTTAATAAGCAAAATTTCCGTTATTGGTGCGATGACAAGCCAGAAGTGTTACATGAAGTTCCGTTGCATTCCGAAAAACTCAGATGAAAAGCTCAAGATTAGAAAAGATGGTGAAGGGAAAAGTGAGAGAGCACAGTTTCAGAGTTGTAATCCAATTCCTGTGCCTGCTAAGTGCAGTTTTTGTTTGTTCTCAGGCCCTGCCGGGCCACGAACCCGCGATCTTGGGTTTAGTAGTTTGTTATACTGGACACTAGACCACAGGTCGCCCCGCTAGGTGCAGTTAAAGTTGACAACAAAGTAAAGTGCAAAATACAAGCCTGGATAACAGCAGAAATATTATTCCTCGCTGCAAAAAGTGTTGCAGTTTAAATCACATTAAAAAAAGAATGCAACTACAAATTTATAATACTTTAGTAAGACCATCAGTCATTTATGAGTGCGAGACATGGGCCCTGACCAAAAAATCTTTTTTGAATTTATGTTTAACTCCTGGGAGAGAAAAATATTAAAAAGAATATGGAGTGGAGTAGCTGAAAATGAAATATGGAGAAGAAGAAGGAATGAGGTGCTGATGGAGCTGTTATGAGAACCCAACATGGTGGCATTGATAAAGAGAACACGAATAAGAAGAGACAAGTCTGAAGAATTCCAGACCACCGGATAACAAAGAAGTTGCTCTATGGGAAACCATAAAGCAAGCGAAGCAGTGGACGTTCTGTAATCAGTCGGCTGGATGATTAAGTCTTGAAGGGGCTGGGTGAACGAAGATGGAGGAAAATAGCACTGAATCAAAGAGATTTTTTGGTTGTTGTGAAGCAGGCCCAGGTTCTTGCAGGATCCTAGAGCCATTATAATAAATACAAAAATTGATTGATAATTAGCCGACTTTCGCGATTTTTATATCGGTGTTGATAAGAGTGTTGATATTATAGTCAATCATGATTTCTGTTGTACGGATATCTTTTGAAAATGAGAATAGTTTTTGCAAGTTCATTTGTGGTTTATAACGTTGATTTTGGGTTATTTTTAGGATGGTGAGAGTTATTAGCGTACGTCTTTTATAGTCATGAATGAAGAGAAGGAGAGCGAGAGATCTAATACAAACGTAGTTTGTTTGATATGTGAAGTAGTAGAATTTGATTAACTTGACTTATTATATCTAGAAAAGCTTAAAGAAATTCATATTATTTTAATTTATATAGATATATTTAAATCTGAATTTTTAAAGTTTAAATAGCTAATAATAATAATAGCTTTGAAGTTTCAAAAATATTTTTATTATTTTTCTGACATGCGGTTGGTGGTCGTCTCTCAGCTGGACATATAGTGGAGGAGGTTACATTCTTCTATAACCTGCCGCCGTTCAGGTTATTTTGATTCAGGGCCGAATGTAGGTAGTTTGTCGTTATATGTATCCTAAGCAAGAAAATTACACACAGTTTGGCTTTCTACGGTTATGGCAGTAGTGTGTCGGATACCTTTCTGGCGAATAATACGTAATTCAAGACAAATAATGACTTCTAGTTTCGACTTCAACAAAGTAAAAGATGACCTGGAAAGTAACCCCTACTTTAACAAATATGCAGACAAGATTCGCCAAATTCAGAATGCTGACCCCGATGAGTTTTTGAAGAAATTGAGAGCTTGCCAAGAAAAGAATAAACCTCAAAAAGTAGAAATGAAGAAGGTTGTATATGGAGAAAAAAAGGGTCTCAACGTCAGCCAAGTAAAACACACTAGAAAATTAGATGAAATAATGAAAATAGATCTATTGGAAAATAAAAGTAGGGAAGAAATAGTTAGTATTTGGAATGAATTTCATAAAGATAAAAATGTTGTTTATGGAACTTTAACATCCGCTGCTTATGATACAATATGTAAATATAGTGAAAAATATTCCACCTTCCTTTTGCCACTTCCTAGGGGTGAGGGATATGAGTTTATAATGCTCCAGTTTGAAAACAATGAGGTACATTTTACTCCTCTCATTTCATATCAAACTCACAAAGCCGATGCTCCTGAATGTCTAACTGCTGTGTATTATGCAGATCTAGCTAAATCTAAAGATATTGTTCTTATGAAGGGTGAATTTGACAAGAACATTTTGTCATCTATAGAATCGCAGTGCCTAATTAATCAACTTCATTTGTATTACGGAGAGAATGATGAAAAACGAATTAGGATAATGGACACTTTTAACAACAATCCTGATAGTTTTCAATATATGGACCTTATTGCAAGCATGGACCTCATCCCTTTGCAAAATCAACCTGTAACAAAAAAATAAATATTCATGTTAGATTTTTTGTTTTTATATTAAAAATATAATTTATGTTGTTTGTTTATAACATCCAGTTTATTTATTTATTTCCATACTCTTTTAACATTGCTGATGATCTTTTTACTCCTCTCTTATCGTATGATCGTAGCAGCATATATTATTAAATAAATTGTATTAGCCTATTACCATACGTTTGACCCATTTTGGGATAATTGTGACCAATTAAATAATATTTCTTATAATATGATTTCATTCAATTTTTAATGTTATGAAAACATTTGTAAAAACTGGATTATTAACAATCTTAATTTTGGTAATTATTCTGCTAGTTGTCGTTTCCAGCTGAGTCACAGCAAGTTTTAACTTCATTCCTTTCCCTTATAATATTTTCCAAAAATACAAGTTAACATGAGCTTTAGTATGAAAAAGAGATTGCAACTATGGGAAATGTTTATACCTCAGTAATCATTTCATCTAGGAATGAATGTTTCAACAAACATTTATCTATACTTTGAAATATTGGAATTTTTATCTCTTGATGAAATAATAACTGGAGTCTAGTCATTACCCATAATTACATTCTTTTTTCCATACTAAAGCTCACTGTACTTGTATTTTTGGGAAATATTAAAAATAAATCGAATAAACAGTCAAAACTTGTTACTCAACTTTAAGTAATAAGCAGCTTTCGTGTCACTAAAGCCCCCAGATACTTGAAGCTGTTCACTTTCTTAAATGTGTGGTGGAGCAGTTGCACATGATTCTGTTCTTCCTGCCCATCATTTTTTGTGGAAATCATGTATGCTATGTTAAATAATATATTATATGTAAATAATATAGGTGAGAGGGGATCTCCCCTATTCTCCTCTTCAAACTCTTCTCAGAGCATATTTTGGATTTATACTCTACATCTGGTGTTTTCTTAGCTTCAGAGATATCTAACTTTTCTTACTGAACGGCTTAATTGTAATTCTCAAAGTTGTGTACAGTGTGGCTTTTTAAAAACTTTATCTCAATAGCTATTTGACAATCAGATATATATTATCACTTGAATAAGAGCTAGTCACATGCAGCATAAGGTAGTTTTAATGATAACTTATGTTGGAAGAGATGTCCCATGCTACTGATTATATTAAAATACTTAAGTAATGCTACACTGAATAAATACCTGGTAACTAGCAGACAATGAGTCTAATAGGATTGGAGTCATAACTTGGATAGTAATCTGTAGTTTAAAGAAGAATATTATATCAGTTCCCTAAATTATTATCTTAAATGGTATTACATTTGTAGGAAAATTGCAAAATCTGCATTAGTAAATTTACAAAATCTTTATTATAGAGTATATCAATCAGAACACAGATTTGTTTCTTTAACTGTAATAAAATAAATTCAAGGGAGCTATAAAGCTATTTAGAATAAGTCTAGACTTAATTTTTTTTATTTTTATGAATTCCCATTCCTCAACTGAAATCAGTTAATACAAATACTAAATTGTGAATTAAGTTTTATTTCTTGGCCCACCACAAAATTGGTAAACTTAAATCTAACCATTAACATAATTGACTTAAGATGTACATGCAAATCTTAAACTGGATATTAAGGCATGACATTTCAAACTCTTCCAGAAGTTACTATGCATATTTCAAAATCATCTTGAATTTTTTCAGAAAGTTTTAATTATTTAATTTAATTGTTGTCTGCTGAAGAGAAATTTACTCAATTCAATACCTCTTGATGATCTACTTATTAATATCTAAAATAATTTTTCAAGCGGAACTACATAAATATAGAAATGGTTCATATAAAAGTGGTATTCTCAGCATTAACAAGAGGAGGCGGTGGGCATGGCATCATCAACTATATTGAATTATTTTTTGTGTTGAGCTGAAGAATATTAAACACATATCTAATAGTCTTAAATTTTTTTGTGCGCTTAATAAGAAAAATATATTGCTAATTTTATTAATCAAGTTCAAATTTACAAAAGCAATACATTGATGATATAAAATCCTTAATATTAGTTCTTAATATACTATAAAACCATACATATGTATTTTCATGAAGCCAAGAAAATAGAAACTTGGACTCATTTTTCCTAGAGAATCTGTTATCTCTTATGAACATATGGTGTGAAAAACCTTTCTGTTTGTTATTTGAATTTGTGATACTGATTATTAATCTATCAGATTTTAATTGGCTCCAATTAACAATAGTAAATGATTAATTATATTAGTTAAGTATTCAGTAATTTATAATCATTAATTAATTAATGGCTCGACAGGTGCCTGAAGCTCCCTTGGTCCTCTCTACTGCCTTTTCCCAGTCACTCCTGTCAGCGGCATGTCTGCTGGACACTCCAACCTTCCTCATGGCCTCAGACACCGCGTCCTTCCACCTTCCCTTTGATCTTCCACGTGGTCTTACTCCATCTGGGGTTCCGTAGTAGAGTTGCTTGGCTGCTCTGCTATCATCCATCCTGATCAAATGTCCATACCATTTCAAACACTGAATCTGCACGAAATGGGAAACTCAGAGGTTGTCGTAGAACTCTTTGTTCATTCTCAAGCAGTATGCACCATTTTCTCTGATTGGTCCTAGGTTGCGTCTCAGTACTTTTCTTTCAAACCCGTCAATATTTTCAGGCAGTCTTTTGCCTAGGGTCCAGGTTGCACATGCGTAAGTCAGCACAGTTCGAATGATGGTATTGTACAGGATCAGAGCAAATGTCTTAAAAAAATATGCTTTGTTAGCTCCTAATATACGGGTTTGAATTTCCTCCCTAGTCCGATCATTTACAATGGAGCCAAGATATTTAAAGCTGGACACGCACTGGAACGTATACTTCCCCACTACATAGTGCTTTGCCGGATTTAGAGGTATCTTTTTTCTGATGGAAAGTCCCATTCTCCCTGCTTCTCTGTCCAGTCCTTCACTTCCCTTCTTTATAGCCTTGAGGGATAAGCCAATTAGAACCACATCATCAGCATAACCAACCACTTGATTTATCTTGCTAAAAATTGTACCTGACTGATTGATTTAGGCTCTTTTAAGCATAAATTGGAGGGCAATATTAAACAGAAGAGGAGAGAGGGGGTCGCCCTGTCTAACTCCTGACTTCACTGCAAAAGGTTTGGCCAACTTTCCATTTATTTTCACTTTACTTACGCTCTCATAGTGCATGCTACGAGTCGGGTCAGCTTGGGTGGTATACCTATTTCTTTCATTGCCAGGTAAAGCTCCTTTCTGAAAATGGAATCGTATGCTGCTTTAAAATCTATGAAATGGATCCATACAATCTCATTGAATTCTTTTGTTTTTTCCATTATCTGTATAAAGGAAAAAATCTGATCAATAGTTAACCTGTTTTTCCTGAAGGCAGTTAACGTGTAGAAGTTAACCGTGGTTCTACAAAATCAGCTAAACGGTTAAGTAAAATGGCAGAAAATACTTTATATGCAGTGTTCAGAAGGCTGATTCCCCTATAATTGTTACAGACTGTGGAAGCACCTTTCTTCTTGAATATAGGTATGATGACAGATTCCTTCCAGCTATCCGGAATTCGCTCGGCCTCTCAAATATTGACAATTAAATGAGCCAGCGCTGCACTGCCAATCTTTAAAAACTCTGGCGGTATACCATCAGAACCTGAAGCCTTGTTATTCCTGAGGTAGTTTATAATCAAGTTGACCTTTTCTGGTGGGCTCACTACATGGTCATTCTCCTCATCTCGGAATTGCTCTTCAGGATACTCCTCATCTTCCTTAGGATTTAGCGATCCTTGAAAGTGCTCCTCCCACGTTCCAAGCATCTTCTGATCCGAGAAAACCAACTTTCCATCAGAACGCTTTATTATCGGGCCAATATTTATAATGCCTGCCTTGATTCTTTTCAGTTCACCAAAATGCTTTCTTTATACCTTATTTCCCCCTCTTTCAACTTTTCTCTTACCCAGATGATCTGCTGTTTAGTCATTGTATCAAACATTCTTTTATAAGCATGAGTGATCTTTGCGACTACCAGGAAATGATCAGGATTGATGTCCTCTAAAAGATCTCACATCATGAACGACATTTTATAATCAATAACCCATAATTATTACATTATTTTGCCAATACATTAACTCATCAATTGTTGTATAATGAACATAAAATATATACCGAATAATTTAATTTCATGAAATTAATTTATTTGAAATGTGTATTTTTACCAATATACCACAAACAATTAGCTAACTCGGTTATAATGAAAATATATTACATTTATAAATACAAGAAATTAAATATTTCTTGTGATTTTTATTTTAATTTAATTTAATTTTTATAAAGATCTTCAAAAAGTTCATTAGTACTTTGAATCATACTTCAATAAATTTTAGATCTATCTGTTTTAAATGAAGTCCACTTTAAAAATAAAGTCAACGCTTATATTATAATAAGCATTCCAGTTTTCTCTTTTTATATATATATATATGCCCACACCTCTCAAATCCAAAATTAACAATGCTACCAACAGGCAGCTAATGAACTAATGTATTATTATTTGTACGGAAAAATTAATCCTGATAATAATTCATTAAAAGTTATTCAAGGAAACTTTGTTGATGACTAATATTTTATGGGTTCTGATAAATATTATATTTGGATCGAATTCTAGTTTAAAATATGCTGAATGCCTATGTCCCATTCAAATGGTTCAGTAATAATTGATCTTGAAGACTACATTTTCATCCAAAAAAAGGGCCTCTTAATTAATTAGATGTCAGAATTTTAGATTTTTTCGAAAAGCTATCATTGTGTATAACTTATAGAAATTCTTATATGTGGGTAATTTATTTGTTACAAATCACTAAAAATTCTATGTTTGAGAGGAAAATAGTTGACTGGATGATCAAATGTAGAAAGGAGATAGTTGGGGGGTGCAGTAAAAAAAAAAACACTAAATAAGTGCTAGACTAATAATTATGTGCTGACGTTTCGACCTACAGTTATTTTCCGTATTCGTATTTTCCGTATAGATATAGACGTATTTTCCTTCTAAAATGCCGATCCAACTCCCTCTTTCCTAATTTTATAACCAATGCCCTCAATCACATTACCACTTCTAAATCCCTAAATTCATCATTTTTAGAAAGGAGATAGTTGGGGGATGCAGTCAAAAAAAAAAAAAAAAAAACACTGAATAAGTACTAGACTTATAATTATGTGCCGAAGTTTCGACCTACAGTGTAGGTCGAAACGTCGGCACATAATTATAAGTCTAGTACTTATTCAGTGTTTTTTTTTTACTGAACCCCCCCAACTATCTCCTTTCTACACTAAAAATTCTAGTTTATTTTGATTTTTTTTTACATAACGAAAAAGAATATATGGTGAGAAATTGATCAAAATAGACAAAAAGTAAAAACTTGTATTTTTTGAGTCAGGTAATATATTTTTGAATAAGGTAATGATACATATGATTGTTTACATTTTTTTTTTGCTCTACATTAATTATTTTCATTCAATTTCTATAACATAAGCGAATGACTTTATAAAACAATTTTCATTCATTATTCTTTCTTGACTTGCCATTTTTCTTTGATAATATATTTTCAATAATCCTCGATTAGTTAATAATAATAATAACTTGTTCAATTATATCAATGAAGTTTTAGATTCTTGAATATTAAAATATATAAAAAATCTAAGTTTCAGTTTAACAAGAAGAAAATTATGGGATGAAGTAGAAGATTCAACTTGAGATTTTAATCACAATAACACCAAGCTTTATCATTTGCTGTTGAATATCAATTTATGCTATTTAAAATACTGCTCGAAGCATTGTTGGCTTAAGTTAATTATTACATAATGACAACAAGTAAATTCTTCCATGTTCTCACCAATTTCTCTCAAATGTTTGTGTTGGAAAATGTTTTTCGCAAAAAATATTGTCTGAATCTTGAGTAATTTTTTCATGTTATACATAACAGTCGATTGTCTACCTTCAAAAACAGTTTTTTAGTTTTATTTTTTATTAACTGTTAAAATATATGAGCTATACCTGAGGAAAACAAACTAAAAATACATATATATGTAGAAGAAAATGGTCCGGGTGGAGGAAAAAAGTTTCTCTTAAGTTGGGAGAAATGTTTATTAAAGAGCGTTTCAACCCACATTGCAGGCATTCTTCTTCTTCAGGGTTGTCGAGGGGAGAGGGGGGCCCTAGATATATATATATATATATATATATATATATATATACACCTATAGGTGTACTTACATGAATATTTTAGGAATAACAAAATAACAACTGACTTCTACCTCACACAAATGTTGACAGGACATGGACCCACAAAATCCTACTTGTATAAATTTAAACTTACAGACAATAAGACATGCCCTTGTGACTTTACCATTGAACAAACTTACTTACACTTAATATATGACTGCAGACTAACCGACGAACCAAGGACTACACTTATCAAACATGTGACGCAGAAGGACAGCTGGCCAATCAGTGTTAAGGACTTATACTGGAAGTATTTTCAGCAATTCAAGGTGTTTGCTAAAGCAGTGTGGTTAATCATCACTACACGAAATCAATATTATAGGTGAACAAGAATTTTAGTTTTGTTTTCAATTACTTTGTTGTAATTTTGTGTTTTTTCCTATTTCTTTTTTTTTTATTTGTTCAACTGGCTTAATATTTACTATGATCAATATTTTTATGTTTAAGTTTTGTTTTTTAATGATGTATTTTCAATTTAGCGTTTAGTTTTGTATATAAATAATAAAAAAAAAATGTAAACAACATAAAAAAAAACAAAAAAACAACATGAAAGTACAATTGTATGAAATGTACTATAAATGTACGGAACATGCAGAACAATAAACGTCCTTCGCGTAGGGGTACTGCGTGAAGGAAAAAAAAAAAAAAAAAAAAATTTATATATATATATATATATATATATATATATATATACAAGGTCAACTACTATTTTACAAAATAAAAATATATATATAGCTAGTCCTTTCACCTTCTTCAGTATATGTTAGCATTTATCATGAATTCGTTATTAATCATTATTAGTAAATGATGATGAAAGTTAGAGGAAAAACTTTTGAACTTTATTTAAATTAATCGGTAAATAAATCTTTGATGTAATGAATAAAGGAACAGAACAAACAACATTTAAGATCTGAATAAACTAAAGGATTTCATAAATTTACTGGTTTATATTTAATTCAATTAAGTAATTGATTTATATTTAATTCAATTAAGTAATTGATTTTATTTAATTCATTACTAAATTATTCTTTTAGCCTTTGTTAAGAAAATAATTTCAACTATGACTCTGTTAAGAAGACTTGCAAGTACCTGCTTTTCATATTTATTAAACAATTTCTTATTTTTTTAAGCTAAAATTACTTCCATACTATTTTTTGTCTTCAAATTGTAAAAAAAACAACTATTTTTATAGCAATCTGTTCTTTTGTCCATCATATTTTAACATTCATGACAAGTCACTATGCTCACTATTTTGCTTTATTGGGTCCTATTAACAATTTTCAAAACACTATACAGATGAACGGTCGTTCTCTTTTACCGTAACATTTTAAAATGTTTTTGAAGTTTAAAGGTTTCACTCAGGTAAGTTGATTCTCTTTTATATATCTCGAAATATTTCATAGATTATTGACAATACAGTTTATTGTTAATTTATATACTTTAAAATATTTATTAAATTAAATATTTATTTTATAAAATTAAATATTAATTTGGATAATATTAATATAATCTTCCAATATAAATGTTTAGGTTATTATGCTCTAAAACCTTAGTTCCCAAAGGGGTCCACGGGAGACTCGATGGGGGTCTACATTTATTGCATTTAATAATTACAATCAGTTTGCCTTCAGTACTTTGTTTATTTCATTGCAATACTTAATTAGGTAATCCTATTCTGTTAAAACAGCCATATCTTGTTGAGTATGACCGCCTTATGATCTTCAAATCTTTTGTCGAGTTTTGGAAATATGGTAGAAATGTAGCTGTAGGGTCCACCGGAACCAGCTAAATTTTGAAAGTAGTCTACGAGAAAAAAAGTCTGGGAACCTCTGTTCTAAAATGAGGAAGTATACCTACATAATTTGAAAATGAAGTAAAAAAAAAATAAAGCATTGTAATGGATGAAAGGTTTTAGAGATTAAAGGAAATCAATGTATTTCTATTAGTAAGTTTTTATTTTGTTTATCCATGTAGATAGAATGACACTTTTAAGGTTCGAAAAAGGCCGAGAACATGTGATTAGGGTCCCGGTTTGACCTTTTACATAAAACAAACAAACAAATAACATAAAAAATATTATATAATAACAGTGAATATATCATTTTAGTTTTTCCATCAAAAACATTTATATACATATATGTAATTACCTCAGGGTAGGAAACAAATATAAACAATCATCTCTATTTTTTTTAATGCTTTTACGATTTTTTTTTTAATGTTTTCTCAATAGCTTGTATCTATTACATTGAAAAGTTCATTATAACATCTAAATGTAGATATTTATATGTATATAATAAGTGGGTATTTACACTTTTGTACCTAAAATATAATACAATTAACTACATGAAATTGCTATTTTTTTTTTTTGTATGTGTTCAAATATATTTATGTAAATTTCAAAAAGGAGGCAAGTTATATTTTGACAACAGAATTGAATAAACAATGCAGAATGGAGATGATAAATAATTGGTAATGATTCATTACTAACTTTTAGGATAGATTTTATATAACTAAACTTTTTGATTTTAAATATTTTTATTTTGAAGAGAAAAGATATGCCCAGGGCCGGGATTCTAACCTGTGTTCCGTCATGGTGCTCTACCAACTGCCGGTTCAAATCCCAAACCTGGGCATATCTTTTCTCTTCAAAATAAAAATATTTAAAATTATAACAATTAATAAAGAAATAATATAAAATAAATTATAAACATTTTTATGTTGAACTAATTACATAACAAATATAATTTTGCACCATTTTTCAGGTGATCAGTAACACAATCATGAACATGACCTCTTATTTATAAATATATACATACAAACACATGCAAATTCATTTTCTTTTGGTTGGAAATACGTTTTTTTTTCTTACATAGATGTAGAAAAAAGGTAGGTCTTAGAAGAGAATAGATGGACACAAAACATTTAATCTACACCTTAGACGATTATATTTACTTTTTTTTTGTATGTTTTTAAACCGAGTAATAAGATGAGAAGAGAATAAATCAGAACATTATTCAGCCATTAGAAATGAGAGGTTTTCTATTCTGGCTAAATATAAATATATTTTTTCAGTTTAAATTAAAAAATGTCGATTGCAATATTTCCTATTTATTTTAATTGAATAAATAGGACCACTAAATAAATATTCACAACAAACACAAATATATTTCATATTTTATTAGTAGTATACTTAAGGTGTTTTCTCTTTCCCTCTTTTACTCAAACTATTCAAATAATTGCTGTAACCATTCTTTAAAGTATGTTTTTAATCAACTTTTTACAAAAATTCAATATTCTTTATTTTTACATAATTGATAAAAACTCATTTCACCAATTACACATTTATCCATTATGGGTTATTTACAAAGACTATGTAATAATAGCAGAGAAATGTAAGGTTTTAGGAATTCTTAAAGCCTGTTTTATTAAAAGATAATTAGTATTTTGGGATTGATGATTGATAGAATGAGTTTTCATCAAATTTCTGTATAGTGCATTTACACATACACACACATCCTTTTTCGTTTCTTTATATTACTTTTATATAAATACTTATATTTCATAGTTGCTATAAACAGAAAAGAAATAACAGCTGGAGTGTCTTATAAAAACAAGGAAAATTCTTTAGCTGCTATATCCCTTCTCACTCCACATATCTGGAGTATTCAAGTCTTGGTCTCTAACGATAGTTATATGTACACAGATCTGTATCATTTTCAGATATATCAAGATTCACCCCCTTTTCATACAAATACATATATTTACAGTTATATATCATGTTGGATGGACATAGCCCCCTTGGCAATAAGCTCAGCGTACAGCAAGTCTTGCAGCAAGCACTGCAGCAAACAGCGGCTGCATCAGCGCTAGTCCACTCACCCTGCTACAACTACTGTTACCATGCTGCATTGCTGCGGGGTGCTCTGCTAACACAAAAAATGTAACTAGAGATACTGTTTATTGAACATGGACAAATTATATATTCCTCCAAGTAATGACTCTATCATATAAAGAACTTGCATAGATTAACCAAATAGTTTCTGTTAAATTCTGAAAAACATGAAATAAACAAAAATTGCAATTAAACTTTTTTAAAATAATTCTTGTTCAGAATTTAACTTTAAAACTAGCACACACTTCAAAACTTTTACTAACCACCTTATTTAAAAAGTTTTCATAGAAATGAAAAAAAAAAATGAAATATGACATTATTAAACTCAAAATCACTTAAGATTATTTTTTATTTTGTTTTTATTCATCACTCTCCACCACTTTCTATGTTAAGTCTTGATTTTCCTAAAGTAGAATCTCATTTATTAATAACAATTACTTTGTTATTAATTGAATTTATTTGTCCTTAGATTAGATTAAATCGGTTTCAGGTTTGGTAGACTATTATTTTTTATCTCCTAAGCTTTCTTAGCTCCAGTTGTTGTCACCTGTCAATTTATACTTATAATATTTTCTTTTTTCTATACTATGAATTTAAATTATTTCTTGAGTACCACCAATGGGTAATCTCTCTACTTGCCTTTATCGCGGGGCATTATTTATCTGTGATTATATATTATTTAATTGATGTATTCAATATATAGTTATAAATTTCAATAAATACATTTAAAAAAAATTCTCTTATATGTCTTTGGTTAGGCTTATATGATCTCAATACAATTATCAAAATAAAAATAAATTTCAGGAGTCTAAAGGTAGTTCCGGATAAATCCGTAACAGTGATATAGATCATAATCAGCTATTTATTTTATATAATATAACCCCAGTGAATTGTAAAAATAGTATTAAATAATGGTATTAACTTTTTCTTCTCGATCAAAGCATTTTTATATTTGGTATGTAGGTGATTTAAACAAAACTACTTTAATAATGGGACTTATTTTAATTCCGTCATGAATGATTTTGACTTCTCACAAAAACATTTAAATCTCATTGTATTTATGTAACATAGAATAATTGAGAAACATTCTCCAAGATTTATATGACCATAGGGACTAAACCACAATTCAAAATACAAAAGCACCCAAACAAAGAGGATTTAGGGGGGCTTTTCATATATGGGAGCCCTTTCTAACATTAAGCCCTCAGCTATCTAGGTATACCTTTATAACGTTTTTCATATGCTATCAGCATTACTTTTATTTACCAAATCTACTGATTTTAAAATGAATTCTGTTAACAAATTTGAAAACTTCCATTTTGTTGGAATAAATTTAAATTTTCTTTGTATCAATACCAACTTAATAACAATATCAAAGAACTATTTTATACATGTTATTTTAATAAGTTGGTAGGTGTGTATCAGAATTATAATAAGGTTTTAAACAATGGCGGATAACAGTCCCTGCATACTGGCTAATACACAAGTACCTAGCAATGTTAGTAATCCCTTCAGCTATACTTTTGTTTCACGACAAGCAGACGTGAAATTGTTTACTTACCATTGAGGACATGAACGATGACTGATGCTGCATGAGAAGATGAAGGAGCGCAGGTGTAGTTGCCGGAGTCCGCGGGTAGAGCCCTGGCGATCAGCAGTCTTGACGTCCTCGTCTGCTTCTCCGTTGTCACAGAGATTCCTCCGCGTTGCGAATAGTTTATCACGTTGCTACCCCGGTACCTGCAATACCGAAAAATATCATAGAAATTATTCTGTAAATAGTATTCAAACAGTTGATTTACTTTAAATTAGTCATTAACCCAAGACGGGACCCCAATATCATTTTGATACATATGAAACAGTCAAACACCCTCTTAAATATTTTTAATCCTTGTTTCTTTTGGTTTCTACCGTGTCGCCAAACTCTTTGCTGGCCATACTACAAGCTTCCTCAGGACTTAATATGAAAATGAAATGCTTTTTCTCTGCTTCGGTATTTATAACTCTCTGAGTCCGGAGGCGGATCCTATTTTTCCAGTGATCTGATTGGTCGCTAAAATTTCAGCATAGAAGATGATTATAAATTATGGTTTTCAAACTTACCAGTGGCCAAGAAGAACCCAAAAACTTAAAAGAAAAGACAAACCAATTAGAAGTCAGCCAGTCGAGGTCCATCCACTCAGAGACCCAGAGCCGAACCGGTATAAATACTGAAGGACATCTTTAGTACTTGTACATTGTAGTTTTTGTAAACAAATTCTGGATGAAAAAAGACATTTTCATTCACGGATCAAGCCCTGAGTAAATTCAGAAAGCAACCGCGAGATGAATGGATTAAAAATGTGAAACAGTTCTTCACAAATATGAAGGCACATGACCAATGATTGGGGTTCTCTCTACCTTCTTCACTATAAACCGCCAACCTGCTGTTTTGTTTTAGTTGGAGGCACATGCTTGTTTCAAATTGATACTTGCGCACGTTAGCAATACTTCGCTAGTTCAAGATTATAACTTAATTTCGACCCAGTCTACTAGTATTTCATTCTGATATATTTGATGGATCTGTCTTGTTGATAAAGATATTATCTATAAAATTGTGGTATGTATTAACAAATACTAATCTTCAATCCAGCCAAATTTTTCGAGAGCAAGAGCAAATTTTTCCGATCCTGTCAAAATTAAAGCATTTATTATAGAGTAGAAATTGTATTGTTCTTGTTTGTTCATTTAACGTAATTTTATGCCGCTATGGTTAATCGGACGATGCTACAGTGTAGCGTATATTATATATATATAGTACCCTATATTTGCCTATCCAGGTTCAATAATAGGAATCTTTAAAGAGTACCTGACCCCGCACAGACTTGGGATCCCCGTTTAATGTCTCTTTCGAAGGATGGCATAACCAAGGCTCTACTTTACTTCACTTCCTTTAAAATTCTAGGACCACCTGCCGGGATACGATCACGCGATCTTGGGCTTAGTAAGTGTGTAATGCTAATTTTTCCTTTTAACAAATTTTTCTACCTTACAAATCTTTATGATAACTGATCTAATGTATTTCTAGCAATAATAGTTTGTTTGGTATTGTGATTGTGTAATATTGTTACTTAATAAAAAATAATTTATTAGTTTATATTTCTTTTGACTAACTAATTGTGTTTAGTCTCGAACTTGTACTATCCGCCCGTAGGAACGAACCGATCCTTGCCTCTTGTATCGGAAGATATACTTTACCGCCAAAATCAAGGAGAGGGGGGAATGACGCTTGGAGCTGTGGGGACTTGCTGTTGGAACGCAGAGCTGGACTGTTCTACCAGACCGCAGCTACGACCGCTTGCCACTTTCAAGCCGATATTCTTTATTGAGAACGTCCAGCATCCAGGAGGTCTTGCAGCCTGTCACGCACCAGGAGCTCGGCTGAGACACCAGATGAGAGGATAGTTGGTTTAGAGAACCCACCAACCGTGAGTTCCATTTCAGTATCATAAGGCCTCAAATCGCCGACTAATACTGCTCCTGATGATCAACAACTCATTGTGTTTAGATGAGACCAAAAGACAATTCACGCTAATTAATCGTATTAACCCTTCAGGCCGTGATCACTTAAATTCTTCATTATATCGTCTATATTTATTTGTTATATCTTGGCCATAATGCTAGCATGGAGCAATTTCCATTAATGTTTTATTATCGCTCCTAATCAATGTTAATCTTTTGTATTAGTCATTAATCATATTTGTTCATTAGATCGCTATTTTGCATGTTTAGTTTGTAAATCCTTTTATAGCTGCTACTATTAAGTTTAATCATTAATCACCTGTATATTTGCTTAGTTAAGAAAAAGATATTCATATGTCCTTAAAATTAATAAATCAAACGCTATGTTAATATCAGAGATTTCTTTCAAATTCCCGTGGTACTTCAATTTACTTCATATTAAATTTTATTAAGTCTAAGTCTAACAAATTGCTCTAATGATTTCCATAGATGTTTAAAAACATATTTGTATCACCTTTTAGTTAAAAAAGAATTTCTTTTCTGTTGAAACAAAAGTTCTTCTTAAATGCCTTTTACACGTAAAATTGATATTAATCATTAAAGTACAATAAACTGTTAGTTTCTAACGGTTTGTAATTATAGGAGCGCGCCTGTGGGCAGTTTAAACCCTGTTACTATAGGTATAGTGAAATTATTAATATACCTTAATTTAATAATACAATTATTAAAAATAAGTTACTGAAAAATTAGGAAGGCCTAAAAGATTAGGTGATGATCGCTATAAAAACAAAATGGCGGAAAAATGTGTAGCAATTGTGATTAGTAACCTTCTGGTATTTGTGGTGAAATACGTTCCCAACGGTAATCATAAATGTCACCCATGACAGCCCGCTACGAAGCTTCCTCCAAAGTTGGTCCTAATGCTTCTCATAAATGCTTGAGCTCTAGATGAAGTATTAAAGTTGAAGCAATGCCACCTAACGTAAGGTGGTTCGGGCATTAGCTGCCATAATCTTCTGAATTACCACAGTTGTGTTGACATTTAATTACACAAATCATTAGGATGCATTTTTGAAGACGATGAAATTATTGAAAAATACGCATGATAAGCCTTACGCGGATCCGTCGCGTATTTTTCACATTGCTTACAATATTGATGTACCATCAGATTTACTAAAGATGATTAAATAATTTAAATATTTTGAAAAAAATCTTTTATATAAATACTGATTATTTCAATCCTAGTTCATAGTCAAAATAAGCTTATATGTCCTACATATAAAATATGAATGGCAGTGCCTCGATTGTCTCTAAAGACTTCACCTGCTGAACGAGGTTAGTACTAGTAGTAGTAGTAGTAGCTGAACACATCTATATTAATTTAATTATTAGAAATTAGATTGTAGATTCTAAAACATATTCTCAACTATATTCCATAAACTTAATTGGGCCCAATACCCTGTTGTACTGATTAGTAGATCAATTTCTTAAAATGCAGAAGGATTTTAGTATCATTAAGGAGATGGGTTGTAACACATCGAAAATAGGCAATTGCTAGTAATGCATTTTAGTAGTTTTATTTATCTAATAATAATCTTAATGCTTTTTTTTTTGGAACACTGATTACAAATACAAGTTATTTCTTCAAAAATGTTTTCATATTTATTAAACTGGATCATAAAACAACTAATGGTATATATTTTTTTGATTGATATTTTTTTTTTATAGTTCGTACAAAAACTTACAATTTTTTTCCTTTTTTTAAACTGGATTTATTGTAAATTTCATCTTCGAGAAAAAAAAATCTGCTTCCAGTCAATTATTTTATTGTTTTATAAAACAAAACGTTTCGACACTATGGTGTCATTTTCAATTATTTCTTTTTCTGCATTCCTTAACTGGAAAGTCAATACTTTTAAAAATAATTTTTAAGGAGATCTCTAGTCCTCCATAGTCAAAAATTATATTGCCTAATAAAGCAATATAATTTTTGACTATGGAGGACTAGAGATCTCCTTAAAAATTATTTTTAAAAGTATTGACTTTCCAGTTAAGGAATGCAGAAAAAGAAATAATTGAAAATGACACCATAGTGTCGAAACGTTTTGTTTTATAAAACAATAAAATAATTGACTGGAAGCAGATTTTTTTTTCTCGAAGACAAAAACTTACTGAAAACTGTTTAGTTAATCATATGCTCGTCATTTTCTCCAATTATACCATGCATGTTTTATGTTTATTTAACTATTATAAACCAGGGTATCGTATAGGTAGAAACATAATATTTAGCCAATGGGAACGAATCAAAAAAAGATCATGGCGAAATGTTTTGAAATAAATTTTTTTTTTTTTTAAGTATTGATTACAGATGCCAACTTTTTCATTTATTTTATTATTTTGGCACTACAGCCCAGCAAGAACACGGGCCTCCAACACCTCAGCCGACCAATCTCCTGTGCTATCCTCCTTCAGTTCTGTACACCCAGCAGCTTCAGGTCCTCTTCGACATCATCTAGTCATCTGATCCGAGGTGAAAGAGGAGATGCATGTCAATGTTGTATTCCCCTTTTTAACACAAACTCGAATTATTTGTATAAAAAGTAAATTATTTATGTCTCAATTGGTTCCCATAGTCTCGTTTCTAATTATAATTGCTCAGCAGTTTCTTGAAATGATTTTAATTAGATGAGTAGTCATTCAGTGCTTCGCTCAGTAAAAGGCTGCTGATTTTTTTTTGGGGGGGGGGGAAATTATGTGAATAAGTTAATCCTTATCGTTGACGAAAATAATGATATTCCAAAAAAAATTAAAGGACGCGTGATTTGTATAAATGATGTGAAAATCTCACAGTTCAGAGTACTATTAATTAATTCACAATAGGTATATTGAGCTTAGTTAATGGTACTGCTATAACTCGACACGATTATAATATTCAAAGGGTTCCACATTCTTGACTATCTAAATATGCAACGACTACAGAACCGCGTGCTACTAGTATTGAGTACGAACTAGTATGAAGAGGCTTTGAAATGTTCCTTGAATTGTTAGTTTATTGGTGCCGGTAGAGTGGCAGCTATTATAACTCCATTCTTAGAGTGGATTCTTGTGCAAACATCAATGCACATATTACGAGTAACCACGCTATACAGCTTAACAATGAGACTTAGGCTGCTGATACATTTTTAACAAAGCAAGATTCTACACAGGGTTCAGTAACGTTAGTCTGGGTGAAAACCCGGGAGCTATAAGATGCAATAACGCTGATAAATGTCGGTAATGTAGGGCTCGAAATAAATTCCGATAAGACGATGAACATGGCTAGCCATAAAGTAACTAACAGCAGAATCGGCAGTGGTTTTGGTGATATTGTTGTAGGAGGGAATAAGTTTCTGTATATTGAGATTATTAAGTATTTAGGGCTTATAAGAACAAGACATAAATAGAGCAATGTTTTGTTAACTTCTCAGTACAATGTTTTATACAAAAATTTCTTCTATATAAATTCAGTTCAGCCGTACCTGACATCAGATCTACGCGTAGAGAGAATAAAACTTCTAAGCCAAATTAGAGTTTCCCCCAATAAACTAATAGTTGTGTACATCAATAAAACAACTCACAGAATTAATAATGAAGACAATTGCTTAAACAATACGCTTGACGATTTAACCTACATAATTTTTGACTGTCCATTTTATGCAGATCCTAGAAATCGATATACAAGTTCATACGATCATGATTTTACACGATATACAGTAGTGAATCCTATACACAACCATGACATTGTTAACCTCTGTAAATTCATATCTACAGATTCAAGTATTACAATACCTCTGACCCGGTGACATACATATGTATGATTATTCATCCAAACAACGATTATATAATTGAATTATATAAGTCTTTATATTATATATTATATATATATAATATATATTTATATTATATATTATTATATAAGTCTTTATTTATATAAGTCTTTGAATTATATAAGTTTTATTTTCCTTAATAAGTTTTATTTTGTTACTACAATTTTCTATATTTTGATGTAGTATTGACTCATGGCTACGTTCATTAATATAATTATCTATTTTTTTCTGTATATTTATTTATTTTTATTTTTATGTACCGCTATTTTAACTGCCTAACCAAACTCTCTGTATTTTACTAATTTAAAAATCAGAAATAAATAATAAAATAAACACTTAGGGCTTTTGATAGGGAATAAGGGCATTGTTTAAGGCAGGAAATACTTTTTATTTTTCGGTTTCGATATTACTTTGCTTACTCCGTTTGTCCTAAAACTTAGAACTTAAATCCTTCCAACTATTCTATATGTGTGTGAAACGTGGACACTGACTTTAAAGGGTGAACGTCTTAAGGTATTCGAAATTAAGGCATTGTAAAGAATATTCAGTCTTGAAAAGGATTGGCCATTGGATAATTCAGGAGGTTGCACGACATTTAATTGCTGTACATGCACTCGGTTTGAAAGCAATGATATTGAACATATAGCATCACGAAGAATAAGATGGATTTGTAAATGTATTAGCTACAATTAACATATAGTCCAGGATCCCTGGTACATTTTTGCATTTGATTACTACTAAGCTGAATCTTCGTGAATAGCTTCGTTTCGATGAGACGCCCAACAATTTCCTTTGCGGCAATTCTCGATTGTGGTAGCTAACAGAGGTAGCAAGGATAAAATATGTCGATTTGATGATTCTCCAAAATTTAAGGATAACGTACCGCGCAATTCGTAGGGCAATACAACTGTTAAATTATATAAATATTAACTAAGTAAAAAAAAAATCAGTTGGTTAGTAATAATTTTTAATGACCTCGTTATCGATACATGTTGGGCGTCTCATCAAAACGAAGCTATTCACGAAGATTCAGCTTGATAGTAATCAAGTGCAAAAATGTATCAGGGATCCTGGACTAATAAGATTAGAGCCGACTAGTTAGACCAAGGAATAGGTGGGAGGATTGCGTTAAGATTAAGTGGTATAATGGATGGATTTAATTTTGATTTGTGGTCAATGAAAGTTTGCAGACAGTGATTGGTGGTTTCGGCATCGAGCTTTCAGTTTTGCTATTCCTTCTATTATTATTACGTCTCAATAAACTATTGTATTACTTTCAGAACCATATTTACTGATTTTAACCTACCAGTACCAATAGCTATTTTTTTTACACGGTGTACCAAAGTTCTAGAAAAACACATTGTTATAGCAGACATTCTAATAATTAGGAAAATAATAATTCTTGAATTATTCTTAACTAATGGTGTGATAACCGTTATTATTTTCAATATGTATGATACTATTTGCTGATTGTCAATAATTGCTAATTCATATAAAGAAAATGTGTAATGCTCTAACTAAATTTTGCTCGAGATAGGGTAAAATGATGTGGGTTTAAAAAGTATATTTGACATATAAAAGAGGTCTAACATATCAGTTTATTACTACCATATTTTCGGTTTCAATACCAGAGCTGGTCCTAAGATGAATGTTTATGGCAGAGCTCGCGAGACATATAGAATCTATAAATGTAAATTTATTTGTTTATTAGATTGAATGAAAATTATAAATTATAAAACTACAATAAATTTAATAATAATAATTTTCTCACCAGTAGATAAAGGAAGGTGGTTCAGGCGTTTCTCTGACGACACATGTGAGGCTGATGTCACTTCCACTTTTGATGTATAATTCGCTTTTTCCGAGTATCTCTGCTTGAGAAACTGAAAATAAATAAATTGCAATTTGGTATAAAATGACAAAATTGATATAATATTACATCATTACGCAAAGGATAAGTTCATGAAATACGTTCTTTTTTTTTTCAATTTGTATGTTTTGAGCACACTGAAGAAAAATATCTCAATAAAAAGTATTAAACATTATTTCCAAATATTTTATATAAATGACTGTGATTACATTTGTATACAACTTGTGATTTCGTCTGTTATGGTGATTTCTGTAGGAAGACAAAGAAAGAAATGAGTGGGATTTTTATGGATTAGCCTTATTTTTAAGGATTAGCTTCGTTAAATTTTTATTTGCCACTGTTTGGCTCGGAGTAAACTACCAGTAAACTAACTTAAGGAGATTGATTTGTTTTTCCTATTGGGTATAGTTTTTATATTGAATTGAGTAACATCCAAATGTTGTATAAACTTGAAGTTGGATAAGCAGATAAAATTCAACAATTAGTTCTCTGAAAAGCCATTTATTTGAATTGAGGTGACGGTTAAAATATTTCCCCCGAAGAAGTACAACTTAAAAAATTGACTCATTAGTTGATTTCTTTTATTTTATGGCTTGTTTGTACTATTAGAAAGTCGATGTGTGTAATTCTTTAAAAATAATTTATCATAGAAAGATTGAAAATTATTATTTATAACTTTCTTCTTTTTTATAGACGATTTTACAGTATTTCGTGTTGAATTTATACATGTACAGTATTGATGACTGACAAGAAAGCACGATTTCATCATTTGTAACCCTATTTCATAACTGTAGCTTCCTGAGTCATGAACCCATCTCATAGCTCATCCTATGGAGGTTGAGTTTTTTTTTATCTCAGCAGATTAAGAAGTTTAATTGAGGCGTTGACTTGAAGAGAAGGTAAGTTCCGAAATTGCCGAACATTTATTTTTTTCACTGAAACAGAATGTTCACGCCATTTGTATTATTTTTGTAAATAAATTAATGCCATACAAGATAAATAGGTAAAATCTTAAAATAGCACATTACACCTGATCTAGGGGTTGCTTGGGGCAACCAGTTTCACTATTTCACATGTGGCACTGTTTTTAATCGAGTCTTGAGTGAGCAGTCACATGTTCTTTTGCTTACCCCCAGCTATCCAGCTCAATTTTAGCGAGCCTAGTTCTCTACTTTCCGTTGCATTATTCTATTCATGTTTTTATAAGTAACGCCCGTTTCACCTGCAAATAAGTACGAATTCCCCTGGAAGACTTCTAGATCCTAGGAACCCAAACTGGAAGGAGGTTACCAGCTTCTTTTGGTCTTTGAGCGCGCTCAAGGAGCCAAGGTTTTATCGGCGTAGCTGCCCGGCCAAGCGTCTTGGGTAAGTAACTTTTATTTCTATGTTTTGGATTTCTTCATATTATTTCTCTATTGTTGCGAACTCTTTTCAAATTACAACATAAAGTCCACACCCAGAGCGAAATTGATTCAACGAAACCTGCACTTCCTTTTAAGAAATTTATAACCGAACTTACGAGCTTGTCTCAACACAGATAATGACATTATCTGTCATTCTGCTCCCACCAGCGGTATCTTGTGACATCGCTCAAAACTAAACGAGAGGTGATAGGAACATACCTCCTTTTCAAAGCTATTGGCCTTGGAACATTGAATCGTTTCAGTGAAAAAATTATTATTAAATTTTTTATTTATTTTTTATAATTGAAAATAATTAAATAAAATCATATTAAAAATCGTTCTGTCAATAGAGGTATTTGAAAGTTCCATGTAGGTTAAAAAAATAAAAATTAGAATATTACTAAAGCAAAACATTCCTATTGTAATTATGGCATTGAAATTCATTTATTAATGATTAGAAACTGTTTTAAAGCATGAAACTTTTTTATTTTAACTATTGTCATAAAACTTCAAGTTCAAACATGATTCAACTAAAAAATAAAAATCATGTTGAAAGTGGAATATCAGACGAGTCGTTCCTGAATTAATAATCGTCAAACAGTAAAATTTGATACTGAATGCTTAACTCCATGACAATTTCGAAAATGCCAATTTTTGAGTTATGTTGTTCTTCATTTGAAGGAGCGATAAGATACACGCGTTTTAGTTTATTTTAGAACTGTTTTAAGTTTGTTTGTTTGTTCATTTAACGTCACTTTATGCTGCTATGGCTAATCGGACGATGCTACGGTGGGAGCTCTAAATTTTGCCTATCCAGGTTTAATTAGGATAGGGATTTTTAACGAGTACCTGACATCGTACAGGCTCGGGACCCCCGTTTAACGTCCCTTCCGAAGGACGGCGTAACTAAGGATTTTTTAGTCCCTTAAAAAATCCTAGGGTCACCTGCCGGGCTACGAACCCGCGATCTTGGGTTTAGTAGTTTGTTACGCTAACCACTAGACCACAGGTGACCGTACTGTTTTAAGTTAACAAGTAAGATATTTTATGAATCTTACAGTGCTATAATTAACATTAAGTCTAAAAGAAAAAGAAAACGTTGTTTGACTATTGAGTGAATTGACTACAAATGAATTAATGATATTCATGAAGTATCATAGAATGGCTCATACAACAAATCGTATTATGTAACAAAGTTTCTAAATAGTGTGTGCTGTACAAATAAAATCCTATGTTATGCAACTAAGTTTCAGTGTAAAGTTATACATTTTTGTATTTATATAAGTTGCATTCGAGCAACTGTTTTTGAACACAAAAAATGCGTTTTTTAAAATTTAAATATTGATGTATCATGAAGATGGAAAAATAACAGCTGAGGAAAACAGTAGTTACAATCAGTCAATAAGTACTAAATGGATACATTTCATGCTGGTATTGGGCCTGAATAGGCAGTACGTGGAAATTGATAGCATAATAAAAGGAAATAGATTTTTTTTTGAGATTGGTTACGCCAACAAGCCATCAAGTTTTCTTGTGTTGTGCGTGAATGAAGCGAATAATCCAAACGGACGGAAAAAAAAGTAGAATATAAAAGCGGAGAAAATAGGATACCTTGCTCAACGCCCTGAGTTAAAGCAACTTGAACAGACGGTGACAGCTATGGCTTTCCTCTTCCCTTCTCAAATGGGAGCCGTGTGATATTTATATCAGGCATCGCCTATTTGTTATAAATTCTTTATGAATTTTATTTATATCTTACTCTCTTCCATGACGGTTTTATAGATGGGGTAGAAAGAGGTAACACTTTATTGATGCTTGAAGCAATTTTAAAGACTTTAATTTCGGAAGTAAGTAAAATATATAAAAATAATTACTTATAATTAAATATAGTGTTTATTATAGAAATTGTTTAAAAATATTCGTAATGATGTGTTATGTCTATGAACATTAAATGAAAGCAGTTTCTACTGTTTTGAAACAAAGATTTTTTATCGATGTTTAATAAATAAATGCAAAATTAAATTAATAAATAAATTGGGAGCGGAGTGGCTCAGTGGTAGAGAGCGCTGAGATGTCATGCCGAAGGTCCTGGGTTCAAATCCCGCTCGCTGACTGACTATGGATCCTATAGGATATAGGACCCTCCTGGGGCTCACCCAGCCTATATAAAGTGAGTATCCAAAATCTGGAGGGAAAATCTGTCGGATGGGCGAGATAGGACAAATCACCTCCTTGAGAAGCGTTGTCCATGAAACCGTACAGTTTCTACGATACGCTAAACCCCAGACCCTTCACGGGTTGATACAGATTTTTAAAAAATAAATCAAAAAACAATATTTTAAATTTCAGTGCCTACGTGATAATTTATCAATCAATTTTTAGTCCATATATTTCACTAATTGACGGGGAAACGGTAGTAATTAATCATATGGGTAGGGTAGAAGGATGAGTAGTATCGAAAATAGGATAAATGACTTAGATTTTATGAATGGTATTAGTTTGTATTTTCCTGTGCCATAGAATTCTGCCGCTTGTGATCTCAGCCATTTAGTGACGCGTACCTGCAGCTCCTCATCATCGTCAAAACACTGTGTTGTTAGCTAGGTCTTCATTTTCGGGAACAAGTGGTAATCACTTGGAACAAGATCAGGATTGTAGGGAGATGAGGAAAAACTTCCCAGTTGAACGAGTTCAGGAGTTCTTGCGTACGGTCTGCTGTGTGAGGTCGGGCATTTCCATGCGAAAGCAAAATTTTGGATGACAATTTTCCTCGGCGCTTGTTTTGGACAGCTCTCCTAAGGTTTCGCAACGTTTGGCAGTATCGTTCAAAGTTTATTGTTGCACCACACTCGAAAAAATCAATAAGAATAACACCTTGCCTGTCACAGAACACTTTTTCTATGATCTTCCTTGCCGACGAAACTTGTATGCCCCCACTCGATGGATTGTAATTTTGTCTCACAATTCACATGTTACACCCAGGTTTCGTTTCCTGTTACGATTCGATGCAGTAGTGCATCACCATGTGGTAGTCCTCCAAAACCGTCAAAGGTGCCCACCTTCATTGTTCTTTATGGTGAACTGAGGGCATTTTTGGCACCGATCTTGCACAAAATTTGTGGTAGCCGAGATTCTGTGAAACAATTTCAAACAATGAAGTCCGTGAAACTTGTGGGAAACATAGAGAAAGTTCAATTATCGTGAAAAGCGGTTTTCACGAAACTTTTCGTCAACTTTGGCGACCAGATCGTCAGTCACTCTTTTCTTCATCATGAACATTTTTTCGGCTATTTTTTAAACTGAATGCACAACTTCCTGACAGAACTGCCACTCATTACGTTGACCCCGTAACTTCCCAAAGATGAATTTCTATTCGTTTTAAGTTTCTTGCCAGGAAAAAAACGAATCGCAGATCGCACCTCACAACTTGCGGGATTTTGGATTGTAGCACACATTTAAAATTTGAATATAAAAAAAATGGGTATCGCGGAGATGTTCCTATTGTCACAGCTGGACGTTGACTGAGGTGCCGAGCACGAACACACCAATGTATACGCTATTGGCGCGCGCATGGCGCCACCAGGTGGAAACGTTCCATACTTTCGAAATAGTCCTCGTATGTGATGTAGCCCCTTAAAAGTAATCGACCAGTTCGATGTTAATTCTTTGTAGCCGATCTTCCATGAAACCTCATTATTTGTTGATGTGGAACCTATACAGGCAGTCCGGGTATTCGGCCATTCGCATTTACTCTATAGAACTAGAATAGCCTTGTGGCAACTCCTGCATTAGATATTTATCCTTCTCCCTAACCTATGGTACTATAAGCGATATGAGGGAATAGTGTTTATTCGTCTAAACTATATACTCGTAATATTATCAAGTATTTTTAGCAATAATATTTAGTGAGGCTATAAGCACATTTATCAATGACAATGTTTATCATATTAAGAAACTGTATATTTAATAAATTATTAGGTTCTTCTGCAGGACAAATACCAATTTAAGTAAAGATCATACTGTATTATTTTAGATTTTAGACAGGAGAATTAATGTATGATTTCGTGTATCATTCGAGATTTACACGTTTTATCTATAATAAGATTTGATCTGTGGAAGAAAGTGGTCCGGGTAGAGGTCACAATGAATTTTTCGTAGAAATGGATAAAAACTTTATTGATTAGCCAACGTTTCGACCTACTTTATAGGTCTTCTTCAGGGCTGTGGGAAGGGGACATAGTAACTAGGCGTTTCAAGCTAGTCTAGGGCCTAACAACCCCCCAACTCCCCCCCCCCATTAGCCCTGGAGAAGACCTATAAAGTAGGTCGAAACGTTGGCTAATCAATAAAGTTTTTCTCCAATTCTACGAGAAATTCATTGTGACCTCTACCCGGACCACTTTCTTCCACATTAATTATCAAGGTCAACAATTATCATTGAATATAAGATTTGATCATTTATCTATAAAAACTATATATACAAGGAACAGGGGAAAACACATTATATAAAGCTGTAAAGCAATACAAATGAGCGAAAATTCGAAAAAAACATATAAATTAGAAGTAGGGTGCAATAGGGAAAATCCATGAAAGACAAGGTGCAGCACATCTCAGACTAACAGTCCAAACGGACTCATCTATCAGAGTCAGTCTTCTTTGAGGTGATTTTCTTTTGGTGTGTTTCTTGCCTGAATTAGTGAAAAAGTGACTGGATGTTTTCCCAGTATTTAGGAGTCATTATTTTTGAAATTGTATCCCATAAAGCCATCAAATTTATAACGCTAATAATACGTTTAAGTAATAAATTCACGCTTATTATAAAGTTTTTGTGCTTGATATGAAATTATCATAAGCGAGTTGCATAGAGTTGCAAACACAAAAACCTCTGTTTCAAATAACGGATCATAAACCCAGCACCAAAGTCTAGAAACCGAGCAACGTCAGTTTCTACCTCCGTACTGTATATTATCAGAATTTTGTAACCTTACAGTTTTTTCACCAATTTCATTTAAGCCCTAGTAATAATTTGACCAAACTAATTTTACCTACAAAATATTAAAAAAGTGCCTTCTATTCATCCTCATCTCAATGTCGTATCACTAAACTATAATAGTCTACACTGTATGTATTAATGACAACGACTGAAAACACATGGCCAGAAGGTTCCAGCAACTGTTAGGTTTTCTTCAATTACTTATAACCTGATTACTATGTGATTATGTTTCAAAATCTTTATCAATTTATTATACTGTTAAAAATACTCACTATTATTTTTATTTCATAATGTACAATTAGTATTTTTGTCTCATATTCCAAACTAAACCGTGAAATTGGTTTTGCCGTTCCACCATTAGCGCCCAAATAGGAATTGGTTTTATGAGCGCCCATACAGGGAAGTAGGATGGGGCCATTGACCGTTCTCTGGTCTTGAACATTTTTATTAGGTTTATTTAGGACTCATGATAAATGAACCATAAAGTAGTTATAGAAGTACATTCATTAATTAAAATAAAATTGATTGACTTTCGAAGTAAACTTGAAGTGGCAAATATGACATTTAATCATCGTTCACAAAACATACCAGTTCGCCAATGTCATTGGATGGTTGTTTTTGCTATTAATTCACTAAACCAAGAATAAGTTATACTTCTTTTTTAGAAATTAATGGTGTAGATAGTAAATACTGTTTTAAAATAAAAACAGTGTATGGTCTAATGGGAAAATAGGAATGAATTTAATTCTTACAATTATAATTGTATTCATCCAAATTTCAAAACGAATTTACTCAAAAAAAAAATATTGTCTTTATTAATAAACAAATGACTACTGAAGGGAATATTATCTACGATTTGTTATGTTGTTTAAAAATACAAAATATTTATTTTTAGAGTTAATTAAGAGTTAATTTGGTATTTAATACTTATTATGACAAGGTAGTGTACTTCGCGGGTCAAATTACCACGCAGGGAATCATTATCGTTCTGTGGGTGTCGGATGAGGGCATGGTTGGTGGAAATGCATTGGAAGTTCCTCCCTGCTGGATCCGATAGACCAACAATAGGAGCAGTCTTCTATACTTGCTGGATGAATGTTATGTAGGTTTGAATGCCCTACTAACATGTTTTCTTAACCGGGTTGATGCTCTACAGTTCCGCGTGTAACTTCATAAATTGTGGACTCATCCTTTTTTACTTTAATATAATTGAATTGATATAATATCAATATTATTGAAGGTTAGTAAGCGCCGAAACGAATTTTAAACGTCCGAGACGGGCATGGAGTAGGCTGGAAGATTGCGTTAAGAGTGATCCAACGGATTTGTGTTAGGGCGGAGGTCCGTGGACGGAGGCTTGGAAGCACAGATTGGTGGTAGCGGAATCGAACCTCCAGGCACATTAAGTCTTATTATTATGAATTATAATTACATTACATTACTATCGTGTTCGTTCTTTATGTTCTACTGATAAAATAAATTAATAATGATAATGGTGTTATGTTGTGGATGCAATAAAATCCTTATTAATTATCATGCTTCTGCGTTCTTTCCATCTATCCATTCAGTTTAATCTTATATTAATTGTTAGTTTTATATTCAAACCGTGTGGGTTTCCATATAAGATTAATAAAACATAGAATAAGAAATACATAATATTAGAAAATAAATGATACCTTTTAAATAGTGAAAGGTAAGCAAGGAGGGGATTTCGCCGATGACGCTATCTTTATGCCTTGAAATCAGAGGAGGAAAGGTTCAGTGAGATATTCCATACAAATGGTTCCCTATAAAACATTTGACGACCGGGGGAGTCACAGCCCTTGCTTAGGCATTTCCCCTTCCTGTTTTACGACGAGGATCATTGATAAGGACAGCCATAAGAGTTCCTGAGGTTCTAGATAAAGAAATGGAAAGAAGCCAAGGAGGTAGGAATAACGTAGCTTCGCCCTTTGGCACATTTATCATTACCATCGCTCGTTATTATATTTGCGGCCATTTTCATAGCATCCTTGTGTTTTATTATTGATATTAAATTACCGCCGAATGGCTTAGGAGGTGATAGTTTTTTTTTGCAGTTTTGGGGCCGTTAACATAAATTATATGGAAGTTAGAATAGTTTTATTATTAATTTTGCTTACCTAAGGGTGGGCATAAAAAAGCCCTCTTCTTCTAGATATAAACATTTTCCATTGTAATATTTTAACATTTCAATAACAGTATTTAGAGCTAATTCAGAGTCACATAATAACATTTACGCTAAATACTCTCTTGAATTACTACGACTAATATTTTGAAATCTAATAATACTAATCATTTTATAGGATTTGACAAAAATAGACTGGTTAAAAAATGTAATAACAACACAATAGAAAGAAATATATTAGAAGCGATCGGAAGTGAAGCACCAGAGAAGATTTCAACAGAGAAGGTGGATATAAATTAAAAAAATTAAGGCTTCCAAACATATCGGTGGTAAAAAAGAATCCGGAAAACCTGAAAATGAAGATGAACCAATCAGATGGCAGCCAGACTTGAGGCCTACCCAATCGAAGGCCCAGACTCTAATAGTTATAAATACTGAGGGCTAGAAGGACATCTTCAGTACTTGTACATTGTCGTTTTTCTAAATAAAATGTGAAGGAAAAAAAGACATCTTCATATATCACAGATCAAGCCCCGAGTAAGATAGGAGCAGGTTTAGCGAAAATGATCGGATTCATTATGCTTATTGAGTGGGTAAACCTTAATATAATGGTTTACCATTAGTTAAATTAAACCATTATTGAGTAAATTATCAAGATAACAAGGGAGTGGAACCAGGGGACGGGGAGTGGGGTTAGGGGGACAAACTTCATAGCAACTTAAGTTATATTTCTGTTGGCTAATTGAAACTAAATGTTTTATTGCCATGGGAATAAGTTGCATGAATGCATAGGTATGTAAGTTGTGACTGGAAATTTCTCAATTTAAATTCTAGATTTCCCTATGTAGTATGGTTTAGCAACGGATTATACTGAAATTTTGAACGGAAATGAAATTTTTAGACGTATTCATATCATGCAGTTTTTTGTTTGATGGAGTACTAAACGCCAAAAACAGTTATGAAAGTAAATATGAGGAAAAGCAGTTTTTAAAATCATCTCAGCGTTATGGAAATCACCTCAGAGAGAGTCAAATAATATTACAAACGTTAATTTATTTCAAGAGTTCTGGGATGAATGTAGATTCATTTTGAATTAGTCAGAGTCGCACGTGTGATTATTCTGGTAAATTACGTAGTCGACGATACGCTAGAAACCTACTTCACATTACATCATTGAGATCCTAATAATATCATATTGATTACTGAGAATTCTAGAGTTTAAGGTCGGGACAAAAATTCTGGGCAACCCTTGTATCTGAAAATACTTTCAGCTGGAATTATCATTGACCTTTCTATTAAATGTCTGCTGAAAATACAATAAGCAGTAATTTTTCTTCTAGGGTCTCTTACTTTATTTTCTCAGAATAAATATAATATAAATGAGTACTGAAAAACATCAGTTAAGATAGAAGTTAATGATGCTAAGCCTTTTTGAGTTTAAGCCTTCAGTAGCAATTGCATTGGTTGAAACTTTTTTATTCAGGAACGACATATCTGATATTCCATTTCCAACTTTTTTATTTAATAAAGTCATATTTTGAGTTGTGTTATGGTTGAACTTGAAGTTTTATGGGAATAATTACATAAGTTAAAATAAAAAACGTTTAAAGGTTTGAACATTTTTTCAATTTTAATAAAATAATTCTTAAACCCTCATTAGTATTAGTTTTACCAATTCTCAAATGTTTATTTTTTTAACTCATGCGGACATTTCAAATACTACTGGAAACTTTTTTATTCATTAGAGAACACATTCTGAGAGGAATTTATTTATAAGAGAATAGAATTTATTTGTAGCATCCCACACTCTGAATATAATTCCATCACAAATTTGTCTTTTAGTTGTAAGGCATTATTACAATTGTTACCCAGGGCAACCTAGGAAGAGCTGGGAGGGGTGAGGGAGGGGGAAACTTACATGTACGGCGGGAAACTGGGTGAAGAAATAAATCCCACACATTTATCTATCACAATACAAACGCTAATATATTTGAAATAAAAGTTACATATAGCATCATGAAAATAAAATTCTAATTTCACATAAGAATCACCCTCAATAATAATACTTAATAATAACATGTGAACGAGACTCATACACCTGATTCTCCATCAATACTCAAAGTCCTAAAAATCCACTAAAATAATAATAAAACAAGTTCCGCTATATATAACAATCATAAAACCCTTTATCTATACAATAATTCTATGCACTAATAATTACAACGTCAGCATTCCCCATCAGCACTCCTTATCTTATAACCATAAATAACCTTAATAATTTACAATTAAACCTCCATCCATCCTCCATAACAGTATCCTTTATAACAATCATCCTATGCACTAATAATGTTTACAATGTACTCATTACCTACTAGCCGCTAATAAACACCCTAATTCTATTATAAAACATTTTCCAGAATTATCTATTACACGACAGTTACAAATCAATTATCCACCATGTAAAGGAGATTATCCACCATCATTCATCCTTATCTCATATTCGCTAATTTGAAATTTCAAATAAAACTAGCTCTATCATTTACAACAATAATCAGAGGCACTAATTACAACTTAAACATTTGCCTCAGTATTCCTTATCTCGTAACTATTAATACTTTTCCAACCAAAACTCTATGTGCATTAATACTTAAATAACGATTCCTACTTGCCTTATGGCCAAACGCGACGATTCTCAACGAAATAATTTACTGGCTCTATCTTCAACTGACCACCCACTGGCCTCCCCCCAAGTCTAGTCAGACTACAGTAAATAGAGGACATAATACCTTTCTCTGGCGTCTTGCTCCGGAACCAAGGCTTCTCGCTAGTCCCCGCCTTCTCGTCTCGGCCCCATCCTGCGAATTTCCCCACCTGCCGTCGGCAGAGGTACTCTTCTTCTCTCTGGGCCACGAGAGGAAAACCCTCGGGTACTTAAGCTTCCCCGAGCTGTCGTCAGCACTCTTCTTTCTTCGTCTGACAGTTGCTGCCCCTGGTGGTCATTATTTTCCCAAGAATCTAAATAATTATACTCAAAGTGTCCAAGAGCCGTGTATTTTTCGTTGAGAATTGCTGAAGCACTTCCTGTTGAGCTGGCCTGCTTGGCTCAGCGTCTCCACAAACGGACGTTACCTTCTATTAAGAATTAACTTTTACTTAAATATTATTAAAACTAAATGTTAAGGACCTACACGGCCTCTAACCAAAACCCTATACAAAGAACATGGATGTAATTAGTCACAAAAAGAAATACTTAGCAAATCTTATTTGGCAGAGGATAACATTTACCTACATATTAATGTACAAAATCCTTACAACCTAAAGTCTTTTTACAACCTATTAATGAGAAGAAGCAAATAAATGCTAATCATTTTCTATAATACGTTAAACTAACAATAAACTTTTGACTTCAAATGATAACATACTTCTTTTGATCACAAAGATGAGAGTTCAAAATTTGTTTACACAGATTACTTTCCTTATATACATATAAATTGGCTAACATTTTTAGCATTGAACAAAAGCTGCAATTAATGCACATTAACTAACTATCTATATAAAAAAAAATATCTCAGCCCGTTACACAATGATACTTTTTCCTTAATTCTTTGCTAAAGATATAATCCATTGTCTGTTTTTTTAATGTCATGCTAAATTATACAACTTTAAAAGATTTTTGTTCTATGAGAGATTAATTTTCGTCAATTGTACATAGATTTCGTCATACAGATAAAAGATAAAAGATACATAAATTGAAATCAAAGGCCTTTTTACACTATCAAAGATTCAAAGAATTTTAAACCTGAAAAAATAAAGGATTTAGGAGAATTGAAGAATTAGTTGAATGGAGACTACAACAGGTATAAAAGAGCCCTTTAACATTTAACAGAGCTTTCACTGTTAACTGGAACGCTTCTTATTAATTATTTACCGGCCATTTGAAGCTTGTTCATTATCTTCCATTACGGTGGTCTTGCCGCCTAATTTTTTAATTCGTTCGCTCTGCGGTTTCAAACGGTTCAATAAGAAATCGCTGGAATTAAAAATGTATTAGAAAAAGCTTAACAATAGGGATTCGTTTAATGTTGGTTATGTGATTTAACTTTAAATTGAGCCGGTGGAGACACTTATATTTAATCTAAATCATGTGTAGAAAAAAAGTGATAAAAAAAAAGGCTTCGAAAGAATTATAGGAATCTATTAGTCCTAGTAAAAATTTGTATTTGTAATGTATTTCTTGTGCCAAGGATTTACATATTATACTAGTTATGTATTCATGTAATTTTGTTAATAATCTCTTTTACCTCTTCTCGCTGTACTGGAATTCGTTTAATTTAGTTCATATCTAGGAGTTCTTTATATTTCTCCAGTGTTTCTTCTTCCAGTAAGAATTAATAACAACCCAAGGGGTTAAGAAATAAAAAAAAAATAAAAAAAAATATCTTCCAGTAATGGGTTTCTGTCAAAATTAAAATGAACTAATCTCAGTGCCAAATATTTATTAATCCCTTCTATCGGAAAAATAGTTATTTAATAAACATTGTTTGATATATTTTTAACGTTTCTTACATAAATTGTTTTCAATATTTGCTGATGTAATTTAGAAATCTAATGAAGCAGATAAAATATTATCGTTCTTACTTTATATCCCACGTTTATTTATAATTTCAGCTTATTCTGTTTTTTAAATATAGAAATGTAATAAAATCTACCACTAACTGAAAACTTTTTTAAATGGAATTGTGGAGGTTTCCTTCAACCAAAAATTTTCTTTAGATCGTATTTCCATTTTCTTCTATCTTGTTATCTCTTCTATGTTTTTATGTATATGTCTAGTATCAGAACATGGCTGTGCATACTTTCCTCAATTCCTTCTATCCATCTTTTTTGTGGTTTTCCTCCCTTCAGCACTCCAATTGAAAATTAATTTGGTCAATCATTGTTCCTACATTCTTCTGAGATGACCATACCATTCCAATATTTTTTTCTCTATAGTATTTCTTTCAATTCTGGATACCCTGGAAACTCTTCTCCATTAGTGCATCTCAGTATCAATTAGGTTTTCCTTCCCTAAAGCAGCGCTTATCGTCCAAGTCTCAGCTCCATATAGCACTATACTTTCAATTATGGACTTATACATGAATTTCTTGGTGCCCTTCGTCACATTATAGCTCACAAAGGACCGAGTTAAGAATTCCAATTACTTTGCGAATTGCAGTTATCCTTTGTTTTTATCTCTTTTCGGACGTTATATGATAGAATTACATTATAGAGCCTAAATATTTAAAATTATCCTCTCTTTTTATTATATTTCCTTCAACAATGAGGGTCCCTCTGATCATAAATGGTCATGTATAGTCATGCTGAAGTTTATTTTAAGATCCCCAACTATAATATATCTCCCATAGAAAAATCATAATTCAATTTCTTAATACATATTTGACTTGAGCTTGAGAATATATTTTATCCAAAATTTTTTGAATAAATAAGAATCGTTTAGTAATCTTAGTAGCTTCTGAAAAAAAGTGCATTGCCACTTTCTAAAATTATAAATCGATTGAATTTCATCATTCGAAATTCCTGATTACCTTCCTTATTTATAAGTGTTTTTCTTATAGCTTTCGTCACGTTCGAATTAAGGAGAACATTCTTAGCTGTATCAGGAGGTAGATCAGTTATTTACCTAAAGCACCCCACCTCTAAATGGCGTTCCACACGAACCGTAACTTTTCGAAATAAAATGCCAGCTGGTTATCTCAGGTGTTCAGAGAACATTCAAGGATACGTCGTTTAGAAAATTGGGAAAGAAGTATTAAGTTAGACAGCTCGAGCTGATTTTTAGAAAAAAAGATATTTCTTAGTTGTTAAAATGAAGAATGCTATTGCGTGATCATAGAATTAATACAGGGCCTTTATGTATAATTATTCTAATATTTTAAATGCCCCTGAGTTAGGGCTTGAGTCACGCGCCGATAAGATTAATTAACTAAATGGCTACTTAATTTTATCATAAATTTATATTGCATAAATACGGGGTATATGTACGTTTTAGTACATGAAAAAATGTTTCAAATGCTAAAAGGTTTCTAGGACTCAATTAATGTCTTCATTGAATAAAAATAGAAATGAAGAAATTAATGCGAATTAAGATTTATATTAGATTCAATTATAGCAATTTGAAACAGTGAACCTTCTTAAATCTGGTTACGAAGCTCTCACTTGAAACCTCTTCTTACTCCTAAAAAATAGCATTAAGTTCGATAAGCTCATAATTTATTGTCCCAACTAATAATTTTCACTGTATTTTGAAAAATCGGTATGCGAGAATTAAATAAGCGTTAAAGGCATTTCTTAGTTGTTGAGGCGAAGGATACTGAGGTATTCGATATGTAGAAGCACTAGTCAGTTTTCCGAACTGTATGTTTTGAATCAACAGCCTCTCGAATTCCATACAAGAAACATAATTACTTCATTACTTATTACAAATATTTCGTTACAATAACTGATATTATTCGTTAGAATATATAATATTTATATATATGGATATTATTATATATACATATTATATGCATATTAATATGAGGAATACTCCTTTTGTATCTTGATAAAATAGTGGAATATTTTATCTTATGAAAATCGGTTTTGATTTGTATATTCGTAAAATACAAAATAAATATGAAACAACCGTTCGAATTTTCTTTTTGATTACAAAAAAGGAAGGCAGAAAATCTCTTGAGAGAAAAGTGAAAACAGGCGAATGTGAAATGAACAATGCGCTGTGCCGAATATTCTTCCTCCCAGGATCAAGGGAAGTTCATTCACAGAGCTTGGCAGTTCCAACACCTGGGAGATTGGATTTTGCTCCGAGTAATCTGTACCAGTCTCTCATGAACATTCCAACATATATCATTTTTGTATTAAGTGAGAGAATTCGTACGTAATAATGTTGTGACATCAAATGCACGCGTACATATATATATTAATTCTTATGGTTCGATAATGTTTCATATATGAAAATACATCACACGACATAGATATACGCAGCAACCTTTTTTAGGAGATGTATTAAACGTTAACCAATGTACCGAAAGTTCTTATTTCTCAATGCAGATGTAGAGTTGGGACATATTTTAGTATACTCCTCATGTCGTATAAAGGACATTATGTTTAAAATATTTAATTATATTAACTAGGACTGGATAATTTCTGAAATTCTCTAAAAAAAATATAAAACAAAACTAGAGCTTGACGATTTAAATTGAACGTAAAATGTTCTTAGTTGTGATTTAGTAAGTAATAGATTAAAACGATCTCCACAGTACGATATGATAACTTTTCACAGGGGATCAACTTACTTGCAATGCAAAATAATGTAAATACACGAGAGAGGAAATTTCACATAGTTTCTAGGATGCCAGAAGAATGGCAGTAAAGAAGAAGAAGTCAAAAGGGTTGAAAGTGAAGAATAAAAAACAAAATTACCAGAGCTCGTACCTTATCTGTTATTTATATAGACCACAATAGAAATGAGATACTTAACGAAATTCCACGAGCTCCAGCAGCTTAACTTTTTATGCTGAGTTGGTATGAATTTTTTACTACTTTTACAGTACTTACTGGAGTTTCGTTGTGGCTTTCAACCTATTGGTGAAAATGATATTATGAAGTCTTTCTTTTTTAGTAACTTTTAATTTAGTAGCAGGATAAGACAATTATTTGTCATTAATTTAATAAATAACAGATTTTCAAAAATGTAACTAATTAATGTTCCTTAAAAATGAACTGAAATAATGCTTTTGATTGGAAATGGCCTTAAATATGTGAATATGACTTAATTGATCATCTAATTTTTGTGTGTATTTCAATATTTGTGTGTATTACAATGCCAATTAAAATTAATTACTTACAATCAAAATGATCGACTGTGTACCTTTGAAAAAAATATTAATTGATTATAAATATAGTCTAAGATAACATAAAAATGTAATAACATAATATTATTACATAATATTAATAATTTACATAAGTAATAACATAAAATAATGTCCATTAATATAATTTGTTCGCTGTATTTTACAAATAACATCACCATCTATACCACTAATTTACTAAATTTTGTGGAGAAATCGAAAAGATAACATTTTATTGTAATAGTGAATTGTGAAGCCTTAGGAGCTGCGGGACTGCAGTAAGCTCCTAATCCATATCCCATTAAGCTGCTGTTGCTTACCTCTAGTCTCACAACAAACACGTCTACTATTGTTAGTCCCTTTTATTTATTAACAAACAAAATGGTTCAATGCTCTACTTGAAACAGCGTCATCGCTCGTGATTTCAACAATTCATACTACATCGAATGGATAGTAATACCACGATAGATGTTTTTTAAACGAAACGGTAAGACCAAAAAATTGCTACTAGCGATGAAAAACCATAATCCGTTCAAACTTCTTGACCAATATCCTCAGAAATATTGGAAGCACTAATTCTTCTATATTATTACGTAAACGAGAAGAAAAACAATATTTTATCAAATCTCGATAAATACGCTTGTTTGTCAAACGAATGAAATATTGATGATCAATGTTAACATTTAGAAAAAAGTAATTTCTGTAATCCCATCTAATCAATGTAATAAAAGGTCTGTGTGAATTAACCCCAGCAGGGCGTATCTGTAAACTTTCCTGATGTTACTATCACATCGCATAATCTAGTTTTTATTTTTTTTTAGTAGTTTGATGCCTACGCTCCATTCCTTAGTTCTATATCACTTATCATAACTACGCCTGCTTTCACCATTGTCGGAATTATAATTAACTGTATGATTCGCAGAAGAAGCGACAACAAGTCTCACAGAAGACTGCTAAGCGCTTAGGTAGCTCTGTAACACAACATAGCCAAGGAAGCGCCGAATTAAATCTACTTACTCATATGAAACCTCTTGGTTGGATGGTAGTTTATTTAACGTCCCTTTATGCTGCTATGGGCGATGTTACAGTGGGAGCTCTGAATTTCGCTTATCCAGATTTAATTAGTATAGAGATTCTTAACGAGTACCTGACATCTACACACTCGGGATCCCTGTTTAACGCCCCTTCCAAAGAAAGGCATAACCAAGGATTTTTTCCTCCCTTTAAAAAATCCTAGGTCCACCTGTCGGGGTGGGAACACGCGATCTTGGGCTAAGTAGGTTGTGGTTCTAACCACTAGACCACAGGTCACCACCCCTATGAACCCTCTTCATCAGTTGAAAATTTAAATTTTTCAGATCCCATCCCTCACTATTGTATCCACTCTACCTAGTTAAGATTTCGATTAGATTAATCTGAAATTTTGTATCTTTTTTCTCGCCCCATCTTCATCAATAATTAATTTCATTTTCCGTCAGCTTGTTTTCTGATCCATGCACAATTCAACAATGAAAACTCTTATTCTACATTGCTCTCACAGCGATAATGTATATCCCATTCTAATGAAGTTTCATACTAATTAAACCAGGCCCAATAAAATTACTCTCAAATTAGTAAAACTATACCTCCAAGAACTCCGGTTTTCCGGTAGATCTTTCCTCAATAGACCCTACCTCCTGGAAAAAAGCCATCGTCATCCAATAAGTAGAAATCTAAATCTTCTTATTTTTCCAGAGACTTCCGCCTTAATATATATTCTTTCAAGTCTCTTTATATTCCAAGAAATAGAGGAACAATCGCGAATATCCTATTTCGTTGAAGGGACCAATCAAATCGATTCTCCGCAATCAAGATTTAGACAAGTCTTCCCTCTCAATTTGCCTTAATTAAAATTAACTGATCAACATAACCGCCATAGATTATAATAGTTGTGCACCTCGAATATTACAAAATCTTTGATTCTAATAATTTTATCCTATTTTTCTAATCTAAAATCATTTTCCTTTTCCTAATTTTTCCTTTTTTGTTACGGTCCTACCTCTTCCAATGTTCCTTGTAGTTGCTGTCGCATCTTCTATAATCATAAGTAATCATTCATCATCATAAGTTTCTCATTCTCATATATACCATTTTACTATTGGTAATACCCTCAAGGAATACTATTTGATATGTTTTTGAAAACTCAAAGGAGTATAAGTATTTACATTTATTTATTCAAATCGTTTGCAAGAAATGCAATATCGGGATAAAGTGAAGGTGTCTTAAATGGCATTTACCCACATTAATAAATGTAAACGTTAGGAGTTAGTTTGAAGAAGAAATTAATAAATTTAAACTTTTTTTTTCCAATAGTATTAAAGCTAATTATCAATCATCATCGAATAGATTGCCATAATTTTTTATAACATCTAATAATAATTATTAAGAGATGTTATAAAAAAATTGTGTTGTAAAAAGTCGATTTAAATCAAGCAACCATAACAAATTATAATTGAAATTATTTTTGTCTTTAAAAATGTAGCGGTTTAAAAGGTTGTTTCAAACTGTTTTATCATTACTACACAATATAGTGAAAAATGAAAAGTGATGCTTTTATTGTTACTTGGTCTATCACAAAGCTTCATTATTGAAAATTATAATTAAAAATCTATCTAATGATATGGTTTTGCCAAAAATAATTGGGAATGGTTATAATTTTTGAGTTCTAAGCCAGGTTAATTTATTTTTACAATGAAGAAGTTTGTAAATAATTATCTTAGCGGTGCACTTACCGACAACATTGAGCTTGAAGGCGAGCGATATCTTTGGTTCTGTAGAAACTTGACACTCGTATGTTCCGGAGTCCCTCAACTGCGGCGAAGCGATCTTGAGTGTCCATTCGTCAGAACCATCAGAGTGCAGTGACTGGAACCTCTGATCGTTAGTGTAAGTGAGAAGGGCGGCTGTCAGGATGTGCAAGTCCCTCTTTCGAATCCAGGATACCTGAAGAAAATATATTGGTATCAATATAACGAAGTGAATCTTGTAAATTATAAATATAAAGTATATTATTGTTTAAATTTTAAGTATATAAGATACCATATTATTATATTTTTTGGCGGGTGTTGAAGAATGTGTTTATAAAATCGAATTATCCCTTGAAGATGTTAATTATTTTATACTTAAACTGTTTGTTTTTATTTTTACAAACTCAATAATTGCTATTTTAATAATAACAAAATTATCAGAAACAAATCTTACTAAAAAATTATTAGTAATTTACTAATTTCTAATTTTACTAATTTTATTTATGAATAGGTACTTTTAACTACTTAGCCCCTTCATTTATAAAACCTGCAGACCCACAACGTAGTCTGGTCATGCGGTATGATATAGACAGCTAATGAAGGGGCAAAGTTAAGTGTGAATACTTAATCTTATTTCCATTAATTATTACAGTATCCGAGGTAGATAAAATCTGCACTTTCAATAAGATTTAATTTTTATATTTTAGAATAGAAGCAAAAACCTATTATAGTAAAAATTTAATAATAATATCTGACACAAAATGCATAAATGATAAAGCTGTTATTATGTATAAAGCTATTTATTGTATACTAAAACTATATTTGCTTAATATTTATTAAATATGTTTTGATGATCAAAATCGATAAATGCATGAGATATAAGGATAGCAATTTAAAAATATTTTTGAATTATGCGGCTATTTTATGTAATCAACGGAAATATGAGACATCAGTCATCTGCTTTAAGAAATCCTATAGAATTATAAATGTGGTATCATGAGATTTCATACTTTAAATTTATTGTCTGAATAATAAACACTAATGTCCTTAATGGAGACATAGTAAATATTTCACAGTAAAAAAAGTATGTTAAAGAAGAAAATAAAAACATTAAGAAATGTTTATAAATACACTTAGGATTTTAGATAGATTGTCATGCCTGCCACACACACACACACACAAACACACACACACACACGCATATATATGTGTGTGTGTGTGTGTGTGTGTGTGAGTGTGTGTAAAACTAATATTTATGTGTATTTATGAATTTCGTGTTTATTTGATTTTAATATCGTATACTACTTATTCAGTTAAATCTCACAACCTCTTGATCTCTGTATATGTGAAGCATTTACAGAAACAGAGCAGAGAGGGTTTAAAAATAACACAATAGAAATTGAAATTTATACTAATAAAATTACATATGAATTAATGCCAAAGCTCTCATATTAAATTATGGATTTCATTATGGTTAGAGTTGACATTAAGTCACGAAGGATAGGAATTACATCTACTTTTATTTACTGATCAAATAAAACCAACTTTCTCGTGTTATAACTAGCACTAAGTTTCACGTAAAATACATTTGCCTGTAAAAGTAAAAGATTAACGATCATCCGTAGCAGTTTTCCTGAGAAGGTAGACTTTAACAAGGCATTTTAAGTAACTACTTAGGCAGTAAAAACCCTCGGTATCATCCCCTACTTCCGCTGCTTATTACACCCAAAGCAGTAAGTAATCTAAGTTTGCTTATGTGCGGCTTTACGGGGCATTATTCTATTTACACCTCACCCCTTGATTATGTTCCGGTGTATTATCCTCTAAAACTGTTCCTTTCTGTCTCGAACACTGTTTCTAAACAAAAACAAAAAAACAATTCTGGGTACCCTAATTACGAGGTAGGAGAAGAAATATATTTCATGAGATGTTTTTCGGAGATAAGGTAGCGAAGGGGAGCAGAGGCGAATGGAGACACATCGCAGCCTGCCTCTGCTTCTAACCTTATTATTTCCTTTAGCTGTTCCATAAATTTATATCTTGCTGGACAAGGGACGGGAACTAGCCTCTGCCTGGCCGGCCTCCACACATCCTGTGAGAGTTCAAATATTTCTTTTTTTTTCTTTTTTTTTATTTCAAATAATGTTCTACAAGGATTATTTATTGGTTTACATTTGTTTGCATATTGACAATAAAATTGACTATAATAAATATGTTTTAATGATATGGAAATTTAAAGAAGCTAATGCATTCCACATGGTATTCAAGACTCGATTGAAAACCCTTCTTAAAATTTGCATTGTTCGGAATGAAACCCCCCTCCTCTTTTATATTTATATGTACCGTACCAGCTCTAACATATTGTAAGATATAAAATATATGGAGGAATAGAAGATAGACTAAATTAGAGTATAGAGTTAAATATAGAGTAAGAGATAAATAGAGAAATAGAAGAGATGGTATGGCAGAGAATGGATAGCTAGTACAGAGAGTAATCACTATGTTAATTGATAAGCTATCTTTGTCCGTAGTTAATAGTCAATATAGTTAATTCATATTAGAAATACTCTATGTATTTCTATGCTATATCGATCCATTTCACAATAAATATAATTCTTAAAAGTCGTCTAATGTTTGTTAACTTGACGTAGATAGGAGTCGAATGGGGAAATTATGAAATTTGTACAGTAGGAGCTTATGAATTTATCAGGAGATAATTGACAGATGTTTTGGATTGTTTTAGGCAAAAAGTGCCTAGAATACTAGGAACAAAATTCAGATTGTAGAAGATGGTGGAAAGTAAGTCTTCCTAATATGGTGTTAGGACATAGTATTGAGAAGAGCGTCAGATATGAAGAAATTTCGAAGGATAGGAGTTTAGTTGATATTTATTAGGATCGAAATTGTAATAACGCCATGATTTGGGATACCTTGGGATACAAACAGATATTTGTTTGGATTTTTTCATCTAAATTTAGCATCTGGAGCATCTGATATGGTGTTATGAAAAACCTTGGCAAAGGTCTTTTGAAAATTATATAAGATTTCAAAGACTCTTGATTCAGATAGAAGATGGAGTCTGAAAGTAGTGTTTTTAAGGGGAGCCTGTAATAATTGAAATAAATATATCACTAAATAAATACTAGTGTAAAATAATATATGATAGACAAAGTCATTAGTCAGAATCTCGACTGTCAAGCATTAATGGATTGATATTATTATGGAAAGTGCTATCGATTTATTTAATAATTATTAATGCATGATATTACATGAAGTTAATTATAATTAATGTTTTTTTATTGAACTTACTGTAATATCATGCATATTACAGTAAGTTCAATAAAAAAATAAAATTATTGATTTTTAGTTGGGAATGTCATATATGGTAGTTGTTTGTTTAGAATAAGCTGAAAAGGTAAACAAAAATGAATTAAATTATTATATCGATTTTATTTTGTACAAATTATATAGCGGTTTGTGCTAAAAATGATAGCATTGGAGAAGTCAAGGAGTATTAGAACGGTTAATTTTTATCACCAATTATAAATGAAGATTTTTATGGAAGAAAAGTACATTGCTCAAAACATTATTAATGGAATCCGGAAGGGAGAAAAAAACCAAATGTCATCTCAGTTTTAAATAATAAAAAGATAAACTATTGATGGAAGGAATGAGGATGAACGACGATTGACACAGCACTCAAACCGTGACGAACATAGGACTGATTTATTCAATACGATCCTATCTCTGACAGCTTTAATCCCGGAAGGTTCCCTTATAGAATACAATTTTCATGTCGTGTAAGCCTCCTCCAAAGGAAAGTTCTAGAAAAAAATGCCTGAAATATCACTACTAAAAACAAAATATTTAACTTTTAGAAGAAGAACAAGATGAGACTTAAGTAAGAAATAAGTGTCCGTTTTAAATCAAAATTATTCTCAAACAGGTATTGTGAGTTGTATAGAACAAAATTATTCTCAAACAGGTATTGTGAGTTGTATAGAACAAAATTATTCTCAAACAGGTATTGTGAGTTGTATAGAACAAAATTTAAACTTGTATGAATAATGGACAAGGACCTATGGCTCAGTACTTTTTTTTTTTTATCAACGGTTCTTCAAAGAATGGTCAGCTTCTAAGCAAAATGTTTATTTACTGCCCTGTAAGGAGGCAAATTTATATATATTTAATGTTATTATTCTCCTATTAATTTTTATTGCATCCTTGATGTAATTATCAAATCTAAACTATAACTCCCCATTTGGTGAAGGAATAATAATAATTAATATTTTATATATATTAATAATACGACAAGTAATTTATAATATATTGTAGAATAGATAAATTGTTATATAATATAATACATATTGTTTAAGTTAGATGCTACCATCCCTTTTTATGGGATATGGCAGCCCTTGTACCGTCTCCTTTGATATTAGCGGACTCTATAATATATTGAGGAGTGAAGCGAATTTGTGAATGGCATGTTTACTTCAGTCGTTGCCGGATCCTCCCTACCGAGCTGGTAACCTGCTGGGAGTTCTACTCCATGCTGATGAGATGAATAAAGCACTTCTTCACCTGTACCTGTTGCTGTTCTTCTTCTACTTCTGTTACTGCTCGTACTACTTGTACTGGTCTAGATGGCCATTTTGTATCTAGTTGTAGACCCGTGAGGTGTAGAGGGCTCTGCCTCTCTTACAAGAAGGTAGAGCAGATATAATAAGAAGAGGGGCTGTTTTATCTTGAGCAACCGTCCGCCTAAATTGATTAATCAATTTATGAATGTATTGTCCGAGGTGATGTGCACTGGAGGTCAATTACCATTCACAGTGTTGGCACATATTTTACAATTTTAGATTAGCTTATTGTACAATTTTAGTTTATTTACTTACATGTTTGATTTAACATATAACAAAGAAAAAAATTATTTTTTTGTAAGAAAAAGGAATAATGTACAACTATGATGCCGGAGGGAGTGCATAGTCGATTGAGTGACGAGAGATGAACATCATACCTCGTCGTAGGTGACAATCTGCTGATTGAGATTCACAGGAGATCGAGGCCCGTCTCAATATCGCCTTATCCTGCAGCTTCCGTATAACATAATTTTCGCCCGACGAATGACACGGAATGAGAATACAAGAGAAGGTTTGTTCCGCGGGAATGCAGGGTAAACGTCATGATCGTGTTTTGATCCCAAAAAGAAAGCGATGTGAAGAGTGGTTCCTTTGATTGAGGAGCCTGAAGCATCCAACGATGCTGTCAATTTCATGTCTTGCCAGAAGCGATGGTACGTTTTGAACGAGTTTTCAGGCTTTTCGGCGACTGTGGCTTGTATTTATGTAGCATTGTACACATACTAGGAATATAAATACTTATTATGTACATAATGTAAAATACTTAATAGTCTTAGACTTATATATTATATATTATAGATCGGAACTAAAAGGTTAAAGTGGTATGGCCACTTAATGCGGATAGACGAAAAACGCTGGCCAAAGAATTCATAACTATATACCACCTGAAATAAGAAAGCGTGGATGACCAAAGAGAAATTGGATGGAGGACTTGGAGGAATGCATGGCAGCCAGAGGACTCCGTGAGGGGGATTGGATGGACAGAGAGCTGTGGCTTTTGGGTATTGGGGATATGACTCCTTTAGTTGTAAAAAACCTATATAAATATACCACAAAATAATAACTGATAACTGAATGACCAAATTTAATCCGTGAAGCTCTGCTTGTCATGGCAATAACTTCTTGGCTAAAAACTTTACTTATTGTTGTCTTAGCGTGTGGAAAGAATCTACGCATGGAGACATTTCCGTAAATTTCTAAAAATAAATTACCGCTATTTCATTAGCTTTAGTGGTAGTTGTCTTTCTTTCTTTTATTTATTTAATTAAATGTATTTTGTTCCTTTATATATATATATATATATATATATATATATATATATATATATATATATATATATACTCATGCAGTATGTCCATTATATTTAATTAATATTGCATGACAATGAGTGGAACAATTCTAATCCAGAAGCCCCAACTAAAAACTAACAAGGTACGTTTCTGCCTGTTTTTTTTAAAGATTGTATTTTTAAATTTGAATCTATTTTATCTTATTTCAGCATAATATGTATTATAACCATAGGAACGCTAAGTAATATCGAATAAAACGTATAAATTCTTGTAATTAATGATGTATATTGTTATATTATTAAGTGGAATCTAAATGTTATAAGAAAACAAAATTTGAACATCCATCCAAGCCTGTCTTCATCCTCTAAACCAAACTGGGCATATTAATACAATCTTACCAATCCCCTAGGTTCCTACCTGTAATATACATGCAGTTATCGACTCCCATTAAATTGCAAATCCTCATTTCAACAAGAACTCCACAACCTTGGTCCTTCTTCTTACAAAGGCCTTTTCCTTATTCCTTCATTCCGCATGATAACATACTAAAGATCAGAAAATCTGCTTTCCCTTCTTACTGGCTGGCTTATTGGTTCACTTTTTTACCAACCCTAAAGACCCCATTTCCTTTCTTTCTCAGCCCAATAGGGTTAACCGGATTCCTTGCCTTTCTTCTAACTTCTTCCTATGTCTGTGGAACCAAATTCAACTAGCATTACTTCACCTTATTTATATTTTCCAGAAGAAATTACACATATTCCTTGTAATTTGTCCATCTCCAAACTGTCTAAACACGCCTTAATTCGTAACAATTCTTTTGAGTCGGAAAAGTCTCTTAATTTTTTACTGCTTTTACTATTTGATTAGATCTATTTACCTTATATTGCCTCCTTGACCTCTGTTCTTCACACTTTTCTATTTCTTTTATTTTATTTGCTATATTTTCATTTTATTTATTTTCCCTTTCAATTTCTTAATTTTCATTTATTTTGTTTCTTCCTTTCTTTTATTTTTTTTTTGGCCTTATACATTTTTTCCACTCCTAAAATATTTTGTACTTTTTTCTTCTCTTAATGAAGATTTATTAAGGGTCTTGAAACGTAAATTTCAAAGATCTTGGTTTTGACTAAAGCTTCTTATCTATTTTTTATAAAAGAACTTCTGCTGCTTGGTATCGCATATAGCTAAATATTTCTTACTCATCTATCTATTTTTTTTAAATTTACCTCTAACATTATGTAAAATAATTGTACTTAAGATTATTTTTTATACTATGCTGTATCAATAAATTAGCTTCAACATAGTGTTCTATTCTATTCTATTAAAGAAACATTTCTTGAATTTAGAGTTGTTTTTTTTTTCAAAAAGTGATGCGATTCCCCAGCATAATCTGAGTGTAAAATGACACTGAGAAGTTCGTCGATAAAGTTATATCAATGTTTTCACAGCACCAAAACACCAAATATGGATACAGTATTCAGGTATTAAGGTGTGAACTATAAAGAAAGATAAATAAATCATGGAAAAAAAACTTTCAATATATAGCTCTAGAATTTATCACTGAACATGGCAAAAATACCTGTCTAATTCTTTATAATTATGACTATAAACTATTATAAGTTTTAGTAATAAAAATCATAAACTATTATCATTCGCCTTTATTTTAGACTGAACAATTGAGGGAAGGGATGAGGCTATTGAGCTTCCTAAACTAGAGCCTGCTATCTGTCTGCCTCTCAGGCTGCTATTTTATTCAACATCTGATCTATTTTATTCAGTGTCTCTCCTCTAAAAGCTCTAGAGTGATCAGATTAATTGTTTTTCATGTCGAGTTTCTTTGTCAGTTATAAATTTACGTCATAATTGATGAACATGGATATATTCCCAAATTGTGAGTACAGTCTCAGTGCTCATTTATGCTTAATTATTAGGCTTGGATAGTTTCATTTCTTACATGCTTAATACTTTTTTAAAACTAAATAATGCAGTAAGGATCGGGTTAGCTCAGTACTAGTTTCGAAGATCATGGGTTCAAATCCGGCCCTGACAGATAATTTATTTATTCAGGTAACAGCTGGGGATGTTCCATGTGGAGTAAAGAGGCCCTCCTGAGGATCACCCAGCCTCTATATTGTGGGCACCATTAATTTGTTTAAAAACCTTGCGATAGAGCGTGATCTAGGACGAATCAGGGCAACAAGGGCTCCTTGTACAAGAAAAAGTGCCTTCTCTACCACGTACTGAACCCAAGACCCTTCATGGATTATAATGGTTCAGGAAGGTAAATATAATAGTGATTTTAAATAATATGCTGTTTTTTTTCTGTTTGCAACCTGATGTTTTTTAGATGATAAATTATCTAATCTTGAGTTTTCCATAAGTTGTTTGTTCTAGAAGCTCTTACTAGGAACCAAAAATTTTGCACCTCTTGTTTCTCCTTAACGGCAGGCTGGTGAGGTCCACTGTTTTCAATTAAGTTGATAATTAATATAATTGCCTTTTGTTTAAAAAAAAATAACACTTAAAATTCGTTTAATACACCTTACAAAAACGGAAAAGTAACGATGAAGACGGTGCAATATTGTGCAATACCACTATTGGCCCAACAGGCCATAATGAGTTAAAAGTCTAAATTCATCTGTCTAAAGAGAGCTGTTGCCTATCTCCTATATGTCTTGTGCTTAGTACATGATAAAAACTGTACTGTTTCTTGGACAACGGTTGTTCAGGAAGATGATATGTCCTTGATCACGCTCAAGCGCCTGGTTTTTCTCCCAGTTTTTATATAGGCTGAGTGAGCCCAATGTAGGTCTCTAGATACCACAGGGTTCATCCCAGGATGTTATCAGATTAAATAAATCATCTGCCACAACCAGATTCGGCAAAGCAGTTCAATGCTCCACCACTGAGCAATCCCGCTCCCCCAAAAAATGAAGCTCATAGAGAATATTTATTATAATCAATATATAAGAAAATATCAAATAGGTAGGTATAGATAGTCTGAAATAGCATGAGTATAGATAGGCTGAAAAAAAGACATTTGTGTAAAGTAATATTTTTCCAAAATTAAAGGCTTGTTGAAAGTTTTCTATATAGCTTTGTAAAATTATCTATTTAACGTTCTTTCCGGAAGATTGTTCTATAATTGCTTAGAGGGAGGCCATTTTTACAAAAGCTCGATATAGAATTTTTCAACTAGAAAATCTCTCGTTGCAGCCTATATCATCCGATAGGGCAGGTACAAGTGGTGCTTGGCCGCCCCTCCCGACAGGTATTACTTTCTTCGAAAGGCAGCCTAGGGAGGATGTCTTCTAAAACATTTTATAGCTAGTAGCAAACAAAAGAGGAGTCGATACCGCACAATACTATATATATATATATATATATATATCTCAACAAGAAGAGGAAAAAATAAAAGTGTTAAATAAATTTAAAAAATAAATAGGCACAATAACTTTTGAATTTGTAAATCAATTATAGTGAAAATTTTTTGACAGTTCCAACAACCTATAAAATTTTATCATTTTTTGTCATATGAAACAATTTCACCCAATCATGTCAACATTACACTGATAATTGCATTCTGTGCAATTATCAATCACTACGACAATACGTGTTGAGTTTGACTTCATTTCTAATTTCAAAATGTCACGTTTTGACAATGGAAATGTTCAAAGTATGAATGCGCTAATCAAAGAAAAAAATACCAGAAATACAACCTACAGTCACAAATATATTATAAGATATTACTAATACTAAATAGCTTAACTATTGACATAAATTTGTATAAATACAATAAAATTACACTATAAACTACTACTATAATTTGTACTCCTAATTAACACTTACAGTTCTCTAATCAAAGTCCACCGACCGTAAGATTATCCAAATATGACAAACTGACAAACAGTAATAAACAGAAACGGTTTATTACACTCACGAGACTGTCACAGTTCACTCAAACTGGTTTATCACACTGCATGCATTACTACTGAATGCCCCCTGGGCGGAAGCGAGCGGTATTTATATCAATGTCGAATGTTGTAGACACACGGAAGTGGGAAGAGGCCGTTCTGAGTTCGTCGAGAACCTTCTTAATCTCGACGGGCTTAAGACGTTAATCTCTTCCGCCCGTTTTTCTCTCTCTGCCCGTTACAGTACTTTCACCAACTGTACTTTTAATAAATAAAGAAATGTTTCGTTGTGTTGAGTTAGAAATTTTTTGTCAAAAAATTTTCGGCCGAATATCCCTCGGACATTGACAAATTTCTCAAGCAGTTTATTTGTCAATCAAAACATGATGGGCTGCAGAAGTTCAATACAAAATATCAGTAATTTAAATGAAATAATTATTAGTATATAGTTATATTATTTATACCTTGTATTTGAATTTACATAAATTTTAATGAAATTTATTTTCATTTTTAGCCTATAAAATATTATCAACGTCAAGTTCAACAATACTTAGGTCATTTGTACTTTCTATCATTACATAAAACAAGATATTTAACTTGGACAAATAAAATCTTTTAGGGAAGAAACGAAAAGGTCAAGTAGTTATTGATCTGTTATGATATCATTAGTACCAATTGCACAACTACTAAACGAAATTTTAGTTAAATATAATCATTTCTATATAAAAGGGTATACATTTATTGTAAAGTCGATTAATACAAAAGATATAGCTCATGCACAGTCCACTAGGTGTCGCCAGTCTCGCTCTACACGTCACGAGCATGTCGCACAGTGGAACGAATCAACGCATTTGTTGGACATTGGACCAATTCTCTAATAACTAAATTTGTCCTTTATTTTGATCTTAAATTATACTTTATACTTCTTCTCAACAAAATCCATAGATAAACTATTTGTGAAATCAAATCAAATGAAAAAATCTGAATTGAAATATAAATTTTTCTAAAAAGTCTCATATTTTAAAGCAATCCACTGTTTGAGGTAATGCCTTAAATTAATCGTGCACCTACTGGAAAACAAATCACCCATAATAACATATTTTAGGCAAATAAAACTTGGGATTATTTCAAACGTCTGGGATTTTTGGTAAAAATTGGGGGATAAAACTAAAAAAATTAATTGCGTAAATCGCTTAAAATCGCCCAAAAAACTACCTTCACAATAAATAACTAGAATGTTTGAAGTTTTTTTTCCATTAGTCGGATTCTGCTACTAGGTGCTATTTTCCGAGAAAATGAGTTTTTCTTTCCTTTTCTGGGCCTTGAGAATTAATTTAAAATAATTTCTGTAGTTATTGGCGTCTACTTTACGCAAGTTTTCGTTTGTTTACCAATGTTTGTTTACACTCAATTATCCGAATAATCCTTATCATTATAAACATAATAGTATTAACAATGAAACTCAGTTAGTGTGTGGTATTTGAACGATATAGGTGCAATGGTTCCTACAACAAATTGCCAAGTTTTTCAATTTAATCATATAAGTTTTAAAGATTATGACCTGGCATTGGAAGCATGGATTAATTCGTTTGGACTGGAAGAAATTTCAAATACCGCAAAGTTCTGTTTACGGGAAAAATTAAGAAAATTCAGTGGTAGCTTAACTCTCGCTGGATTTCGTCCCACAGGAATATCAATTATTTTCTGGAGAAGCATTAAAACTGGTTGAATTTGGATTTCATTGTTCCTGAAGATGTTAGTTAAGGATCTACCATCATCGTCATCATCAACAGCCGCAAGTATACCATCTCGTTCTCAGTCATTCAAACAATTATTCGATTGACAAAGACGGAGACAAACGGAAAATTTTAGAAAATGTTCAAGATATGTTCGCTTTTATCATGAAAAAAAGATTCAAATCTGATGAAAATTCGGATCCTTTAATTTAGACTCTTAGACCGAAAATAATAAACATTAAACGTGATTTATTACCAGAAGCAAAATCACTTATTGTTACTTAGAATATAGAAAAACAAATTCTAATTAAAATTAAGTTGTTAATTTTGGTTTAATTGTGATCGTTATTTAAATAAAACAATTTTATATAGACACCTACATTTATTATAATTATACCTAGTATATTGACTAACAAAAGTAATTATCAATTATTATAATAATTTTATTCAATGATTAAATTTTTTGATTTGTTACTTTTTCCTTTGTATAACTTTATTTAATACCCATGTATCTGTCTTTCCATAGAATACTGTATTGTACCTATTCTCGTAGTGTATAGGTACAATAAATGGTACAGTGATAGATAATAAATTATCTAACATCGAAATATCAAATCGAGAATTTTTACATGTTTCCCCTAAAAGATCTGATCCTGTTCAACATATAATTAAATAGTTCATTCATAAAGCTTTAAAACAGTACCAATAGCCTTATTCTAGGAGAACCAGAAGCGGAGATATTAATGAATGTCCAGTCCTCCCTAACGCTCGTTCCACTGTGTCGGTGAAGTGAACGCAAACGTTTTTCCAATACCATAATAATAAGCCACCAAACGCGAATAAAGAAGTTTTCACGTACATAAAATGATATAGAAATAGTTAATAAAAATAATTGTCATTTTATAATTCTTAATTTTTTATTTATATGATTGACAATAAAGAGTTATGTGGACTTTATTAACCTATTGTATTTCTGTATTTCATACAAATTCTCTCTTTCTTTGTCTCCCTATCCTTTTTAAATCTCGCATGGTTGTATACTTTCTTGGTAGGCTAGGCGTATATGATTAATACGATATTTATGCTAGAATAATATTCTGATCACATTTTTCTAATGGGAAAATTTATTATTTCCCAGAAGAATAATGAATTATGCGAACAATAAATAGTATAGTCAGAAATTTTTCAAGGGACTGTTTTTCACCTCCATTTAAAATACAGCAGTCAGATAATCTGCTCTTCACCAAATCAGTTTTTCGATCACTTTTGTTCAGGAGTCGGATTCTAAGGTTTTTTTGTTAGTTCCAATAGATGGTAACCGATTATGAGAAATAATAAAAATTACCATAAACACGATGCATTCAGAGTAGACAGATAAGAGACATCAGAGTATTTGAAATACATAAGAAGAGAGTGAGTCTGATTACTGACTGCCGGAGGAAGTCGATCTGGAAACTGACTAATTAATAGAAAACTTTCTTAATAAACGCGTTTTAGCTTCAACGGCTGTTTTAAGGGGAGCTACTACTAATGGCGGGTTATTAACATTATGTAGTAACTACTTTACACAGTCAAATAAAATCTGGAATGATTATCATTTCACTGAATGGCTTCACATTCATTTTTAATAAGATAATATATTAATTAATATTGAATTAAGAGATGACAAATAAATATTTTTTTTATTATTCTACTTTATCCTCAGTTGGAATCTGCACTGAGAGGAAGTGAAGGGCAAAGCAGGTGGATTAATAAACGAGGGAGAGAGGATTCGGCTCACGGAGGGAGGATTACAGCTGGCACTATATCCGTCATCCCGCACTGTCACTAATATCCGAACAGCCAAACTCATTTAATCCGTGAAGCTCAGCTCGTCATGGCAATAACTTCTTGGCTAAAAACTTTACTTATTATTGTCTTAGCGCGCTTCCACCTATGAAAAGGTAACTAACTACAAAAAAAATCACACTATACAAAATTTCCATCTAGTATAGATAGCAGAACAAAAATAAATGAAGAATTTCAAATGGCATATTTCTGCATCATCTCTCATAGTTTATGTCCGGTTCTGAATCATAACGTATCATTCGGGAGCATGAAATTGCTTGGCTTAGCTTGGAAAAAATGAAAAAAAGACACTTTTGGAGTTATCAGTTATTGATCCTGGATAATTCCCCTACTCATACATTCTTATAATTATTTTAATTATCATTTTATGATTTGAGTGGAACGATTCTAAACAAGAAACTTCAACTCCCAAAAATACCAAAAACCGAGGGAGGGGGGGGGAGAAACTGGGTGAAGAAAGAAACCCCCTCACATTTTTCTATCACAATACAACGCTAATATATTTAAATAAAAGTTACCTATATCATTATTATATAGTTATATATGAATAAGAGTCACCCTCAATAATAATACTTAATAAGGACATATGAACGAGACTCATACACCTGATTCTCCATCAAAATCATAGTCCCAACATCCACGAAACTAATACTAAAACCAGTTCCATTAAACATAACACTCCTCAAACCCCTTATCTATAACAACATTCCTATACACTAATAATCTTTACAATGTACTTATTACCTAATAACCGCTAATAAACAACCTAATTCTATTATAAAACATTTTCCAGAATTTCATATTACATGACAGTTGATTAAACATAACACTCCTCAAACCCCTTATCTATAACAACAATCCTATACACTAATAATCTTTACAATGTACTTATTACCTAATAACCGCTGATAAACAACCTAATTCTATTATAAAACCTTTTCCAGAATTTCATATTACATGACAGTTAATTAAACATAACACTCCTCAAGCCCCTTATCTATAGCAACAATCCTATACACTAATAATCTTTACAATGTACTTATTACCTAATAAACACTAATAAACAACCTAATTCTATTATAAAACCTTTTCCAGAATTTCATATTACATGACAGTTAATTAAACATAACACTCCTCAAACCTCTTATCTATAACAACAATCCTATACACTAATAATCTTTACAATGTACTTATTACCTAATAACCGCTAATAAACAACCATAATTTTATTACAAAACATTTTCCAGAATTCCCTATTACACGACAGTTACGAATCTATTATCCACCATCATTGATCCTTATCTCATAACTGCTAATAACATAATAACTCTCTTTAAAAACCAGTTCCCTCTCAACCACAACTCTATGTGCACTAATACTTAAGAAAGATTACTATCTGTCTTATGGCCAAACGCGACGATTCTCAACGAAATAATTTACTGGCTCTATCTTCAACTGACCACCCACTGGCCTCACACCAAGTCTAGTCAGACTACAGTAATTAGAGGACATAATACCTTTCTCTGGCGTCTTGCTCCGGAACCAAGGCTTCTCGCTCGTCCCCGTCTTCTCGGCTCAGCCCCCTCATGCGAATTTCCCCACCAGCCGTCGGCCGAGGTACTCTTCTTCTTTCTGGGCCCCGAGAGGAAAAACCCTCGGGTACTTAAGCTTCCCCGAGCTGTCGTCAGCACTCTTCTTTCTTCGTCTGACAGGTGCTGCCCCTGGTGGTCATTATTTTCCCAAGAATCTAAATAATTATATTCAAAGTGTCCAAGAGCCGTATATTTTTCGTTGAGGATTGCTGACGTACTTCCGGCTGAGCTGGCATGCTTGGCTCAGCGCCTCCACAAACGGACGTTAACCTCTATTAAAAATTAACTTTTGCTTAAATATTATAAAAACTAAATGTTAAGGACCTACACGGCCTTTAACCCAAAAACCCTATACAAAGAACATGGATGTAATTAGTCACAAAGAGAAATACTTAGCAAATCTTATTTGGCAGATGATAACATTTACCTACATATTAATGTACAAAATCCTTACAACCTAAAGTCCTTTTTTTTAAAAAAAACCTATTAATGAGAAGAAGCAATAAATGCTAATCATTTTCTATAATAGGTAAAACTAAAAATAAACTTTTGACTGCAAATGATAACATACTTCTTTTTAATCACAAAGATGGGAGTTCGAAATTTGTTTACACAGATTACTTTCCTTATATACATATAAATTCGCTAACATTTTTAGTATTGAACAAAAGCTGTAATTAATGCACATTAACTAACTACCTTTACAAAAAAAATATTCTCAGCCCGTTACATTTAAATTCATAATTTATTTTATTCTTTTTTATACCTATAAAAGAATAAAAACTCTACTGGAATTCGTCATCATTAAAATTTAAAATCCCTCCTTCAAAAGAACAACGACGCAGCTCAAAATTGGCATTTTTGAACTAAGCCCATAGTAGTAATTGATTGCAGTTTTTTAATTCAGGAACGACAAATTAATGATATTTTAAAGAAATTATTTTAGTTTGTGGCCCTTAGGTAATGGTTAGGTAATGGTAACATGGAGTACGGAAATGGAACAGGTTGAGTCAACCCTCAAATGGCATCCTCTGGGGCTTTACCCGAAAAAGCCAGAAATTGAAAGGGAAAGGACTTAAAGTCAAGAGAGGAGAGAGAAATCCATGAGTACAGATACCTCCAAAAAGGGGTTCCCACCTACAGTTATTTATATCAAGAACAGTGAAAATCGTGGAAAAAATTTAATAATAAAAATAATAGTTATATATTGATTTAAAGAAATTATAAAAATACCTTTGGGCACTTAATGTATATGTGATTTTCTTTTGCAACCTCACCTAACGGATTAACGTAAAAATAATAATATTTTTTTAGTATACATTATGCTTAACAAATTGAGTAAACATGATCAGCCAATTTCGAAAGACTAATTAGAGTAAAGCTTACCGTAAGCCGGGGTGAATAGAAGCAGTGGGGTGAATAGAAACGAAACTTCATTTTTTTATGTATAACTATGGGTAAATTGTGGCAACTATTATTTTTTTTAAGTTGCTATACTTTAGGCTGAAAGGGAAATAATGGTTTGTTTGGTTAGAAGCACAGGTTTCTGTTTGTATGTCTTGTTGAATTTTACCATACGATTTTTGTGTTTTTTATCCACTTTGATTTTTCCAGGTAGGTCATAATACGTAGTGTTCTTCAAAGTAAATAGCTGTACAAAGCATAGTTTAATTATTCATATAAAAGATTGACGCTTACTTTAAGCTTTAGATTTAACAATGATATTTCAAAAATTATTCATGTTTTTTATGTTAAGTTTTCAGAATTTATGGGGTGGATAGAAACACATAACGTTTAGTGCTTATATTCACCCCACAAGACAAATTTAATACTAAATCACATTTATACTATATAAAATACATATTGTGTGTTTTATATTTATGTTAGACTCTTATTTGACACAGCAGGACCCTGTAAAATGCCAAGAAAATACAAACCGGTGGCCAACCACCCCTCCAAAGGGGGCTACAAAAAGCATGATCCAAAAACAATCGAAAATGCACTTTCCCACATACAGAAGGGACTAAGTCTTCGAAAGTCTGCTGAGAAACATGGTTTGCATTATAGTATTATATATCGACACTCGAAGAGGTCTCAATATGAAGAACCATGGTGGTCTGACAGCTTTATCTCTCGATTCAAAGGCATGATATTTTTCAAAGATGACCTGTCCGATTTCACAATTTATTAATCATAACTTAATCTTGTTAAATACGGTAATTCTCTACCTATTCAATTTCTTTACTTACAGTTATGTAACTTATTTTGGTTATGTACTGAAATAAATCATTACGTTGAGAAATAAATTTGTATTTGTCCATTTACAAATTAAAAATATCATATTTAACTGTTTCCATTCACCCTCGATTCGTTTCAATAGAAAAAATTATGAAATCGAATTACTGTTTCTATTCACCCCCTTTTGCGAGGTGAAAAGAAACACCATGTTTCAATTTTTTTTCTTTAAAATGAAATAAAATTAAATACTATAAACAAATAGGTCTAACAGAGACCTGTGTTTGGTCAAAAAATTGTGTATCTAGAACAACTACAAATATGGAAAATTTCAAACCAAAGTTGAAAATTGTTTCTATTCACCCCGTTTTACGGTATTTTTCTGTTTTATATATATATATATATATATATATATATATATATATATATATATATATATATATATTTTTTTTTTTCGCATCCTCCAAGATTTTATTTACAATATAATACAAATTTACAATAATACTTGAAAATGGTATTCTAAATAAATATCCAATAAAGCTATTCTATTCTAAATAAAGCTCCAAGGAATCATTCTATTTGAATTTCACACACTTTATTTTAGTCAGGGTACAAGTCCAGGTCAGAATCAATTTTTTAACTGCCAGTAATACACCGTAAAAAAACACAAAAGATCGCCTCTCTTCACCGTGAGCAATAAAACAGAGCTGGGGCTGGTTATGCATGGATTTTCCACATTAACATTAATAAATAAAAACTGTACAATAATGAACTAAAAAAATAAATATTAATTAATGAATCGTCAGGTAATAAATATTGAATAAAATAAAATAAATTAAGTGGTTCATGCAGTGGCAAATTCCTTTGACACAAACCTCTTTGATCACCCAGCTTTTTATAACCTTCACGATCTTTCATTCCGCTGTCAACACACTCCCGTTACAAACATGATTAAGGACTATTTATTTTCTTTGTGATCATTAATCATTAATCACAGCATCGCAACGTAATCAGTGAAACTACGTTTACAATTTAACATTATTTATTTATTCACAATTTAACATTATACGAAAAAAAAGCTTGATATTTTTGATATTTGAAAAAATTGATATTTGTTAACCTTTAAAGTGCTATGGACCGATGTATGGGTCCGGCGAAAGCAATCAGTGGGGGTGTGCACATATATGCATCTGTTGAAAGTCATCTGCAGGGACTATGGACGGATATATACGTTTTTTCAATTTTTTTGATTTTCCATGTAATAATTTTAAAGTTATGATAAAATGTTACACATAGCTTTATGTGAGATAAATATATATGTAAAATTTAGCTATGGCATTAAAGAAAGACAGATTCAGAAACAATGAGGTTCAGAGCACAAAATACGCAAAAATATTAAGATTTTAAATTAGCTAAAATATACTGATGTTTTTATTAAAATTATTTTTAAAAATTTTTGTTATGAAGAGAAAAGATTAGCCCTAGCGGGGTTCGAACCCGGGTCCTCTGCTTCTCCGTAGCAGTGCTCTAAGCCACTGAGCTACAAGGGCTCGTATCCATTATCGTCCCGAAGTCAGACAAAACCATTCTCTTCCCCGATCTTATAAAAAAATAACAATTAATAAAAATAAATTATAAATAATATATTAACGTATGTCAACTAGATCCTAATTAAAGTAATGTTCAATGAACATTCTTCCCCGTGTATACCTCGCAAAAGGATTGGTGAGAGGACGGATTTGGATACGACCCCTGGTAGCTCAGTGGCCTAGAGCACTGCTACGGAGAAGCAGATGACCCGAGTTCGAATCCCGGGTAGGACAAATCTTTTTATCTTCACAATATTTTTTTTTTTAGTTATTTTTTCAATAATAGTTATTTGATGCTTTAGATATTACAAATATTAGAAACAGAATTTTGAAAATTATACAATCTGGTGCAAAAGAGGTACTATTGTAATTTATTAGTAGCGCCTTGAACCTTCATACCGCAAATATAGCTGACAGGAGCTAAATTTATTCAGCCCACAGCGATGGCAAGTGCTCAGCGGGCACAGACCCTCTGGACCGCATCGCTGGATAGTCGCCCGCACTTTAAGGGTTAAGTACTTTCAACCAATGTTTGTTTAGAAAAAAGTGCTGATTTGATCAACATTCACAGCCAGGTTTTTCCCCTGATCAAAGGAAAATTGTGTGTCTACTTTAAATATTCTCAATATATTTTATTTACTTTTATCTCTCATCCTTTTAAATTAAAGAAAATAGATTATTTTCTTTAGTCAGAGTTCTACCCTACTATGAGATTCAGGACCATATTCATCTTACTCTAAAAAATACCAAACATAATTTTATAAACTTTAAATTTGTATGATTGATATGGACAATACCTAAGTAATTTTATAACAGCTACTGTGTATATTATTACCCACACAAAACTGAGATTATCTAATCGTATTTTCTCTTATCATTGTAAAACTGTGTTTACTAGTATTTTCCGTTCTGTTGGATCTGGGTCAAACGAGAAATGACCTTTCCGAGGCAGTTAGTACATAGAACAACTGTCAGGCAAACAGGCTCTGCAAACTCTACTCAGTCTTCTCGGCAATGTTATTTATCCTGGCTTTTAGGCTAACGCGATCCTCTAATAGATTGCCATTGTAGGTTACATAGGTAAAGCACTTTCATATCAGCACTTTGTTTCTAGAAATGTGAGTGTATCAATATGAGTATCTTATACTAAGTGAGAGGTGATAGCTGAGATCAAGGACAGTTTATGATCTTATTATTATTCTTTTGATAATTTGAACGCAAGTGTATTTAAGTATATTTTTTTTATTAACTAATTAAAGTAAAATAAAAAGATTCAATTTCAATTTCCTCCTTCTTTCCTCGATACAACGGAATACCATAAGGCAATGGTTTAAGCCCTATTATATATTACCTTTACACCTATGATTTTCCGGAATGTCCATGCACCTAATGCATCTATAACTTCACTGACGATAAGGTTATAATTTCTTATAATGCAATTGGGAAAAACCACAATGCAAAGTCTTATGTTTCAAAAAATACACCTACTTACCAGTCGACGTTTCGCCTATTCAGGCATTATCAAGACACCAAAATCAAAAAGGAGTTATGTGAATAGCACCTTTTTCTTCGAGATGCGATTCACATAACTCCTTTTTGATTTTGGTTTCTTGATAATGCCTGAATAGGCGAAACGTCGACTGGTAAGTAGGTGTATTTTTTGAAACATAAGGCTTTGCATTGTGGTTTTTCCCAATTGCATTATAATAAATAATAGTGTTTCTTTTTGAGTTGTTGGTTCTATTTTAGTGTTATAATTTCTTTCCACAAAGATCCTAACCTATCTTCTATAGCTCTCCGAAATCACACAGTCGAGTTAGAAAAGTGGTTCCACAAATGGCAAATTTTGAATTGCCATTTGTGGAACTCAGACTATAGAATATATAAAATACAAATGATACTATCCGAAATTCTTTGAATAATTTTTAATGCTCCTTGATTTATTTCGAATCTCACCATGTATAACAACATGAACATTCCCACTTTAAAATCAAATATTCACAGCAAATACACAATAGTCCACTCGTCAACACATAACAAAAACCCATTGGTTCTTTCTCTTTGAAATTCTCTGTTTTAAGGGTTTGATAGAAGAAAATTAAAAAGACAATGGGCTAGAGACCTACTCAAGTACTATTGATCATTTCCAAAACTTCATATACTTGCAAATCAAAGAAAAAAAAGAATAAACAAACACTGAGATTAAATTTACTGCATACGAAACTGTGCTTATTTAAAATAATAGAAATAACTTACAGCTCTGTCACCAAGGTTTCTAACCCGGCAGTGGAGATATGCGCTCTGCCCCACGGTAGTTGTCACTTCTCTTTTAGTTGTGTTGTCGAAGTATGGCTGGCTGTAGATCTGGTTGTGTTCCCATGCCGTTTGACTCTCTTGAGCACCTCCTGGGTGAAAATAAAAAGAACATTTAAAACGGACAAATCATTTTTAAAAATAAATTACATTAGTTTATTAGTATTACACTAGTTATTATAGGAAATGACATTTTCCCCAAAGGTTATTTTAATATTTACAACATTGTAATAAAATTATATCAAGAAAATATAATGATAGATATACAATGGCATGGGATAAAGAAAAGTAGAGAAACTACCCTTCGGTATTACTTTATAAATACTTCATGATTTTATTATGTAGATTTCTGATAAGATTATATTATGTTTCTTTTTCTGTTCATGTTTGTTATTCTTAAGGGGCTTAGTCCCATAATAAAGTTACTATTCTATTCTCTGAGTCTGTTGCATTAAATTGGGAGTAGATCGTTTGTCTAGTTCATGTTGAATTAGACTGAAATGGCGAACATTTCCTGAAAGGCATAGTTCATTTTCTGATATGTTAACAGAGAGAACCATACATCATTTTTTGTTTCTTTAGCAAGAGGCAATACGCAGTGACATATAACAAAAAAGTATTTTATGACAAAGAATATTTGATTCAATGAGCATTGAGGATACAAATTAGAAAAGAACCTATTTTTAGTAATAATAACTAAATACAAAAAAGATAAGAAAATAAATCGATAATAATAAAGTCTAAAATCTTCTTAAATCCTACGTTAGTAAACCGATGAATCCCCGTCCTCCAGCTTGTTTATTAATAACAGACTGATTTATGTAGAGCACTTAAAACATCTTGACAAACGTATCCTCGTACTAGACTGAAACGACAAGAAACTGCTCGCCGTTTCAGGATAATGCAACACTTACTAGACAAACGGTATAAGCCACCAATTCAACACTTCTTTACGGCGCTCGCCGGTCAGGTAACTATGCTCACGGCCGGCAATGCCACTCATAATGTGTACTATACATTGAGCCACAACGATAAATCTGTTTCGTTCATTAAACTAGAGTTCCTCGTTTTATATATTTCATGTATATATACGTATGTGTATGTATTTATATGTGGATATAATTACGTGATTTTTCAATGAAATCTATTTCTTAAAATTAATAAATGAGAGATATGAATTGAAATAAAAAACGATATTGGTTTGAAATTAGAAAATTTAAAATGTTTATTTTTCAAATATTGTACATGTTCAGTCGTATAACTGTCAAACAGTGTACATCCAATAATTTAGTCACTGCCGCCATGATCTGCTATAGCCATCACCATCACCTATACACCATATGTTCTCCAAATATGCTCACTTGCTGCTCAACCGTGGACGAATCACCAGCCTGCAAAAATTCATGGCATCAGACTGAGAAGCCACCTTGGATCTCTGCTATTCCGTGGTCCAGAGAGGACGACAGTGATCAACCAAAGACGATTGCCAGGCATTTGGATGACTTGAAGACCAGGTGACGATTATCAACTAAGTAAGTAACCTTTACTTGCATTAACAAGCGCCCTTTGCGGTTACAATTCTTTAAAGACTATTTGGCATCGCCATCCAATAAGGAGGCTACCGTTCCTCGCCGAGTGGCCCCGTCGCCCCAGTTAGAGATTCCGCCATTAAGAGACTTCATTTCTCGTAAAGTTGTATATTGAACAGTTATTCCTAATATTATTTAAAAACCATAGTTCCTTGTTCATTTCTTTGTTCTTGTTCCTGTTAGAATTGTTACGTTAATTTTGTATATATATAATTTTCTTAATGTATAATTTTGTATTTATCTTTCAATGTAATAAACCCACATGTTACAGTATTTGAGCTAATTTATTAAATTTATCGAACATATTCCAATTAAAAATATTTTATTATTTCATTTCATTTCATTTTTTTTCTATTTAGGCTAATCACGCCTCAACAATCTATGTGATATCAAATTATTGTGAAAATTCCATCACTGATATTTGTCTGTGAACAAAGATAAGAATTTTTGAAAATGAGGAAATAACTCTAATGGTGATATAATACAAATATCTCTGCACTGGGCCAAGTTACAATATTTTAATTGACATGATTGTTTATAGAAAAGTGCCCTCTATAATATTTGTAGAGGTGTAAAAATACATGCCCGTTGACTATAGTCAATGCTCGGCTGTGGGTCGACTATTGTCGACGCTCGTATCGATGTGGTTAATTAACAAAATACCCATACATATGACTGTTATAGCAACTACTTACAGAGTAAGGACTTCGTGGCTCCATTTAGCCATCGAATTCCTCTCGTATCCAATTCTTGCAATTAAAAATCCTTCATAAACTATTCAATGCTCCTTACTTTGTTACGAACACATTTTCCCATTTGTAACTGATTTGGTCCAAACCCGATATCAATGCTGTCTCGAAAAACTATATTTCTTCGTCAATCCCTGATGATAATAATATTAATACTTCTCGAATAACGAATTCAACTTAGAAGGTCACAGCCCATCTTATTTCCATACGCTTCTGATAGTCGCCAAGGATTGAAGAGATTGCTAGGTTTGAAAAATATTGTATTTGAATGGGACTTAAGTTTTTAATGAAAAAATTGATATCGTGTTCAGATGAAATCAGTAACAAATAACCAATGGTGAGTGGTTGCACTAACGTAAAGTTCATTTTCTAATCTGTTTACACAGACAATATATTTTTTTTCTGTGTTTTAGAGAAGAGAGGCAATATTAAATGACACATAACCAAAAAATGTATTATAACCAAGATCATTTAATTCATTGGCATTGATGATACATATTTTAACAGATATGCCAAAAAAACTCCAACTGAAATTGAGAATAAATAATAATACTAAAATAATATAGTATAAAATATGTTTAAATCCTACGTTACAATGCTATAATATGATGGAGGATTGGTACAGTAAGAGAAGGAATTGAAGAGAGAAGGTGGTAGGGCATAAAAAAGTCATTTTTCTGCTCGAGTGAGGGGCGGGGGTTGTTGGATAAGTGATTTGGAGAATATGCCGGTGTTAGCGATACATTAGTAGAGGCATCTGCTTTAATGTGCCCAACAGCATCCACATCTTTTATTCAAGCTATCCTCCGGATCCTTTTTGACGTCGGTCCGTATCCTTGCCCTAGGGCCAAGTCTCTCCGCTAGTGCTGGATATAGCTATGAAGATAGATTATACGGAAAATAAAGTCACAAAAGCTATAACATAAACTGAAAGAAAAATGCTTACGCTTTTAGAGATTAAATCGCATTTCAAATTATTTAACGTCAATAATAGTATATATTCAACATTAATTATTTATATAGATAATAGTATAATAGTTTTAAATTATAAATATTATATTTGAGTGGAATATAGTTGATTGAATAATTCAAATGGTGAATTTAATTGGTCAGGGGGTCCAGTGAAAGATAACTCAAAATAAGCAAAATTTATTTTTTTGTTGTGGCAACGTTTCGGCCCATGATGTAGGCCATCTTCAGGGAAACCAAATAGTGGGTGCCTAGTCTGCAGTGACTTGTCAAACTAACAACTGTCAACTGAAAATTCAGTATTCTAATAAGTTTTGAAATATTGTGCTATCTTTGACTGCACCCCCTGACCAATTCAATCCATTATTAACCTGTACCACTACAACTCGTGAACGGGTCTGGGGTTCTGTACATGGTAGAGACGGTACTGTTTCATGGACAACGGATCTGCAAGGAGGTGACGTCCTAGGTCACGCTCAACCGCCGGATTTTCCCCCTTATTTTGTGTACTCTATTTCTATACTATTTTATAGAGGCTGGGTTAGCCCCAAGAGGGTCCCAGATCCTATACGATCTATCTCCGACTTCAAACAGACTGAATACAAGTCTAGCCCACAGCGGGATTTGAACCAGGATTTCCAGCATGGCAATTCAGTGCTCTACCACTGAACCACTCCGCTCCTTAATCCATCATTATAAATATTAACTATCTCTTAACAAGAAAAAAAATCTACCTAGCATTGTCTTAGTTATGGTGTTATCACTTTCTCATCCACCAAAGCTAGAATAGGTATAATAACTGTAACCTAGCATTAAATTTTACTTTTTTATTTTTCTTGAACAGTTAGACGAGACAATTCATTTGTATAGAAATCAACAAAGAACAATATCATCCAATGCGGGCTCTGGGGGTTGTAATAAAATATGGGAAAATAGTTTGTTATTTCAGTATAGTATATATATTTATTATAGCATTTCTAATTTTTCAGTATAGTATATAGTATCTCTTATTACATTCTCATCACCAAAAGCTGGAATAAGTATAATATAAACATTAGATTACACTGCCAATAAATAAAATTCGAACTCAACACTAGAAATAGAAAAATAATGTGAAATATAAAGGAGATATCCGATTTTATTTCGGGAGCTTAATTACCTTTCGAATAATTATTTTTATAATCTAAGGTATTTGTATGCTAAATTTAAGATGTAAAAGGATGTACCTATTCTATTAAATTTATTTATTAAAATTTACAACTTTATGGCGAAGGATATCACAAAGAACAACACTTCCCGATCTTTTTAGTTGTGGGATCACCAATTTCGAAAGGAAAACTTCGAGGTCCACTAACTAAATACTAACTAAATATCAATAAACAAAAATGCAAAGAACCAATAAACGTCTATACACATTTGACGAAAATGTTCGAACAATACATTTTCGAATTCAAACTGAAATGTTTAAAAAAAAAAGTATTTTATTTACTGATTATAAAAATCAATTAATGGCTTTTTTTATATGGTTTTCCCCTAAGATTAAAACTGGAGAGTTTCAGTCTCAGATCAGTTTCAAAATTCAATTTATTTTTTATAAAAATAAATGTTGAGAAGCAATTATTTAAATCTACTATGATCCATTGGTTGCGAAATGCTGATCTAGAAGATACAGCCTTTAAATTCCACTGAAATAAAATAAGTTTCCATTTTTTCACAAAGATATTGGTTTAATTATTACAGTCCTTTAAAAAGTTCAACTTTTTGATAATATGGCTATTTCTGCTTATTCGAGCAAAAGGGATATCTAGATCAGGTAACTATGATAAAATAAAATAGTCATCAAACTGATGGCTTCTGAAACTATTGAATTAGATTGAAGTTACGAATATTTTCATTACAAACAAATTACATGAAGCCTGAAAACAGAGAGTATGCAATATCTATCTGTAATGAATAGCGTCATAACTTCTTTGACTAGAGACTGGAAATGAAATGATCAATCTGGATAATGACTTTCATGACAAAATGAACATTATTAATATCTAATTGTAAATTTCGAAATTTCTTAATGCTGGTGAAATGCAATGTAGCGGAAGGGACTGGCATTATCGTTCTGCTCGTGTGAGCAACATTGTGAAATAGAAGACAAAGGTCCTTTCGCAGATCAGCAAGGTGGAAATTTTCGCAAATTTCTCAAGAGCTTTTCATGAGTTCAATTTGTACAGATATTTATAAACTTCCGTCCTATTTTTACATTATAGATATCAGCTTGTTCAATTAATCCTTATTATTGTGACACTTTTTGAATATAAAGAATTCAAAAAGTAAAAAAAAAATTTATTAAAATATATTTAAGTATTAGAATCCCTTAGTGGTCACAATTTGGCACGAAAATGGGGGTGATTCTACTTTTTTAATTGATTTTTACGATCATTTTTTTCTCACCAAAAGGCCTTAAAAACCACGCGAATATCATAACTAATGCTTCTTCTTCATCTGTTTCCTTTTTTGCCATATGTTCTTCATGAGCTTTTCGTGCTTAAGTTTTCTCTCCTCAGTTTTACAATATATATCCTATATTTATTATAATTAAAATTTAATAATCATAACGATCAACTTCTTCATAATTTATATTTATATTTTAATAATTTCAATAAGTACAGTGAAGAATTAACTAAAAAATTGATCATTCACTTGTAATATTTTGCGAAAATAAGAAACAAAAACTAATTTCAGTCAATTTGATATATATGAGCATGTCTTATGTATATGTATGTGTGTATATATTGGATATATATATCGAAATTCTATAGGGGTGAGGGTAGTAATAATCATTTGTAGTTGTTTCCCCTTAAAATAAATTAACAACATGACTAATTTCAATAGGCTAAGTTTTAGCTAATAATAATCTGATTAAGATGTTTTTTGGGGGAGTTTAATAGTCTTTCGAATAATTATTTGTATAATTTACGAAAATTAATGATTTTTAAATATTGTTATTTTGAAGAGAAAAGATTTTCCCATTGCAGTCAAAGTTGGAGTTTAGAAGATGCATTAGTTATTGAGTAAGTAAATGCAGTATTAATTAAATAAATAAATAATGTTTAATTTATTTAAATTCTTAACCTTGTCGTACAGAGGTCAATTAGTAACTGTTCCTTGTCCTCATCTTCTATTTTATTAAATTATTAATCATTTTAAAAAATCAATGTTTTCTTATTATATGTAATATCAAATTATATATGTAATATTAATTCAGTTAAAAATTAATTGGGCTGTAAAAAGTATACACTATGTTTCCAAAAGAAAATGTAGAGTTAGTTAAACACGGAAGTTATTATGAATTAACACTACAGGGACTAGTAAGAGTTGAAACAGCTCTTTCTTTGGATTGCTTTTACTTTCAAACAGATCTCGCCCGTGTAATCAGCCTTCTGAGAACGAACCCTAAGTCTGGTTTAACTTAGGGAAAAATATACAAGGGGGCATCATCTCGTCAAAATACTTCCTTCTCTTACAGTATCTTTAGTAAATGTCAATATTTCCCTTCGTTAAACGAGCATTTCTTAATGAACTAGGGCACAATCGGCCATACTCTTTTTAAACTCAATTCCTCACGGTCGTTGAAAAAGAGAGTTGGTTCGAGAAAAACGCTGTCTAACTTCTTCAGCAGCAGATACGGAATTTAATTTTAAAATTAATAAATAATGGAGTCTCAAAATACTCTGATTTGATGCCTTGTTGTCAAGAGAAATAATAAGGAAATTCTGCCATGTAATGAACGCGTGCTTCCTTAAATATAATTAAAATGATATTAGTCGATGGAATTGCAACCTTTGGAAATATGAGAACCTCTTCTACAATATCCTATACATATTAATTCGTTACCTTATTGATTAACATGAGAGTGTGTTTAATTGAGTGACGTGCCTGTAAAAATTAAAACAAATAAATCTGTACTTCAACAAACAGAGATGGGGAGGCGATGTGTCTTGGATCACGCTCAACCGCCAGATTTTCCTCCTTTATTTTGGGTACCCACTTTATAGAGGCTGAGTGAGCCCCATGAGGGCCCTAAATCCCATAGGACCGATTTCCGGCTTCTATAAGATTAAATAAAAGTCAGCCATGCAACGAGATTTGAACCCGGGAACTTCGGCATGAGCACTTCACCACTGAGCCACTCTGCTCACAGATGACTCTTCATCGTGAATTTTTTTAAGAATTTGTATTTATTATGCATTATGATAATAAAAACCAATTGATACGGAATGTTTGAAACAAAAAAAGATCTTTAATTGTGAGCTGGGTTCCGTAAAATGAATTTCGAACGAGTGACGTTGTGACGTTTTTTTTTTGTTTTTTTAAATATATATTTCTTATATAATTTGCTAAAATTCACAAAAACTACATGCAGTAACAAATATACTAGTCTCAAATTTAAAAAAATTACCTTCGGCAAAGTTAAATGTATCTGTACTGAATCATAACATACAATGAAAGAAAAAATATTTTAAAAAATTTCAACAGTGAAAAAAAATTAACAAAATAACTTAAACCTTATATACATATATATATAAACAATAACAATAAGATAAAATAAATCGGTATCCTACAATATTAGATGTTTTACTGTACATACCGCTACGAATATCGTTGAATGGTGAGTAAGAGATCAAAATGATCTTACATAAAACTATTTAATCTTTTTCTTATCCTTCTACTTGTCGAGCACCTTAGATAACACGGGCCAACAATGAAAAACTTTTTTTACTGAAAATACCTTATTCCAATAGTTTTTAGGTTGCTGAATCCAAATATGATATTAAAAAAGCTGTACCACCCACAATTTCTTCACATTTTATAGTTAGCTATAAAATTATAACTAGCTAATAATTATAATTATATAAATAATTATAACTAGCTTCCCCGGCCACGCGTTGCTGTTTTGATTTTTTAGATTTTTGATTTTACATTTTATTCATCTTATAACTAAGCACAGTATATAATAAATAAATAAATGCAAAATTCTTAACTGATAAAATATAAACATTAGATTATTGAATGAGGTTTATCATGGTTGATTTTTAATTATGGCTAGTAACACTTTTTTAAAATATGACTATTTATTTCAATTTATTGGAGCGCTTATCGATGCCAAATATTTTATTTAATCTGTCCTTTGCTAATACTAATAGATTAGATGGTTTACTAACACGTGATCATGCAATATATAATTGTCCATGGGAGAAACATGGATGTTCTAGGTCCAAACCTCAAATGGACATTGTCTGGCCTTGAGACTTGTTGATGGTCAAAAGTCAAGCTTATGGTATGTATGGTATGGTATGGTATGGTATGTCTGATGGTATGATTGGAATACGTGGCTACAGGACGACTTCACCTTTAAAGATTCCAGTCAACATTGCTGCTTCAATAATATTACCGGTGATATTTTTGATGACTATACGTGTCAGATTCTATAATTGGTTGATTCAAATTATTCATAATCAATAATAATGGTCGACCCATATCCCTTAGGGGTATGAAAAATAGTTTACATCCTATTCTCAGACCTACTGAATATAGACAAAAATTTTATAACATCGGTCAAGTCGTTTCGGAGGAGTTCTGTTACAAACACTGTGACACGACAATTTTATATATTAGATTTATTAAATTAAGCAATTTTTAAAGAATTAAACTGCTTTAATATTTACAATCAATAACTAAAAAACTAGCACTGCTGAAACACATTTTCTGGCCAAAAAAGGTTGATTCTTTTAACTGTTAACAGCTGATGTTTTGTTTACTGTCAACCTAACCTTACTTTCATGTTTCCTGTACATGTGCTCAGTACAATGTCTAATCGCGGTTTTAAAATCTCTGCTGACAGTTTTTGTTATATTTGTGGTGAGTTTGTGATTAAAAAATACCAAAGATACATTCCAGACTTTGCCAAAATTGTTTATCTATTATACTTTCGAATTAAACTTGGTGATCAGGATAAATCATGGGCCCCACGTAAGGTCTGTTATGTATTTGTCGAAGATCTAAGAAAATGGTCGAAAAAGGAGAAAAACCCTTTAAATTTGCTGTTTCTATGATATGGAGGGAGCCAAGAAATCCTTCCGATGATTGCGACTCATCATAGAAAAAACTACACAAGAAGCTTCAAAGAAAAAAGAGAAAGAAAGTATAGACCAATTCCAGTTGACGATTGAAGCCTGCATTAGCAGATTATATCACTGTTTTAAGTAACCACTGTAAATACAAACCATGCTTATGATGTAACGTTTCATCAATTACCCCGTATACCGTATAGGGGTTGAGATAGGGATTTATACTATAAAACATTTATACATAAAAATCTATAAAGATCAACTATTACAGTTAAAATGTTTTCAAAAAAAATTTTTTGTTGGCATATATAGTCGAACAAGTTCTACGGATTGTATTGAATCCTTATGCAATGGTTAGCCCTTTTTCTGGGGCTAATCAGACTTTTTTAAATGAAAAAACTCGTTTTTTAAATTCAGGGATAAATTAGTACGACAGTATTTAATTCATAAACCTGATATTATAATAAAAAATACTGGTTCACCGAAGCCTTAGATGACACCCAGCTCCTACAAACTGGGTGCACTTCATTTGGGGAAAAGTTGAGCATGATCTTGGACAAATCATCTCCCTGGAGAGCTGTTGTCATTGAAGCAGTACAGTCTCTGCTATGTACTGAGCCAAAGATTCTTCATGGGTTGCAGTAGTACAGATTATTTGTAAAGGCAGCAAACAGTAGAAACGATAAATTATTTATTTTATTTTGTATTTATTATTTTTTATAATGGTGATAAATTTTAAATATTTTTCAATAAAATAGAGCCAAAAACTAAAAAAAAACAAACTATTATTTATTATAATGCAATTGGGAAAAACCATAATGCAAAGCCTTATGTTTCAAAATTCTCCAGTAATACACCCACTTACCGGTCGACGTTTCGCCTGTTCAAGTATTATCAAGACAGAAAAACAAAAAAAAGGTTATGTGAATTGTATGTTGAACGTCTTGGTGGTGGGGTGCTGTCTCAATTTTGGAGCCTGTTTGGGCTGTTGATCGTTGGGATGTTTTGCACCTTTATCTTCGAAATGTGATTCACATAATCTTTTTTTGTTTTTGTGTCTTGATAATGCCTGAATAGGCGAAACGTCGACCGGTAAGTGGGTGTATTACTGGAGAAATTTGAAACATAAGGCTTTGCATTTTGGTTTTTCCCAATTGCATTATTTTAAATATTTTTTAAGAGTAAAGAATTGTCCAGGCCGGGACGGATCTTTCTATTCTAAATAAAAATATTTAAAAAGTATTTATTTATATTTATTATGAGGGCAACAAGCTATTGAGAATGCTAAACAATTGAATCTATATTGAGATATGACCTAATATTTAACAACCATTATTATTCTTATTTTTATAACTCTATATTCAATAACTTAAAATTATAATTATAATATTCAATAATATTAAAAGTATAACTTTTAAATATATTATAAAATCAATAATCCCTTTTACCTATAATGCTTAATGAATGAATTATAATAAGGATCGAAATGTAAAACAATTTAAAGATTATACTACTATTGTATAAATAGTGGCCGTGGAAACCTGAAAGAGTATTTAATTTAAAAATTGTTTGAATTTAAATCTTTCCCAACAAACATGCCACGAGGATAAAATTATAAGTAAAAGCGAATTAGGGAGAACATTTTCAGTAGAGTTTGGCAAAAAGAGAAAACATTTTAGGGAATCAAAGAGCCCTGATTTTGGGGGTAATTAATTGCTCTTACTCATTGGATCTCTAATTTTTTTTTAACCTGGACTCGTATCAACTTTATTACCAATCGGAATTTTCTAGATGAGATGGCAAGGGACGCTACTGACGGAGTACATCATGCGTTACAGATTCATCCCGTATCCATTGATTGATTGATTGATTTAGCAAAATTAGTTTAGACCTATCCCTACCTGCTACGCTTCTCAATAACCCCTGCCTGAATTTTTCGGATCACTTGTTCTTCTTAAGGTAGAATCTTTCATTTTATTCTTCGTGTGAAAAGGAAAAAAAATCTTTAAAAAATAAGCCATTTAAACAAAAAATTTGGACTGAATTGTTTTTAAAAAATCCACTATCAGGCGTAAACACACATATAAGGGCCAGACCCTCATTACATTTATTTACTATGTTAGAATTCTCAATTCGTAAGAAAACAAAAAGCGATTGACGGCTATACGATGTCACACAGAAGAACTAAAAATTCGGTTACTTTATAGAGGAATAAAGTTGCGTTTTAGTGAGCTTTGCAAAGGAGCGTACATATAGCGCACATATAGCGTACATATAGCATTTGAGGTCCTTGTATATGTTTAAAAGAAAGTAATCAATTGCAGCTGTCCAGTAATTACAATTTTAATTCTATTTTTCTTTAAATATAATAAAAATCATGAGACCACAGGAGAATTTTGGGGATTACACAGAACGTTATTACGGAGCATGGACCCGGTTAATATTATTAAAGTAATAGCGTCTGCAAGATTAAAATTAAAGTTGTTGGCCTCGATAACAACCTTATTTCTAATAAGTTAATAAGTGTTGCGCCGACTGGTAAACGTATGAAGGGTAGATCAAGGGGTAGGTGGGACGTTTGCGTTAAGAAAAAGAATGAAAGTAAAAAATAGTTCAACACTTATAAATTTTATTTTAAGACTTCTGAAAAAAAAAAAAAAAAGTTTTGGCTCTTTGACATATTTTAATGACCTTTTTGATCTTGTTTGTTCATTTAACGTCACTTTATGCTGCTATGGCTGGCTATTCGGACGATGCTACAGTGGGAGCTCTAAATTTTGCCTATCCAGGTTTAATTAGGATAGGGATTTTTAACGAGTACCTGACATCGTACAGGCTCGGGATCCCCGTTTAACGTCCCTTCCGAAGGACGGTGTAACTAAGGATTTTTTACTCCCTTAAAAAAATCCTAGGGCCACTTGCCGGCTACGAACCCGCGATCTTGGGTTTAGTAGTTTGTTACGCTAACCGCTAGACCACAGGTGACCGTGACCTTTTTGATTTATAGTGTAATGACAAGCAAAAGTTATCTTGTTTTCATAAATTTGAATGGAGCACCACCTCTTCAAATACAGCTTTATCGCGAAGCGTTGCGCAACTTAAAATTTTTAGAGATCATTTCTGAATTATAACTATTGCCAAGATGAGAACCTTCCTTCTATTTATTTATATCGAAAAAATAAATTGCAAAAGTTACATTTTTAAAAATCACGATTCAGGACAAAAAAAACTTGGGCCCAAAAAAAGACAGTTCTCGAACTAAATTCATGTACACAGTTTAAATAGTTGAAATAAATTCTAAATGTGAACAAAACCTAAAAAAAAATTAATCAAAATAAAGTAATTGACATAAAAGTTAAATTTTGCCAGATATTTATCTCCACTTCTGTAGTATTGTTCCTGATGAAACATTTGACTCAAATGAAAACAACTGACTTCCAAAACTCTTTTATACCGGAATTATATGGATCGGTAAATCCATTACGTTCAGTTGTACTATATTAGTAAATTGTGATCTGCAGTGACTTCTATTTACATGGAAAATAAATGATTCTTAAAATATGAATTTATTTCTTGTGCTTTTAATACTAATTAATTTTAAATCCCGAAGTAAGATGACGATATACACACATTAAGTACGTTATGCTACTTTATCGTATATTATATACTTTATGCATAATTAAAATAATAGATCTATCTTCTGAATTTCCTTTGTTGTGATTTAGCTTTGGTATCGTGGTTAAAAGTTATTTTTAATAGATGATCCGCCACGGCAGAGGCTTGATCTTTGATTATCAAACAACTTCTACTATACAAGAAGTTATGCAACAGATTTAACGTGCATCCCTAACTCTGAACAGTGATTTTCGATAAGCAATTTCAAAAGTCTCCTATTGTAAATAAAAATTAAATTTAGTTAAAATAATAATTATTTATTAGTATGAAATAACTTTCAAAACATGTATCAGTTTAAGTGTGAATATCCTTAAGTTTTAACCAATGAATTGATCCTTTTTTTTTTAATTTATAGTTCTATGTTTTATTATCTGCTCATTATTATTATTACTTTGTTTGTATTTTGAGGCTTAAGCCTGGACATCGATATTCATTGTTCTTTTAGTTTGACTTTCTTACTTTCTGCAAAGTAAGGAAGTCAAACAAAAAGAATATTTCCATCTTAAGATCTCACGATTCCCGCTCTTCAGTAATACCTCTATAAAGTAATACCTTTTTTTTAATTTAAGAATTTTAAACATTTAATAATTAATAGTGCATATCATACAAATAATGGATCAGAGTGGCTGAGTGATAGAGCACTGAGTTGCCATGCCCAAATTCCTGGTTCTAATCTCGCTCCTGGCAAGGCTTTTATTTAGTCTGTTAGCAGTCGGAAATGGATCATATGGGATCTAGGATCCTCCTGGGGATCACACAGCCTCTATGAAATCAATAATTGAGGTCAATTCATAAAAATAAATATTTTCTAATCATGCTGTATAAATTGGATGAAGTCTTCAGAAAAAAATTGACTATTTGTGTTATAGGAAGAAGACGTTATGAAGTATTCCGAAGAAAGATTCACTATTAATAAGATAACAAGACGAGTTCTGGATTCAATCCTTTAAATTCCTTCGGGATCCTGTGAAAAGAATGGCTTTCCCGAAGCTCCTTTGTATCAGTTCTAGATATTGATGAGTTCTATGCATAGATAATGAGTTCTTCCATTATTTTTTTCTCCCTCTCTCTTCTCTCTTTCCTCTATTCCTTCATTTTAGAAAGATATATACTGGAATGGTAACCGATAACTGCTGACAGAACAAACTGGTGCAATATATATTTTTTTCCCTCCAAGGATCGGAAAAATCTCTGCAAAGATTTCAGGACAGGAGGGAGAAGAAATCACAGAGTTTATTTGGATTTTCGAGATGTAGTACTAAGGTTTCCTTTAGAGGCAAAGAGAAATCAGCTCCAGTCAAAAGCCTTTTATAAGCCCATTCGACCAAGCGTTTGGGAGAATCGTGCAATATTTCTTCTAAAAACTTATATAACGCTATCGCTTAATTTCTCCATACTAGCTCTTTTGAAATAATGTTTTTATTAGATCAGTAGAAATGGTAAGGGCATGCATGGAAGACTTGGATCCATTCATTGGAGAATCGTTTTTGCTTTAAATTAAACTTACACATAAATTTCAAGATTCAATATTACATATATTAATACAGACCCGGCACTTTACACATAGTTAAAATGATTGAATTATTTTAATTTTACGAAAGATTAAATTACTAATTTTAACAGCATTATCTCTTGGAATTTTGTGTGATTAAGTGACAAGTACTAAGCCAATGCTGCTAAAATTCTGGTAAGTTCCTCTTTTCAAGGATCTATTTATTGAGTTAATTTTCCAAATATTTTTAAGTAATGTTGGTATATGGAATTTATTTATTATCATTGTAAACCTTTATGAAACTGCTTTAAACTCTCTGCGAATATAAGGCCGCTGCGCTTGACAGGGAGGACTGATATTCCTCAGGGAGGACTGAGGCATATTGATGGGCTAAAGAGCCACGAAAGTAGAAGAAGTAACTTTTACGAAAACTTATTATTGAATGGGATCTACCTTCCCTCCTGGGGTTCACCCAGCCGCTATAAAGTGGGTACCATCGCCTCCAACTATTGGGATTTCAATTGCATTCTCTTAGATTAGAAAATATATATTGATCCATAAAAAAAAATGATCTAATGTGTGTTTAATGACCTGAAAGGAAATCACTCTAGCTATGGACTTTTAAGTTATTTGAAAGAAAATTTTAAGTCATACACGAATTGGTCATGTGTGCTGTACTTGAATAAGTTTATGTAACGGGTAATATTTTTTGTATAAAATATTATTATTTATGTATTCAGAAAAAATATTGAACAAATAATTGCTGTGTTAAAATATAACTTTATTAATCATAGTTCTGTTTGGATCGGCCATATGGTTTATTATTGTTACCATTCGATCGCTCTTGAGAGACCCTTTCTAATGTATACGATCTCTGTATTTGGATTTGTCTTTTCAATGATTAGAAGACGACATTATATATTTCTGATATTTTTTTTTTTATTCTAACACCTTATTATGTTCGCTGTCACTATTTTACACTAGTGTTTCATATACGATCCATAGATTTTGACGATTGAAACCTAAACGAAGCCACGATGCTTCTCCGAGTCATATTAAAAGTTATATGGTATAGCAATCTCGATAAGCAGCAAATGACCTCAAAACGGAGGCGCTTCCCCCTCCCCCGTGCGTGATGCTTCATATCTCTCACTTGTCGTAATGAATTCTTTGATACTGTTGCTATCCAGTGGTCCTATTGAATTTCAAATGGAGATGTTAGATATGTAGCTGCAACACTAAACTGTATCCAACGATTTTGTTATCATTCGTTGTTTTAATTGTTTTCCACTAGTGAAGCAATTTTAAGGACATATGAACGTCAAAAAAAGGGCATTTCAATAGAGAATAAACTTACATAATTTCTTATAATACAGAAGTAATACACTAATACAGAATTAATATAATGCAAATACAGAATATTTTTCGGAAATCGGACTAAGAGAGTCAGTCACGTATAAAATTCATCATGATTTATGGTGGATTGAATGGGCAGTAAAAATAAAAATATTTTTTATATGGGGCTCTTGAATGTCCAATAGTCTTTTTTCAGACTGAGATAGGTTTGGTTGAATCGGAGTTTTGAAAATTAATTCCGACTTAGCACCCTGATAAAGAAGGAGAAATTCATCAAGGCTAGTTTTCATTTCAGGACCAGCGGAAGGGAAATGGATCAACCATTTTATCACCGATCAGGGACAAAGGGATCCAGAGATTGTCCGATTTAAAGAAAGCTGAATTGGATATCAGTCTCCAACGCCCTATTTTTTACAAAGGAGCATTCAGGACACTGATGTAGCTCCGGCTGAAATGGGATGGAAAAACTCTCGAAATCTTTTCCACTCTATATGGCAAAATCAATCTCTGTCAGAAAAGTTGTCCGCTCGGTAGGGTTTCATAGAAAATTAAACTATCAATTTCATTCAATGCTTTTTTTTTCTGTCTATTTCTGTCATATTAAAAACCGTTTGAAGTTTATATCTAGAAAGTAGAGAGTGGACGTTTTAATTTTTTAAATAAATCTATTTTATCATTAAAAAAAGAAGCCTTTCATAAAATAAAATGCCCATATCGCGAATATTAAAACAAATCAATGATAACTTTTCTACCACTTTTTTATTACAGGAATACATATTTTTTTAAGTAAACCTTAGCAGCGTTGAGTGATTTTTGGTAGGGGGAAAACTTATGGGTTCATCTACATGAGCGACGTGATCGTGACGTGTTGCGTGAGACTGGCGACGGTTAACGGCCAATGTATGAGTTAACCATTTGTTACCAGATAACAATTTGTCTTAATTAACTTTCGTTTAAATGTCAGAATTCCATTGATATGAGAATAATTATATTTTATGAAACGGCCGTTGCAATTCATACTAATAATAACTTGAAACATCAATAATCATCCACTTTTCGTTTCCACTAATAGATTTTATTTGATGTAGTTAAATGTTTTGTTTTCTGAAATAATTGAAGTAAAAATTATTGAATTCGAATGATAATAGATAACTAATTATGAAATTTAAATAATTCAGTATATAATTGATTTATTAATTCAAAAGACACAGTTATTCCTAAGTTTTCACTTTTATTCGTATTCCTCATGACTGACTACTTCAATTTTTGTTCTCTCTTTTCTTTTTTTTAACGATGTTAATAAATACCCTTTCATGGTTGACTTTCCTTCAAAATGAGTTTCAAATAATTAAGATCTCCTTAAATAAGGTGTATTCCCTTAAACACATTGCATGATGGTCATTTTTTTTATGGTTCAATATCGATAGAATTTCAAGCATAAATTAAACAATTCAATAAAAATTTAATTAACTACTAGCTTTTGCCCGCGGCTTCGCTCGCATAGAATTTGGACTACCGCATAAAGTTTCTTGACAGTGCTTTTTAACAATAATTTAAAATAATAAATAATTTAATTATTTAAATAATTTAATTTTTTTCACTATAGGTTACTCCTACAAAATTTCAGATGTCTAATTTCAAAACTGACGGATTCCATACAACCTTTGAACCCTTATTATAATAAGGGTGGAATTATCCAAACTTCTTTCTTAAATCATACAAAGGACCTATCTGCAAATTTCAAGATGCTAAATTCCTGATTTGCCTTTAATTATGTACTATAATGGATTCTCCACAGTACCTCTAAAACTGTCGGGGGTGGGGATGGGCACGTGCCCCCGTGCACCCCCCTAAATCTGCGCTTGCTATAGCCCATGTGTTATTCAGATGTATAACCTATATTACTGTAAAGTTTCATCCAAATCCGTTCTGTAGCTTTTGCGAGAAAGAGAGACAAACATACAAACTTTCACATTTATAATATTAGTAAGATTAGTAGGATATCAAGAAAATTGTTTCACTCATGTTCTTTCGGTTATTTTAACTACTATTATCATGTGATTTACATTTAATTTTGTCCTATTATGGATTCTCCACAATACCTAAAAAACAGTCGGGGAGGGAGGGGGGGAGGGGAGTACAAACTTTCACATTTATAATATTAGTAAGATTAGTAGGATATCAAGAAAATTGTTTCACTCATGTTCTTTCGGTTATTTTAACTACTATTATCATGTGATTTACATTTAATTTTGTCCTATTATGGATTCTCCACAATACCTAAAAAACAGTCGGGGAGGGAGGGGGGGAGGGGAGTACAAACTTTCACATTTATAATATTAGTAAGATTAGTAGAATATCAAAAAAATTGTTTCACTCGTGTTCTTTCGTTTATTTTAAAAAACAGCCGGGAGGTGGAGGAGGGAGGGGAGTACGTGCCCCCGTGCGCCCCCCCTAAATCCACGCTTGCTATAGCCTATGTGTTATTCTGATGTATAACCTATATTACTGTAAAGTTTCATCCCAATCCGCTCAGTAGTTTTTGCGTGAAAGAGAGACAAACATACAAACTTTCACATTTATAATAATAGTAAGATTAGTAGGATATTAAAAAAATTGTTTCACTCATGTTCTTTCGGTTATTTTAAGTACTATTATCATGTGATTTACCTTTAATTATGTCCTATTGTGGATTCTCTACAATACATAAAATACAGTCGGGGAGGGGGGGGCACGTGCCCCCGTGCGCCTCCCCCCCTAAATCCGCACTTGCTATAGTCTATGTGTTATTCTGATGTATAACCTATATTACTGTAAAGTTTCATCCAAATCCGTTCAGTAGTTTTTGCTTGAAAGAGAGACAAACATACAAACTTTCACATTTATAATATTAGTAAGATTGTTGAACTGAATCATGAAGAATCTACAAATCAAAAAAGGTTACAGTAAGAATTTCTCCCGAAATCTAGTTGATAACATGATAATGTCAATTATAAAAGAGAAAACAAAACTAAAATGAAAAGACACACTAAAAAATATAAAAATAAGTATGAAAACAGGTTACCTTGCTAAGCTTTAATAGCACTATTATAACATAAGCTAAATTAGAAATGTTTATCTATTATTTAGCGAATGATGAAGATCTAATAAAAATACTTTTATTTTGTAGAGGCTTATAGATAAAAAGTTTTAAAAATTCCTTAAATATTACTATAATATAAGCCTGTACCACTACAACCCATATACAAAGGTCTTTGATTTTTATACATAGTAGAGAGAAACACGGGTGGTTCCTATTTTTCGTCATTTGAAAAATAACTGCGTCAACCACCCATCTATCACTTAAAAAACGAACCTACCTTAATTTCGACAGCTCTTGAGGGTAGGTAGATCTCATTCAATCATAATCCCTTGAAAGCATTGGGCTACTTGAAGGCTCAATGACACCATCAGTCGCCATCTCCTTAATAATCTTCTCGGCGTCCTCCCGTTTCGCTAACGGCAGTCTCCGCTTGGCTTCGCATCCCCGGTGTCAATCCTGTGCTGGACGATATCCGTTCTACCCCAATGTCCTGGGCTGATCTCGAAAACATCATGCCATCGGGTAATCAATAATGTTCTTCACTTCCTCGCTCTTTTCAGGCGAAAGTTCGCGGCATGATTCGTCCAAAAATCCTTTTAATTCTTCTTGCAGTCCTCGCAGCTCGGGGGATGACGTTGCAGCTGGCGAATCACTGAGGTTCCGGTTGTACATTCCCGTGTTCCTTTCTTCAGCGTTACCGGGAAGCTGTTCAGGTTCATTAGCCGAATTGGACGTACCAAAGTGGTACGTCAGACCTTGGAACTTGAAAACAATTAATATAAAATGAGCAATCATTTAGGCTGTTGGTGATTTCAGTTTTCATAAAAATTTCTTTTACTTTCGTGGCTCTACAGCCCTACTTTGCCTCTTCGATTCGTTTCCACCAGTCCCCCTGTCCAGTGCAGCGGCCTTCCAGTTCCGAACATTTAATAGACTCCTGGAGGCCTCACTGACTCCATACTACTATCGCAGCTTGAATCGCCCTACTCTTCTTGTGCACTGTGCTGTTTCTTCACTTATTCTTCTGGGCTCTGGAATGGCTTAACAAGCTCCGCATTGGTTCCTCCTTACTCTAAGTCTATACATCCACCGCAGACCCTTGCCTTCAACACTTCAAAGTAGTGAAATAAAAGTTTACAAAGGATAATAAATAAATTCTATATATAAAAAACTTAAAAATATTACATCAACATCAAATCAATTCATAGGTGATTATTTAAATTTCATAAACATTCGAAGAGGTATCTATCAAGCACCAACCAATAATGACAAATTGTTTAAGAAAATTTATTATGGAGACATATAATTAAGATACAGAAAGTGTTTACTGCATACTTTGTTTCTAATATTTCCGTTTATAATATAACAGATGAAGTGGCTCGGTGGTTCGTATTCTTGAGAATCGTTTTTCTAAAGCTATCGTTTTTCTATAATACTAAACGTGGAGGGTGGAAGACCTAGGGGAAGGCCCAAGAGAACCCAGAAAACAGGGTTAAAGAGGCCTTTGAACGGAGAGAATTGGGCTGGACAAGTAGAAGGTTGTTGATTCGCGAGCGAGACAAATTGGATCAGGCCCCTTCAAGCAGGCTCCTTACACTGCGGTAGAAAGGAAGTCATTATGAAATAACAAATAATTATAAGATATGATTAGATATTGATGTTACTAGAATATCTAGGAGCATCTTAATTTTTTATTGAGAAGTGGATTTATTAAGATTTGAAAGGTATCTTTTTATTCTTAAGAAATAAATGTAATATGAAACGATAAAGGAAACATTGGGTTGTGAGAAGGCTAAGAAATACATGTGAAAATGAAATATTTTTTTCAAAACTCATTATGAATTTAAAACTATATTCATACTTTAATAAAAAATAAAGGTACTTTAATGGAATATTGATAAATAAATTTTTTTTTTTTTCTTTAAAAATAAAATGTATACTAATCAATTTACGCTAGTAGGGTTCCTCCAAAATAGTTTAAAAAAAACAAAACATATTTATGCTTGAATCAAGCTTACATAATTACTTGACTGCTTAATTCTTGGATATTGACTAGAAATGTTATTCTTTTAAAAACATTTGAACTTTTAACCGAGTATTTCCTCAGCGTGATTGAGATGTGAAACAGAAGGAATGTTTGAATACTTCTCGATTTTTAATTGAAAAGAAACGAAATGCTGAATAACCACTAGGCCTGCAAGAGATAGTTTAGTTTAAGAAAAGTGTGTTTTTATTCCGAGGGCGAGCAATAAACTGACTACAATTGCTTTTTCCACAAAGGATCGTCTGGAGCCAAATGAAGAGCAGTAGTAGGTACATGGGGCCCCATTAAGGCTCTTTTGATGTTCTACCGCTTCAGAAGAGGAACTAGGCTAAGGTCTGCCAAGAGATTCATTTAGAGCACCTAAGGTTATACGTTGGGAAGCTCATCTTCCAAGCAGTTTAGAAATAGAATCCGATGGTCAAGAGATGTAAAAAATATTTGTGGTGTAGGATATGAGCTATAGATTCATTCCTATAAATATTACCCGACCGTAGAAGAAAATGAAAAATTAAAAGAAGAATTTTGTTACATCGATCTTTTCAGTCACCGATACCAGAAAACGTTAGGCCAAACATCTTGAATAGTAAGATGCAGGGAAAGCTCAATACTGTAGGTTCATTGTCAAAATGTATTTAAAAATATATTAGTAAATTGCTATCAGTAGATCCATTGACATGAAAATTATCTCTGGATACAATCAATATTTATATTGATTATCGGGTTTAACACGTTTTCATGTCCCAAGCATTTTACTCTGGTTGGTTTATTTCTCCACTTCATGAAAGGTGTAATAAGTTCAATAGATTACCAGTATGAATTCAAATACAAGCGTAAAGCACAATTTTGCAGAATTAAAATCAACTATTAACTATTGGTTAATTGTTAAAAATCTTTCAAGTACAATGGAATTTTTCACCCATCGACATTGGCTTTATCATTGACTGTATCAATGTTATATGCAAACTTTTATTAATATTTAATTTATGAAGTAAACCATTTTCCAGTCAGTTTTTCTTTTTTATTTTTTACATATACGTTTCGACTTATACTTTTAATCTGAAACAGTATAATCATGCAGAGTAGAATTGACCATGGAGAAAAAATGTATCTCCAAGTAGTTTCAAATTATAGACATTCACATGAGACCTATTATGAAAATTCCAGTAAGGACTTGTGAAATTGAAAAATAAATATTATATAATCCACATTGTTGAAACCATATTATAACTTTTATTAATTTTTTTTTCGTTCGGATCAAGTTACAACTTCATTTCTCTTTTCGCTGAAGCTTTCTCTATAAATATTTCTACATGCGTTCACTGCTGCGTTTCTTTTGATCCTCTGCCCAGTTCATCCACCCTTTTCCGTTACTTCTTTATGCTGAAACCCTTCCACATTTTTTAATCGCTTCCAAATTCACTTTATTTTATTATGTGAGACTTATTTTATTATTTTCTATGTGTATTTCCTTTCCTTATTACCTATATGTATAACATCGAAGTTCTTTTTTTAACTTCTTTTGTCTACGTTCTCGTGGTATCCAAAAGTAGTCAAATATTTTCTTGTTAAAATTTAGATCATTAATTAATAAACCATCAGTTAATTGCTACTAAATCTGTAATTCTGATAACTGAAACTCTGGAAACCGAAATGCTGTAAAATTATATATAGGTATATTATTTGAGAGTTTTCTATCTAAGATATGCTAAACCATATTCTGCCGAAGAGACCGTAAGATCAGATCTATAAAACTTTTATTATACCAATTTAAATTTAGCCTAAACCCCAAATTTAAGAGAAAATGGTGCCTTGTGGATTTTATATGTATTGTGTGAGCGTGAGCCAGTAGATATGATGAAATTAAAGAAATAAATATTTTAATAATCTCAATCAATACGAAATTTTAACTACGACGTATCATCTCCAAGTATTACTCGATAAACAACCAGTAATTGTTTCTTCAACTATTTTACTCAGTCAATTGCTCTAATATCACCTAAAAGAAAAGAAGTATGTTTTTTTTCTCAAGTATTTCGATCCAATAATCTAAGTGGAAGATATAAACTTATACTCTGTTTTTAAACTATATAGAGGATTAAAAAGATAAAATTCCCACCTCTGAAGGAAGGAAGGTTCCAATAATATAAGGTATGTGGAGAATCCAGATGGCTGGGATATGGAAGGCTTGTCCTTAAATAGAAGGGGTAGGCTTCAGTCTAGCTCAACTTCCCTCCCTCTTCTCCCTCGACAAATATTTACCGTTTTCGCGCAAGCAAGTTTACCCCTTATAATAAACTCACGTTGAGGATTTACCTAAAAATATCATAAAGACGATTTATGTTTCTCGAAAGGTTATTGTGCAGGCAACATTTGAATAAAGTTATGTTAACGTTTTGACAAAGGAGGCAATTTATATATATATTTTTTTAAGCATTTCACCTTCGAATAAACATCTAAGCTATTCAGTTAATTATTTTATATAATTATTTTCTTCCTCATATTTTAATTTTAATTCACTCACTCACTGCGTTACAGTCGTTGCAGAACCCGGGCTTCCGCCAGTAAGTTAATTGTTATTGTTATTATAAACGATTATAATTGTTATTCTGATCAAACAATTATGATTATATTTTAGTTTTAAAAAGTATATCAGAGCACAAATCTGGAAGAAAATTTTATGGGAGATCGAAAAATGTTGGTCGAAACGTTGGCTTCCTAACAAATAGTTCAATACGAATTAAGAGAAAATTTTCTGATCTCCACCTGGACCACCTTCTTCCACATATAAGGTCAACTAGTATTATTAAAGATGAATTTTTGAATTTTAACAATTTATTTTGGTTGAACAATTGATACTATAGAAAACTGTGGTACTAAAGATAATCTGTCTGATTGTATAACAATTCATAAAACGACCTGCGCAGAAGTTGTTTCTGGCCTGCCGCGCATAGGGAAGCTACGCCCTTTCCCTTAGTACTCTATTCTCATCATGGAATTGGAATTGATACTTGTTTGAAACTCTAACCGGTTGTTTTTGCATTTTTCCGGTGAACAATGGAAGTATAAGATTATTTAAGTATTTTTGTAATTATTACTCTTGTTTAAGCTAGGATTATTAGTATGTGAATGAGAATTTCTCATTGCGTGTGGTCTTTAGAAACATTAGTCCTGCTTCTGAAACGCAATAGTAACATGTAATTGGACCAAAAATAGACATTTTAGTCATTTTTATTTTTAAATTCTAGGTAAGACTGAAAAGACAAGAAACTGCTCGAGGTTTTCGACTACTTCAACATTTACTGGACAAACGTTCATAGCTCCCAATTAATTAAAAAAGACTCATTTACATGATAGTTATCAGACCTAATTGGACATACGGAGTTGAGCTTTGGGGCTCTACTAAATCATCTAATTCATCTCGTATCCAATCCTTACAATCCAACATCCTTCGTAAAATCCTCAATGCTCCTTATTATGTCACAAACAAACTCATCCATCGTGATCTTAATATTCCACATATTGCTGATTTGACCCAAACTAGATACCTATCCTTCCATGGCAAGCTACATACACACTTGAATCCGCTAGTCTCTCAAATCTGTTCCCATAATATTCCTGATAACCCTCCAAGGCGCCTGAAAAGAAGATGCCCTCAAGGCTTATAGAACTATATTGAAGTGCTATCAATGGATAGTTTCTCCACAAGTGTTTTTTTTTCATGTCCGTTGTTCATACCGCAGATTTACTTGATTTAATATAATTACAGTTGTAAATATCAATAAATTATTCTATTCTAAAAAAAAAATCTAGGTAAAAATGTAGAGATATTACATCTACAGCTCCGATGAATAAGTTAAGTCGAATATTCTCCCAAATGTGTTTTCGTAGTGAATCAGGGCTAAGCCAAGACGTTGCTTGAACATTGACCTAAACCTAAACCATTAATGTTTAAGGAATTGCGAATATCAAACCATAATCAAATGAGGATGAAGTTATGACATCCAGAGTTTTCTCATTTATGTTTCGGGACTCAACAGTAAAATACGTTATGCATGGTTTCTGTATTAGATGGACATTGTTTTCCATTCTGGTAGAGTTTTATGAAACTAACACTTCATAATACTATCTATCTATAAATCTTTATTGTATTATATGTATTTGGTTTTATAATAATTTCCTTAGTAATTATAATTTATCTGGTTACAGTCTAACCTCGTATGATAAAGAACTCAATCAAAAATTTATATTATATTTTATTAAAATATATTGGTATTATTCAGATCTTTTTTTATTTTCAGGCAATGATCACAGTTTAATTTAATTACATCATACAACACATAATATCAAATAGCTATTTTTGATCATTATTTTTGAGTTGATGACCTGAATGTTTTTCGCCCTCAAAAGAACACTCCAGGACACTGGAGCACTCACCTCCAGTGAGTATGTAGTTAATATAAAAGCAGATCGATTTATCTTCATTAAATCAAAAGTACTAGAGTGACGGCCACACTCTAAAATCGATCCGTTACTTAAATTGCAATTGAATAAAGAACTGAATGAGCTCCTCTTTCCTGTGTTTCTGAAAATATAAAAGGTGAATGTATTTTGTACCACGCAAGGGTTATTAGCAATGCACTAAAAAAATAATTGAAGGATAAATAAAAAAGGTCTCACAATCACTGCCCATGAAGCTGTATGGTTCAGTATATTAGGGCGGGTAAGTGATGAGACCGATTAACCATCAGTTTGTTTTCACTCATTTAAGAACATCCACTTTAAAGAGACTGGATGAGCCCTACGAGGATCTGCGAACCGCACGTACTCGTTCCACAGCTGATCTTTTTTATTAGTTATAAAACTAATACAAAAATAGTTCTGAAACTGGTTATTATTTTGTCAAGACGAAGGTAGTGAGTGGGAGAGGGCAAGCTGTTTTGACCAGACGTGATGAAAATAACGAAACTACGTCTGTTTTGTTTTTCAATGTCGCAGGGGGTCATCCTACTTGGTATGCAAATCATTCTTGGTATCAAATGTTGCCCAGTCCTACTCTTTATTAGAGGAGAGTTTTTTTTTCATTAGAATCTTAAAGTTTCTTTTATTAATTTTTTGTTATCATTATTTTTTTTTTTAAAGTACATAGGGTTGTTCTTATAAGTAAGATATTAAGATTATCCCACTACCACCCATGAAGCCTCTTGGAATCAGTACATTGTAGAGACTCCTGCTTCACGGACAACGGTAAAGCAGGTAAGTGATTTGTCCTAAATCACATTCAACCCCCAACTTTAAGGGCATTAATCTCCCAATTAAGGGCATTCACTTTATATAGTCTGGGTGACCTCCAGGAGAGTCTCCAGGCTGGGTCCACTTCAAGTTACAAAATGCACATATACATAAAATAAAAATGGAAAAAAACAAACTTTTAAGATTTCATAGATAATTTCAGTCTAGACGGTACTTTCTCAATTCAGAAAAAAAATTCTGGGCTTTAAGCAAGATATTTCTATACTTTTTTAATAAAAATATATATCTTAAGACCGTGGAAAAATTCCAACGAAAAGCCCTAAGTCTCCAAACTAAAACAGAAATAGAAATTATCTGTCCAATATCAGGCATCCTCAGGGTAGATAGAGACAAACAAAACCAAAAGAACAAAAACAAAACAAAACAAGAATAATGCACCCAAGAAGCATCCTACCACCTCCAAGGCTCAAATGCAACTAATGAATCATAAGGAAGGTTATTCGACCCCGGCTGGATAAGGTTAGATAAAAACAGCTGATAAATACTGGAGAATATGAAAATTCAACATACACTCACTAAACTACAAAAAGCACAACAGGAAAAAATAAATAATTGTAAACAACACCAAAACATAAGACAAAAACCTATATGAAAAAATGAAAAGAAAAACAACATTATCATGACACCAGTGGTTTTTTACTAAAACAGAAATAGAAATTATTTGACAGAATTAAAAATATTGGACAGATAATTTCTATTTCTGTTTTAGTTTGGAGATTTAGGGCTTTTCGTTGGAATATTTCCACGGTCTTAACATATATGTAAGGTCTCTTTTTATTTTTCAATATAAAAATCTGTATCGTTTATACAAAAAAAGTATTATTATTTTTATTTGATTTGAATATAATAATACAGCGCGGTTATTTTTTTCATTTTTAAGTATTGGTGATTTTTCGTTTATAATGTTTATCGTCGGTCTACTTAGTTTTTTTAATTTCAACAAGGATGCGCTTTTGAGATGACGAGCACTAATTACTTACTGATTCCACATATTATTACACTGTATTCAGGAATATTTATTTTCACTTTCATCAGTTCAGTTATCACGTTCTTTAACTAACCACTGGTTCCTTTAAGACCTACCTATTAGTCACTCAGATGAAGGCTTTAACTTGGAGCGAATCGTCGGCACATATTAAAGAAACGCCGAACCTACTATTTTTTTCTTGATCGGACCACTACCGTCTTCTTTTTATTACTACACCTTTGGTATCACCAATACTATTAAATATTTGTGAGGTCACAAATCTGCAAGCTTTCGTTAATAAGTAAACTTCATAGTATATAAATATATACGTAAAACCTTTTTTTTTTTTAATTTATTTATTGATATCTACAACTGTATTACAATAATACAACAAGTAAATAGGCTAAGTGATGTATAATGACATGATAATGACAAGTAGAGAAACTACCCAATGGTAGTACTCTAATCAAAGTTCAAGTAAGGAGGTCACGTCGCCATCTTCTTTTCAGACGCCTCGGAGGATTATCGGGAATTGAAGAGGAAGCTAGGTTTGAAACTAGAGGGTTTGAGTGGTAATGAAGTTTTACGTAAAACCTAAAATATATTTTAGGAATGTTCAAAGTTCAAAGTATCTAAAATTGAATTAAATATTAATTAAACATCGCAAGTGTAGGAATATGGGTTATTTTAATGACATAAAAATGGCTATTATAATTTTATTATTATGGGGTTCAACGTGGTTTAATTAAATAAGGAAATATTTTATCATATGAATTGGGAGAAAATAATTTCACCAGGAACTGATATCTAACAAAGGCACAATAAGTTTGTTATTTGAAAAAATGTAATTTATTTTTTGTTACGTTTTTTTTTTAAATTTAATTTATTGAAATTTATAACTATAATAATATTACAATAAGTAAATTTGCTAATATGTACAATATGACATGAAAAACACTTGTGGAGAAACTACCCATCGTGACATAATAAGGAGCATTGTATAAACGCGATTGAAAAATAATAATGGAAAAAAAATTAGAAAAAATTATGATAAAACAAAATTGAAAATTAAAAAAAAAATGAAATTAAATTTTCTAATGAATAACAATATTAAACTGAAACGGTACTACTCGATAAGTCGTCCTCGGACAATTTGACAATGAAGAAAGGAAATAAAAACAAAGAAAATAAACTTACCGAAAAACTTGTCTTCCTCTCTTCATTGACGTCTCGTAGGTGAGCTCACCGTAGCGTACGTCAATGCCGGTCCTCTCAATTCGGAGATATAAGAAAAGATATAAGAAGAAGATAAAGTGGTATAGGACATGCGGGATAACTAACGAACTGGAAACCAAATTCAATTCTTGAAATTCACAACATATGACAATTGTTTTTTTTTTAGCGGTAAACAAAATGACTAATTTAGTAGGCAGTGAACAAATAGACTGACCCGGGTTTATATATAGAAAAAATTAGACTTTCTAAATATCAATTACAGAACTGAACATACCGCCCACCCAAAATTGATAGCAATTTTGTAATAAGGAACCATGAAACTTTCGAACAGAAGAAGCGAACTTGCAATGGAAAATATGTACAAAAGGAAAAAAAAAAAAAATAAATATATGAAAAGTAAAGTAAAGTTTAATTTATTGGAAGGGGTACCAATTTATTGGTAGGCCGTATAATAGAACCGGAGGTGGTTCGTAGTTGCACCACCCGTACTACTCCATCACGACCAGGTAGAAGTCTTTCAATCCTTCCCAGGGGCCATTGCAAAGGTTTAGTGTTCTGACCAACAATCATAACCACATCGCCTATGACAGGATTCGGGGAATTATGGGTCCATTTAGGTCGTCCGATCATAGTCTGGAGGTACTCATGACTCCATCTCTTCCAGAAGCTCTGGAGCGATTGTTGGAGAACTTGCCAGCGGGATAAGCGGTGTAGATTGGTGTCTGTCAAGTCCTCTTCCGGCGCAGCCAATAGTGGTCCTCCAATGAGGAAGTGCCCAGGGCTCAAATAGTCTACATCGTCGTTGGGGTCGGACGAAATAGCGCAAAGCGGACGGCTGTTAAGAACGGCTTCGATGCGGGTGGTCAGCGTGGTGAATTCTTCAAAGGTGAGTATCCGACTTTCCATAACGCGAACTAGGTGGCGCTTCACGGATTTAACACCAGCTTCCCAAATACCACCAAAATTTGGAGCCGCGGGCGGATTGAAATGCCAAATAATCTCACGTTTGGCTAAATTATCGTGAATGTCTTCAGCGTGTCTCTGAAGAAATTGATGAACTTCCTTTAGTGCGCGGGACGCCCCGAGAAAGTTTGTACCGCAGTCACTGTAGATATTCGAACATAATCCACGACGGGCGATAAAGCGGTCCAACGCAGCAAGGAATGCACTGGTGGTAAGATCGGAGACCACTTCCAAATGGATCGCCTTAGTGGTCATACAGACGATGAGACAAATGTAACCCTTAGAAATGACAGCCTTTCGGCGGTTACTTTCCTTAATCTGGAAAGGATCAGCAAAATCAATCCCAATATTGGTGAAAGCGCGGACCTGGCAAAATCTTGAAGGTGGTAAATCTGCCATTACAGGTTGGTTTGCCTTGGCCTTGAGTTTGTAGCATAGCAGGCACCTAAATATGCACATCCTGATTAGTTGACGAAGTCCTGGTATCCAAAATTTTCGTTGAATGAACGCCTGCATTACGCGTGGGCCACCGTGGATTGTGGTTTGATGATACCAGTCACATATGAGGGTTGCTAAATGTGATTTCTTATGCGAAATGAGGGGGTGCTTGGCATCATACGTTAGATCTGAATGCCTAAGCCTGCCGCCCACCCTGAGAAAACCCAGCTTGTCAATAAAAGGTGATAACGGCCTAATAGCTTGAGACATTTTTTCAGGGGACGTAGTCTTAAGATCAGTATGGAAGTATTGTTCCTGGGATAGGCGGACACATAAATTCATGCTGTCTCGGAGTTCTGAACCAGACAGTACACCGGTTTTACGATGAGGTTTTGCGGTGCTGCAATTGTTAATAAAGCGAAGAATATACGCAAATACGTTTTTGAAGCGTTGGAGCGATGAAAAAGATCTGTTAGTGGTAACAAGCTCGTTCGGTTCGGCGGTGGCTAAACTCACAGTAGTTTCATATTTGATTTCAGGGATTCCTTCTAGCTGATCAAAGCCAGAATCTGGCCATCTGTTTTGAGATAGTTGCAAAAATGGTGGTCCTTTCCACCATTGAGAAAACTGCATTAGCATGCGAGGCATCAGACCTCGGGATCCACAATCAGATGGGTTATCTTGACTGGAACAGTGGCCCCACAGGTCAGGTGGGGTGATCTCTACAATGGCGGTTCCCATATTGGCGATGAATGTTTTCAATCGGTGTGGCGGAGTGTGGATCCAGCAGAAAACGACTTTGGAGTCCGTAAATAAATGCGTCGCAGTGATGGTAATGGCGGTTCGGAACTCTTCGAGGGATTTAGTAAGGCGAGCTAACAGCAAACTTGTACAGAATTTCAATCTGGGAATAGTAAGGCTTGGTTTAAGGGAAACGACTCTACATTTAGCCTTAAGTTTTATATTCTTCAAGTCCCGCTGGAGCCTCGGCCAGGGGTATAAGCGGTCATTCAATGATAATCCAAGCGAATCTAAGATGAGTTTCGTTGTAGAGCTGGTACCTTTTGTCACAGCATGATGTGATATGGCAAATGATGAGGGTTGGCAAGCTAATTTCATGTGTGAGGTGTCCAAATACTGCTGGAGGAAGGCATTATATTGAGGTTCTAAAATTTTACACTTGAGCCTGCTCTCCATGTTCAGGAGTACTTTATGAGCGGTATCGCGGTTATTTCCCAGCCTTGGAACCTTGATGTTTTTAAAAGGAAGAGAAACTATATATTGGTCAGAGGTTATTCTGCGGTAAGTGTTCATCAAATTTAGCTCAGGGTTCTGCGGTGCTACAGGTGCGACCTCTTCAGTCTTCCAGAAACGTTGAAGAGCAATGTCAAGTGGTGAGGTGCAACCAAAAAGCGATACGATCCTATTTTCTGCTGGTTCGGTAATTTTCCCCAATAAAATCCACCCGAAGGAAGTTTTCACAGCTGACGGGTTACCTCTGATGATGGAATTATTGTCGCCGGAAAGGATTTCGGGATAGAGATCCGCGCCCAGAAGAAAATCTATTTTCCCTTTTACGTGGAATGCCGGGTCGGCCAATAAAATGGAGGAAAAGCGATTTTTGAGTTCATTTGAGAGCGACGTAACCGGCAAGTCTGCACAAATGTCATGGAGCACCACAGCTTCTGCGGAAATAGATTTGGCTCTACGGTGTTTAGGGGTTAACGTGCAAGAAACCATTTTCGTCTCGCTAGTCGTAGCATGGTTACCAATCCCTGTGATGTTCAGTGGGCAATTACGAAGCTTTAAATTTAACCGTTGGGCCATTTCCCTGGTTATGCAAGAAACCTGAGAGCCAGGATCCACAACAAGGCGTATAGGAACCTTCCTACCATCCGAAGCTGTAAGAAAAGCCTCTGCTGTGCCCAGCAATACTGTGGAGTACGCAGTACTGGATGGGGAAGTACGGGCACTGCAGGATAGTGCTTGTGTAGGAGGCGGATTTTCAAGTGATTCCCTAGGTGGGGCTGTGAAAGTAGAGCGGTGTAAACGTGAATGATGTTTCGAGGAGCCACAAGAGATGCATTTACCTTTGGAGTTACATTTTGACAACATGTGGTTTCCCAGGCAATTAAAACATTTTCTCAAGGTTTTTACAGTCTCCCAGCGGGCATCTACATTTTGCTTCAAAAATGTTTCACAATGAGGTAGCTTATGTGAAGCTGAACAAAGCGGGCATACAATATGAGCGGTGGAACATTCGGTGGAAGCAGATTTATGTGGCGGTGAAGAAGTTCGGCTGTGATGCGGGTTAGTCGTGATCAGAGCGGCTTTTCGTGGGAAATTTGCCCGTTGGTTAGGATTAGACTCGGTTCTACCAGGAGAACTTAGTTCGAGAATTTTGCAACGCTCGGTTAGAAATTCGGAGAATTGTTTGTACGTTGGATACTGAACCCCTGAATACTTGGCTTCGAATAATTTTATGCTTTCCGTATCCAAGCAACGAAGACCAAAATGAAGCAGAAGTGTATCAGATAAGTCTGGTAGATTCAATGCCTTGAGTGCAGCAACATTTGTTAGGAAAACGTCAGATAACCTTTGCAAATTTTGAAGATTTTCTTGGGAAAGCGGTTTAAAATTCGTAATTTTTTCTAAGTAAAAATTTGCCAATAACCGGTTGTTTTGGTATCGATCAACTAAAGTTTCGAATGCAATCTGATAGTTATCATCAGACAAATGAATCGATTCGATTAATTTCAAAGGTGGGCCTCTCAAAAATGAGCGTAAATAGTGAAATTTTTCAGATGAGGCTATTTGTCGATTTTCATGGATAAGGGACCGAAACAGACAGTAAAAATTGGGCCACTCTTGAAGATCGCCGGAAAATATTTGTAAATTGATTTTTGGTAGTTTCGCAGTCCCTATATCTGGTCTCTCATTTTTCGTAGACAGGCTAGTACTAGTAGCTGGCTCAGCATATTGCGAGGCTACTGCTTTTGCTGAATAGTATAGCTCGTCGCAGGCTTGAGACCTAGCGGCCGTGTCGAAATTTTCGGGAGATTCTGTTTTGAAAGCAATTTCCATAATTTGATCCTGGATTTCGTCAAACGATTTGTAATCCATGTCAATTTGTTCCATTCGGGATAAAAAAATGGGAAAGTTTTCCTTAGTAAGATTTTTGGATAAGTCAAAAACAGTTTGAATTTTATGAAAATATTTCTCCCTCTTCTTAATTAATAACTTAATTTTATCATCCGCCATCTTGAAATTCAAAATAAAAATGTGATGAAAATAGTACTGAAAATATTCAGAAAAACAACGTTTAACTTTAATTAAATTCAAATCTCAACTGCTAAGTGTACTATTTTATGGAGAAAAAAAAAATGAGTTTGCTAAATTGTTACAAATTTATATAAAAATTGCAGTTCGCTTCTTCCCGAAACTAAACGAAGCAGCGTGAGGTGAGGTTAGATCAGACGAAAGCAAACGACCTCGTGGTTGCTATGCGAGATATCAAAGAAATAGTAAATAAAATTTTATTTTGGTTAAATTCCGAATTGAGAAAATAATTAACTAATTTTCTTAATTAATTAATCCGGCCCCGGAGGACCATAAATTTTGTATAAACGCGATTGAAAAATAATAATGGAAAAAAAATTAGAAAAAATTATGATAAAACAAAATTGAAAATTAAAAAAAAAATGAAATTAAATTTTCTAATGAATAACAATATTAAACTGAAACGGTACTACTCGATAAGTCGTCCTCGGACAATTTGACAATGAAGAAAGGAAATAAAAACAAAGAAAATAAACTTACCGAAAAACTTGTCTTCCTCTCTTCATTGACGTCTCGTAGGTGAGCTCACCGTAGCGTACGTCAATGCCGGTCCTCTCAATTCGGAGATATAAGAAAAGATATAAGAAGAAGATAAAGTGGTATAGGACATGCGGGATAACTAACGAACTGGAAACCAAATTCAATTCTTGAAATTCACAACATATGACAATTGTTTTTTTTTAGCGGTAAACAAAATGACTAATTTAGTAGGCAGTGAACAAATAGACTGACCCGGGTTTATATATAGAAAAAATTAGACTTTCTAAATATCAATTACAGAACTGAACAAGCATTGAGGATTTTGGATTGTAAGGATTGGATACGATATGAATTAGATGGTTTAGTAGAGCCCCAAGCTCAACTCCGTATGTCCAAATAGGCCTGATAACAGTCATGTAAATGAATCTTTTGTAATTAATTGGGAACTTAGAGCGTTTGTCCAGTAGATGTTGAAGTAGGCGAAAACGACGATCAGTTTTTGTCTTTTCAGTCTTGCATGAGGATTCCAAGTGAGACGTTTGTCCAGATGGAGTCCTAGGTAACGTATTTGTTCGACAGGGTTCAGTGGAATTTTATTAATGGATACAAAGGGCAGGGATTTGTAGGTTTACGACGAAGGGTGAAGTTAATTTGATGGGATTTGTTAGGATGTATTTTAATTCTCCAATTTTGACACCATTCTTGAAGGTTTCTGATATGCTATTGAAGAGATTGGGATGCAACAAATGGATCCTTATTTACTGATAACACACATGTGTCATCAGCGTACGTAGTCAGGACAGTGCTTGGATGGGTTGGAATTTTATTACGTTACAGCAGTAAGATTGTTCATTTGAGAACGGAGCATTTCATAATTACATAATTAATAGTGTTAACATCAATTTTCAATGTTAAAATATATTACAAGGGGGCAGAGTGGCTCAGTGGTAGTTGCCGTTCCGGAAATCCTGGTGTATTAGTTTGGGGAATTAGTCTGTTTTATTTAGTCTGTTTGCAGTCGGAGATGGATCATGGATATAGGATCTAGGACCCTCTTGGGGCTCACCCAGTCTCTATAAAATATTATAAAAATAGGGTATCCAAAATAAGGGGGAACATCTGGTGGTTGAGCGTGACAAAGGACAAGTCACCTGCTTGCAGAACCGTTGTCCGTGAAGCAGTACAGTCTCTACCATGTACTGAACCCCAAACCCGTTCACGGGTTCATAGTAGTGGTACAGGCTTTTAAAAAAATATATTACAATTTACAGCTCATATATAGCTAATAAACATTATAAAATTTCCTTTTATAAACATATTTTTTTTTAAAACGTTGAATAGTAAAGTTGCATAGATTTTTACTATAATTCTAAATATTATTATCTTTCGAATAATTAATTTAATTATAAGGAAAGCTTTTTAATGATTCTCAATTGTAAATCATGTCCTACAAATATTAATCAAAATATATTTCTTAAAAAATCTGTTTGTTTTTACATGTTACCCAAGCAACATATCTTAAAAATTTAAATTCTGAGCACTTTATGGAATGTTCTAAAACAAGACAGGATGTCGTAAAACCACTGATCGTAAATTTCCTGACAAACCCTAACTTTAACGCTCAGGAATTTGTAATTCAGCATTTTTATGATGCAAAACCATCTTAGTAAAGAAATATCTATATAATGTTAGATTTTCAAGTCCATGGCAAGTAAACTAAACTTTGACGAGACTGAACTTTTTTTTTTATTTTTTTTTTCTGAAAGTGGCAATATAGATTGTATTAAGCTTTAGTGTAGGAAGTGGTTATGTAAAAATGTAGCATCCATTTGCTGTTGTGAGTATTTTATTTATTTATTTTTTTTATTTATGGCATTGGATATTTCCATCCATACAGGCAGCTATGTATTTATTTGTTTAACTGTTAAGTTAGTTGCCAACAGCACGCTACTGTTGTGATTACAGCACACGGAATTTTAAAAGTTTTGTTATTTTTGACCCATGCAATATTAGTCCTATAAACAGCAAGTCCACGCACAAGAAATTTCTTACAACATTGGGTACAAACATATTTACACCCATTTGGGTATAAAAATATTTGTTGTATAATAGAACAAATGCATGTCAGATAAGGATTTTCATTATTTATATTAACAATTAAAGACAATTTGATGGCTTTTAAATGAGATTTCAGAATATTCTAGAACATGGGAACGCGGAGACAATACTAGTACTCATAACGACTGCAAGCTACAATATTAATTAATACCGTACATGTTTTGTAGAAAATTATCACCTTTGAGACGATCAAACTAACTATATATACTTTATAAAGACTTTATAGCTGTTAGACGCAAAAAAAGATTTTTATTTTCATTATATATTTTTTCTTTTGCTGAAACTTAGATATTATTTATCAACAACATTTAAATGTTTTAAACCACTGAAAAGGAGATTTATCAGCAAATGCGCACAAATCGATTTGTGATATTCAAGTTTCGGAGGAAGAAACTATACAGTATGAAAAAAAAAGCGACAAAATAGGTCCAATAATTAGAGATATATTTCATGCAGATATAGGATTGGTCAAAGGCGGGAAATGCGTTTTTCCTCACTCATGGCAACCTCAAATGCAAATATTCGTTTAAAACTGCCAATCTAAAACTTGATTGGGGAGCAATACTGAAACACCTTCCATTCCGATGTGGTAAGGATATTAATTAAATAAAAATTATTAGGTAATGAACCAAATTTATCTTAGATGAATAACATATATTTATATCGCTGATATATATTTTATGACTCAAAGGATCTTTAATAAGAACCGTGCTCTGTCTTCTTAATTGATAAACTTTATCTTCTGTGGAGGTCCTGATATTCAACAACTTTCCTTTAAGAAGAGAAAAACTTTTACCAATATTAGGATATACGAGCTAAGACTTAAAAACAGGAAAAGTTCGATAAGTGCTGTTTACTACTTTACAACTTTAAGGTATAATAAGATGGAGAGATATCTTTTCTAAACACAGTCTGTGTGAGAGAAATTACTAGTACTAAAGATAAGCTCTATTTAAAGCGGTAGAGAATAAATGTCATTATTAAAACAATAATAAATAATTGTTTTAAATTCTTCTAATTGAAATTGTAGTTTTAAGAATATTAATATTTAAATCTAATATAATAATCTATATCTAATCTTACTAATATTATAAATGTGAAAGTTTTTATGTTTGTCTCTCTTTCACGCAAAAACTACTGAACGGATTTGGATGAAACTTTACAGTAATATAGGTTATACATCAGAATAACACATGGCTATAGCAAGCGCGGATTTAGGGGAGCGCACGGGGGCATGTGCCCCTCCTCATCCCCGACAGTTTTAGAGGTACTGTGGAGAATCTATTATAGTACATAATTAAAGGCAAATCAGGAATTAAGCATCTTGAAATTTGCAGATAGGTTCTTTGTATGATTTAAGAAAGAAGTTTGGATAATTCCACCCTTATTATAATAAGGGTTCAAAGGTTGTATGGAATCCGTCAGCTTTGAAGTTAGACATCTGAAATTTTGTACGAGTAACCTATAGTGAAAAAAATTAAATTATTTAAATAATTAAATTATTTATTAATCTAAATTATTGTTAAAAAGCACTGTCAAGAAACTTTATGCGGTAGTCCAAATTCTATGCGAGCGAAGCCGCGGGCAAAAGCTAGTAATAATATATTTTTAGAAGTAATCGAAATCAATGGAGTTAAGAATCAATATCTACTTCCCTTGAAAACCAAAACTTTTGTAATGGTGGCTTGAATTGGTCGGGGTTGAAATCAAAGATAACACAAAAAAGCAGAACTAATTTTTTAATTGTGCCAACGTTTCAGCTTACGAGGTAAGCCTTCTTCAGGCCTAGGAAAGAAACAGAAAATATTTATATATAAATGTTTGCAGTACCAAGTAAGTATTACAGAATTTATAGTAAAGTAAAGAAATACAAAGAGTAAGATAAATTATGAAAAATTAAAGATTATGTAAAACTGGTGAGACTTAATATGTAAGGAAAACATAGTTAAATTATAGGCAATGATTGTGATTTCATAAATGCATATATATATATATATATATATATATATATATATATATATATATATATATATATATATATATATATATATATATAAAGAATTTTATATGTGTCATTTGAGGAAGAGAGGTATTGTTATATTTCATATTTATTGAGAATACTTTATTTTTTTGGTTTAAAAAAAAAGCTTTTATAAATAAAAATTATGTAAATTAAATTAATAATTTAATAATAGTAACACATGAGAATAATGGGAATCCAAATGAAAACCTTGATCAATTCAGCAAATCATTAGCATAACAGAACTATCTGAGGAGCCCGTGAAGATAACACTAATTAGGGATGAGGTGAGCCGGAAGGATGAGGATGGCTGCCTCCTCCAGGTGTCTATACAGGCTTGGAAGGATCGATGTAGGACAAACTCATTAGAATATATAGAGTTAGAAAGTTCATCTGGGGCAACTTGAGGCTTCTATAAACTCCGCAATGGGTAACTTCAGCCTTCTCCCCCGCCCTTATACTCGACTTGCAAATAATTATGGTGAATTTCCCATCCATATAGTTAGAAAACCGTATGACTAAGAATAAAGATGGTTCGAGTAAATTAGATTAATTATTAACTTACATTTAATCATAAGGTTAATAAGAATCTAGATTTTATGTTTTTTTTTTAACAATTGGAGTTTTGTTCCTTTCAAGGTTTGCTTTCACTTCTTTTCAAAATTTTATCGACTTTCAAGACGACATATTGCATCCACGAAATTATATATTACATGAAAAATTATTGTGTAGCCATTTAAGTGGCACGAATCGTTTAAAATACAATCCATTGAGGTTATAGTCTATGATTCAGAAATTATTACTTTTCGCTCCATCAAAAGAACAATGTCAAATAGAGGTATTTCAAAGTTCCATGTGAGTTAAAAAAATAAAAATTAGGTTATTACAACAGGTGAAGCAAAACATTCCTATACTAATGGTGGTATTGAAATTATTTTCTATTATTCTTATGTTCAGTTTGTATCATTCAATTTAAATATCTAAAGTACCGTTCTTAAAAAGACTAGAACATATGCCATCTAACAAACACTCTTATCAAATACCTCCTTCAAAAGAACATCTTCATAACTCAAAAAAACCTAATTTTTCAATAAAGGTATTTGAAAGTTCCAAGTGAGTTGAAAATAATTGGGTACTGGTAAAGCAAAACATTCCTATTGTTATGGTGGTATTGATCATTAGACATTTTTTAAAAGCTTGAAACTTATTGGATTTTTAGTCATGTCATTATTCCCATAAAATTTCAAGTTCAAACATTTTAAAACTCAAAATATGACTTTACTAAACAAAAATATTGAAAAGGCTTACCTGAATAATGCCAATCTCTGAGATATGTCATTGTTTTTTTAAGGAACGATTTCTTGTATAAAAACATCGAATTGTATCCTTATCATTTTAAGAATCTAAATTTTACATGACTTCGTTAATGAAAATCATTGTTGGTAATTGTTCCTATCATTGTAGCTTTTGATATCGGCCATTTTAGTGACTTTAATGTTACGATCTACAGCACAGCCTAATCTTCCCCCATCATTTCTTCTCCTTTCTCATGGTTTTTGTGATTAATTGTAATTATTGAGATCGTTAATATAAAAAGGATATAGTGAATGCAGGGGAGAGGCAGAAAGATTTTTTTTAGAAAAAAGAATAATTTGTTGATATTTACAACTGTAATTACATTAAATCAAGTAAACCTGCTGTATGAACAAAGGACATGAAAAAAAAACACTTGTAGAGAATCTATCCATTGATAGCACTCCAATAAAGTTCTATAGTAGACGATGTCGAGGCCATCTTCTTTTCAAACGCATCGGAGGGTAATCAGGAATATTATGGGAAGCAAGTTGAGAGACTAGCGGATTCAAGTGTGTATGGATCTTTTCATGGAAGGATAGGTATCTAGTTTGGGCCAAATCAGCAACACATGGGATATTAAGATCACGATGGATGAGTTTGTTTGTGACATAATAAGGAGCATTGAGGATTTTACGAAGGATTTTGAATTGTAAAGATTGGATACGAGATGAATTAGATGGTTTAGTAGAGCCCTAAAGCTCAACTCCGTATGTTCAAATAGGTCTGATAACTGTCATGTAAATGAGTCTTGTGTAATTAAATGGGGGACCTTTGAATGTTTGGTAATGTATGTATTTCGGCAATACTTTCGTGAAGAACGTATCATCTAAGATTTGGAAGTATAGCAAAAGATATAAGGTAAAAAACATATAGAAATAGTTTATTTAATGTATGCAGTCAGTGGTGGAGAGGAAGGTGGAGAACGTGTGGACGTAACACTGACGTCACTAAAATGGCAGCTATCAAAAGCTACAAGGAGTGGAATAATTACCTCATTTTTTAATTAAGAGTCTACTCCCTCATTTTTTAAATAATTTTACCTACAAAATCATTTATTTACAAGTTGTGTTGTTTGTGTAGTCATCAACCTGAACACTGTACATGCACACTTGCCTGTACTAATTTGAGGTTCGTATTCAATATCAGACAGACATGAGAAGATTTAATCCTATTAAAACTCCGTGTCCATGTAATTCTCTTCGATCCTGTTTCTTCGAAACCTAATACTCCCCTCTCCAGTCATTTAGCAGCCCAACTTCTCTCCCATTGCTATGAACTTGACCATCTCATATTGAATTACGGTATCTATAATCCAGTTAGAAAGGATGGAACCTATTGAACGAAGCTGTACATGTGGGAGATCTTGCAACATATGTTTTAATCCTGAAGAAACAACCCATTTGTAATTGCAATTTTTTTTTTAGTGTAAAAGTCTTAAATCGTTTAGCAACTTTCGGTATAGGAAAAACTTGAAGGTTCGCGTCAACAACATGAGCGACATGCTCATGACCTATTGCGTGAGATTGGCGACGCCTAGCGCCCTGTGATGAGTTTTACAATGTGTTTTAATCAACTTTAGTTTAAAGGCTTCCATTGATATGAGAATGCATATATTTTATTAAAAGGTTTTTATAATAATAACTTTAAACATCAATAACCAGTTGAAATTTGCGTTTCTGCTAGGATATTTTAATTGCTATAGTTAAATCTCCTAATAGTATAGCAATAATAGTAAATACCCTAAGTATTGTTGAACATAACGATGATGCTATGTTCAGGAATATCTATTCAAAGAAAAATACAAGGTATAAATGATATAACTGTTTTGTAATTTTTATTTAATTTGTAGTGATATTTTGTATTAAGCTTGTGCAGCCATCATATGTTTTGATAAATGAATAAGCTACTTGAAAATTTATATAACTATTGTCAGTATATGTGAATATCAAGGTAATGTTAATTATTGAAATTTACAAAATATGAAATATAATTAGTTCAGACTATAACTGATTTAGAAATTTAGAAAAGAAAACAGTTATTCCAATTTTTTGAGTTTTCACTTCTGTCGGCAGTCCTTATGACTGTCTATTTTAATTTTTTTAATTTCAAGTTATTCCTTAAAGGTTAACAAACATTTCATCTTGTGAAACTCTCAGTTATGGCCTACACAAATGAATTTGTTTTTTATAATTTATAATTCATTGTTACGATTGGTGTTATAATGAAAAACATTTGGATATATCAATGAATAAAACTACAGGGTATCCAATATTTGCATAAAACACGACCTATTCTAACCAGACTGTAAAAATCTATTTGTTCCATTCCACGGGGGTTTTCAAAAAACCCCTCTACAAAAGATACGAGTTTGCTAGCAACCCCTAAACAAAAGGTTGCTAAGGCAATATCTTAACACTCTGTGGCACTACGGGGGTTACTTATATAGAATTGGGAGTAAATTTCGCTCATTTTTTTTCTCTCGAAATTTTATGATTTTTCGCACTTCTACGAGGGGTGTCCGTAAAATAAGTTTCCCTGTTGTGGCGCGGCCGTGCAAGTTGCGGCAGGTCCCTCAGACGGCACCAGCGTGTCGCTTGGACTCCCCCCTCCACATCCCAACCCCGGTCAACTCGCTGCCACCATCAGTTCGGCCTTGACAGCCTTGAAAGATGGAGCTCCCAATCGCTTCCCCCGCCAGGTGTGAGATACGATCCGTGATCCGTTTTTTGTGTGCTAAAGGCAATTCGGCGGCCGAAATTCATTCCCAACTTACGGAAGTATATGGTGAAACATGCATTAGTGTCCAGATGGTGCGCAAATGGTGCAAAGAGTTTAAAGAAGGGCTTGTTGTTGTGCGAATTTTTGCCAACGGGCACGACAGTCAATGCTGAACGCTACTGTAACACTCTGAAAAATCTTAGGAGGGCCATACAAAACAAGAGGAGGGGCATGCTCACTAAAGGAGTCCGTTTTCATCACGACAACGCTCGTCCGCATACAGCCCGCGTCACTACCGCTCTCATCGAGGATTTCGGATGGGAAATCATCCAACACCCACCCTACAGCCCCAATCTGGCCCCAAGTGATTACCATCTGTTCCCAAGCCTGAAAAAACACCTAGGTAGAACGAATTTTGGGACAAGAGAGGAATTGGAAGAAGAGGTCATGAAGTTCTTCAACAGCGCGGCGGCGGACCTCTATGACCAGGGCATCAAAAAAATGGTGACACGGATGCAGAAGTGTATCGATGTCAACGGGGACTACGTAGAAAAATAGTTTAATGTTCAAGATTTCTAATGATGTAATATATAATGGTAATAAAACATTTTTTCACTTTTAAAAAAATAGGGAAACTTATTTTACGGACACCTCTCGTATAACACCTTATTGATGGGATCGATAATGTAAATGTTAATTGGATGTTGTAAGAGAGAAATACCTTAATAGCGATAATAAATAGCGAGTCAGGACTAATCTCTCTCTCTCTCTCTCTCTCTCTCACTCTCTATTATCTCCGACTAGTTTCCTATTTTCGCCATGTATTTTAGAAAATATGAGCTAGGCATGCTTTTTTATATGTTTTATTTACAATTAAAATATTTATAAAAAAATTTTCCGCAGAAAAATAAATATTTTTCATTGCCGAAACTGTGAAATATGAATACTCTTCATTCCATACAAGTGATAGTTTTTCCTACATAGAGTTTATTTATTTATTTTAAAGCTTTCAAGCAACCTCACATTAAAATTTTAAAACTACACACACTCATACATATGTATTTATGGTTATTAACTTTTTTTTTTTTAATGCTGCAAATAATCTCTCATTTGTACAGATGGACGTAATGCATCATATGAAAGTTTATAAAGACAATAATTATTTATTGGTATTTCCCATACAAATTAAATTTTATCTCATTACAAAACACAATTTGTTCTGCTTTGAAAATACCTATAGAAATTGTAGAAGCTTGTGATCATTGCAGCATTACAAATAAGCTAAGGATTGGAGCGAGCTGGCATGAAACCAAATCCTGTAGATCAGAATCTATTGTTTGGACTAAGCCTACAGTCCCAATACCGCTCCCAGCCAGTCCACTGCACACAAATACATTTCAACAAATGCACGGTTATTTAAATGACAGGTTGAAATTTTACTTCAAAAAGCGGAATTAAAACGTTAGAAAACCTAGAAAATCCTAATCATGCAAAAATGTCGAGATCACTACAACTTTATAATGTCTAATTTTATCATTCCAGGAAGTGAACTTTTTGTTTTAGATATGTTAATCCATAAGCCCTTTTCATTTTGAGTATCTGATATCCAACCAATTCTTCTATATAGTCTCACCAATATACTAAAATAATGTCAACCCGACCTATCTCTAAATTTAGGAATTTCGGTCCATGTTAGTCATTGGTAAATTGTTGCGGGCTAGTCTTTTGGGCTTTTCTAAATTCCTTTCTTATTATGTCCTCTTGATAGCCATTCTTCATGAGGGCTTTCTTTAGATGTCTTTCTTCTTTTTTGAAGTATGCCGGTTCTGAAATCTTAAGGGCTCTCGTCATCAATGTTCTAATTACACCATGTTTCTGTGCCGGATGATGGTGTGAGCGTGCGTTCAAATACCGGTCGGCGTGTGTCGGTTTTTTGTATACCGAGTGCCTCAATCGGTTTTCTTTCTTTTCCACCCTCGCATCTAGGAACGGGATACTTTCTTCAGTTTCAACTTCCGAAGTGAATTGAATACTACTGTGTATCTCGTTTATGTGCTTTAAGAAGTCATTGAACTTTTCCATACCATGTGGCCAAATGACAAAGGTGTCATTCGTCCACGTATCTGAACCAGTGGGACGGTTTTAATTTTGAGGATTTCAATGCTTCCCTTTCGAAATCCTCCATGTAGAGTTTCGCAATGAGTGGACTTGGATATTGCTCGGAGAGTGAAGATATTTGAGAATTATAGAAAACGAATCTAATATGTAGGCTAACCATTCTCAAAAGATGTAAGGATCACAAGATCATCCCTAACTGCGCAAGAATTGGCATAGCAAATTCATCCAACATAATCCAAAACGCAAAGAGCCGATGTTCGGTCAGTATACTAAAAGCAATGATCGCGGAATGCCAGAAAGGAGTTGGCGTTTTTGCGACTTGTGTTGAAAAATTTATCAACACTGTCTAAACCAGAAGAAACCTACGAAGTCTTTTGTAAAAAAGACTAATTAAAGTAAATTTAAATACAATTGGGCACCGACTTGTTCCAATGCAATACAAATCGGTTTGTGACATTGTTGATTGATGCTTTGCAGAACATCACACTTCAAACTGATGAAGTATCGATATGAATGAGTAAAATAAAATATTTTAAAAAAAAAGAAAAATAGCGCAAAGCCTATAGTGAATATAAACCGATATGAGTCCTTTACTAAAATCCCAATTGAATTAGAAGGCTCCAAACACAAAGCCTTGAATCCTCGGCGCCCAACTCAGGCTCCACTGCCTTTCAATTCTACTGTCAGGGCTCGTGTGAACTGCTCTGATATCCCAGGATCCGGTTTTGCACTCTAAACGGGGAATAGGGGGATAGGAAAGCAGGCAGTTTTAAAGTTTCGTTTTTGAAAGGTCATTTGTTTCATATGTTATTTTCGTATGTTTTATACCGTTATTATTATTCAGGGCTATTTTATCACAATTAAATTGATATAATTTTATCATTTAAATTTATAGTTTTATATAAATATAAAATTATATAATTTTTATATAACATTTTCAGTCTCAGGTTAAGATCTGATATTTCATAGTATATTTATAGGGAAGGATGCACGTAATAAGAGAACATTAGCTTACAAAAACATCTCTAAATAATATCCTTCATATCCTTATAAAGAAGAGCGTCATTACTAGAAAAAACAACCTAATTTTTCAATAGAGGTAGTTGAAAGTTCTATGCAAGTTAAAAACATATTTGCATATTGGTAAAGCAAAGCATTACAATTGCATGATGGTACTTAAATAATTTTATTAACCATTAGGAAACTTTTAAAAGCTTGAAATTTTTTTGATTTTAACTTGTGTCATTGTTTTCATAAAACTTCAAGTTCAAACATGATAAAACTGAATCTTTCCTGGATTAGAAAGCTTCAACTAATGCAATTAAACTGAAGGCTTGATTAAAAAATGCCAACTTTGAGTTAGGTCTTTTTGAAGGAGTGATATGTTCAAACAGTATTTATAATGCAATAAACTGATACACAGCAGAAATGCTTTGAAATATTTTTGAAAAAATCCTTTTCTTTACGATTCTTTCCTTTTATAAAGAGCTATTTCCCGGAGCAGCTTCAGCCTAGTATAAGTCCTTGACTCTTAAATGGCTCTGTGTGACTTAAACTTATAATTAATTTTAAAGCCCTAAGCCTTATTCCTTTATAGTTTAAGGAAGTTGAGGTTCAATGGGATTAGACCCTGCAGGTCCTTCAAAGCCTTTCACAAAAAATCATTAGCAGGAGACACACGCACCGCTTTACTTATAGAAAGTATAAAATTCAATTAATAAATAGCTTTAAGTGCATTCATAAAGTCAGACTGTTGCATTTAATAGAGTAAAAAAAATATCGTATTTCATAAATTAGTATCATCCAGACCATTTTTAATTTAATAATAGTTATTTTAACTAACTTGAAAATAACAAATCAATATTATTGCTAATTAATTACAAAAATGTGATATATGTATACTAGTTATGCTATAACGGACAATTCTTTTTTATATTTTCATGATTATATTAGCGATTAGTACAAGATGAATATAATATGCTGGGATAATTACGTTGAAATTAACATTATGCGTAAATAAGTTTACTTTTAAGGTATGTGGCATAATATTTGTAATATAACAAAATTTAGATAGGCAGTCATGAGGACTCTTGACAGAAGGGAAAGATCAAAACTCTGGTGTTTTTTTTTAAATTTCTAAATCAATTATAGTCATAATTATTTAAATTTTATAATTTGTAAATTGAAATTAATAAGTTAATCTGTTTTCCAAACATACTGACACTTCGAAAAAAAATTATATAAATTTTTAAGTATTTTATTTATTAATCAAAACAACGAATCTTTCAAAAGAACGATAGAACTCAAACATTGGCATTTTTAAGTTAAGCCTTCAGTAGCAGTTGTATTGTTTGAAGGTGTTTAGTTCTTGAACGACATAATATTCCATTGCCAACACGTTTATTTATTTCGGTTTTTGTTTATTTTTTTAATTCATATTTTGAATAGTATCATTGTTGATCTTGAAGTTTTATGAGAATAATCTTAAAATCAAAAAAGTTTCAAGCTTTCAAAATTCTTCTAATGGTCATTTGTAAATACCTATTTATATTAATTATTCGATTTATTAGTAATTATAGCATATATATCATAATGAACTTTACTTTCATTTTTAGCATTATTATAACCGTTAAGTTCAAGAATACTTAAATCAGTTTTAATTTCAATCATTTCATTAAACAATACATTTTAATACGACAAATATAATATTTTAGAGAAAACGAAAATTTCAACCTAGTTATTGATGTTTTAAGTTAATATTATTATCGATTGCTCAATTAATAAACACCCTTTTAGTTAAACATTATTATTCATATATCAACGGAACTCTAACCTTTAAACTAAAGTTGATTTCAATAAATTGTATAAAAGCAGGAAGGAAAGAGCGGAAAAAATCGATCTTCGAAAACGCTGTTTTCGATCATCTATTGTAGTTTGTGATTCTCACACTATATAAGCTCCGAGATCTAGGAACAGTATGATTTTTTCCCTGCATCAAAGGTATTCCCAATAATTTAGGCCCACTCTCAGAATAAAGGAAGTTTGACCAAATTACACACTACTCTAAATGTAGGTATATCATATTGTATATCACTATAATTGTAAAAGAGGGAGACAAAATTATCAAATTTGTTGCCTGTTCTACGATGTTCAACTAAGCCACACTAAATTAAAATCAGTTGAACTAGATTTATTTTTTGTTCTGGGTCGAATGAGACTAATCCCAGGTTTCTATGTTAATCCGTTCTCGAGATATTGAATTTTTTCCGCTTTTTGGCCATTCGGCCCCAGTGTGCGTCGCCCGTCCCGCGCATTACGTCACGGGTATATCACTCTTGTCGATGGCGGGAACCCATCAGTTTTTCCCCTACCAAAAGTCGTTACCAACCTACCAAACGTCAAAAAATCCTTTCAATATTATGGGATTATGTTCTCAATCAAATATTGCTCATTAAAACGTAACTATATGTTGTTTAATCAATGAAAAAAAACTTTTTAAGAAGAAAGTTAACAGTCATTATCAAATCATATATTCGGAAATTAGCCCAAAAATGGAAAACCTATAAATATTACTAATAATGAAATAACGAAAGTATAAATGAAGGTAACCATTCCCAGAGGAATATAAAGCAGACGGCAGTTATATACCATGAGATGTCGGACAGTTGTTTCGTGCTAAACTAGTATAAAGTTTGGGCAGTAATGTGTGAATAACCGACGGTTCGTTCTGTAATTGAAGTTGGGTATATTCTCTAAGTTAATGACTCAAATCTACATCTCAAATCAGTCTTATTTTGGTACTAATATCGATGGATTTTATAATTAAATGGAAGTTATATTATATATCGATAACAGATATTTTTATAAGTATCCTTAAGAATGTGTAACATATATATTACAATATAGAATAATAATAGAAAACAGTTACTGGTTATTTGTGCTTTTAAAATCAAATCTGTTCATTCAACCCTCCTGGTTTTCGCACAGCCTCTATAGAATGGACACCCAAAATATGGAAAATGCGGTGGTTGAGTGATCTTGATCGTAGTGTTGGACAAGTCACCTCCCTGCACAACCGTTGTCCAATAAACAGAACAGTCTCTACCACATACTGAACCAAAGATCCTTCACGGGTTATAGAGGTACAGAAGATCGATGATATTTGAGGCGTATTGGTCGATGACCTCCTGAATGAAGAATTGCATCGATTTTTGAAACGATTGGTCTTCCAGTATGAGTTTCACCTTTAACGTCGAAATTACCGGAACGAAAGCGAGCAAACCAATATTGACACTGACGTCCACTTAAGGACTCATCAGCATAATTACAACACAATTTTCGATGGTCCTACTCTTCGGGTTTTTCCTTTTAGAGCGAAAAAAGTAAAAATGACCTTCTGGAATCTCCATTTTCATATCGCAATAACTTTTGACTGAGGAAACTAATGATGCTACCTTTATATCTAAAATGATCTATGGGGCCTTACCTTCATTCGCGCTATTGAATAAGTATTACTAAGATAAGTGATATAAAAACCATCTATTGGAAAAACCGACACTCCGTTCAACAGATCTTTATAAGAGATTATGAAGATATGAGAAGAAATTCATTAAAATCAGTTATTTTACTATTATCGCTTCATGGTTATTGGTACTTTCTACGTATAATGTGCACTTACCATGGATATATTTTAATAAAATGAGTATCCTAAACCTCTATCATGTGTCCTATTGCTGCAATTTATATTAAATAAAAGATCCTTAGTAATATTTAATAAAAATCAATAAAATATTAACTGGCTCTTAGGAACACTAAAAATTGTAGTCTATTGTACATATAACACATTACGTCAAGTGGAAAATAAAAATATACATATATATATATATATATATATATATATATATATATTTATTTATTTGGCTTGGAGTGAAATTGATACACCCCATAGAAAGATGAAAAAAAAATTAATGGTTACAGGAAACAGACCCAAAAAATCTTCAACACACTTATTTAAAATATCAATTTAAATAGATGGATAGAAATTTCATTTGTCTTTGAGAGCTTCCACATACAAATAGAGCCCAGCCTAGCCTCATTCTTGTCACTTAAAATTTGTGTAGCAGATTTTACCTTTTTTTCAGTAAGTTGCCAGAGCAATGCGGTTTCCTTTTTGAATCACTCCACTATAAGCTGGACAGTGGAACGTTTTGTAAAAATAAAATGGTCTATTTGATTCAGAGATTTCCTACCATTTAAATGTCGAATGACCAACTCACGTCATTAAACGTTGAGTGTACTCCCATTATTGAGATAAACTCACATATGTGGTAGCTTTTATGGAACCGACTTTGAAAAGAACCTGACACTGTTGACATCGGAGTTTAACTAAAGGAAAACTGTTCAAGGTAAACAAATATTGGGGAAAACTAAGTTGTATCATTTTCACTGTGAGATCGGTAACAAATGTATTTCATTTTTATTATTAAATCCTTGTTTATTTTTATATGTTTATACATAAACAAAATATTACTTAGATGGTTGTTGAACGTTGAACTATTTATTTATTCAAAGCATCCGATCAATTTCCAGGTATTTGATTTTGACTGTGAGCCACTATATATAAATATATATATATATATATATATATATATATATATATATATATATATATATATATATATATATATATATACATTCCTCAACTTTTTAGAATATGATTTTTTTGAATATGCCTTAATAATTCATTATAATCATCAATAGCTTATACTTCCCTAATTTATTCACATCAGATCTCAATATCATTATCCTTCATTTTGATGAAAATGTATGCCATGACATCATGACATTACAAATAGATATAATTAGCTAGGAGCCTGGGAGATTTGAAATATACCATAGCTCCAAATTAACTGCAGATAGATATGCCCATACACGTCGAATCCCTGATGTCATAGTCTCGGAGGTAATCTCTGTTGCCTATTGGTATTGTAATATGATATATAGACAGTTCAGCCCCACAACACATCTAATGAATCAAGGCTTATTAAGATTCCACTTCTAGCACATTTGAGCTGGTAATTTATTGTAAAGTTCATATTAAAGTAAGTGAATAAATTAAATGAAAAATATTATAACAATTAATGATAAAATAAATGAAAAATAGATTCATATCATTGAAAAAAATGCACGTAATAATGGTTATACTAATGATGTGAGCCTATTTTATTTAAAATTTATTTATTGATATTTACAACTGTATTACAATTATACAACAAGTAAATAGAATGCGTGTTACATAATGACAAGTAGAGAAACTACCCACTGGTAGTACTCAAATCAAATTCATATAAGAAGGTCACGTGGCCATCTTCTTTTCAGACGCCTCGGAGGATTATCGGGAATTGAAGAGGAAGCTAGGTTTGAAACTAGAGAAATTGAGTGGGAATGAAGTTTGCTATGAAAGGATAGATACCGGGTTCGGGCCAAATCAGCAATAAAAGAGAAATTAAGGTCGTTATGGATGACTTTATTCTTAACAAAATAAGGAGCATTGAGGATTTTACGAAGGATTTTGGATTGTAGGGATTGGATACGAGAGGAATTCGATGGCTTAGTGGAGCCCCATAGCTCTACTCCGTATGTCCAAATAGGTCGTATGATGGTCATGTAGATGAGTCTTTTGTAGTTAATTGGGAGCTTAGAGCGTTTGTCTAGTAAGTATTGAAGTAGCCTGAAACGTCGAGCGGTTTCTTGTATTTTCAGTCTTGTATGAGGATTCCAGGTTAATCGTTTGTCGAGATGCAACCCTAAGTATCGGATCTGTTCTATAGGCACCAGTGGGATATTATTAAAGGATACTGAAGGGCAGGAAGTCATTGGTATACGACCTAAGGTAAAAGTGATTTGATGCGATTTTTGAGAATTTATTTTAATTCTCCAGTTTTGCCACCATTCTTCAAGATCAGTGATATGGGATTGGAGGCTTTGGGATGCAATAACTGGATTGGTGTTGACTGAAAATACACATGTATCATCAGCATACGTGGTAAGGATAGTATTAGGATGAGTTGGGATGTCAGCTGTATAAACTGTATAAAGGATTGGGCCAAGGATACTACCTTGAGGAACACCAGCAGATTGTGAAAAGAGGGATGAATAGAAATTATTCTGGTTTACTTGGAAAGTTCTATTTGTGAGATAGGATTGAAGGATGAGAAAGTATGTAGGGGGTAGGAATTTACGGAGTTTCTGGAGCAAGCCCGGATGCCAGACTCAATCAAAAGCCTCTTCCACGTCAAGAAAGATGCCCGAACAATATGATCCACGTTCTAATGCAGAGGAGACCACATCCACCACACGATGACATTGCTGTATGGTGGAGTGTGATGTTATTGAAATTTAAAACCATGCTATAATATAACAATTAAATAGAATGAATGATATATAATAGCTTGTGATAAAGTCAAGACTAACCACTTAACCACTTAGATCACCAGTCAATCTTCACTTCAGACAGGTCGGAGGATCATCGGGAATTGAAAAAGTAACAACTTATAAAGCTAGTGAATTTGAGTGGGAATAAAGTTTGTCAGAAAAGGATTGATATCGGGTTTGGGCAAAATCAGTAACAAATGGGGCTTTAATGTCATTGTGGATCAATTTAATGGCTAGATCCTATAATAAGCAGGTTACCTCAAGACCGATATGTGTGTCTTGCAGCAAAAATATTCGATCATAAACAAGAATTCCTAAAATATCATGTATTGAGACCAGTGGTTACACAGTCAGGCCGATGCGAGAGTGCTTTTTATTATTTCTTAATAAAGTTTTCCAAAAAGATATGGACATTATCGATTCTCAATGCAATACCCCATATTATTATTATTATCGTCAGTAGACAGTTTCAACACCTAGACTTATGGCATTTCTATTTTAGCATTAAATATAAATAAAGCATTAAGAATAGAAAGATATACAAAACATTCAAAAGACAGAAGCTCCGGGTTCGAATCCCGGCCTGGGGCACATCTTTTCTCTTTAACATAAAAATATAAAATATATAATTTGAATACTCCTCAGTAAGAATTATCATAACTACACGAAGAATACAACTTGAATTAGTTTAGTAAATATAATAAGTGGATATAACCTCATAAAAAAAATAGTTTTATGATTAATTTTGTTCAGAATTTATAAGAACCATTAATATCAAAATTGTGTTATGATTCCGCTTCATTAGTTTTGTCTCTGCGAGGTTCGAACCAGGCTTTGAAGAAGAATTTACCAACGAAGTGGATGGTTCATTTGGAAACTGTCCAGCTCAAGTCCATGAAGAACCATCAATCTTGGGCTGCGGTTGGTCCCGACACAGAGATCTGTCTGCAGATGAAGCATCGCAGCTGCGGTTAGCTCTCTCCAAATATCTGTCACCTTAGTTCAGATCAGCTTCTGTCAACAGGTTGGGGAAATTAATGTTTCCGCTTTGTTTCCTTCTTGAGTTTAATTCCGATCCCACCTCGTTTACTTGACAGTTTTGAATTGTTTGCATTTGCTTGTTACGTGTTGCATAACAGATGTGTCGCTTCACAGCATTGCACTGTTCCTAATACATAAGACTTCCGCAGTACAATGATCCAATGGGCAATTCATATCGTTTACTATGTAACAAGTTAACATTTGTAACTTCACTGCTCTTCATTCACTGTTAAAATGTACTTGAAGGTCAGTTGTAGCCGAAAACTTTAAATGATATTACAACAAGAAATAAAACTGTGCTTACTTTCCAGTACGGTTGCACTGCATTTTTTTTATTAACGTTTCTTCTTAAATCAGGCGAGACAATTTATTTTTTAATTATTTTATTCGTTTCAAGTACCGTTTCACCTTTAATTAATATCAAATCCAAGCCGTTTGAAGAGAAGTAAAAAAGAGAAGTAAACATCGCTACGAAGATTTATTTATTTAACATATTTTTAAAATTTAAATCAGCCATTCAACCAGAAGATTTTTTTGTTTCATTTTGTTTGTAAACTTATATAATTATCAATGTTTTCATCATTTGTAGTTTTTTCATTATTTTCAATTGGACAATATATTTTTTAAGAAATGAGTGATTTATTTAATTTTTGTTAGCAAGCCCTTCTTAATTTAATTTTTTCTTTAAGCCTGGTACTTACAATATATTTTTCTGTTTTTTTCAATGATTAAAACATATGACTGTAAATCGGTTCCATTACACTGTATTGTCTGTTCTTGTGATATAGCAGGTTTTTTATAGTTCGCATGTTGGTGCTATTTATATAATTCTTCTGTTAAATATGATGACTAATGATTCGAGGTAGGTCCAGGGCGTCCAGATAGGTAGGTCCAGATAGGGGTGGTCCAGAGCGCTAAGTTGCCTTGCCGTTGGTCCTGGGTCAAATCCCGCTGCTGGCAGATAATCTGTGAGTGACCGGAAACGAAACCTATAGGAGCTAGGAGTCTCCTGGGGCTCATCCAGTCTCTAGAAAGTGGGTAAACAAAATAGGGGGATCTGGTGGTTGAGCACGATCTAGGGGACAAATTACCTCCCTGCTCAACCGTTATCCAAGAAACAGTAAAGACACGTACTTATTCAAAGACCCTTCATGGGTTTTTGTCGTACAGATTTTTATTTCTCTCTAAATATCTGATCACTTAAGCCATAGACGAACTGCTATCAACAGAGGTTATTTTTCATACTGAAAAGAGATACCGAGGCCAGTTGTATTTATAAAATGAAATAAAAAATTTAAATTACGTAAGGGAATTTCAGTAATATATGCAACAGAATAAACTAATAGAACCAGAATGCGAACTATAATAAGATCAAATCCAACGCAAGGGTATGCAATAAATGCCCCTAAAAGTAAAGTGATCATGAAGATATGAACTTAAAGATGCAAGTTTTTTTGGGGGGATGGGAAGACTCTGGAGTAGCCATTTTCCCTATCTATGAACCATCATCAGTAGTTCTGAGAAAGTAGATGAAGAACTTCATAATTGAATAAAAAAAAAAAACCTAATGTATCATAAGATCTATAATAGTCAATGAATGAATGAAGGTCCACATCCAAACCAGTGTACCCCAACAACGCTTACCTCTGCGTATGAAGTTCTGGTCATATCACCCATATTTATGGTACAGAAATGAATACCTTCACAGTGTGGTCACTAAAACGAGGCTATGTGCGGGGAAATACACTATTTATATATATGAGATTGCTCCAATGTTGCAGGACACAAGAATTAAATATTCATAACCTTTTTTATCTTTTACGACTATAAAAACTTTGGTTATTATTCCGCTGGTTGTCACTTCGAGTTGAGTCACTACAAGTTTTAATATTCGTTTCCCTTTTAATATTTTCCAAAAATCCAAGATATCATGAACCATCAGCTTTAGTATGGAAAAGAGAATGTAATTATGGAAAATGTGTATACTTCGGTTATCATTTTTTAAAATCTAGTGCTATGTACTTATGCGGGCGGCACCATGAAAGGGATGCTGAGCGGGGAAAATGTGACATGTCGGGACACATGAAAGGGATAAGTTTGGAACAAAGAACAGACCTTTTGGGTCCCTTTTATGGTCCAAGATGGTGGAGAAGGAAGGAGAGGGGGAGAGAAGAAAACTCTTGAAAAGGAGGCTGAAGAAGGTACTCGGGAGACGATGCCGGAAAGAAGAAGACGGATACCCCGAGAGAGAAGAGCGGCCGAAAGAAGCGGGCGGAGATGTCAGGAAGAAGACCGACCTGTAACCCTATCTACCCCTGTCAACAGATAAGTTTCATCTATTTTTTGTAATGTATTTTATGGCAATCCTTTTAATATATATTAAAATCTGAATCATTAACCTTGTTGAAATTAAATAAATAAACGATCCTTATTATAATTCTTTTGGTGCTTACATACCTCAGATACACTATTTATTTATAAATAATATATTGAAGGTATAATAGATAAGTAAATTGGTAAACACAAGAATAGACCTTTGGAAAGGAACCCAATTAAGATTAAGGAATATAAATAATAATTTGAGTACTCATCCTAAATGAGACTCTGGCATCCCAAATATCAATATATATATATATATATATATATATATATATATATATATATATATATATATATATATATATATATCAAGATATTTAAGAGTAGATACATAGCACTAGAAATGAAGGTTTTTAATCAAACATGTATTATCTATACTTCAGAATGTTAGTTGAAATTTTTATTTCTTCTCATCACGCATAATTACATTATCTTTTCCATTCGAAATCTCACGATAACATGTAATTTTGGAAAATATTAAAAATGAAAAAAATGAACAATTAAAACTTGTTGAAACTCAACTCAAAGCGGCAACTTGAGGAACCTTTTGCGTTAAATAGGTATTAATCGATAGTTTTGTTTTAAAATTTCTTGAAAAACATCCGGTTAAAACCTTATATGCTCCTAAATCACATCCTTAGACCCATTTTCAAAGCAGCATAAGAAAGAATGCATAATAAATAAGCGTTAATTATCCATCACTCGACCTACTAAAAAATCGTAAAAAAATATCACACGGTTCCAAAAAATTATATTTTTAGGAAGAGAAACTAAAACTAGATTGATGGTGGCCAAATCCCGGGTGCCCTATAATGGCTCATAAGCCTAAGGGGAGAGGACAAAAAATTCCCAGCACCATTACCCTGAAAAAATGGACACTGGGGCCTAACACATATCTCATGCTCTGTTATAAACTACATAACCTACTTCACTAGGAAGAGGAAAAAATACATGTAATAAGAAAATAATATTCGAAATGATAGAAAGGGTAGGCCTAAATTTTCAGTGGGAATTGTCAAGAAATATGATGAAGATATGGTAAATTTGTATACATGTAAATTTATATTTTTTGGAAGAATATCGGAAAGATATTTAAATTCAAACTTTAATAGTAATGGATAAAAATTTAACTCTTTTTACTTCTATCTCTTTGTATAGTATTTCTAGAACTGAAACTATGGAATCGTGAATTTTAAAGCTACATTTTTTTTCATGTTGCAACAATTATTCATATATCTCGGGAAAATAAATGTGAAGATTGCAAGGAGAAACATTAACAAAATTAGGAAAAAATAATTAATTGAAATCCATCATTGTGACTCACACTGCAAATAACATGATACATTGTCCACGAAAATAATAAAACCATGAAGTTGGATATGAGTTGTAACGGCTTTCTTATTTATCGCTAATCTAGTCCGTCCGGTGCTGCTATCTACCGGTGTAGACCGAAGGGATTTGAAACCCATCTTAACTGTGAGCTCATTTTGTGGTGTGCTATCGTTATATCTGAATGTATACCTTACCTCAATTTATTGTTTTATTTCATTAAATAGCCAACATTTTCCTTGATTTTTTCTTTCCGACTCAGCTAATCAAATTGGTGTTATGCTGAGCTATAGTGCTACGCTTGGTTATGTTATGATGCATTGAAGAAGTAATAAAACATAGTTATGACGGAATTTACTAAAATGGAATAAATATATAGTAGAACTAAAATTTAAAACAGTACACAACGTATAGGTGGTTTATTATTTTAAATAATTAATAATTACAACTCTATTCTAAGTGGATTATCTTTCAAATAAGATAACAGAGGCAGAATTGCTGAATTTAATCAACATAGTTACTTACAAGAAAACAAATACTCATAAGTGCAGTGATAAAAGAAGAATTGATTATGTATCAATAACCTTTATGATGCCCATTATTGAGGAAAAAGTATCTTTAAAATAGTTATCTTGAAAGGAAAAGGGTGGAAAAAATATAGAAGAAATTTAAAAATATCCGAACTACTGAAATATTATATAGATATAATTAAGCTGTAATGTATTGGTAAAAAAATCCTAATGGTGATTTTTTTTATGGAATATTAAAAATTTAATTAATAAAGCAAGGAATGTTTGTACACAGGATTTTGACATATTTTTAAACGAGCAGCCATGTTAGAGTAAGAATTTACTCTTTTAATTTACACATTCGTGCCAATAGATTCCTTATGATGAGATCCTGAGGGAAAAGTCAACCCAGATCCGAGAATATATCATAAGATTTGAGAATAATGTCCTCGATCAGACAGGTAAGGTGAGAAGGGTAAAAAAGGATGCCCCTGAAAGATGAAAAGAAAAGTATCTTGCATACAGAAAAATATTTTTTTATTTATCCATCGCCAACACTACTACATTTCTACCATACGCCATTGAGCCTCCGAATAAAGACATGCATCGTCATATTGTGTGGAATATCCTCAAGACTACTGCGGTGTAATAAGAGTACATTACACCAGAAAGACAAATCGGACAATTATCGGATTCTGCGATGCCCATTCTATGCAGATGTGCCTGGAGGTAATCATGGCCTGTGATAAGTCTGAACATCGCAACAGCTTCGCCTCTCGGAAGATCTGGTGGGAGCTGCTCATGTGCAAGGCAATCCCATTTTCCCCTCTGCTAGCGTTGTAGAGGTCCCTTGTATAGCTTCTAATTGTTGTTTCGATCTTATTCTTGGCTGAGGTTAGCGATGCGGGGTTGAGGTAGTGCTGCGCTTGCTTCACAAGTTGGTCTTCCCGTTCGTTTCTCATCACACCTACGTGACTTGGTATCCACTGCAATGTAAGCTCCCAGCCTTTAACAATCATATTCGATATAGCTATAAGATAGGATCTTGTGGTTCCACAATCAGTCAGAGTATTATTGAAGAGGGCTATAATAGTGGCTTGCGAATCTAATCGGAAAACAGCTTTTCTGTAGACGGTTTCGATTTAGGAGAGGTCTTCTACTGCCCTGTATGTTGCTATTTTTTAGCCGTCGTAATTGCTTGCATTGGAACCCACAGGTACAGAGCCCTCGAAGACTGAGCTAAAGTAACCAGCCCCTGCAGTTCATGAACTCGGAACCATATGTATATGTGAAGCCACCTTTCCCGACTATATAGTTCAGTAATTGTTTCCAGAGCTGTACCTTTCAATTCGTGTGTGTTTCTGATTATTTTTGATGAGGTGTGGTTAAGTAAATATGGCTTGAAATTTTGTAGAGATGATAAGGCTGCGTCTTCACTGCTGCTGCACATACTGTGTGATGTCAGCATGCATCAATTCTTCTGGATCTTTCCCAATTCTTTTTATCCATTTCAGTGTTGTTTTCTCTCTTCTGATATTTAGTGATTCAATGCGAGTTTTAAGCTGCATCGCTGTGATTGGTGTTGATTTTGCAGCACCTGTTATTATTCGAAGAGAATTGTTTTGTACTATAATTTGTTCAGAAAAAGTTCAACAAGACATTTGGTTAAAACAATTTTTTTAAACTATGAAGAAATATTCTCTAATGATAATTTTCTAAATGAGAATGGTCCGATGCATCATCTGTAAATTGACAAAATGGATTACAGGTAGAAAGTTGAAAGATTAAAAAAGATATCAAAAAATATTTTAGAGTAGTGTAGAGCGACAAAAAAGGAACCTGAAATAAACCAAGCCTTATCCATATTAAATGTATTAATTTTTTCGTATGCTCAGTCGTAAAAACGAAATTTTATTCAATAATTAATCAACGATTTCATTTAGGATTTAGGGAGTACGTATTCTGACAACATATTGATTCTTGAGTATCAGGATTTCTGAAGCATCCGAAAAACCTTCGGGTATGTGAGACTCATCAGACTACTCCAGGTAATTCCACCAAACCATAGCAATTTAATAAAATGAACTTTTTGTTAATCCAATAATTAATCATCGATCAATATAGTTTGTTCTCATAACTAGTATTCGAGGAAAACAATTAGCATTATTGAACTTTTATTTGGTGAAACAGTGTTTTTATATATTCAAAGATAATACAACAGGATCAAAAAATAATATTAACTAAAAATTATCCCTTTTAAGTTTACATGCCACTACCAACTCCTCCAAAGTTTTCCCATTAGCTGGAAATAAAATACACTCAAGTGCGGATCCGAAACTCGTGCTTAAGTTCTACTCCATTAATTTTTATGAGTAATTATGTTACAGTGCTTAACGCTAAGTTTAAATCTGTTATAAATGTTACAGCTTCGAACGCAAACGGGACTTAGTTATTTAGTGAAATGCAGTTTACTCATGTTATGGAATGGATTTTCGTTAGGTATTCTGTTACTTTTAATCATTTTTTTCAATATCTATGGTTCAAATAGCGTCAGGACAAACAATATACAAAACATATGTAAATATTACGCTTTAATATATAAAAGATGCACTATAATAAGGAAAATCTTGTGTAATTTTATTAATAAAATCTGATAAGTGTATTTGAAGATTGGATAAAATATGACTTAAATAAAAAATCCAATTTATCCAAAAATAGGTTCTAGGACAAAAAAGGATCCTCAAGCATACCTTGTTTCGGAATGCCAAAGAACAAGGCTAATAAGGAATATAAATTTATAAAATCTGTCTAATATAATATTATATTACAGAAAATCGATTATACACCGGTGCAAATTCATCGGGCCCTCCTTTTTTTTTATCCTAAGCCCTCTGGGTTTGAAATCGATATGCTGTTGTACAAGAAAGGAGTTTTGAAGGGATCTCTTCTACAGTTCTATGTACATACATTTTAAGTGGTAAATGTGGATTTGAAAAGGGTCTGATTTTGTTGTTTCATTTATTTCTTCATTTTCCTGTTATAGGTAACCAATCCTGATATTAATTTAATATCTTGGTTTTTTAATAGTAAAAAGCAAATAGGGATAAAATAAATTTCCAAGAAGCAAATTACAGTAATTGAATAGTGTTGTTAACTCATAAGTTATAACTCAATCACTTTACTCAATTGTAAACTCAATCACACTTAATGATGCCAGAGTTTCCCTAAGTCATACACTTTTTAAACAGATGTTAATATTAATTAAATTTAGCTAGTTTTTGTAAGTCATCTACAGTGTATATATATATATATACACTCGTTAAGTTTTGCTTTCTTTATTATTTTATTCTAACATGATTTTCAAGGGACATACCATTTCAAGAAAAACATATATGCCATGTATTATTTATGACGATTATAATATTATAATGCTGTGTTTTTATTATAATAATTATGTTTTAAATATAAATCACTTATTATTGCATCCAGAGGTAGATTGATTGTATAATAGCTTTCATCATGACAAGCCGCAGGTCGGATGAATTTATGTCGCCCATTGTTCTCTAGTCTATTGTACCTATAACTTGTATGCAAATGCACTCTCAGTATGTTTAAGGAAATGTTTTCTCGTTGCTATGACATTCGATCTAATACTGAAAGCGGTGTTAACCTTTCCTGTACAGATAAGTATATTTTAAATAAATATGGTTAAAATTATCATAAAAAAATATATAATGCTTTATTAGATGAGCGAAGACCTATTTTTCTCCTTGGAAATGCAATTATACAGCTTAAATATATTAGTAGTTGTGGAATAGTTAGACAATGGCTTAGGGCAACCTACAAATATTTAAAAACCTACAGCACTAAGAAGATCACGTACTTCACAACAAGGCACGGGACAGACATGTATAGAGTGGAACGTGATACAGGAAGCTGTGATCGAAATAGAATGGTTCGAAACCATTGCTACAGAGGAAGATACAAAATCCGAGTTCATATTTAGCCATGGTTCCATTGTAATGTATCGCCTTATGCTCGTAATTGCTAATTAAGACCGAATATTTATATTAAACATATTTTAATCTCATATAAAAATCCTTTAGAATAAACAAATAGTAATCATAATAGGCATTTTGTAATCACTCCACTTTACAAAAATGGATAAACTTATATAGCAGTACAAGCAACACACATACACAGCGTTTAGAGGTGGCACATAACATACGATTTTTATAGTATACCATATAAACTTTTGACTTGCAACTTAGCCGGTATCCGCCAAGGCTTATAACCCGAATTCTGATAATTCTGACCCTGATAAGGTCTAACTTCTTTTTCATATAAATGGAAAAGAAGAAATGCTAATTCTGGACCCCTCTACCCACATTCCTTTTCTTATATAAACGTTTTCCCCGAACTTTCGACAAATACATCTCCATTCATATTCTTGTCAAAATCCATTTGATGACCCTTCAAAATTTCATCATTGGAGTTCTTGCAAACTTCTGGTAATATTTCACAGCTTCTTCTTTTATTTCCAAAGCGTTATTCTGTTTATTTAAACATTTTTTTTTTTTATTTATTTATTGATATTTACAACTGTATTACAATAATACAACAAGTAAATAGGATAAGTGCTACATAATGACATGATAATGACAAGTAGAGAAACTGCCCACTGGTAGTACTCAAATCAAAGTTCAACTAAGAAGGTCAAGTGGCCATCTTCTTTTCAGACGCCTCGGAGGATTATCTGGAATGGAAGAGGAAGCTAGGTTTGAAACTAGAGGGTTTGAGTGGGAATGAAGTTTGTTATGAAAGGATAGATACCGGGTTCGGGCCAAATCAGCAACAAAAGGGACATTAAGGTCGTTATAAATGAATTATTTTAACAAAATAAGGAGCATTGAGGATTTTACGAAGGATTTTGGATTGTAAGGATTGGATACGAGAGGAATTCGATGGCTTAGTGGAGCCCCAAAGCTCTACTCCGTAAGTCCAAATAGGTCGTATGATGGTCATGTAGATGAGTCTTTTGTAGTTAATTGGGAGCTTAGAGCGTTTGTCTAGTAATTGTTGAAGTAACCTGGAACGTCGAGCGATTTCTTGTCTTTTCAATCTTGTATGAGGATTCCAGGTCAATCGTTTGTGAAGGCGCAACCCTAAGTATCGGATCTGTTCTACAGGCACCAGTGGGATATTATTAAAGGATACTGAAGGGCAGGAAGTCATTGGTTTAAGACGTAAGGTAAAAGTGATTTGATGCGATTTTTGAGAATTTATTTTAATCCTCCAATTTTGACACCATTCTTCAAGATAAGTGATATGGGATTGGAGGCTTTGGGATGCAATAACTGGATTGGTGTTGACTGATAATACACATGTATCATCAGCATACGTGATAAGGATAGTATTAGGATGAGTTGGGATGTCAGCTGTATAAACTGTATAAAGGATTGGGCCAAGGATACTACCTTGAGGAACACCAGCAGATTGGGAAAAGAGGGATGAATAGAAATTATTATGGTTTACTTGGAAAGTTCTATTTGTGAGATAGTATTGAAGGATAAGAAAGTATGTAGGGGGTAGGGATTCACGGAGTTTGTAGAGCAAGCCGGTATGCCAGACTCGGTCAAAAGCCTGTTCCACGTCAAGAAAGACGCCCGAACAAATTTAAACATTTGAAATGACAAAACGAATAAAACAAAACATTGAATTTAATAAAGGAAGAAAACACAAATTTACTTTTGTGTTTTCTTTCTATTTTTAATAAATAATCATCATCATAGTCCATCCTCTCTACCGCTCGTGCAGTGTGAGGTTTCATTCTGTACAACCCGGAACACACCGTACAATCCTCTACTATTTCTTTTCTTCTGTTCCATTGCAGGTTTCTTTTTGCGAAGCTTTCCTTAACACCATGTTCCCAGTAATGTCAGGTTCTTCCTCTGGACCTTCTTCCTGTCATCTTGGCCAGCTTGTTGTTTTCCATTCTTAAAACATGTCCCAACTATCTTAGACTGTTTTCTTCAATAACCTTTTCTGCCGGCTCCACTCCGAGGCTTGTTCTAATGATCGAGTTGCGAATTGGGTCTCGTCTTGTTTTCTCCTCTATCTTCCTAAGGAATCTCATTTCTGAAGCCAGGATCCTACTTTTATGTATGGTGATCAATGCCCAAGATCCCGAAGAGTAAGTTAATTAAGTGTCCTTGGATAATCTCTTATATTAACATGCAACCTTTTATTTAGTGCATGGAACAATTTAACAGTTGAGTTAACCCTCTTCCGGATTTATTTGTCCATGACTCTATTCTCATCAAGGTGTGCTCCCAGATATTCAAAGCTTCTCACCTGCTCGATGGGTTTGTCCTTGATTCTTATCACTCTCATTTTCCGCCGAGGCATCCTGCCAATTCTCATAACCTTTGTTTTGTCGGGGTTTATAATAAGCTAACATAACGATGTGGAAGCAGTGCTTGGGCTCCTTGGGGTAAGCCAATGGAGAAGAGCAGCGGAAGATAGGTCGGAGAGAAGGAAAATTGTTGATGAGGCCAATGTCCTCCGTGGACCATAGCGCCATATGATGATGATGATAGTTCATAATAAAAATTATATTAAATAATATTTATATAGGAATAGACTTGCTCAATGGTAGATTGCTGAATTTCTGTGTCGTAGGTACTAATCCGACTGTGGCTGATTTTATTCAATCTTTTAACCGCCGGGAATGGATTCTTTAGGAACTAGGACCTTCTTGGGGCTCACCAAGCTCAAAGTGGGTACCCAAATAGGTGGGATATTCTGTGGCTGAGTGTGATATAGGATAAATAACCTCCTTCCATAACCGTTTTTCAAGTAACAGTGTAGTTTCTACTACGTATCAAACCCAAGACTCTTTTTTTTTTTTTTTTTTTTTTTTTTTCTTTTTTTTTTTTTTTAATGGCATTGGATTCTTTCTTTCATCCATACAGCCAGCTATGTATTATTTCTTGGTTAACTGTTAATTTAGATGCCAACAGCACGGATGCCCAAGACTCTTCATGAATTGTAGTGGTAAAGGTTTTTTTTTTATATTACATAAAATCGCTAACGTGTTAACAATAAAATTGTTCTAAAACGTAAGATCTTATGTTAATAACGTTATACTTTAGATACAGAAATTGATTGAGATGGTGATTTAATTTAGTGGAAAGGTTTGGGATTCGTTCTCGGATAACCAGTCCATTATGGCAAGATATATTTTTACTGTATTTTCTCTCTCATTATATCATCCCCGGTTCTCTCTCCGCTCTATATATAAGTTTTATTTCTTCACATTGATATATACAGCGATATAATCCAATAGTGCCCTAAAACACAATTAATAAAAAACAATTTACCGTCTTGTTTATATTTAAGAGAAGTTATGTTTCAATCCGTTGCTAAAACGGTGGTAAGCAAATAGGCTAACGACGGTGGCTCTACTAAATCTCTACCAAGTGTCTCTAAGCCTTTGTGTTTACGGAGCTGAGGTGCTCGGGAAGTGAACAATAATTCTCCTTAGTCTACTCCAACCCGGGAAGGTCGGAGCTAAACAAATAGCTTTTGATTTATTATATAATTAGTATTCCTTCCTTTCTCTTAGAGTCCTATCTAAGAAAACACATTGGAGCTTTAAGTGCCTTTCTCAGTACAATAAATAGATGTTTGATGCTGTTTGAAAAAAAAAATTGCGGAACTCAAGACTAAGTAGGAGAAATATGTTTTCTGCAAACTGACACCGGCTCTAAACCTCAGTAAAATATTTTCATCTAATTCATTTGTAATAATTTTGAAGTTTTGTTTACACTGAAATAAGTTCTTCATCGGGAAATTATTTTCACAATGTATAATATTTTGAATAACTTTTTTTATATATATCATTTAACAAAATAATATTTGCCGGTAAGGAAGCCTCCAAGGAACGACTTTTTTTTTGGGATGCATCTTTAAATCCAATTGTTGCACAAAAACGAGCAAATATGTGTCGATATTATCAGTTTTTTGGCAAACTGTCGGCTGAGAACCAACCAACTATTCATTGCAATCTACTACTCCATTGCTTGGAAAACAAGTAAGGTATACCATAGAAGGCAGAGGAAAATACAGGAAGGCACAACGAGCGTGCTTCCAGTGCGAGCGAGCATGTTATAAATGTTCATAGTTCTTAAGAAAAGACAAATTATTTTTCATTCTTTTAGTGTGGGCTCCGCAGTTTTTGAAAATAGTAATTTCATGATTGTCCATGTTACAAAAATGTTACATAATAAATAACGTTAAATAACGTTAAAATTTTTTTATTTTATATTTTCTTCAATTTATTGGCTTATATGAAAATATCATGTAATATTGACAAATACGATAAAAATTAATTATTTAATTTATTGCGCAGTTTTAAAACGTGGGGGAATCTACCCAATATCGTACGTATTACGTGTATAGTGTCAACATCGCACGTCGAAAACACATTGTAATTCCTGGTTAATATTTATAAGCTGTTTCTCACGTTTGTAGGTCCCTGGTAGGCCCTTTATTAAGCATATATGATTTTTGGATAAGGTAAAATATTTTTTCAATTGAACATCCAGAATGTTCTGTGTAATATGGCTCACAATCGAGTGGACGGTAATAAGTCTTTACGAAAATAGGTTCTTATCAGCTTCATCTTTGTGACTAATATTCTACGTCACTTACGGAATCAGCGTTTATATGGTTTATACCACTTTTTTTCTTCTACTGTGGAAATTGTAGAGAGCCTCATTTTCCTGTGCAGAGTACACAGTAACTGTACGCTATTCTCGCCAAAGTTTTCTGTCTGCTTTGTCGGTATCTCTCCAAGCGATACTTTATTATTGCCGTTCATATGCTTGATTTATCGAGCTATAAAACTTGAAAGTGCTGAGTGACATGTAAATCTGAATTAATATGTTTCAGGAACATTTATTATTTTGTTGAAATGGCAATATTGAATTTATTCCGTTGATTTACGAATCCCTTATTCAATGTAATTTGTCTCATTCTCACTATTCTTATTGTTGTTAATCTCACTGAGACACTCCTTTGCTATAAGGGTTTTGAGACTTCAATCGCCTCTAAATGTTATACCACAGACGGAACAGACTTTTATATTGGCCCGTGAGGGCGGATCAAAAGAATCCTCTGTTTTAAAAATTTGTTAGTCTCTTTGGCCTTTGTGGGAGCTTGGACAGACATGGAAATACATTGTCAATAGAGATCGTTTTGGATCGGCTTTACACTCTATCTTGTCGATTTGTTTTTCTCCGCTTCACGCGGCTACCAGACATCACAAAAGCAAACTAATTCCTCTTGGAACGGGCCTAATATAGAACCAACAATGTGATCTATGCCTATCCTAGAACTACAGGTACTGTATATATATATATATATATATATATATATATATATATATATATATATATATATATATATATAATAGTCTCAGGACTTTAAATAATATGAATAGTAGAACATATTTTGTAGACTATTGACCATGGAGGACAGTTGATCCCCAAGAAGATGAAAAACGAAATTTTAAATTATTACTATGCACTTTTTAAGAGAGTTCTGACTTGTAGCTTTTTAAAGTTATATTAGGTTGTTGATGTTTTTTAAAATATTGTAAATGACATTTAAGTGTCGAACTGTGGTTTTTTCAAAGATAATAATTACATAGCAATGAGATGTATTAGATAAGAATCAAAATTTAAATAAAAATGTAAAATAGTCTTTGGCATTAAATGTAATGAAAATGTTCATTAGATGCAGTATTCTTACAGACATATATTACTCGTGGGAGAATAGTTAAGCTGAATAAAATACATTCATGTTACTACGAACCATGGTTATGGAGGTGAAGTGACAGACTTAGGACATCAGTGTCCTTCGTACATTATGGTTCAAAGATCGTAACAAATCAGTCTAGAGCTATGGATTATGGCAGCTTGGGATCAACAGGCTAACGAGAGTCTGAATTTTTTTTCTGAAACAGGCCGTTGCGGGACCACATATCAACATTTTTCAGCCATTAAATTATATTCTTAGAATTGTTTCTTTAACGTATATGCCTAGATATAAAGATATCATTGATGAACCCTGCTCATTAAAATGTGAATGCTTGTTGCTGATTATATATTGTTCTCCATTGGTCGCGCTGTAAACATGCCTTGATGAAGGAAGTGAACTGGAAGCTGTTTCAAAGTAAGCAAGTATTTTTTGGTCAATTTTTACCTTTGATTCTTACCATATATATATATATATACACACATATATATACATATATATAAACGACTTTATTTTACAAAAATGCGTCATATGCCGTAGCCTAATTCATACAAGCCCTGCCGCCATTTCTTTTTGTTATAGCAATCTTCCTCTCTAAGTACTCTTGCCGCAATTGCCTCCGGGATCCCCTCTGCGTATCTACCTCTTTTCTGGCCAACCTCTCTTCCTCCTTTCCAATGGGACATGTTTCAGTATCGTTTTAGGCTATCAGTCGTCCGCCACCCTCATAACATGGCCATCTCAGTTTTTTCATTTCAACTGAGTACAGGATGTTAAGTGGCCTGTTTACTGCTACCATATTCATAATGGAATTTATATACTTTAAATACTCGATCAATCATCTCCCTATACATCGGTGTCCATGTAACAGTACAGTCTCCACCACCTACTGAACCCCAGACTCTTTTAAAGGTTGTAGTTCCATATATTTTTTTTTAAATAATAGATATATATTTTTAAATAGTATCCTCATTCTATCAATTCGTAAGATCTACAGTGATATTAATGAAGTAACAGATTAGACCAGTTGCAATACAATGCTAGTCTACACTACAGAATACATCAATAAGTAGAATTTTATTGATATCCAAACTTCACATTCTATATAATTTTACAATAACTAGAGTATCACTACACTGTTTAACATATTTTATCAAATTTTTGATCATTTGCTGTTATCACAAAAATCTATTAATTTGCGTTAAGAATTTTTTTTATATAAATACAATATTCACAACATTAACCATAACAATATTTTTTTGTCATTTTTTCAACTATTATTTTCTCAACAGGAGTTATGTTTTTTTTAATATAGGCTCGTACCAATTACTTCAAAAAGTAAATTTTGGACAAAAACAATTATTTATAAATACTACAATAATAATTGTTACCAATGTGGGATGTTTCAGTAAAACAAGTAATTCAAGTCAATTAAACGGAAGTAATTGGGAACTGTCATTTCAAGCAAATTGATTCTTATATTGCTAAAAGCAATTTAGGTAAAATTAGAATTTTACAGCTGCTGATTGAGTGAAACATTGCCTATGGGGATTATACAGAACATAGATTATAGATTATACAGAACATAGATTATAGATTATATAGTACATAGATTAGTAAACTTGGTACTTGATAGGTCTGTTTGCAATGAACGTACGTCGAAATCGTTTGTTGAATTACAGGGAATACTTGATGTGCTGCATAATTAGTAACTGGAAGTTCAATTGCTTGTAGTACAAAGAAATGAAAACTGATTTTAAAAAAGCCATACGAACTGTCGTGATTAATCAGTTTCCAATTCTGAAGAATGAAAACCATTTTTTTTTTAAATTTCATTATCTTGTATATACATGTTTCTGTCAGTGTCAGTGTCTCTCCGTGTATGAAGACAGTCCAATCCAAAAAAAACAGTAAATTAAAGTTTATTTGTTTGTTCATTTAACGTCACTTTATGCTGCTATGGCTAATCGGACGATGCTACAGTGGGAGCTCTAAATGTTGCCTATCCAGGTTTAATTAGGATAGGGATTTTTTACGAGTAGCTGACATCGTACAGGCTCGGGACTCCCGTTTAACGCCACTTCCGAAGGACGGCGTAACTAAGGATTTTTTAATCCCTTAAAAAAATCCTAGGGCCACCTGCCGGGCTACGAACCCGCGATCATGGGCTTAGTAGTTTGTTACGCTAACCACTAGACCACAGGTGACCGTCCGATTATTTACTTATTTCGTCCGATTAGCCATGACAGCATAAAGTGACGTTAAATGAACAAACAAACATTATTTATTTAAGATAAAAACTTGTACCACTACAAATCGTGAACAAGACTGGGGTTCAGAACATGGTACAAACTGTACTGTTTAATGGTTGAGCAGGGAGGTGATTTGTCCTAGATAGACGCTCGACCGCCTGATCCCCCCCCCTCCCCTTATTATGGTTAACCACTTTATAGAGGCTGGGTGAGTCCCTTGAGGATCCTAGATCTCCGGCTGCTAACAGACTAATTAAAAGTCTTGCCAGAAGCGGGATTTGAAACCAGGACCTTCGGCATGGCAATCAAGTGCGCTACCCCTGAGCCACTCTGCTCCCCCTCCCTTTAATTATTTATTGAAGATAAATAGATTTATGTCCGCTTCAATTTTATCATAACGACTAAGCGAAGCTACTACTTTTTGGTAAAGAAATGAAACAATATACATAAAATTAAATTGACAAGTGTTTATAAACTAATCGATATTCTGATTTTAAAATAAAAATCTTTTTCTATATTCTCCCATCTGCAACATTTTGGCGTTCAAGCTTGTAAAATCTAATGAACAGTATGTAGGAAGTTAGAGATTCATATTTCAGGTATACTCCAAGGACTGGGAAAAGTTGAGGTTATAAACAGTGGGATTTAGTTCTGATAAACTTTATCAATAACCGTTCATTGCGAGAGAGACTCGTTCCCTATCTGGATCGTTAGAAACTTCTTGGAACAACTTTCTTTTTTTTTTAATCTATAACTATCGATTCCTTTAATTAGAAAGGTGTCAAATGCATAGGAACACCATAGTTACAACTATGGATTTAATTATTTTCAAGAGAAATGTAACTACATATTTTTTTAAAACTAAAACAATAAAATTTTTTATTTGAAAAGAAAAGATATGGCCAGGACCGAGACTCCAATCCGGGTTTTTCACCTCTCCGTGGTGACCCCTCCGTGGTGGCCGAGATGGTTGACGCGTCCCTCGTAGAGGTGAAAAACCCGGGTTCGAGTCTCGATCTTGGCCACATCTTTTCTTTTCAAATAAAATATTTAAACAAATTATATCATATAACAATTAAATAAATTAAAACAATAAAATATTGACTATAACCGCTCTCTCAAAATAGACAATTAACAAAACCAGATGAGGATGTAAACATTATCGCACTCAAATAAATTCCCATTGATAACTATCAAATTGAGTTTCCCCTTAAAGTTATCAAAACATATGTGAGAAAATATGATAGTCTATGAGCGAGATCAGATAGAAGCTCTGTCTCATGGAACTAGGGTTGGGCGATAGCCGATAGTTAGCACTATCGATAGGCCGATACTATCAGCTGAAAACTATCGAATACTATCTATATTTTTATACCCTTATACCTTTATACTATATTCTATATTGAATACTATATTTTCCAAACCTATTCAATAATACAACTAATTTAAGGAAGAAATAGTTGGGGGTGCAGTCAAAGAAAACACCAAAATAAGTTATGCTTATTTTGGTGTTTTCTTTGACTGCACCCCCTACTATTTCTTCCTTAAATTAGAAGATACAGTCGACCAATTCTTCTCTAAAATAATCCAACTACTTTAATTAAATTCAATTACCTACCTACTACATATTTGAATTGGATAATAAATTATAAGATTATATCATAAAGATGAGAAAAAACTAATTTTTTTAAATTTTAAAAAAGTTATTTTATATATTTATATAAGTTATTTTATATATTTTTATATATATATTAATTTTAAAAAAAAAATTATAATTTACATGCTTACAATAACAATGAACAAATCAAATCTTCAGAAAACAAAAATAAGGAAATAGTTAATTTAAGAGTCAAGTGTGCTCCTTGCGCCACATATTTCAAGAAAGAAAAACTAACATTTCTAGTTAAACATTTAAGAATTGCAGAAATAAATCCCTAATTAAAGAGGAACTTAAAGTTATAAAAACCTGGTATATTATATAAAACAATGTTTTATAAACATTGATTTAGAATATAACACAGATAGGTTTCACAATATTGCCCAAACTCAATGATTTATTTTTATTTTTTTGAAGTATTAGTCCTTAATGGTACATTCGTAATGATATAGACTTTCTTAAATATTATGTCTAATAATTTCAATCCGAAAACAAGATTAAGAAGGCTGGTTTCTTTATAATGTGTTAATACTTTCGATTGACCAAATAATAGACCTTAAATTTTTATTCTTCATATGATTAACATTAAATATTTATAATTCTTACACACGCCTTAAAACACCCATTTCCTATAATTACATAATATTACCAAAACTGATTAAAATTACATTTAACAGAACGGTAATTCAAACCTAAAAGAGAAAAATAGTAACTTTGTGTACTAAACTAAGTTTTTCAAGGTCTTATAATTTTCATTGATTACGAAGCATTATTCCAGATGGCTACATGATACAAATCATAAACCGGATAAAAAGTGACAGAAAATAATTTACAAAAATAATAATAAGGAAATAAACAGTACAAATCCTGACAAGATATAAAGCAATTAAAGAGAATAGATAAATCAATAACATCTGTTGAATACAGGAGCAATAAATTCTTTACATAATGTACATTTTCTTAAAAAACAAAATTAAAACTAAATAACATAATAAATTATTAAATACATTTAATTCTAAGCAAATGGCTAATCTGCATCTTTTTAGGAAGCTAGGAGATGTTGGAAAAACAAGGACTTAAATGACGATAATGACGGAGCATGATGGATGATAGGAGGGGTTGAGCTCGTGACTAGGGTGGAGCAGGCTAAAAAGCAACGTTTGAATTCTTTGGTTCCGTATATATAATAATAAATATGTGAATATAAGAAAAATACAAGACGTCTTTAGACAAGTTAAACTAGAACTGCGGATTGGGTTTGTCAAAAAACTTCCACTATCTTAAAATGACCCCCTCAATCAAATCAAATGCAAATATTTGCGATATTTCAGATCTACGAGTTGATTTCATATAGGAATAATGCTTCTTTAAGTTGTTAAAAGATTCAGTGAACGGAAAAGAGAAAGAAAAAGAATTAAAACTGGGGAGAGAACATGGTTACATTATTTATGAGGGTTGCCGAAGGATGTCGAACCTGAAGGAAGCGTGGGCTGAGGGATTGGGAGCTTTTCAATAAGCGAGGAGCAGGTGGCCGGGTGTCCCCTCACATCTCCGGATCATCTGCGCGACCTGCCTCACCTGAGCCGCCACTACTGCTTTCTTATCAGTCCATCATCAGCTGTGAATAGGCTTTCTGCCGATTCTCTTGTATCTTTCAGATGATCATTATTTACTTAAGTATTCAAGCACAAATCGATACAAAATACACCACGTCCACAGAAGATATTTTGGGTATTAAAAACTCAAAATATACATTAAAGGCAAACAGAAAGTTATCATAATATTTTTTTTTAAATTTATTTATTGATATTTACAACTGTATTACAATTATACAACAAGTAAATAGAATGCATGTCACATAATGACATGAGAATGACAAGTAGAGAAACTACCCACTGGTAGTACTCAAATCAAAGTTCAAATAAGAAGGTCACGTGGCCATCTTCTTTTGAGACGCCTCGGAGGATTATCGAGAATTGAAGAGGAAGCTAGGTTTGAAACTAGAGGGTTTGAGTGGGAATGAAGTTTGCTATGAAAGGATGGATACCGGGTTCGGGCCAAATCAGCAACAAAAGGGACATTAAGATCGTTATGGATAACTTTATTCTTAACAAAATAAGGAGCATTGAGGATTTTTCGAAGGATTTTGGATTGTAAGGATTGGATACGAGAGGAATTCGATGGCTTAGTGGAGCTCCAAGCTCTACTCCGTAAGTCCAAATAGGCCGTATGATGGTCATGTAGATGAGTCTTTTGTAGTTAATTGGGAGCTTAGAGCGTTTGTCTAGTAAGTGTTGAAGTAACCTGAAACGTCGAGCGGTTTCTTGTCTTTTCAGTCTTGTATGAGAATTCCAGATCAATCGTTTGTCAAGGTGCAATCCTAAGTATCGGATCTGTTCTACAGGCACCAGTGGGATATTATTAAAGGATACTGAAGGGCAGAAAGTCATTGGTTTACGACGTAAGGTAAAAGTGATTTGATGCGATTTTTGAGAATTTATTTTAATCCTCCAGTTTTGACACCATTCTTCAAGATAAGTGATATGGGATTGGAGGCTTTGGGATGCAATAACTGGATTGGTGTTGACTGATAATACACATGTATCATCAGCATACGTGGTAAGGATAGTATTAGGATGAGTCCGGATGTCAGCTGTATAAACTGTATAAAGGATTGGACCAAGGATACTACCTTGAGTATCTTAATATGAATAATTTTTTCTTAAATCATTATATCTCATATATTATATTAACATTCCTTTATATCTTAGGAAGAAACGCCTAGTGGTTGACCGTTGTCTTCGATAAATTATTTCTCTGCACAACCGTTGTTCTACAGTGCTAATGTCTCTAGCAAGTACTGAACAATGAGCTGTAATATAAGGACCGTGATTAATAAACCCTCATTTTGAATCATTTTTTTGATCATTTTGAAATTGAATATAGACTGATTTTGGACTTGGGTAGTTGGAATCTAATTGAAGATTCACAATCCAAATTGGTGAGTGATCGATTCATTGCAAAAACAGAATTCTAACAGTTAGATAAGCTCTATTATTAATTTAAACTACTACGCCCGGAATATAGTCGAGCTACAGAAAAAATATTCCTACCTTCAGTGTGCATCGTTCTCCAGATCAAGATACTTCTCGCCTGGAGTACCAGTCTTCAAACTCTGAATTATTTAATTTATGAGGTTAACCATTTTCCAGTCAGTTTTTCTTTTTTCTTTGTTATACAAAAAAGGTATATATAAAAATGTACAGTCCAAAGTATAATCATGCAGATTAGAAATGACCAAAAAATGTATCTCCAAGTAGTTTTAAATTATTGACATTCACATGAGGTATCTACACTTTTCAGTTATTTTAGGACAATTTGTGTAATTGTAGTTTTATTGTTATTGTTTATTATTTTTATATTGTTAAATTACAGACCTATCATGTAAATATTAGTAGGACTTGTGAAATTGAAAATGACTAAAAAGTCGAAACGTATTTGTATAAAAAATAAAAAAAACTGACTGGAAAATGGTTTACCTCATAAATAAAATATTATATAATATAGTCCAGTTTATCCAAAATATAATAAAATATTATATAATATAGGCCAGTTAAGTCCAGTTGAATCAATATTACTCTGAATTATTTAAAAAAACAGCTCATTATTATACCTCATTTTAAATAATTCCCGCTATCGTACACATATTGAATACACTCCTGTACGCTGCTGCACCCTATTGGAAAGTCAACTTGTTCTGTTAGACGAAACTGCAACGTTTACAAAACTGAGTGTGGACTTAATTTTTGCCTTAATAATACAACATTTCTTAATCGGTTTATGGTCCTTTTAATCATAATATTACTTTTATTTCATTACACTTCAACAGCGAGTTTTCAATCCTTAAAAAAATTATATATTAAAGGAATATTAAGGAAACTCCTTATTACTTTTGCCCTGTAAGCAATAATGCCTGGTCAGTGATTTGGCTACTACCCCGAAAACTGACAACTAAGCTTCCCCACTCTATGGGAATGACCCATTGGCGAGCCAGTTAATTACACAGGCGATACAGAAGCTGCTATCGCCAGTTAATTAGTGTTGCTATCGGGAGGGGGAGTGAAGATTGCGCCAGCCGCTGTCATGTCGGCCGGAGATAGCGAACGATCGGCGGGATCTCAGGGAATTAACTGGTTACACCTCCACCTATGTCTTCTTAAGACGTCTTCACACTTAGACTATGTAAGATAAACAATATATTTTAAGGAATACATAGCGGCTATTATCGCTAGGAATGTTCAATATCAGGAGCCGATAAATCAGTGCGGCCTGGGTGATAAAAATTTGATAGCTCTACCGTTTAAGTAAACAAAAATGAGCTCAAACGAGGTATAAGTGGTAATTTTTAAAGGTGGTGGTTCAGACGTATGATTAGAAGAAAAAGAAAATACATTATTTTCTGTTTGCGGTCCTGGAATAGTTACAGTTAGATGCACTCATGGACTTTAACAAGATGTAATAAATATAATTACAGAATTATTTTCCCTTCTTCCCGTCATATGATATTCTTTTTAATATTAAACTCGAATCGACCGATACAAATTGCTGATGAGACCGACAAGTAGTACCTCGCATGGGCATAGATTCGTAGTAATGGCTTGTTTCGGGTAGAATATTGGTACTAATTATAATACGGGGTAAAATCAAATTAAAATAATTTGATAAATCAAATTGGAACTTACCTATTATTGTGTGATTTAAATTATAATTTGACATGATTACAATATTTTCTTGACCCAGAATCGTTCCTATGTTATGCCTTTTGAATTACATGCGGGGATAGGACAATAACAACATGATTCTGATGTTCAATACGATCAATATCTGCTGCCTTGGTGAGTTAATGGCAAAGCCGAAATTTGTCCAGAATGAGTTAATTATACTGAATCCTGATATTCTCGCAATGTTTGGCCTGAAATATAGAGTTGTAATATAAGCAATAACTCCTTTTCAAGTAAATGCCTAACTTATTTAATTATTCGCTACGAAAATGAAACGATTCAACTTATTCATCAGGGCTGTAGATATGCTTTTTAATAGTTGTTCGGTTTCAATTATTAGTTTTTGTGTTATTGGAAATTCGTTATTCTTTCCAACCATATTACTATAAATGGAATCTAATACATTTCTTATTCGGCACCAAAAACTTATTCTTTCCCGTGTAATTTCTGAATTTTCTCGAAGGAGCTGTTCATCTATGATCGATCAGTTATTATATCTAGAGTCCCGTTCAGTAGTTGAGTCGAATTTTCTCCGAAATGAGTTTCTTGTACTTTGGCAAGTAGACTCGTGTTATTTTTAAAGTGGTTAGCATGAAAATGAGATACTGCTTATATTAAAACACCATTACAAGCTAAAAACTACGAAAATTACTCGATCCCGCTTCCCTCTTAACTCTGGAAAAATTTCGAAATAACAACCTATTCACCGAGGCTGTAGGCATGCTCTCTAATAGCGGTCCGATTTCAATGACTAGTATAGTGAATAGTGTAATTGGAAATCCGTTTACCTTTCCAATCATATTGTAATCAATGGAGTCGAATATATTTCCTATTGTACGCCAGAAATAACAGTCCGCTGTAATTTCTTTATTAGTTTTCTCGAGAACGTAGTTCATGAATGATTAGTTTTTATATCTCCAGTCTGAAGTGAATAAGCAGTACAATGTTCTCTAAAATTAGTTTCTTGTACTTAGGAGAGTGCATTCGTGTTATTTTCAAAGTGAGTAAAGAGCTAAGTCAGGCTTTGGCTTGAATAGGAGTTACCGCTTTCATTAAATCTCCTTTTCAAGCCAAAAACTACGAAAATGACACGATTCTCTCTTTCCTGAATCATGTTAACTATCTCTGGACAAATTTCGACTTTACCATTTATTTACCGGTGCTGCTATAATAGAATGATTATAAAAAAATGAATAAACGGACAAATGTCAGTTTTAATTACATATTAATCATCATTAGACTCAATCGAAGTTTGAAAAAAGTTAGGATAGTTTTTGAAACGATTATTAATTCTCATTGATGCCCCTTTTTGTTCCATTTTGGTTATTCGCCATGAATCTTTCTTGAAAGAAGTTAGGAATGAAGAACGTTAATGTATTCTAAGTATAAATGCTTGGGTCTCGGATCCTTTGGAGCAGCATAAGACAGGAGCGTGGAGAGAGGACCTAGAGAAAGGACTTGGATTTTACATTATTGATCGGGCGGTCCGATCGGGTCAAGAGGACCCCTTACAAGTCCCCCGCTAGATAGCTTTTACCTCATTGCCTCACAATCATAATCCTATTTTCCGGATGGCGACCTAATAGCCTACAGATTACGAGAGACCATTCGCAACGGAACTAAGTATCTTTGTGAGGCAAATAATCTGTCCTGTGTCTCGTGTTTATTATTCCCTAAGCCTACGGTAACAGTAGTAATAATAAACTAACTATTTACTATCTATAAGGAACTATAAACTATTTATAAAGAACTATTCATATCTATCCATGAAAATGACCGAATGTAGGAGGTATTGTGAAAAACTTTTAAAATGGCTTACTGTGAGGTGATTATAGACAATGTAATTATTGTGTGATTATAAAAACCGGTATTTCCGTAAGAAAAGGAAGGGTGTTCAAATAAATAAATAATATTTACTTTATCGACATAATTTATCATTTTTTTTTAAATATTCACTTAAATGCATTGAATGCTTGGCTTATGTCATTTATTTCCCGTTGGAATTGCTATCATACAACATTACATGAAATGGATATATGGATTGGTAATGTTTTCAGAGTAAAGGAAACCATTAGTATCTGTAATATTATAAATTTATATGGTCCAATGTAGATGCAATATAAGGAGAAGAGTTTTTCCCATTGAGATTGCGGTAAGCTAATAGCAGCCAGTAACTATAATAATCAGTGCTAGTAGTGAAAAAATATTAAAGTATGGATTTTAATAAAACATATTTAATTATAAAAGAAACGCAATAAAAATTAAATGTAAATTAACACAAATGGGTGAAAAAATGGCTTATGAAGGATGAATAGTTTGCTATTGATGGGTTGGATTGGTCAGGTAGTGCAGTCAAAGATAATACAAAATAAGTTCTGCCATCATTAGACTTATCCAGTCAACTATATTCTACACAAACATGAATAGTTTCCTTTCGGCTATTTGTCACTTCATATTTTTTTTCAATATTAATTAATTTCCGAGTATATCGCGGATTTTTCGTAACATTTTTTTGGAACGTATTTATTCATTTGATGTCACTTCAGACTACTATGGCTAATCGGACAATGCAACAGCGGGAGTTCTAAATTTCGCCTATCCAGGTATAATTAGCAAAAAGATTAAGGAGTACCTGATTCCGTACAGGCTTAGGACCCCCGTTTAACGTCCCTTCCGAAAGACGGCGTAACTAAGGATAGTTTACTCCCATTAAAAAATCTTAGGGCCACCTGCCGGGCTGCGAACTAGCCATCTTGGGCATGATAGTTTGTTATGCCAATCTCTAGAACACGGTTCACCACCTTACAACAAACTAATTTATATATATCATACTGTTTCCTGTCTATTTCTGTATCTTAAATAATCTTAAAAAAAAATGTTATTGCCAATGAACAAAGAATTTTGGAGGCGTTGGTCACCACACCAAACACACCAAATAATAAATAATTGGTCAACACCAAAAGCATTACAAACAATTATCTATAAAAAAGAACCAAAAGCAATAAAACGGCTCGAACAAAATCCTGTTTTCTATCTAACACCAAGATAAAAATGTTCGCATTCTATACTGTTGAATTGAATTTACTGGGGTGACAGTATTATTACTGGTTTGTACTACTTCTATCTCCAAAAATTATTTAATATGTAGTTTATTATTAAAGTGTTATTTAGCTACCAATGAAGTGTTAGTTTGATACATTTTTGTGGTTAAATGAGCAGTTTTGATTTGAAAACATACTTTCATTTAACGTTTGCCCTAGAAAATGCCTACTGTGCCTTAGAATTAGATCTAGTCATATCAGCTATAGGAGATAATAATTAAATCTAACTTGACCAATATCAGCTGGACATTTTATATTATTGTATAAATCATCACGATTTTCAAAATTAAGGTAAACAGCGTTCTTACATTACGTTTGACTTTTATGAACATCTTAGAATCTGTTGGTGAAATCACTTCATCTAGATCTTTGCAGTCTTAAACTACATTTTAGTAGATATTCAATACATACATTGAAGGAAATGAATAAATTTTGTTCTAGTATTTGAAAAGGAAGTGTAAATTACTTCCTTGGGCTAGAAGACCATAGCCTTGCTCTGGATTAGAACTTGTAAAGTTAAAGGAAGGCATTAGAGATATGTGGTTTCGGACGGTCTTCTGAGACAGGAAGCTTCACAAAGACATGCGGTTCTGTTGATACTCTTGTTCTGTAACCCAGTTCCTCCAAGGATAGTTACTGACTACCAAGTTTAAGAAGATTTACTTTTATGCATATATATTATTTATTTATTCGTTTTTTTTACAATTAATGTATTGTATTCGGGTTAGTAGTCCGCTTCTTGAAAAAATAAAACAGTTTTCAGACATATAAATATATATATTTATATGTTTAGTATATATATATATATATATATATATATATATATATATATATATATATATATATATATATATATACTAAACACTACTAGAAATATTCCGATAAATACAGAACCTACATCAATACCAAAATTAGGGGGTATATTTTTTCGTAAAAAATATAGAAGCGGAATAAAAAAAATATCAACTTGGACAAATGTAAACCTTAGAAACTAAATAATTGATAAAATTAGAATATTTATTATTGATATAAGATTGATGGGATTGATTGATTATAATATTTATATATTAATATAAGATCGTTGGCCGCTAGACCTTCCATAGTATTCTGCGGTAAAGTAACCAATTAAAGGTTTACGTTTTTTATATTGGAGTCTATATTACTGTAATTACTGTGCAATTGCACCTGCTGCATGCAGTCGACACACCTGTTGTAAAACGGATAGCTGCATGGACTATGGCTGAAAGCTGTTTAAGATTTGATGATAAACAAACAAAACAAAAAAATGATAATATATGGATCGTAGTTTGAATGTTATTAACATGCTTTCTTGAATTTTTTTCATCATACAAGATCTTTAGAAAGAAGTCAGATAGCCAAATCGTCTATGACTAAGAATCTAAAATGCTCATAACTTATGGTTATTTGTAAATCGGTTTATGGTTATGTTTAAAAGGGCAGCACTCAGAACACTTCCCTAAGGTACTTCGTTGAAGGTCTCACTTACAAAGGATATATGATTGATTACCTGATCCAACATGGAAATTTCCCCTTAATATGGTTTTTATCAGTATGAGATTCCGGACTCTAATAAGTAAGTATCTGTACAGTATTTATTTCTTGACAAAGCAATTTAATATGTATTACCTCAAATATATCCTTCCATAAACCTTTTAATTTTCAACTTTTCACAACTTACATGTCATTTTCCTGGTTTTATGGTTAGCTTATTGACCTTTTCCTCAATTAAGGAAGCTTTCTGGTGTACAAAACCTAGCCGTTTTGAACCATAATGTACTTTGAAAGATTTGTCGATGTCTCGTAGTTGATATATCACCTGCGTATGTTGGAATCCGTTAAACTGATATGCAGTTATGCTATTGAGAACGAAATATTAAATGCAATAAAATATTGCCTACTGCCTCAAATAATCAGTAATCAGTCTACTGAAATAATCTATAGTTTCTTTTGAATAGATGGAGTGAGGAAATGGTTAATAATGATGAAACGGGAGTGTGCTGATAACCTAAAAGTAGTGAATGTTACAAACAGCTAGGTGACCAAAGATGTTTCTATGAAATGGATTTGACACTGACTCAACCACTTAATTCATTTTATTTCATTCAATATTTATTACCTGTCCGTTCATTAATTAATATTTATTTTTTAGTTCATTATTGTACAGTTTATATCTATTTGAATTACAATGGCAAATCCATGCATAACCTATTCCCAGCTGTCCTGCTCTGTTGTATTACTTGCGGTGTATAGTTGAGACTATTTGTTTTTTTGCGTTCTGTTACAGGCTATTACCAAAATGATTCTGTCCTGGACTTATACCCTTATTTAATAAAAGTGTGTACATAAAAATAGAATTATTCCTTGGAACCTAGCTCCTTTAAAATGGTATTCAGAAATCTTTCATTTTATAATAATAAGATAAAGATAATTTCACATAAATAAGATAATTTAATTTTATTTTAATAATTCTGATAATGAAAAAGTATCCATATGGTTTTCTTTGTTACGAATATAGTTTTAATTTATTAATTTAATGTTGCACTTTGATACATATGAACACTGATTTTAGAAAAAAATGTTAGTACATAAATAAATCATTTCAAAATTATAATCTATTACAGTCATTAAAACAAGTATAATAGGAGTTAATAATAAGCTAATAACAAAAATTGATTAAATTAATTTTATATTACTTAAGTTTCCTTCTTTCATTCTTTAGAGATTAAAAAGGTGACAAATAATCAAATTTACAGTAAATAAATAAAGTTACAGGACACAAAAGTACAATAAAATATATTAAAACATAAGGTTTCTTATAATTATATCAAATGAATCCTCGAAAGTCGGAATGATGAAAAGGAAAAAAGACTGAAATAATTAGCAAACTTGAGCCGTTTCAGTCATAATTAGCGAAGGGAAAGTTTCTTTAAGGAGAAAAATAAGCCTTTCAAAGAATGTTTTTGAGAAAAAAAGTAATTAGTTAATGGATTGCATTAATTAGTATAAAGTTGGAGTAAGGTAAATATTTATTATTTTTAAACGAGACGGGAAAAGTATACTTTACTACCAGGTAAATTAACTCCTCCCTGCGCCAATAATGATGTACAATATTCACCATGATTGAGATCATTAGTCCTGATTTTCCTGGGGAAATTATTTAACTTTAATTAATTGTTTTGTGTAAGAAATATAGTATGTCAGCATTTCAACCAAGAAAATACGCCGTTAATATACTTGAAGAAACTGTTTACTGATAAAACTTAGCTTACATAAATAAAAATATTATAAACCAAATACGGTAGATATTATGTTACCGATTGATGTTAATTAGCAGTCACCAATACATATATGAACAGTAACATCATATTCTTATTTCGGAATTTCAAACCGAATTTTCAATATTTTTAGAGGGACAATAATTTTTTACAGGCATACATTACAGTCAGACTCAATTTAGAAAACGTGTTCAATATAATAAATTATATTAAAAACCCCAATAACCAATACCACCTTTATTAAATATATAAACATATATATATATATATATATATATATATATATATATATATATATATATATATATATATATATATATAATCAGAGCTTGAGCTATGACCGAAAATGTGCTACTACTACGGGCACAAAGACCTTATTTTTTCGGATTGAAAGAGTGACATATTATAGAGGAAGCATATTGTTAAATATTACGATGCATATGTTTTGTATCGAAATCAGAGGAGAAAAATCCGTGCTGTAGATAGATAGGTCCGGAATATGATTGTCTTAGAGAGATTTTAGATGAAGAAGGATGATGATAAATATGTATTTCTTTCTTACTCAGGTCTTTATTATTTCAATGGTGTCTAAAGAGCTTATTAAATTATAGGAGCTGAGGAAAGGGGAATTTCAACATCGTCAATATGGGTAACTAATATTAATGAAGGAATCTTTGAGGCCATATTTGGAAGAACCTATTTATTACACCAAATTAAGATAGAGCGTATTTTATTTCTTGCTTCTTACTCGCTATATACTTTCAACTATAACGATTCAATTCCATAATTATTTTAAAAAATCCGATTTCAATTAAACTTTACTATTCAATTTTAAGTGATAGTTGACCAGCTCTGTTACCCACTTACGTTTGTTTAAATAAATAAGTGCTGGTTGCGAGAGCTAATATCGCTCTTCCTGAGAGCCGTAGATCAAAGGGGAAACTAATTAGGGGCTTCGTCAATCTGTCGGTCGAGGATTGGGCTCGAGATTGCTTTTCCACTTTTAGACGGAACAGCTCCCGATCATTTCCGATCTCTATAGTGGGAGGAGCTGTAGCGATTCTCCATTATCGGGGACCATCTGGGAGAGGCTGGAGGATAGGAGAAAAGTTATGCAATGGGCCGGAGATTAGAAAGGCCATATTTCAAGAGTTGACTTTGAATATATTTATACATATATATATTTTTTTTTTTTGAAGAGAAAAGACTATGTCTTGGCAGGGATTCTAACTCGGGTCGCCCGCGTCTCTAGCGCGGTTCTCTAAGCACTGAGCTACCAAGGCTCTCAATCAAGCCAGACAAATTCATTCTCATCACTGATCTATATCCCAGTGATCTCTTAATTTTTTGCGAGGTGTATAAATGTTTATACGGGGAAGAATGTTCATTGAACATTACTTTATTCGGATATAGGATCAGTGAAGAGAATGAATTTGTATGGCTTGGTTGTGAGCCTTGGTAGCTCAGTGGTTAGAGAACCGCGCTAGAGGCGCGGGCGACCCGGGTTCGAATCCCGGCCAAGACATAATCTTTTCTCTTAAAAAATATGTATATTTAAATAATCAAAAAGACCCATATATACATATATATTTCTATATTTACCATGCCAAATTGATCTTGTGTATTATATTATATATATATATACAAATAAAACATCTAAGATCTGATCTGACATTCTTGACACAGCCCTTTTATTAATATCCTCAATAATATGGTTATAACTCACGAAATATTTAGGAATTTTAATAGTAAAATTTTCTTCACGTAGGCTTCCACGGTCTGTGGTATTGTCCAGATGTTCTTTTTTCCGGGATGGACCGTGTGGTGTTGGTTTTGTTTGCAAAGCTTTCGCTCATCGTGCTGTGAGCTTTCTCAGGGCTAGTCAGTAAATGAAGAGCGGATGATAGAGTCAGGGTGTATATACCTTAGGGGTGGAGGGGGGTCTTGGTCGAAGTCTGCCATCCCATTGGCTCGCTGATAGTTGAACCGTCACAGCTCTCTAAAGAGAAGAGGCACTTGAGAACAGCCTTCCTGCAAAACGGATACGACAAAGAAACTATTAAACGGGTAGAACGCAAGAGAAAACTAAAAAAACAAGACAATAAAGAAACCGACAACAAACCCAAAACCCAGACAACCATTCCTTACATCAAAAGTACCTCAGAAAACATCGCCAGGATTCTAAACAACCACGACATCAAGACCACATTCTCCAAAGACAAAACAATAGCTCACATCCTACCGAAACACAAAGGGAAGTTAGGACTACGTACCCCAGGCATCTATAGCGTACCCTGTTCCTGTGGCCGGAACAGGAAGGACCATCGAAAGAAGGTTAAAAGAACACATATCTAGTGTCAAAAACTTCAAGACGGAAAAATCGGCTGTAGCAGAACACTTCTACAACACCACATACCTTTCGAAAACACAACCATACTAGTTCAAGAAAATAATTATCACCTCCGCACCATAAGAGAGGCCATTGAAATTATTAAAGAATCCAATAATTTCAATAAGGAAGACGGTTACAAACTTAGCAAAAACTGGTATCCTGCCATAAAACAAAAGACCAACACATCAACCTACCATCCAAACCCATACAACAATACCGAACACACACGAACCCACCCGAACACAACACAGCCCACGGACTCGACACAAGCGAGCCAATGGGAAGGCAGACTTCGACCGTGACCCCCCCCACCCCTAAGGTATATACACCCTGACTCTATCATCCGCTCTTCAGACAACGAGTTTCCCCAGCAGCTCTATACTATAATACGGTCCTTTCTGACGCGACATTCAAATAAGGTTCGAGTCGGCGAAGAGCTGTCCAATCCCTTTGATCTCACTTGTGGTGTGCCCCAGGGCTCTGTGTTATCACCAGTTCTCTTTTCGATCTACACGGCGGAAACTGTTGGAGCGAAGTACAGCAAGGCCACTATCGCGGCTTACGCCGACGATATAGCAATTTACAGTAGCTCACTGAACGCTAAGATAGCTCTACGACAGGCAGAGGCGGCCTGTAAGAAGATAACTGACAAGCTGGAGAGATTAAATATTACAGTCAATCCCAAGAAGACCGACTGTATTGTATTTTCATTTCAGAAAAACAAGCGCCCTCTACCGACGGTCTATAGAGTGGGGGACAGCGAGAACCATCCGGCCAATCAGATAGTGTATCTGGGCGTCACCCTAGACAGGCACCTGACGTTGTCCCAGCACTGCATGAGAAAGATCAGACAGACTAGGATAAAGTCCTACAGGTTGAACCACCTGCTTACTTCACCGAATTTATCATTACGCCTCAAACTAATGATATACAAGGGGGTCCTCAGACCTGCCCTTCTCTACGGAGCACCTTTGCTCAATAACATATCTCCGACTACCACGAAGAGACTCCAGCAGTTTCAAAACACCATATTAAGGCGTATAGTACGACATACTACACTACAGCGCTCAAAGACAGACATAATTCATGAAACTCTCGGACTACCGACGGAGACAGATTTTATAACACGGAGGCATATCAAATTCTTTGATAGCCTCCAGCACTGCACTAACCCACTATTCAGCACATTGAGACCAGCGAGCCGGCCACAGCGCTGGCAACAGTATGTAAGTTCCCTCAGTATCGAGTGAGGTGCATTATCATTACTCTTAGTTTTAGTTTAGTTTTAAGTCTTAGTTTTAGTTTTTATCATTTTTCAAACAACCAGTGAGCCCCATCACTGGATATCCGATCCTAGTTATACCCCATGACCTCAATCCTTAAACATCCTCAAAACCATCTTAAAATGCACCCGGTGCAGGAAAAGAGTTGTATATATGTACATATACAAATTTATTAATATACGTTAGTATGTAAGTCTGTTTCAGGTGATCACCATTCCAGGGGCTTGGAAAAAAAAAATCCGCTCTTCATTTACTGACTAGCCCTGAGGAAGCTCACAACACGATGAGCGAAAGCTTGGCAAACAAAACCAACACCACACGGTCCATCCCGGAAAAAGAACAATAAATGGACAATAAAATTTTATCTACCTAAGAATACTTTTTTTAGCAATCTGATGCATATACCTTACATCATCTACATAAATTAGCAATTTGTACAACATACAATATGCATATACATCTGTGGGTAAATTTATGATATCTGGTCGAATAAGTATCATGAAAATATACTTTAATTTATAATTACTAGCCTTTCTAAGGTTTAATCATAACATGTTCTTTCTATTCTATAACCTCTTATAACTTAAAGTGTAGAGATTTAAATGAATTGTCATTAAAATGTCCAAATGTTATGGTATATTTATGTTATGATTGTATTATATTCTTCTCCTAATAACGTACTAAGATGGCCTAACTGAGCCGTTAATAGATGCTCACACACACACACACACACACACACACACACACACACACACACATATATATATATATATATATATATATATATATATATATATATATATATATATATATATATATATATATAATAACAGGTGCTCCTTTATTTCAAAACTATCATTTTTGAATTGTTGACATAAATAATTATTTTACTGTATTTATGTTTACTGTCATATAAAGTATGCACATTGACTATATATATATATATATATATATATATATATATATATATATATATATATAATAACAGGTGCTCCTTTATTTCAAAACTATCATTTTTGAATTGTTGACATAAATAATTATTTTACTGTATTTATGTTTACTGTCATATAAAGTATGCACATTGACACTGCCCTCAACTGTGAATAAGTGATTTAGTCGAATTTTGTCAAGTTTGTTGATTGAGGAACTAAGTCCTATCATATTTGTAGTTTTTGCCCTGAAATGGAGTCATACTCTAAACAGTAACTCCATTTATATCCGATGCCTGACTTAGCCCCTTAATCACAACAAGACTAAAACGATACCGCAGGGTGCAAGAAAATTATTTTGTATTATGCTCGACTTAAGCACTCATTCACCGGGGCTGTAGAACACCAATAAGAAATAAAAATCAAAATAATTATTAAATAATGAATGTGTTTGTATTTTTAATTATATTTATGAAGGGTTTCAGACAAAGAATGTCACAAGTTACATATTTGATATTTTAATTACATCTTAATAATATAACACATTGGATAATTTTCATATATATATATATATATATATATATATATATATATATATATATATATATATATATATTTATATTTATGTATGTAAAGTAATTTTTATGGAAAACCTAATACCTAATACCTTCACCGTTTGGAGCGGAAAAAATATTCATAAAAAAATAAATAGAACAATCATAAATATAAACCGATATGGTGAAAAGAATGTTTCTTGTACCTTACTAATGCTTTAGTCATTGGTAATCCTATCGAGTATATGATTCTAGAACAGTGAATCGTTAATGAAGTATCCATACACTGTTATACCCGTATAGTCATATAGTTAGCACTCATATTGTTGTTGGATGAGAAGATTCTAAACATGTCATAATAAGACTTTTGTTATTTCGATTAAAGTAAAAAGGTAATATATATATATATATATATATATAAACCATAACAATGTCTATTCGTCCCTTTTTTCCCAATCTGCTGGTGTTCCTCAAGGTAGTATCCTTGGTCCAATCCTATATACAGTTTATACAGCTGACATCCCAACTCATCCTAATACTATCCTTACCACGTATGCTGATGATGCATGTGTATTATCAGTCAACATCAATCCAGTTATTGCATCCCAAAGCCTCCAATCCCATATCACTGATCTTGAAGAATGGTGTAAAAACTGGAGAATTAAAATAAATTCTCAAAAATCGCATCAAATCACTTTTACCTTACGTCGTAAACCAATGACTTCCTGCCCTACAGTATCCTTTAATAATATCCCTCTGGTGCCTGTAGAACAGATCCGATACTTAGGGTTGCACCTAGACAAACGATTAACCTGGAATCCTCATACAAGACTGAGAAGACAAGAAACCGCACGACGTTTCAGGCTACTTCAACACTTACTAGACAAACGCTCTAAGCTCCCAATTAACTACAAAAGACTGATCTACATGACCATCATACGACCTATTTGGACTTACGGAGTAGAGCTTTGGGGCTCCACTAAGCCATCGAATTCCTCTCGTATCCTATCCTTACAGTCCAAAATCCTTCGTAAAATCCTTAATGCTCCTTATTTTGTTAAGAATAAACTCATCCATAACGACCTTAATGTCCCTTTTGTTGCTGATTTGGCCCGAACCCGGTATCTATCCTTTCATAACTAACTTCATTACCACTCAAACCCTCTAGTTTCAAACCTAGCTTCCTCTTCAATTCCCGATAATCCTCCGAGGCGTCTGAAAAGAAGATGGCCACGTGACCTCCTTACTAGAACTTTGATTTGAGTACTACCAGTGGGTAGTTTCTCCACATTTCATTATCATGTCATTATATATCACTTGACCTATTTACTTGTTGTATTATTGTAATACAGTTGTAGATAGCAATAAATAAATTTAAAAATATATATATTATATGTGTGTGTGTGTATCAGTATGGATACTAATCCTTGGAATGCTACTCCTAAAAAAAAACCATCTTACATTATTTCTTGATTTTATTAATCTGGTAAGAATAGCCGTGTAATGCAAAGCCCGCAATACACAGCGGTAGTTGCGGATAGGTATCGAGCTACCCCTTCTTATTTATATCATACCTGAATGCGGGGGGACTAAATGGGTTTGATGACCTGAAGATTTGTATACAGTTCATAACCTCTGAGTTTGCGACTGTTTGAAACATTACTTCTGTGCTTCTGGTACATTGCTGACAACACGGTATATTTAAGAACTGGTGTATGTATATACTTTCTCTAAAATATAGTTATTCTTAGAATAAAAATATTTATCGAACTTATTTGTTATGTTTAACTTACTTTTCTGTCCTTTCTTTTTCAGTTTTTAATCCGAAATACCTTGTGATTTAATTTAAACATAAGCAGAAATATTTTTTTATAGAATTCTAAACGATCCTGATAAGTTGTTAATTGACATTATGAAATGATTGACAAACCTATTAGATAGATTTTTTATTAACAGTAATAAACTAATTAAGAAGCAATTATCTGAAGTTAATAAATATTAAAATAAATTAACAATTACTAGTGTTGTTTTCGGACATAGATTCGACTTTGATGATATTTTGTAAGTTTGGTAAGACTTTTAAAAGTAATATAAAAATAAAAGCTGAGCAATCAAATAATTATTGCCTTTTCTTTTTTTATACCTTCTTGTCTTAAAATCGAAACAATTGATTATCGAAAATAATATATTTATTTATGTAAGAAAATTATAAAAAAAGTGTTTCCGAAACTTCATAGATTTAAAAAAAAAACTACCACAATTATTTCTTACTACTTTTCACCGTAAATATAAAACAAAATAAGAACACAATAATTATGAAATACTATAAATTTTAAATATTGAGGAATATTTAAATATAATTATCGACATGTCCGTCGTCTAATTATGTGCCGAACACCAGATTATAAAATAAAAAAGTTATTTATAATATTTTATTGAAAATGTGTTTGTTATTCCTACTCGTTTCTATTTTCATCACTCTAACTCGCAGTGTGAGACACCTTTTTGTACAATGCATCTTGTTTTAAATTTTTTACACGCTAGTGTGTTTTTATGTGCCAGTTAATATTGTTTCAACTATAAATGTATTTTCTCATATTTATCAGTTTTATAACATATATCACATAAAAATTATTTATCGTTAAACAAAAACAGGAAATGATTACTATAATGAATAATATAGAAATTAGTTTATTCAGTCTGTTTATGTTAATTACAATATGTGGTTATAATACTGACTAATTTTCTAATTTCTAAGTGGTATTGATGCAATATTAAAATTCAAAGGTGTAAAGAGCATATGAAAAAACAATACGGCAACAGAAATGAGGCATAATTACAGAATATGCATTGGGTTGTAAGTGAGCCCTAACGGAACCTAAAACAAAAATTAGGTGAAAGGGGAATAGGCTTTATTGTCATTAACATTTACGATTCCATTAAAAAGTGCTTTTTAATGAAGAGCCCTCATCACAACATCGCATTTGCCCATATTATACCGGAGTAAATACTATCTTGACCCAATTATAGCTCAACAGCCTTTTTCACTTAGTTTTCACTATTATACGCCGATTCAGAACTTTTTCAACAATAATATTTTGTAAATTTAATATTATCAAGACCGAAATTAGATTATCATATATAGTGGTTTATGAATAATTAATATCTTCAAAATTGTTAAGGATATTAAGTGTCGGAAATATTAATCAGGTCAAAAAGAGCTGAAAAATGTATATACAAATTATTGTCGAGATAAAATTATGATGTTTTTAAATTACTGATATACTTGGTTTGATAGATTATGTTGTAGAAATTTAAGTATTTAATTATTTATTATGTAGCTGGAATTTTAAAATAAAAAAGTTTAGTAGTTTTTTTTGTTAACTAGAGGAAAATAAATCTTAAATATATTTAAATGAATAACATATGGATATATTCTTCCAAATATTTATTTATGTATATTGCTCCTTCAAAAGAACAACATAATTCGAAAAATAACACTTTTGAGTTAAGCCTTCAGAAGCAATTGCATTGGTTGCCTTCTAATTTGGGAATGACGTATCTGCCATTCTATTTCCAACATTTAATAAAAAATAAAGTCATATTTTGATCTATTTCATTTTTGAATCTGAAGTATTGCGGGAATAATGACGTAAGTTCAAACAAAAGAAGTTTATGTTTAAAAAAATATATATTTAATAAAATATTGTCAATGCCATCATTCAATAAGAATGCTTTGCTTTACCAATATCCAAATTTTATTTTTTTATCATTTTAATTTGTTTATTTATTATTTAATTTTCATTTGCACCTGCGCAATTGCGCATCTAGCAAATTTGATCGAATTGTTGGAAAAAATTATCAATAGTTGAGTAGGTTTCTTGGCCAATGTTTTTTTAATCTTTCTTATCAAGTCCAGGTAACGGGGAGTAGGAAAGCGGAAGAACGAGTGGGTTTGGGTGATATTGTGTCGATGAGTGGAATGTTATGTATTTTTGTATTTGTTTGTACCGTCTAGTCAGTTCTTGTCTTTTTAATTTTGTATGTACGTTCCATGTCCAGGCTTACATGGAATGTACCAGGTATAGTCCGAGATAACGAACATAATTTTTGGAAGGTACTTCGTCGTTGTCAATTTTGACTGCTGGACACGAAGCTTTGCGTAGAGAGAAGCTTACGTTGCTCGATTTTGAGGCGTTTATTCTAAATTGCCATTTATAGAACCACTTTTCTAAATCAAATAAATGATTTTAAAGTGCTATAGATGCTAGGTTTGGGTCTCTGTGAGAAGAAATAATGGTTGTATCGTCTGCGAAGGTATGTGCAAGGGTGCTCTGGAATATCTGATGTGTAAACAGAATAGAGAATGGGGCTTAAAACACCACCTCGCTGTACACCCCTGTATTGAGGAATGAAGGAGGAAATCGAAGAGTCAACGGAAGTAAAGAAGAATCTGTCTTGGAAATAAGATTGAAGAATTAAAAAGTTTGTAGGAGGTAAGAGAGGTTTTATTTTCCACTGAAGACCCTTGTGTCAGAAGCTATCAAATGTTTTTTCAATGTCAAGAAAAATCGCAGAGCAATATTCTTTTTTATTTATTTATTTTAATTTCGACAAGGCATGGAACTTTTAAATACGACTTTGGAAAAATTAGGTTTTTTGAGTTATGATATTGTTATTTTTCAGAAAAATAAACATGAATTTCTATGTCTAAAGTATTAAAACAATTGTTGCATAATACCTATAGCACATTCGCCTAAGATTTAAGATTTTTCCTAAATCTAATAACATATTAGAATATATATCTTTGACTTATAATTAGGCATCATTTAAAAATCCTTTTGTGTAGGTAAACGTTGATGACTTGGGTATCATTCGTCGCTCATTAATTGCTATGAAACCTGCATTCGCAGACATTAAGCAGCTAAGGAGCTTAGGTTAGTAATGAAAGAACAAAAAACAAAACATATGCATGCAGGTGGACCTAACACTCCAGGGGAGTGTTATTACACGTAGGAGATTAGGGAGGCTTAATAAGAAGGCAAGGCTCTAGAAAAGGGCTATAAAGCCATTATAATATTATTATACTTATGAATCAGAATTTATTATTAGAGCTATCAATATAATATTCATTTTTAATGTTCTGTTTTTTTGGAAAATGGAAATCAAAAAGGGAATCCAAATGTCTTGCATTCCTAAAGGATTAATAATGTATCTACTGCGTCATGCTTTAAGGAAGGGGATATTATTCAATCAATGAGAGAGAATACTGGCTAACAACCTTTTTTATGGTCAACAGCGAAATCCCCGCCCTTTTTTAATTGGGAAAACTCATTTCCTTTCATTTAAGTCAGCCGCTTTGAAAAATACCGATCCTGGTAAGTCGAGCTTTCATTTTATTTATTTATTTTCTTTTTACCGATCGGCTCCGTTTCCCCTCCCCACCCCTTGTATTTCCCGAGGCTCATAAACTAAGAATAAAAAAAGGGTTCACTGCGAAGATAAAATCGGCAGAACTGAGAACTAACTCTGGGAATTGATAATTATGTTAACCTTGAAACTTGTATTCCTTTTACAACGTGGCTGAAAAAGATCATTACTAGAATACAGAAAAAACCTATTCATAATTAAATAATTATGTTAAAATATAAAGTTTCTGATTCAGTTTTTTTTTTTTAATACGCTACAAATACCTGTTATTGAATGAATTTTAAATAGAACGGATAGATTTACTTATCTGGGATGTATAATAAATGAAAACTGGGATCACTCAAATGAAATCAGGACTCGTATTCAGAAGCCTTTAACCAACTCGGAAATTTGCTAAGGGACCAAAATTTGAACCTGCGGATTCACTCCTAGTACTCAAATGCTACACGTGTTCTCAGTGTTATCATACGCAATCATTCGAGATGCGGTATTATCGGGGTATTCTCAAAGGTTCATGGGTGTTCCAACCAAAGTATACTACAACGAATACTGAAGCTTCCCGAGATATTTAACGGCATCAAAAGATTCAAAAAACCTGCTACAGTTAATCAAGCAGGAGAGGATTGGAGGAAAAAGAGTTCCGGGTCGTAGGCTTCGTTCCTAGTTGTAAAATCTTAGGCAATAATCAGACTAATTTTATGCAGCGGTGTGTAAAATAAGATGTGCTCTTATAGTTTTCCACACCCAAAGGGGAAATATACTTTTAGAAGAACAATTTTCACTTCTAACGAGCTGCAATTTTGTTATTGTTTTATGAGAAGAACAAAACGATCGCAGCCAGGGCAAAGTTCTATAAGTATTTTGGCTTTTCCAAATATTTTTGGAAGCTTCCTCGATCATCTCTAGCATCTTCACATTAAAAAATATTGAGTTAGGGAGATAATTGATAATCTGAATGTGAATTATGTAGATGGCGATGAAGATTTTTTAATTAACGTGTTTATTTACTTGTTATTTTTCGTTTCTATAAGTTCTCGCCAAATATCTCGGTCGAGCCAGTCAGTCTCCTTCTCCACAACCCCTCACTGCCATGTTCTCCTCCACATCCTGCAACCGTTTTTCCTCTCTCTCTCTCTCCTTTCTGTAGGGCAATAATCAAAGATTGTTTTTTCCATCATCCCTCTTCCACTCTTTTGCTATATACTATTTTAATATTTTAATCCTTGTTTCTATTATGTAGGAGCTCGTTATTTCCAGCTCTATCAGTTGCCTTGTTGTACTGTTAGGGACGTGTTGAATTCTGTCGTTGAATTCTGTCTTTTGAAAAAAAAAGATCTTATTTTTTTAATGATAATTGTTGACCTTGATGATATATGTGGAAGAAATTGGTCCGGGTAGAGGTCACAATGAATTTCTCGTATAATTTGAGAAAAACTTTATTGATAGCCAACGTTTCGACCTACTTTGTAGGTCTTCTTCAGGGCTATATGCAAAATACAGACAATATAAGAAAATGGTACAATTATATTAAAACATATTAAACAAAAGTAAGGTGAATACAGGCAATAATAATGATAAAGGTGTACAGTAAGGTAATTATGAAGATTAAAATATATGAGTGTGTACTATAAACAACGAAGTGCCATAAAGGTTGTAACCCACATCATGAAAAAAATAATAATAAAACAGAAAGTGTTGAAAGGTAAAAAAATAAGGTAATACAGATAAAAAATAAAAACTGAATATAAAATAAGAATGTGAAATGATAAAAACCTTATGGGTAAATGTAGAAAATGATAAGAATTACGAATTATAAATTGTAGGTAATAAAAAAGTAAGAAATAAAAATTGTAAAATTATAAAACTCTAGAAACCAAATTATATAAAATAAAAATGAAAATAAAAAATTTAGAAAATACAGTATTAATATTGATAGATAAAAATATTTTATACAAGTGTAAAGAATATTAATTGCATAAGAGAAAATGTAAGAAGAGACCTTATATAAGTATAAATAATATCAATTGCATAAAAAAATAGGTATGTTTTAAGTAAAATAAGTGATAATACAATCAGGCTATATTGAACTAAAATACATATAAAAACGGCAAGGATATGTGGAAGAGTAAAGATAAAAATATTGAGTGAAGTTGGACCCAGATGGATGTCATAAAATGATATTTAGGGTGGGAAATATATAACTAAACAAATAAACGCCTTACAGTAATAGTGAGCTTGGAAGTAGTGATAATAACGGTATGATAGGATTATACTCAAGATAAGTTTTAACTCTTCTAATGATATATCCATTCAACCATTTTCAAATCAATTAATTGGTATTTAATCACGATTCGTTATTTAATCTGACTAATGACTAATTAAAAATAGTTTCCAATATGGTTAATGTAATATAATCAAGAATTTGACTACATGGTCGAAACCAGAAGAAACACCTGATGACCTAATTAAAAATATTGGCCGTGGCAATTTAAGAGAGTATGGTTAATGTATTTTAATCAGTTCGTATTCACTTTGAGAATTTACTAGTCGGACCATTAGCCTAGTGTCATTTGTTTTACAACCCTGGAATTAGCAATAAATTGAGTTTTATCAGCATCATCTACAGCTCTATTGTGTTTGTGGAGTTCGTACAAAACTATATTTTGAAAATCCTAGGCATTCGAGGAGAGAATGTACTAACTATTGGACCATACTGAATAATGATGACAGCCGGTGGAGATACAATGAATGGAAACTTGGGAAGTATGAGCGGTGACAGGTTGGGAATGCCCGCCCCTCAGCGGCCTAGCTCCTGAATTTACCTGTCACATTGTCCGGATAGCAGAGTCCAAAACGGACATCGTTATCCTCTTGTTTCCTGAATATATTTAGTCCTGTTCTCGAAAGGCTTCTCCTGCGCTTGTAACTATTCCCAGTATCCATTCTACAGACCTATTTCACATGCTCGCCTCAATGGAAACAGTCTAATTTCAATCGAAATTAGTTTTTTTTTTTCAGCAGACCTTAGTACTATTTCTCCACTAGTAGGGATATTAACATATTAAGAGATATGAGAATTCTATTTTGTTTTCCATAAATTAATATATAGACTTAAAAAATTAATATTATGTATTCAATCAGCTTAATTTTTTTTTACGATATACGTAATATGGAATGCGTCTGTTTCAGCTGTTTGTATTTTCTCATCATCCACATCTCCTTCATTCTTATCCCGTGTTATGTTTTCGTTCCTAGGCCTAAATTGTGCCTGTTTTTCTTTTTGTTAAAGAACGGAGCATTCTAAAGTTTTCTTATGTAAAGAACGTTCTTAATACAATTCGGAGTGACCTCGAACTATTCAATGTCCTTTTCTGTCTCATCGTGTCTCAAATTAGTTATTTATATAAATATACAGGAAATGTGTATAACTACTATAAAAAATTAATATTATATATTAATAAAGGGATAGACATTAATGGTAACAAACTGTCAAATCTGAGATTCGCTGATGATGTACTTCTCATTTCACACTCACCATCTGAACTGAAGAAAATGCTAGAAGAGCTAGTCCTAGTAGGAAATGAGGCTGGGCTGGAGATAAATTTTAACAAAACAGTCTTGATGACAAATGTCGAAAAAGAAGAAATATTTCTCGGTACCAGCAAACTCCAATGGGTTAAAGAAACAATCTATCTAGGGCAACTCATATCATTTGCAGATAAATCCAAGAAAGAGGTGAATAGAAGGAATAAAATAGGATGGTCCAAATTTCGGTCAGACAAAAATATTTTTAAAAGCAACATGGCCATAGATCACAAGAGAAAAGTTTTTTATACTTGCATCATTCCCTCTTTAACTTATGGATGCCAAACTTGGAGCCCAAAATAATGATATATCTAAATCCCTAGCAACCACTCAGCGTGCAATGGAGCGAAGTATGTTAAGGAAAAGTAGAAGGGAGAAAATAAAGAAGACAGAACTACGGAAGCTGACTGGTACGCGCGATATTCTCAAGGCAGTATCTGATCTTAAATGGCAGTGGGCTGGACACATTGCAAGAATGGCATCAACACATTGGGCTAAGGCAACAACGGATTGATATTCAATACACCTCACTAGGAGAAGAGGGAGACCAGCTACGAGATGGCGGGACGACATACAAAACTTTTAGGAGTATTATTTTTTTTTATTTTTATTTTATTTTTTTAAATATTTTGTTTTATTTTATTTTAAAATATGTACAAATTTAAAAACATTGGTGGGATAATCCCTTACAATGAAAATGAGTTCACATTACAACGGTTACTGATTAATATGTTTTTGTTGTTGGTAAAATTTAAAAAAACCAACAGAAAAGAGAGTACATAGGATTTACTTAAGACAAAATTTATGTATAATATAATACAAAATGCATATTATTTATAATAGTATGTGTTTTGTTCGTTTGTGTCTGTATTTTTGTGTTGTTGTTTTTGTATAATTTCCTATTTCTTGTATGAGTGTGTTGTCTGAAAGTTGGCATGAGTTGAAGAATCTGAGGGTTTGTTGGTGTATGAATTTTTGTATTGTTGGGATGTCCAGTTCTTTGTGCATTTTGGTGATTTTAGTATATATTGGATATTTTTTTATGATTCTTAGACATTTGTTTTGAAAGATCTGTATTTTGTTAATGTGTGTTTTGCTAGCTAAACTCCAGACTGGGCATGCGTAAGTTATCATGGGCCTAATGACTCCCTTATATAATATTTTTTTCAGATAATTTTGACTTTTTGTTAAAGTATGGATACATTTTGTATAATATTCTGCGGGCGCTATTCAGTTTATTATTGATATGATTGTTGAATAGTAGTTTGCGGTCTAGAGAAATTCCTAAATATTTAATATGGTTTGATATAGGTATTGAGATATTGTTAAGTAGTATGGTAGAGGGGAATATAGGTCTTCGTTTTGTGAAAATTATAGCTTCGGTTTTGTCAGTATTTGTATTGAGTCCCCATTTTTTCAGATATTTGTTAATTTTGCGAAATGCTTCCTGTAGTCTTTTAGTTATTGCAGTTATCTTATACGATGATGACAGTATTGCTGTATCATCAGCGAACAGTGCGATATCTACATTATTGATTTTTGGGATGTCATTAATAAACAAATCAAATAATATAGGGCTGAGACAGGAACCTTGCGGTAGACCCGCGTTTGTGTATCTATTTGTTGAGTGGCTATTGTTTGATGAAATAAAGAATGTTCTGTTAGTTAAGAATGAGTATATTGTTAGAATTAAGTATCTTGGGATATTGTATTGTATTAATTTGTAGATGAGGAATTGAGGAGAAATTCTGTCGAATGCTTTTTCTATGTCAATGAGGATCATGCCTGTATGTTTTCTTAGGTTGAAATTTTTAGTGATTATGTCAACCACTCTCGCCTATTGGCCGGTTGTAGAGTGAAAGTGCCGAAAGCTAAATTGTTCATTTATTAATATATTGTTATCAGTTTTGTGCTGGACCAGTCGATATTTTTTTTTTTTTCGTACAATTTAGAGAGGATGTTTAGTAAGCTAATGGGTCTGTAATTGGATGAAATTTCAGGGTCTTTATGTGGTTTGGGAATGGCTATCACTTTTGCTCTTTTCCAAATATTCGGGAAATAATTTAATCTGAGACAGGTATTGAAGATTTGTAGGAGTATTATGGCACCGTTCTGCTTGGAACAGACGTAGCTGGGGTAAATTGGGAGAGGCTTATGCCCAAAGAAGGACCTCTTTTTATCTTTTTGAACAACTTGGACATTTCGACTAAGAATCTCAATACTAAGTTTAGAAATGAACTAATTCGAAATATCAGTCAAAATATATTTTTAAAATCAAAATATATTTTCTTAAATCCGCCAATCACAGACCTGGACACAATGAATAGCCAATAGAAACGCTGAATATGTCTTACTAACGATTTGATTCTAGTCACCAGACTGGCTAATATCCCAGACAAAAGGGACTGCCCAGACCGGCCTTAACCAAAGGCAATCCCTGCAGCCAAATTACTCTAAGCTTAATTAACTATTTAATATTCGGCTTATTGGTAGCGATAGTGGCCTCTTTTATGACCTGACCACTCCCCGCGGCTTTAATACACTGCTAATATCGTTCTCTGGGGTCCATTACCCCTCCCCCCACCTCCCTCTTGGTGGCTCTTCTAATAATTGCTTAGCGAGGTCTCGGCCCTTCTCTGACTAGTTTCTTGGATTTTCTGCTGACCCGTTCGAAGAAACATTTAGAATGCCGCTCAAGAAATCAGAACAATTGGCGATAATTAAAGTGAATTAGTCCAACGATTAAAATAAATTCTCCATTGAATACATAGGTATTTCTAGAAACCCGAGCTTCGTATACCACCTTTCGCAAACAAAGCAGTTATTTTTTCCAGGTATAAACAGGATAGGGATTTTTAACGAGTACCTGATACCACACTGGATTCGGGACGCCATTTTACGTCCTCTCCAAAGGATGGCATAACTACGGATTTTTTACTTAGAAAAAAAAGAAATAGCCACCTACCAAGCAGCGTCCCCGCGTTCATGGACATAGTAGGTTGTTATGCTAACCTCTACACACAATTGACATTAAAGTAGGAAATGCCGATCTTGGTATTGGTATCGGTTTTATATTAAATAAGTCACTTCCGCTTCTATTGAGAGGGTAATTGCTTTTTCTTCTCCATTTTACGATGACTGCCCTGGGATCGACCAATTAATAAACATTTAATGCTGCACCGACGACATTTTTACGATTTTGAAAAGTTGTAAATTCAGGAGCGAGCGATGCCTCCATGGAATGTCCTGAAATTTGATTATGTCCATGAAAAGTGAGATAGCCGGATTAACAACCAAATTCCATCCTTCATATCCCTCTCAACCGTTCCTTATACTTCATGTTATAAAAACAATATATGTATCTATGAAACAAGATACATACCATTATCTTTGAATCACAGACTAGGTTTTACAATATCCCCCCTAATGACCAACAACTCTTCTCAGATAGCATCCTTAACAGTTTATTATCCCTTCCGATCAACTAAAATACGGACAAACAATACCTATCTCTCACACACTCCCAAATAGTCAATTTATGAAAACATCCTTATGCTATATTACAGTTTTGCAATCCTAGCAAATTTCAAGAATATTTAAATTCATTCATTACTTGATAATTGAACTCCACCGATTTTTCTATGAGACTATATTTACCATCTTCTATCAATATTGGCTTTTGAAATATTATGAACCAATGTATAAGTTAGTTATAGATTAATATTTTCGGTTTACATTTTCATCTTAATTTTTAATTACTTAGTGACAACTTAACAATATTCTTCGGACATGTTTTTTTTCTCTCAACGTAGCTTTAAAGTGCAACGTTTAGTATTTAAGAATTCAAATTAAGCTTAAGAGGATTGAAATACAATTTGTGGAATCAATGAATGCAACTGAAAATGATTAAATACAAAAATTTAAAAAAATACTGTTATCTAATCTATACGGATAACCCGTGTTGTAAATGTTATAAGTAGAGCCCCCGGATTCATATGCAATTGCATATTTTTTCTGATTTAGTATATTAATAACATGAGTTTATCTTTACGAAACAGAATTGTTATCTTTTGGTTCAAAATTTTTAATAATATTTAAGATATATCTCTTTGGTTCAAGACATATGTGTTTTGTTTCAAGCACTGTGGCATTTTGTCTTCACTATAAAACTATAAATAACTATAAACTTTCTGAGTTCCACGAAGAAGGAAATCTGTAGAAGGTGGAGATACAAACCGTGGGAATGAAGGTGATAAACACAGCTGTTGTTTGTAAATCGATCTCTTCTTCAACCTGGCCCTTACTGTTGACAAGTCCCTGCACTTCTCCATCTTAACAGCTTCCATTCCGATAAAACTGTTTCAATCAAAAGTTTTTCCATCCCCTGTTTCACAACCAGTGACTTTGCGAACCAGCTTTCATCTCGGAAATTCGTTAATACAAGCTGCAGCTGGTTGGAATAGTCCTATGTTAGCCTCATGCAAACACCATCGGGGTCCCATACGAGCTATCCCGGTTTCATCGCTTTAAACAAATAATGCCAATTATAAGTTGAGTCGTATCAAATGTAGGTTAACATCCTAAAGTAGGAAGAAGGAGTTCGAAACTGAAGTAATATTATTTCCTCAAGAAGTTTGAAATTCACCCCGCGTATCTTTCTTTATGCCTTGAGCAGACCTCCTTGTATACTAATTAATGCACGAAGATAGGAAATGTGGAACTATATAGAACCACGAGAAGGAATACCTTATTAAGCCCGTAATTAAAAAATCACGAAAAAAAAAACGATTATAATTATATAGCTTCCATAAATCACATTGGCATCGATTTGAAACAGATTAAACGCAAAGATCAACAATTGTATTTAATATATTTTGTATAAAGGAATAAATGATGGAAATCGTAACTTTTGCGATCATTAGTAATTCAATTGTAGTTGGAGAAAAGACGTACTATTTCGTCAACAAAATTTGTAAACTTGAAACTATCAATGAGGAAGGCTAGAATTTCACCTTCCTTACAGCTAAAATAAAAAAAGTTTCGCTGTAGTGAAGTTCAAAAGCAACAATGAGGTACAGTAAAATACTCTCTCTCTCTCTCTCTCTCTCTCTCTCTCTCTCTCTCTCTCTCTCTCTCTCTCTCTCTCTCTCTCTCTCTCTCTCTCTCTCTCTCTCTCTCTCTCTCTCTCTCTCTCCCCCCCTCTCTCTCTCTCTCTCTCTCTCTCTATATATATATATATATATATATATATATATATATATATATATATATATATATATATATGTAGTGTTACGGTCAGAGAGAGAAAGACGGGCTGGAGGGATTAATACGGATTAGAAGGATGTGGATGATTCCTTCCTGATCCGGATGATCCCGCACGTCTAAATGTCCGACCTATATAATATATAAATACCCTCCACTGCTAACTATGGGTCGATATTTGCCTAATGTGGTCTTCAACCATCAGGGAGACTGGGACCAGTATCTTCACCTATTCCTGCTAGCCTACCGCAGTTCGGTCAATGAAACAACGGGGCAGACCCGCGCAAATGTGGTGTTCGGCAGAGAACTTCGTTTGCCTTTTGAACGGAAAGTCGGGTTCAAGCCTGACGAGGAAGTTGTCGGAGAAGAGTACGCCACAAATCTACGGAAGCGAATGGATAATATTCACGAGAAGGTTCGCACAAACATCAAGGGATCAAGTGACAGAATGAAGGAGCTTTACGATATCAGGGCGGAGAATGATGGCTTCCAACCTGGAAACTTGGTCTGGCTATATGATTTTCGAAGAAGGCGAGGCTACTCACCTTAACTCCAGAATTCCTGGGACTCTGGAAGGACTCCAGAAATAAATCGCTAGAAAAGTCGCGTTACCGTAACCGTACCAGATAGAAAATTACAATAAAAAAATGATCCAAATAATATTTGTGTTATTGGATAAACTGTGCTTTAAATTGACATAAAATGGAACCGTTTTTAAACTATAGTTAAATCTACGTAAAATTAATCAAAAAAAGCTATCCTATCGCCCAATATACCCTGTAATTTCCTTTATCCTTCCAACAAGCCCTAAAAGGGTGATTCCTGGGAGAATAACATTGGCAATAAAGAAGTCCCTTCACTATTCCGCTCTTGAAAAAAGTCCATTAACTGGCTGGAATGAAAACAACAAGTTACAGTGGTTAGAAGGCCCTTATACCTGAATGTCGTTCCGACTTGAGGCCTTGACCCCAACACCTGATCGGATTAGAGTAAGGGAATAAGTGGCCAAAAAAAAACTCGAATCTCGATTTAGATTCTTCCAAAAATATAAATTCTTGAACTAAATAAAAAACTTAGGTAACGAAAGAATAATAAAATTACTGTAAACAGAAATGAAAAAAAACTTGTTTCCGATAGGGATTTGAACCCAGAACCTTCGGGATAGTAACTTAGTACTCTTCACACTGAACTACCCCAATGTAAACATTATTAATGTATAAATATATACAGTTTTTGTTCTGTTCGTTTACTGTTCTTTATAAAAAAAGTGTTTTTCAGAGATTTCATCTTTGTTTATTTATAATCTAAAATCAGTTACATATTTTGAAACGTTGTAGACTTTAAGCCTTTTTTTACCGCCTTTCTAGATTAGTAAGTGACCTGTTTTGCTTTATCAGTAATATTTTAAAGGCTTTAATTCACCAATCAATTGAGCATTAGTCTCAATTAGGGAATACAAATCTAGAAAACACCTCGGACGTATATAAAGCCTGTTTTACATTTGTTCACTCGCCCTCTGTTAGACAAATGCACAAGAGACAAATAATGGACTAAACTTTCAAATAACGTGATGCCAAAGAATTCTGGGTGAGTAAAATTAGTAAAATATTTGGATGTGTAATATTCTTCGATAATTAACAACTGGCACATCTATAAATATTATTTTTTAATTCAATAGCCGGACATATTGAGAAACATCGCCTAATTTTTTTAAGGCATTTCTAAGTGATGAAAAAAAAGTGTGGCAAGAGCAAAATGAGAGCTTAGGGTAGATTGAGAATATCTTGAATGAAGAAGCAAGGTCGTTTCTAAATATTAAAAAAAGTACTAATCAAAGGAAGTGGTCTCGACTAGTTGTGAATAAGGAAGCTTAAATGACATCGTTTTCACAAAGATAGTATATTGGAGTTGTATCAGCAGTATGATATAAATGTGAGATTATTGAAAAGTAAAAAAGAGACCTTACATAAATGTTAAGACCGTGGAAACATTCCAACGCAAATCCTTAAGTCTCCAAACTAAAACAGAAATAGAAATTATCTGTCCAATATTTCGCCCATTCAGGCATCCTCAGCAAAACAAAACATGACTAATGCACCCAAGAAACATCTCACCACCTCGAAGGCTCAAATGCAACTAATAAATATGAGAGTTGTATGAATTCCTTTGTTAATTTACGTTAGATGGCGGTCCGACACAAGGCTTAGAGTGTGAAGGGGTAGAAACAAAATACCAATAATAATAAATAACTATAGAATACTGCAACTTCGCAAAATTAATTTTATAAAAGCAGGATTAGTAACTTTTTATAAATTTAAATTTTGGTAATTGATCAAGAAAAATAATAATAAATAATCTCTTCTTAAAATATGTGGAATAATGCTAACAGTTTTAGAATATAAATAAAGAACCGTTAATAAAACAGATTAATATAAAAAATCTGAAGAAATACTTTTGATTTATCATTTTAATAACCTTGGTTATCGACCAAGGGTTAAGTTAACCACTGCCTTCTAATATTTGAGGTTTTCCGTTCCAATAGACATACATTCCCATTTTATGTTTATTGAATTAGAAAAAAAAATTCACCTGTCTGCTCAACTCCGGCACAAAATGTTTTCTACTCAGCTTAAATATATAAATGAATCATGAACTTCTACAAAATTGTATTTATGGTTGAAATTCAATTTCAACACATCATAACCGATATATCTTATTATTGAGAAGTAGACTCCAAAAATGCGTTTCTTCCATAGAATAGTTTATGGTTTTTGCGTTGAATAAAGAATACCATCCAAAGTTTGTAACTTTCGGACTACAAATTCAAAATGTTGAATGTAGTTCAGTTTGAATTATTTTACATAAAATAGATATAATTAACACCTTAATTAAGTAGGCCATAGTTTGGGTCTACAGTTTTCAGTGATGTATTTTTAGAGATTAATTGTTGTCATTTATTATGAAAATTGTTTTCCATCTGATTGAACTCATTTTTATTAAAACTTATGAAACCATCGTAATTTATTACTTGTTACAAAAGATAACAACAACACTTTACTTAGTTGAGATTTATTTAGATAAAACATCCAACACTGTAGAATTGTTCATAATGCTCATTATGCTTGTAATCTCGTGGTGTATTCATGAAGGATAAACGTATAAATATCAACTCTATTTCATTTATAATATCATGTATTTTTATTCTTTGTTGATTTTTGATATGATTCAAAATAATATACAGAGAAATCCTCTAATACTCAATGTACAAATAAATAATCCTAAACCTTTACTGAGTGCACAATACCTAACATTAAACTTAATAACGAAACAAATAGCATACATGAAGTAACCAATATTGAAAATAAAAAAACTAAATATAAAAGATTAACTTACAGAATATTTCTTATTTACAATTACTTGCGCAAGGGTCTTAACTAACAAACAATCTGGGCCCAGAACCAAGACAACATGCTTATAAAAACAAACTTGTAAACGACGCCGTTTCATTTTCACTTTTTACTCTAAAGTACAATTCACTAAACTAACTCAGACAGTAACTCTACTGATATCTAATGAGTCAGTGAGAGGCGCGCAGCATCATTAGAACGTGAATAAACTAAAATATAATAAAGAATGTGTTACCGTTTTCCACTATGATTCTTCTCTCAGAATAATCACTTTTCGATAAAAAACACAGAATAATATAAAAATTATGACATTTAAGGAAAATAAACTCTTTATTATTAATAAAAAAAATAAAAAAATGGAATCAGGAAATATGTAAATGTTGAATTGCAATACACAATATCCTTTCTAGATACATTTTTGCATATATCTCACCATCCATTATCACTTATTCACGGCTGTATAAAAATACTCTGGAATGAAAGAGAACAATTTAAAGGGTGAGAAATCAATGGTAGGCAGGTAGAGAGACAATTCCGAAAACAAGCAATTTACATTCTCATTATGCGCCGGGCCCCGAGTTCAGAGCCGACAGTAGAATCTCCTCTTTCTTCGCCCCCCTCCCCATCAGCCAGTTTAACGTCTGACAAACGATTTTAAAATGTCCCTCCCATCAGAATTCAAATTTTATTCCTTTCACCGATCAAAAAAGTGACCATTTGTCACATTAAGTGACCTTAATAAATTCACTCTGTAATGTTTCTCAATTTTTGACCAAATTTTTGCTAAGCTTATAAATAGTTGTAATGAAGTTCCGTTTAAAAACCGGTTTAACTACTATATTGTTTATAATTCTAGATGTATGACTCACGTTCAATATATTTTAGTAATATTTTTAAATATTTATGTTTTAAAGAGAAAAGATTTGATCACCGGTGCAGTGCTCTAAACCACTGAGCTACCAGGGGTCGTATCTGAGTCAGAAAAATCCGTTCTCCTATAAGTATAAAAATCCTATAAGTCAATAAGATCCTAATTAAACTAATGTTCAATGAACTTTCTTCCCCGTGTATACATCGCAAAAATGGCGAGAACATGGGGATATAGGATCGGTGAAGAGAACGGATTTGTCTGACCTGGATACAACCCCCGGTAGCTCCCCTTAATACGTATATCGTACTCCATTCATGAGCGCCGGTTTTAACAAATCTTCATAATATTTTGCCCTAATCTTAGGAATAGTAGATGGCGAAGCCTGTACGATTTTCTTCATAGGGATATTAGTTTACAATAGCAGTGTGAGGATAATGTCATATCTTGTTTGATTCCTATTTCGTCAAATGTCGATATAAGCAGTACAGGTCCCATAGCTTATGGAATAAGCTACCGTAAGTATCTATTACCTGATACGTACATTTTTGAACCACCTGAAGGTTTAAAAATATTTTTAATATATCATAATATTGAGCATGTATAAAGATTCAGTTAAATTAACCTTAAATTGGGGAGCGGACTGGGGCTCCTTCTGGTCTCTGACCAACTTTTCAGTTGAGCACGTTTTTTCTCACTACGTGCCCAGTAGGCCTCGGATAAATTGTCAAATCCCCATTTTTGTCCTCCGAAATCCCCAATACATACTAGTTGTAAGCCTATCTCAATGATTTAAAACAATATACTTCTATAAATTCAAATTTTCTAATTAACTGTGATTAAGTTATTTTATTATTTATTAAAATTCCCTGTTCATATAATTTTTATTATTAAGTAGTTGTAACAACCCCCGATGATATGGTATCATCTCACTGATTATGTTATTTGAACTACTACGGCTAATTTCATTGTTGTTTAGTCTCGGAATTTTTAAATAATTGCCTGAGACAGATGTACTTTATACCTCTTAAAGTATAAGTATTTCTACTCTACACTACTACTACACTCAACTTTTATGGCACTTTATAAGTAGAAAAATATTTAGAGAAGTGCTAATTACAACAAAATAAAGTAATCATAGTGTAAACCTCTTTAAAAAACTCTACAACAGACTATATAAGAGACCAAACATGTAATTTGTGAGAACTAATATATATTCAGAAGCGGACTACAAAAATTCCGACAAAATATTTTTACCTATGAGAAAGGACTTGGTTTGAATATAAAGAAGACTGAACGCGTGCATACATTAAAAATTTACTATAAATATCAATAAGCGATAAAATAAAAAAAATGGACCTAAAGAAATATTAGAGATCTATCGACAGGACTGGTTTTTGAAATTTTCTTGCCGAACATTGGAGAACTATTAAATAAATTAAAAAGAGCCACTATATTCTCTACGGTCGATTTAACATCGGGGTTTTATCAAATTTAAATGGATTAAGAATCTATATCAATAACGGCTTTCAGCGCTGACAATGGATATTTCGTATTTTTACGCCTACCATTCGGATTACATATTGGGCCCCATCGTTTCAACGAACCATAGACATGGTGATTGCCAATACAAGTCATGCAATGGTATATATTAATGATATAAAAATTTACTAAAAAAAATTCTTTCTTGATCTATGTGTTCGTGACGTTTTAGTTTTTTATTAATCATCATTTTTGTATAATACATTATGAGTATTACTTTTTATTTTATCAATATATGTTTCAATTATTTTCACGATCTGTACTACCTTCATTGTCCCATACCCTAATTTCATGTATAAGTGCAATTCCATTCATTTTAATACAATCAGTTGGTTACTATTTCCATTTACCATAAGCATTTTTTTTTAATCAGTAAAACGTAAATTTAGTAAAATCTAACTGTCTTTTCTACTCCCTAATGAGGGACACCAATTCAATAAATTCAAAAAGTAAAAATAAATTGATTCAGGATCTTAACATTGATTTTATTGTAGGAAGTATATTACAGATACGTTTATATTGTTAACATCGTTAATAATTCCGACATGTTAAATTAAATTCACACTATGTTGTTCAAATGAATCGGATATTATGATTTTTGTAATCGACAAGGACAAATAATGAGCACTTCTATATAAATAGTTTTATTTTACAGTTGACAATTGGTAAATAGAAACCGAAAATCGAATAGATACTCAGTTCAGGGAACAAATAATAAATAGCGAACAACGAATAAATGAATGATGAACTCTTGTCTTATTGGAATAACTGATAAAATCATCTATTATTTAAGTCGTTTAAGTAAAGGATGAATATACCAACCCTCATTCGTCATTAAAATATAATTTTACCAAATCATGTCCAACTTAGGATTGAAGATTGAATGTATTTTAATAATGATCATTCAAACCTTCCAGCATTCGTAATAGCTGATAGGATGACAAGGCTTTATTATGGATTCTTGGGAATCTATATAAAATAACGAGGCAAGTTTTTGATTGAACAAGGCCTTGGGTAAGATTATTTTCTCATAAAGTCCAACGGATGGAGGAGATACAGTTAATCATCAGGGCTAGTTTATTCTTTTTAAGTTGTAAAACAGGAAAAAATAGAAACAAGAGACAAGGAGTTTTTACGATCCGGATGCTCCCTCATAAGTAGAGATAAAGTTTTTGGTGCCGAAGGGAGGGCACACCTGAGCTTTACTACCTCAGCCATTACCGAATTTCATTTTTGGTTTTATATCGGCCGGCTGAGCAATATATAGGATCCGGGGGAACCAATATGAGGCAGCTGGTCCCGTCACTCAGCCAACAAAGGAAATAGGTCAATCACGGCCTTCCTTAGCTCCAAGGCAATAACTACACTTCTGTAAATAATTATGTCTTTTATCCATTTCAGGTTACGTTCTGTAATGCGTTTAGTAAAACGTTTTTGGCAATAGTTAAGTTGATATAGATACGAAGACTCTCGATGATAGCTAACAGAATTGAACTAAAGTTTACTTACAGAAGAAGGAAGTCACAGGTATGTTCAAGATTTTGTTGAAAAGTTATTTTTAGAAGAATTTAATGAAAGAATTAACAACTCAAGCGCCGAGAAGCTATTGCTACATGATATAAAATACAATGCGTAATTTATGTATTTAAGTATTAGGTTTGGCAAAAAAATGCTAAAATATAAAAAACGTTATAAACAATAAAAATGTCTTCTAGAAGAGACATATAGTTTCTTGACCTCTTTCGTAAAATTAGGAGACAGTTAATATTCTACCTATCAAAATCTGTTTATTCCTTAAGCATGCGGAAAGATAAAACAAAAAGATATTCGCTTAAATTTTGTCTCTTCCCTTTCAAAATTTTTAAAAACAGTATTTCATACAATACTGAATAAAGCAAGAACGAGTGATTTCGCATCAATTACGACATGATGTTTTATATTGAAAACTTTCTTGAGTATCTTGAGTATGTAGAACTATTTTTTTAGTTAATGATCCTTTCGTTTTCCTTCTTCAGTTTATTAAAATGGGCTTCATTGTTCGGAGACAAAAATAGCTAGCTATCAACCCCTTTACTGACATATTCCTGCAAATCTGGGAACATTACTACTAAGTACAAGAAACTACAGAGTATTTAACTATGGTATGGTATCTTGTTCCAGAGTATGGTGGAGATAAATGATCTTAATTCATGCTCATAGACAATTGATATCGACTTATGGTTTCTAAAGCAATGGGAGATATTGGATATAGGAGATATTCACTCCCTGTTTTGTTTGTTGTGTAAAGTCAGCGGCTTTGAGCCGGTTCGAGTAAAAACCGCCTTCAGCGGACTCAGCTCATTGTGACGCCTTAAAATACCGAAAGGTAACAGAAGGCTTTTGGTTTATATAGAAGAATTTTCAAGTATTTATTGTAAATTTGTATTATACTGTAAATAAAATCTTGGAGGATGCGAAAAAAAATAAATGGGTGATATTGAAAACAATTGAAAGATAGGTGTTTTAAGTCCTGTAATGATACTACGAAAATTCAAGACATTTTCTAAATCTAGTTAATGGATGTTACATTATATTTATGACTTATTTAACGACTAGCTCTGTAAAAAAAAATGCACCTCGACCTTTGATTGTGATGCTAGAAGAATAAGAGCGGAAGAAATTAAGGTGAATAGGATTAGATTTGAGGCGGTGGGGGAGACGAGGGGAAGAACCAGTTAAAACGGCAATTACCTTCTTGCCAGGGCTGGAGGAGCTGGAGGGGCTGGTCCTGGCAGTATTTCAGCCGCTACGATCTAGACCCACCTTACCCTAATTACTTTATCGATTCTCTTTAAAATGTAATAGCACCCGGTTCTGGTGTGTGCCGACTTTTGTGTAACGCCTTAATTACACGGAACACTGAGCTACACTTCTTAGTATGCTTGATGCCGCGTGAAGAACAGGAATAGCAGTTTACGGCAATTTTAGAAAAACAATTGCGTAGGTTCTAAAATTTTTTTTACCCAATTAGCTTTTCTCTTAGCGATAAATTTGTTTTCTCTGTAGTATTTAAAAAACGTTTTTAGTGATCATCCTGTGATAATTGAAGACTACTTGGGGAAAACTCACTTTTTCCTAACTGTTCAATATTACAAATTTACCATGGAATTGGCATTATTACTTTTAATGAAATCCATTTGATTGTCATCGAAAGTTCTATCAGAATCCACTTTCAACTGATTTGGAAAAAGACCCGAGTCACCTCGTTTTAAGTCTTCATTTTCTTCTTAATTTATAAGTTGAAATGATAGAAATGGGCCATACAATTAAATTGATTTAGACCACTAATTTCAATTCAATCTTTTTTGATCTTTTAACAGGCAAAAAAATATACAATAGTAGGCGTTCTGGATGAAAAGAGGATGATTCCAAAAGTTTTGGATATAACACTGTTTGAATAAACTTGTGAAAGGTGTTGAAAAGTTAATTTTTTTGAAATTTGGAGCTATCCGTTCTTGATCCTGAACGCCATACAATGGGCAATGGTGTATCGAGATTTTAAAATTGGTATAAATCTATTGATCCACAACTAGGGACTATACGAGTATATCTGCAGGACCCTCGACTAAACACTAAATTTACTTTATTTTTATCCTCATACAAGACTGAAAAGACAAGAAACTGCTCGACGATTTCGCCTACTTCAACATTTACTGGACAAACGTTCAAAGCTACCAATTAATTACAAAAGACTCATTTACATGACAGTTATCAGACCTATTTGGACATACGGAGTTGAGCTTTGGGGCTCTACTAAACCATCTAATTCATCTCGCATCCAATCCTTACAATCCAAAATCCTTCGTAAAATCCTCAATGCTCCTTATTATGTCACAAACAAACTCATCCATCATGATCTTAATATCCCATATGTTGCTGATTTGGCCCAAACTAGATACCTATCCTTCCATGAAAAGCTTCATACACACTTGAATCCGCTAGTCTCTCGACTTGCTTCCCATACTATTCCTGATAACCCTCCAAGGCGTCTGAAAAGAAGATGGCCTCGAGACCTTCTACTATAAAACTTCATTGGAGTGCTATCAATGGATAGTTTCTCCACAAGTGATTTTTTTGTTCATGTCCTTTGTTCATACAGCCAATTTACTTGATGTAATGTTATTACAGTTGTAAATATCAATAAAATAAAATAAAAATAAATAAAAAAAACTTTATTTTTCTCTTTACTTATACTCCATTGAACTATTTATAGTTAGAATCATTGTGTCGTTCGTGTTTCTTTGCTCCTTATTTAATTTGAAAATCGATCTGTCATTACTAATTATCCATACCTCTAAATACCCATTATTATCTTGCTATTTGAAATTCAACCGTCTATAACAGTATCGTATTATATCCGTGCTAAATGAATTTGCAGATTTACATTCTTTTTCATGTAACTGCTACTTCTCGTGCTTGAGGTGATTTTAGAAATAAGTATTTCAAGTGTTTTTTTTTCCATAATCAGTAAGTCATTATCAAATTTCAGCATTAAAATTCAAAAGACTTTAATTTGAAAATAATTAAGAGACTATGATGTCAAGAAGAGATCAATGCAGATATATACCAAAATTATAATAGAAACGCTAACAAAAAACTGAATGTTTAACTTGGTTTGAAACTTTTTATTTAATTGCTTAGATGGAAATGAATTCAAATTAAATTTATTTTACTAAAAGAAATATACGGTTACCTGTGGTCTAGTGGATAGCGTAACAAACTACTAAACCCAAGATCGCGGGTTCGTAGCCCGGCAGGTGGCCCTAGGAGTTTTTTAAGGGAGTAAAAAATCCTCAGTTACGCCGTCCTTCGGAAGGGACGTTAAACGGGGGTCCCGAGCCTGTACGATGTTAGGTACTCGTTAAAAATCCCTATCCTAATTAAACCTGGATAGGCAAAATTTAGTGCTCCCACTGTAGCATCGTCCGATCAGCCATAGCAGCATAAAGTGACGTTAAATGAAAAAACAAAACAAACTAAAAGAAATATTAATTCCAGAAAAATCACTATTCTTTAACAATGCTTTTGCACTTGAATAGCTTATTTATGTTATTTTGATTTAACGTGTATATTTACTCTAAACTATTTAAATGATAATATATTTTATAATCATATGTTTCACACACTGTCTGGATGTGTGGTGAACCCAAGTTCATTTACCTAACAATTAATATGCAATATCTAATTGGTCCGATAATGGTATAACAATTTTCAATTGGCCAATCTATACGTTATATTTTACTATCTGTAACCCCAGTGAATATGTAGTTAAGATGAATTTCATCAAAAATGAAATAATTGTACAGAGGAAAGAGAAATCGTACCATTCTCATGGCATTTGGTTTGAAAAGAAGATACAATATAAGGAATAACTCCATTTCAAGCCATGAGCTGACTTAGCCACTTATTCACTGCGAGGAAGACACGATTCCACTTCTCTTAGTACAAATCTACTCAGCCCAAGCTCGCGGGTTTGAAGCCCGGCAGATGGCCGTAGGATTTTTTAAAGGGAGTAAAAAATTCTTGGTCATGCCGTCCTTCGGAAGGGACGTTAAACGGAAGTTCCGAACCTGTGCGATGTCAGGTACTCGTTACAAATCCTTATCCTAACTAAACCTGGATAGGCGAAATTTAGAGCTCCCAATGCAGCATCTTCAGATTAGCCATAGCAGCATAAAGTGATGTTACATAAATAAACGACTCATTCTGGACACATTTCAACTTAGGAACTTCTTCGGGGCTGTAAATATATTTATCTCCAGCTGGTACAAAAACGTGTTTTTGGCTCAATTAATTGAGACTTAAATACGTCTTTTCTTACTCTGGATTAGATATTGAGTCAAAAAGTTGACTTTATTCCCTAGGGAATAAAGTAAAAAGATGACAACCTAATTCGTCTAAATAATGTAGGTTTCGTACTGAAAAAGTCGAGAGTTAGGTTGTCACACCGGCCATTAAAATCAGCTGTTGTTTCAAAACACCAAAATTGATCAACAGAAGCTCATTTGTATGAGTTATGGATCCACCACTTATTGTACAAGAAGCAAATAATGTTATTTCAAATTTATTGCCAGTTAAATCAAGTCAGATTTACAATAAAACGTGCGATGACTTCAAAAAGTGGTGTAATAAAGAAAATATGAAAAGCATACTTGAAAATGTATTACTAGCATAGTTCAATGAATTATCTAAGTTAAGATTTTATCTGCACTATATTATTATGTTATGTATATTATTATCCACTATATTATTAGTGTAATAACTGCACATTTAATTTCTGTTTTTGAATTTATTGTAAAACATAACATAATGTAAAATATTATAGCGTATAGTTTGCCTTTTTACATCCCACCTGGAGATAAAATCTTGTATGCCCCTCGGGACTAAATTGATCATTATTCCCTGCAATACTTTACTGTCTCGGCTTGGCCTCGTGATTAAAGATTCGCATTCGCTGGGGAACAAACTCGAATTGTACTTACAGCTGAGTGAATAATGGTCATCTTTAGTCCCTAGGTGCATAAATAACTATTATAAATATTAGACTGTATGTAAAATAATATTTATTTTCTGTAAAATGTATTTTTATCGAAATAAGTAAATGGTTGATATGGTGAAATTAGGCTAGTACCTATTTTCGTGAGGGTGGACCAAGCAAGTTATAAATTACGGAGTAAATATTTTATACAATATTATCATGGACTAATATAGAATAATACATAATTATTTATTAAACATCATATAATATTAAAAAATAATTATTTCCGATTCTAATCAACTTCCATAATTTTATTTACTTTAAATATTATGATAGCAATTATGTATACATTGTTATCAAAAGCTTTTCAGCAGGCAATAAATATAATTAATCAGGGGCACTAATGCCACCGCAGCAGGGAGGAAGCGGACAAATGCAGCAAGGGGACATTAGCATTGACGATAATGTATTGCATGCCGTGCCGGCTCTGCTTTGTTAGGCCTCTGATCACAGATTACCCATTCGGTTCAGTCATGACCTGTAATGAGAGTGGGTTCTGATTCAGTAAAATGTTTGGTAGTGATTTAACGGGGAAAAAGGTATTTATAGGTATATTAAATATATATGGCAACGATTAAAAAGAAAAAAATATCAAATAATTGACTTACAAATTAGAGCAATAACATGAAAAAAAGTTGGAAAAGATTTACCACTATACTAAAATCTGGTGAAAAAATATACATAAAAAAGGGTTTCGATGTCTTTTTCCAACAGTCACCAACAGAAGTATATTTATGCCAACACTAAAAACATTAAACATTTCAACAATCTAGTCATATCAAATTGCTATCGGCTATCGTTTCATTCGCAATTCAACTTGATAAGAGATGTTCATATAGTATAGTGATGTAAAAGTGTAATCATAAAAGACATCAAATTAATTTAATATAAAGTAAATAATTACAATAAACCAACCTACTTTGTTACATTATTTGAAAATAAATTTACTCGATTTAAACTGGCTGGTCGAATGGCTCTGATAGAGCACAGCAGCGACAGAGACTAAGGAAATCCTAATACAAAAGAAAGTACTATTTGATGTTTCTGTTTACGCTTGCTACCATCAAGATATATAAAGAGCCGATTTTCTCCAATGAAGCAGAGTTGAATACTGGTACTCTACGGGAGAAGTTTCCCGAGTATATCTCAAGAAAGGTTAAATCTGAACATAGGATTTTTATATACTATAGTTCTGGTAAGTAAACTTTTTTATTTGGTACTAGAGTCTATTTCCCAGTTATAACAATTAGTTTTTTTTTTAATAACAACTCCATCACTAACCAAACCAGCTTTGATTGTGAATATTATTAATTGAGTATTGGATAGTTGATAGCATTCGTATTATTTCTATTATTGTTTGGAGTCTGTATATCCACAAACCAAGCCATATGTAATCTTCACTGTTCCTTTTTTCTCACCCAGGTTTCCACGATATCAAAGAGAGGAGCTGTAGTTAACAATAGCTAAACGATTGTAAAATATCACAAAAGTACCAACCATGTTTAGGGTAGGGACCATTTTTTATTCGGCAGAAAGAATTAAGTGGTGGTAAGAGATCTTCGGTGTCGATGAAAACGGGGTAGATGACAAAACCATCTATTAAGGTTTGAGCAGCAATTACTATTCAAATTATTTTCAAGTTTATTTTAACCATGGTCGATATCGCTCATTATTAATCCTGATGACCACAGTTAACTGAAGTTGCCTGCTTGTTTGTCCTTCCCAGAGGCACCATATCTTCTGAATTTATCTCTATATTCAAGCTACCATTTATTTCATTAAAGATATTTATAAACTCAACAAACATTTAAAATCTTCTTATTCCAGTAAATGTGTTAAAAATATTACTTTCATCTGAAAGTGTCGTTTATTTAGTGTCACATTTTTTTATTTCTTATGCATATTCACATTCCACATATAAAATCACTCGAATCCACTGGAAGGTATACAGCGCATACTAAAGTATGCGATAATAGGAAATCGCCTGTAAAATGCGTATTACCCTATATAATTAATACGTAGGATGCGTAGTATCCTATATAACTAATGAAGTGGCTCTGAAAAACAAAGACAAAAATAACATGAGACTGTGGAAGTTATCACTGATTTCTTGGCACGTGTAAAAGGTGTTGCTACCAAAGAAGGAGCAAGTATTCGATTTGCCGCAACAAAAGGAACATGGAGTAGTCCGAATTTTGGTATACTGCCAAAACGTAATATTTCCAGACCCGAACAAAAGGGAATCTATTGGCGCGATTCACGCATTAGACCCGGCAGAATATCAAAGGTCAAGTTTTTGTTCCCTCCTGGCACCAGATCCTTTTAGCAATAGCTCCAGGTAAAATTGACGATGTGAACTTGTGTTATATAATATCAGGTAGTAAATTATATGATATACTATCATAATAAAACCTAAGGGATGGGTTTGATATCCTGACAAATTATCAAATAAGTTTGTTTTTTAAGTTTCGTTTTCAACCTTAATACTAATTAAGGTAGGTTCATATGGTATAGGGACGGAGTAGCTCGGTGTTCAGGAAAATTTGTTTATCCAAGGATAAAGAATTGACATCGTAAAAGTTAAAGACAGGACAGTTGAGGATGATTAGATGCTTTGTGGCTTATAGAGGCTTATAATTACAAGTGTCAATTTTTTTTATTTCTCCTAGATAATTCTAAAGAGTTTGGCAAACAAAATGTTTGCCATTGGAAAACAAGGTAACTATTTTTTTCCAAAATGTGCAGAAAAGCAAATTTACCTCGAAACCTGTATCATTATTGGTATTAAAGACCATGCGGTTTGCTGGTCCTGTCCATTTGAATGTTGGAGGGGCTTAAAGCCCTACTCGTGTAAGTCACCTTGTCTCGTATTTCCCTCGGATGAACTAGTTCTGCCAATTTAAGGACATACAGTTTCAGCCACTTTGAGCCGTTCGAAGTTACCTCGTTTTCCTCTGTAATTTTTAATTATTATAATATATTAGTTACAAAACTGTGAAAAGAAAGGTCCCTAAAAAGTTCGATTTGAATAGAAGAAGACTAAATATCAGCTTACAATACTGATTTATACAATGTTTGTACAACGCTTATCCTTGGTATTCCAACACTACACATATATCAGGCCTTCTCAGAGGGCCAACGAAAGGTGGGCTGTCCCATAACTCTCGCCAGGTGAGGAGCTAAACTGTGGCTAAAGCGGCATTGTCAGCCGCGGGACAAAGCCTCGCTCTAATTAATTGTTTAAACTAAAGACTAAACCTACTTCACTTCCCGGATCAATGGCGTTATTCAAAACAGACCCTTTTGTTATTCCACCACCTCTAAAACTATTATACTCACCTTTAAGAGCCATACATAACCCTTCATTATCCCGCCGATCCGTGAAATATTTGTGCCGATTTCGAATAAAAAAAGCATATCGTTCTCAAAACAGTGGGCGTTAGTTATAATAATTACAAGCATTTTCCAGGCAAATAATAAAATAAATAAAATAAATTAAAATTATTAGCAGGAATGCATGAAATCGAATCGAATACCTATTTTCTCAATGCAAATCCAAAATCAACATTAGGATAATATACGCCTTGGGATATACAGTGATCTATGTTGACTATTTATAGAGCAGATAATTATTTATACAGTGACATAATTCTTGGTCAATCAACCAAGGAAGTTTTAAAATGTCTTTAAAAATAAAGGATAAGTTTATTTTATGTACTACTCAATTTTTAAAAATGTACCTCGAGTCACATACGTCATGCTGATGTGATAATTATTAATACTGGGAAAGTTGTTTAAACACTACTGCTTCTTTACATTCTAATAACTGTTCTGTTGATTAAAATAAAGTCAAAGGCTATTTCAAAGTTCCTTAGGGCTTGTTGCATGTAAGCCATGATATTATACGCGGTGGTTTCTGATCTCCTTTTGTTTGTTTATTTAACACCACATTATGCTGCCTTGGCTAATCGGACGATGCTGCTGTAGGAGCCCTAATTTTTTCTTTGCTAGGTTATATTAGAAAAAGGACTTTTTTAACCATCACCTGACATCGTAGGCTCAGGGCCTCCCTTTAACTCCCCTTCTGAAGAACAGCATAAAAAAAGGATTTTTTTGTAGGAGGACCGGCTTATATCTTGTGCTAAGTAGGTTGTTATGCTGTCACCCCTTTGAGAAACGTCCTCTTTTATTGTTTCTAAAATTGAAAGTGGATTTCCGTTTTTCACTATGCTAATGTTTGCAGATTGCAATAAACTTATTAATCCTCTCCTTTTTATAATAGTAACTATCACTATAATTAAACGATCATTGGTAAGTATAATTTGATTTATTATTTAATAATATCATAGTAACATGCGATTTTCGAGTATTTTCTTGTGGATTTAAACTTGGGTACTTGACAGCACTAGCAGCAAGAAAAATTACAAGCACATTCGGGAAAGGGGTTAGTAACAAAAGGACCATTTGCCATTGGTTTGAGCAATTTTCAGCTTGTGACACAGATTAATCCTTAAATGAATCATTTCTCCTTTCTACCTAGAGGTGAAGCGATCACATTCATATTTTACTTCAGAGATATTGACATAGTACAGCCAAAACCTATCTAAAAAACCTGCATTTAATCAGCAGGGACCTTTACTCTTGAACTTAAACGCCAGATCTCATGTTTCATGGCAAAAAGTGAAGAAACTAAACAAGCTGTGTTACGAAGTTCTCCTACACCCACTTATTCGTTATATTTATTTCTAAAAGATTTCCATCAGCTGAGAAATCAGAGAACTTTAAAAGTTTTGAAAATGATTCTCAAATCATGAAAGCATTTCCAGACTTGCTTTCTTCACAAAATCCTATTTTTTTTTTAAGTACAGGATTTGAAATTTTGATAAAACGTTGGGAAAAATGCACAGAAAATAAGATTAATTATTTTGAATAAAGGGGTTTTACTATATCACGTTTTTTTTTTTAAAGCGGACTTCATATCCCCCACGACGATCCAATACTATAACATAAAATATGTAGTTAATAACGCAATTATTAAAAATGTGCAGTGCCATTTAATGACCACAATCAAATATGAATATTTTAGATTTACTTCTCACCCCGGGTTGCTTTCCAAACTCCGTAAATTATTACCTCCTACAAATATGTAGAAAATATTCTCATTATTCAATCCTATCTCTCCTACAGGTCATCCACAGTAAATCATAATAATGTCTATTCATCCCTCTTTCCTCAATCTTCCGGTGTTCCTCAAGGCAGTATCCTCGGCTCAATTCTCTGTACAGTTTATATAGCTGACATTCCAACTCATCCTAATACTATCCTTACCACGTATGCGGATGACACATGTCTATTATCTGTCAACACTGATCCAGATATAGCCGTGTACATACATCCCGTACTTTTCAATCCCATATCACTGAACTTGAAAATTGGTGTCTAAACTGGAGGATTAAAATAAATTCCCACAAATCTCCTCAAAACACATTTACTCTCCGTCATAAACCAACGACTTCCTGCCCTCCTGTATCGTTGAATAACATCCCACTGATTCCTGTACAACAGGCCCGGTACTTAGGACTACACCATGACAAATGCTTAACTTGGAATCCTCAAACTACACTGAAACGACATAAAACAGCTCGCCGTTTCAGGCTACTTCAACATTTAGTAGGCAAACGCCCTAAGCTCCCAATTAATTACAAAAGAATCATATACATGGCATCATTAGGCCCATCTGGACTAACCGAATAGAGCTTTGGGGCTCCACTAAGCCATTGAATTTCTCTCTTATTCAATCCTTACAATCCAAAATCTTTCGTAAAATCCTCAATGCTCCTTACTTTGTTACGAAGAAAGTAATCCATAATGGCCTTAATGTACCGTTTATTGCTGATTTGACACGAATCCGATATCAATCTTGTCATGAAAAACTTCATTTCCACTCTAACCCACTAGTTTCAAACCTCGCAACCTCTTCAATCCCTGATAATCCACCGAGGCGTCTGGAAAAGAAGATGGCCTCGTGACCTGAACTTTTTAATTGAGTACTACAACTGGGTAGTTCCTCTACTTGCATGTGTCTGTGGACATGATTTATCTTTCATTATATTTATTAAATTACCTCATTTGAAAAGAGGAGTCAAAGAGAAATCGAATCAAGAATCGGCAAGGCATGGAAGAGATTTTCGAGCCTTAGAAGTGTATTCAAAAGCCACCTAGAAATAAGACATAAAACGACCGTATTCAACAGCTGCATAATTCCTGTCCTGAGCTATGGATGTCAGACATGGTCATTCACTAAAGCCTTAGAGAGGAAGATAACCACATGTCAACGAAAAATGGAAAGAATAATGCTGGGAATTGCACTGAGGGAAAAAATTCAATTCATGCCGTATAAGAAAAAACACAATGGTTATCGATGCAGTCACCTACGCTAGAAGAATGAAATGGAACTGGGCAGGCCATGTGATGAGGCAAGGTGAAGACAGCTGGGCTAGGCGAGCCGCTGAGTGGATCCCGCGCGATAAGAAAAGGTGCAGAGGCCGGCAACGCGCCGTTGAATTCAAGCAGATGTGCGGAAGCTCTCTCTGGATGCGATAAGCGCGAGACAGGGACCTATGGAGGAATATATGCCAGCAATTTCACCAGTAAAGTTCGGCTAGTCTCCGTCAAAAGACTCTAATCTCCCTAAAGGGAAGGTCTATATGTAAATATAAAATGTAGTATTAAAAAGTGTAAACATTGAAGAAGCTAATTCTGTATATACATATAAATAAAGACTATTATTATTATTATATTTATTACGGGCCTGGGGTTCAGTACATGGTAGAGACTGTACTGTTTCATGGGACAAAGCTTCTAAAGGGAGGTGATTGGTCCTAGATCACGCTCAACCGCAAGATCCCCACCCTTATTTTGGTTACCTTATAGAGACTACGTGAGCCCCAGGAGTGTTCTAGACCCTGTATGATCCATCTCCGGCTACTATCAGGCTAAATAAAAGTCTTGGCTGCAGCGGTATTTGAACCAGGATTTTCGGCATGGCAATTCAGTCCTCTACCACTGAGCCACTCCTATCGATTTTTCATGCACTTCTAAAAAAGAAAACCCTGAACTATTCCAATAGCTTTAGTACAAGTTTAGCTATCAACAATTAACAGCTGTAAATTTAGTTGGAAGGGTTGAAGCTCGCTAAAGTGGTCCGCTGGGGCAAACATGGAGAGAACAAACACAGCAAGTCGGCAAACAAGGGACTTGGCCATCGCTAGAGCCATTGTAGGTACTCGTCAATTGAGTGTACACGCTGTGCTTTTCAAATTTGGTGGCATTATTTAACTATCCGATCACTAACTATATTGGATTTATAACTGGTATTGTAACTGATCATTTCGAAAAATATCTTAATCTATCTCAATCTTTACAAATCCATTATGACTTAATTATGGCAAAACATGCAGCAAAAATATTTAAAAAAAAATGTTTTTAAAAAAATATTAACTCCCTTCACCTATTTATATTAAGGAAAACTAATTAAAATCGATATATTGCTCTCTATACATAATAGCATTGCTCTCTATAACATAATTGTATTAATACAATAAATTGTATAAAGGGAATGATTATTAATGAAATTTATGAATTTATTTACCAGCCATAATAAGGTATTATGAGTAATAAATTATTCCGGAAGTTGCTAGTGACGTCATTTCAACCTCATGCTCTAATCAGTATCGGTATTTTTCGACACTATTAAATTTCCCAATACGTAAAATAATAATAACCTGGTATATCTAAGTGTTTCCTCAGATTTTAGAAACATAAAAATTCTGAAAAGGTCCTCAGAGAATTGATAGGCCTTGCGGAATTGCTGATGATGGAGTCGAGAAGCCAGGTCAAGATCCGGAATGGCTCGTCTGAAGAATTCAAGACAACTAGGGGTCTGAGACAAGGGGATGGACTCTCGTGCCTATTATTTAATTTTGCAATAGAAAAGGTCATAAGAGACTCAGGGTTACAAGTCACTGGTACGATTCTGACTAAGTCCATCCAGATACTGGCCTATGCCGATGACATAGACATAGTGGGAAGAACACCGATGGATCTACAACAGGCTTTTCTTGCTTCGGAGAATGCTGGACGGCGTATAGGTCTTCAGGTAAACCAAGTATATGGTGGCTAACCCAAAAAGACAATCGCATCCCACCATCACGTTTGGTGCCTACACATTCTAAAGTGGTGACAGTTTTGTCTACTTCGGTTCTCTTGTCAAAGCAGATAGCTCAACCAGGCTAGAAGTTCAAAGAAGAATTTTGGTCACTAATAGATGTTATTTTGGGATGGCGAAAATTTTTAGAAGTCGTCTGATATCAAGAAGAACCAAGGCCATGTTGTACAAAACGACCATCACCCCTGTTTCAACTTATGGATCGGAAACCTGGCCTGTGTCCAGGGCAAATGCCGACAGTTTATGCCGCATCCTTATGATCTTGAGCGACAATTACTCGGTCATCGGCGAAAGGTAGATTATGGAGATATAAATAGTATAGCTGTAAACTATTCTTACTCTCATTCGATTATATTTTTTATTCGATTATATTTAATCTATAGATATATACTTATTTTTTAAAATCGTTAATAGAATATCACATATTTTATTTTTTAATTTACTTATAGTGAAGCTGTTAAGGCGTGATTAGACTGAATAAATTTAATAGGAAGCAAATGGAAGTACCACGGGAATTTGAATGAAATCTCAGATATTAACAAAGCGTTTGATTTATTAATTTAAATAACATGCGAGATTTCTTAAATACTATTAAATATGCATGTAAAAGAAGATACAAATTAATAATAGCGTCTACAAAAATAACTTAAAACTAAACATGTAACTTAGCGATCTAATGAACAAATTTAATCTTAGACAAAAAGAAGAAAAAAAATGATTAACATGAATGGGAGCGATAATTAACAATAACAGAAATGCTCCATGCTAGGGTAATGATTTCAATAAGGCGCGAAGATGTGCGAATTATAATTATCTTCTCCAGTTATCACGGCATGAAGGAGCAATGAGTATGATATCATGAATTAAATTGAACTGTCCGGTTGGTACCATGTAATACGTTGATCATAAGGAGAAAAATTAGTTGACAATTTGAGGCCTTATGATAATGAAATGTGACTTACAATTTGTGTGATGTATACTCAATTATCATCATCTCAGCATAGCTTCTGGCGAATAACAAACTTTAAGACCTCTTGACGTTCTCAGAGGAATAACGGCTTGAGAGCGGAGTGTGCGATGGTAGTAGCTGCAAAGGTCTGGTAGAACAAGTCCGCTCGGCGATCTAATATCAAGTGAGTGACTCAATAGCGTCGCTCTCCCCTCTCCTTGGTTTTGGCGGTATAGTATTCCCGATTTTAGAGGCAATGATCGGTCCGTTCCATATGGCGGGCAGTCCAGGTCCGCGACTGAACAGAAACCTTCTCATGTAAAAGAAAATAAGGCCAGTTGAAAATACTCATCTTGAATTACTCGTTATTAGCTATGTTATAAATTCTCACATAAGCTCTCACCTTTTTGTAGTTATGTTTATAGATTACAAAACGTATAAGATCGTGACGTAGAAATGACGTAGCATAGCGTCACTTGACGGGACTGCCCTGGGGTAGTTCTGCAGCTAGTAGATGCCTCTCAAGAAAGACAGGTCATAGGATAACGGACAGTAAATTGAACCCCATTACTATAAGTTCTTTTATAACGTTGAGGTGTGCAATCATCTGATGACCACCATTAGCGATGTTTGTAAAAACCTTCCTTGGTGTTTGGTGGTTAAATACTATTTTCGAAAGTGTAAGTATTAATTTACATCTTCAATTTACTTTTATATGATGGAAAATGTAAGGGAAAGTGGTATTAAATGATTAGTTGTTTGTTCATGATTAATTGTTTAAAGCTATATTGACATTAGTTGAAAAATCAGCTATTTATATACGTTCCGAGTCTGTACAGTTTGATTCGAAGAATATACTGTTATATGTGACATTGTTTAGAACGCTAGATACTTAAAAAAACTTGTTATAGAACAGGTGTCTACTGTTTACTCAATAGCCTCACAGGATCATTATAGTTGTAGGCAGGAGAGCAAAGGCTAGAAATGTAAGTACTCACACATAGTGAAAGGGCTCTGTTTTTACAAACAAATAAATTTGTGTGTAACCATGATCACCAGATAATAAAAGTAATGTTATTGTATCTCATGTAAAAGGATCTTTATTTACTAAACAACTCCTAATCAATCAACCACGTCAATCTTTTGAGTAGAGAGGGATATGTTCTTTAATCAATAATCATATTGTATTACAGTAACTCAATAGTAACGGTCTCAGGGTGGCATCCCATTACATTACTTTCCCTGAGATCATTGTTTGGGCAGTGAAGGCAACATACAGTAATTACTGTATTACTTTCTTTCTTTCTTAGATTACTTTCTATTTGTTTTTTCCTAATTTTTTTATATACTTTCGCGTGTCTTCTGTTTTGAGTAATGGCAACACTGTTATAAGTTTTTTAAAGTATTTTTTTTAGTAATGGCAGCATTGGTTTTGCATTTTGTTTTACGAGTGACGACGTGCATAATTTGTGTTTGAAATTTTTGTGGATTTATTGTTTCTTTTTCATTAAATACAAGTCGGATTTGGTAAGTTTATTATTTATTCATTATTAGAATCATATATTTTAACTATTTTGATAGTTTTTTTTTTTCATAAATAAGTAAAATAGGGTATACATACGGTGACACCACAAAATATTTAAAAAAAATAAAGATTTATTTTCGAAACTATTTTTTTCAATTTCATATTATTATCAGATAACTAACTTACCCATAAAACCAATATTTAAACTAGATTTATATTGTAGATTTGTATGCGTAATACAAAAATATAATGCAAACATGTAACAAGAACGAATCTATCCAGTGGTCACATTAATATAGGTACTGTAGTAATTATAAATTCAATCTTTTGTAAGAAATGCAGCAAGATCACGGTTTAATAGTTGTAATTTCTTTAATTTACAATAAATATTTAATATTAAGCAGTAAAAGAAATTTTAGAATCTTGGGAGAGAAAAATCTATAGAAGAGTATATGGCCCAACCAAAAAAGGAAATCGTATTCGTATAAAAAAAAAAAAATTAAGAACTTATGGAGAACCTTGAATGATTTCTTGATTCACTACAGCAACTATAAGATGGTTGTGATTTTAGGCTACTAGGTGTGAGAACATTAAGAAGAGTCACGGAAGATCGGTCAGATTGGAGGAAAATTGACGAGGAGGCCAAGGTCCTCCATGGACCATAGCACTTTGTAAAAAAATAAACCAGGAAATTTAAAGTACAAATAAAGTAGAAATAAACATTAAAATAGAGCCGAAACTCAAAAAGAAACACTATTATTTATTATAATGTATTTGGGAAAAAGCACAATGCAAAGCCTTATGTTTGAAATCCAGTAATACACCCACATACCAGTCCAATTTTCGCCTATTCAGGCATTATCAAGACACAAAAACAAAAAAGGGTTATGTGAATCCCATCTCGAAGAAAAAGGTGCAATACATCCCAACGATTAACGGCCCAAATAGGCTCCAAACATGAGACAGCACCCCACCACCAAGACGTTCAACATACAACTGTGTATAACCCTTTTTTTGTTTTTGTGTCTTGATAATGCCTGAATAGGCTAAACGTCGACTGGTAAGTGAGTGTATTACTGGATTTGAAACATAAGGCTTTGCATTGTGTTTTTTCCCAATTGCTTACAATAGAAATAAACATCTTTATTATTAAAGTTGATATGCCATTATTGCTGTTTACTGCTAAACCAATCGGTATAGGAATTCAATTTTTACTTAACGATGGATAGTAAGTTGCGTGATGGGCCAACTCATACAAACTTTAATAGATGTAACTTTTAAATATATTTATTTCAAAACCCACTTCACATTTTACCAGTATTATATCAGAAAATTGATGGTTAACTTGCGTATAAACAAAGAAGGGATAAGCAGATTACATGAATACTCAGATCGTGTGTTCATTGTACACTGATTAATTAACTCTGGTGGGCGAAGTTAATTAGTCCCAGGAGGCAGAGGAGGCAGGGAGCAGGCAGGATTTGTGCCACTCCGCTAAATATTAATGAATGAACTCGGCATTGCTATTGTAAAAGGAATATTCAATTAAATCACAACAAGTCATCGGTGTGTATGAAACGGAATGCGGTAGTAAAAGGTGGTGGTAGATCGCTTTTAGTGAATGAACAAAATCGTTGATATAAAATGTTAAAAGGTCTACCTTCGCACCCATCCTTCCATTTTCGGACTTACCGAGTATCAACAGATATCGGTTTTCTCTCGTAGCTGTTAAAAGCCCGCTCCGTATTTTGTAATATTTGTATCCTACTTCTATACTATATGTGTTATTTTAACAAGAAATAATACTGATAGTGAGAAAATAAAATATAATGCAATATAAGCATCAACGATATAAATTCAAATTTGGACATTGAAACTTGCCAATCCTTCAAAAATAATAATGAACTACAAAGGACTTTGATTTACCTAAAATAATAAAAGCAATTTAAGAAGAGCAGTCGTCACTAATGGCCCTAGCAGTCGAAGCGATGTTAAACAAAATAAAAATAAAAATAAAAAACCGTGAAAAAAAATATAAGGACCGTGTTATTTCTTACAGCTTCATCTGAAACCCTATCTGTTACATAGTTACAGAAATGTAACTATTTTTGTACTGCTATATTAGTACTGGGATTTTTTCAGTTTTATCAATATTAGATCTTAAATAGAACAATCAGATTTAGAGTAGAGAAGCGAATTTTATAAATACATGATCGAGCTCGATTGATTATAAACTAATAATAGATAATATGAGGAGGTGAGTTGCAAAACTCGTTTGTTCCACAGGAACACGTTTTTCAGGAAACTCAAAAAACTTACCTCGTCTCGTAGAGTGGCCAGATAAAAAATTTTTTTTTGCTTTCAAAAGGTACAGCTTCCCTGTGGAAGTGAGCTTGGAATGAAAAAAATTACTGATTTAATGATAACAAAAAAAAAGTAACTAAGTATGAAATGAGAAAGTTTTTTCAAAAAAATGGAACGAACGAGTTTTGCACCTCACCTACTCATATATAATCATAATAGACAATTATCTATCAAAGGTATGCTTCAATCATGAATAATATCATTATTATTCACTGTTTACTGCTTTAAAATTGAAACTGTACTCAAATAGAAGAAAGAGTGTGGAGCAATGGTACTAATGACAGGTAGCGCCTTAGTACAAATTTTAATAAATACAATATATTTTAAACTAATTAAATACAATCCAGTAATAATTATATATACCAAATAAAGTTAATTGAGTAATTTAAATAGGATTAAATTGAAATAATTCTCTTGGACAATTCAGCTCATTGCACTTTTTCTAATCAACGGTGATTCACAAAAGAACTGGTAAAAAGAATACCTCATGAGAAAAAGTAAAAAAGTTTTATAGGAAAAAAGACAAAAAAATATATCTCCTGATAAAGTCCTCATGCCAGTGTGCCCTCGGTAGTTTATCAGGAGCTGATTGTCGAGAGACCAAAAAAGGCATAGAAGATTTTCTAATTCCTTCTGGCTTTATTGTATAAGAAGTATCTAACAGCTCAATTTAAATTTTTATCTTGTTAATTTTTTTTCTATATGGCAGATTTATATCTTTTTTTAAAATACATAGCTCTGAAGCTGACGTTTACATTTGTTTAAACATTCGGTTCATGACTCTATTTGAATTTTGATAGACATGATTTTAAAATGCTCTTTCTCACATGCCATTCCTAACTGCCTTAAAATAATTATATACTTTTATATTGGTATTATCAATTAATAAATGATTAAAATTATGCAGTTAGCTGTAAAAAGTACTGTGCGATTGGTACTTGATGCAATAAAAGCTATTAAGCAATATTTTTATCATTCTATTTAATTCTTCTAGGAATGGTGTCCATTAGTTGTGCATACATTGGAAGGAGGTTATCATAGTAAGGAATGGTTTATTTCTAAAACCGTTTCTGCACAATTTTAATACACCTTCACACGTCTCAGACAGATGTTCCCCAACAAAAAAAAAAAAAAGATGTTCCCAGCAGTGGTTTAATCTTGAGTTGAACATATTATATGTCTTATTGATTAATTATGGGAAAGTATTTCTAAAAGATGGCAGTGATGTTTATTGGAGCAAGATTTCTTTTAAACTGAAATATTTCGTGTTATCTGCTGTTGTTTTTTACATTCGCGCCAAGCTTTTATAATTTCTTTTCAATCTTGAGTATGATGTAGTAAATCTTGAGATAATCGTAAAGTAAGTTTGTAATGAGTATAAAGACCTGCTTCGGGGCTGGGGAAGAGCCTTCAAATAAGCTATAGAGAACTGATCTTGGGAAAAAAGTTACTACTTATGATTGGCAAAGCGACAGGTGCTTGGGTGAACATTTTATTTAAAAACTGTATCAGACAAAACCCTTTAAATTCAATGCGCGTAGAATAAATCACCCTTTAGTGTTGCTGACTCTGTGCTTGTATTTTCTGTGACAGATCAACAAATAATTGAAAACCGAGAAGATTCTGTAGCGGGCCATGACCCGATTAACCAATCAACAAAGCGGCAGCGACGCGGCTCGACTGCATAATTTTGAAAGAGATAGCAAAACCTTCTCATATTTATGAAATGCTTCAGTATGTATTTCATAAATATATGTAAAATATACCTAAAACAATGCTATTTTACATTTATGCATATTTTAGTTTGAGATAATTAAACCCTGGGGTTAATAGAGCAAAACAGGGGGTGTTGAGATGAAACCCCTAACAGGGTTTGTGATGTAGATATTAAATGAAACAATATTTTTACAATCCAAAGTAAATAATATATATATGAAAGCTGATGATCATATTAAATTAATTCAAATTACATCATTTTAAATAAATTAAAATTATTATGAACACAGAACGATTAATTTTTACGATTTAATTTTGGTCCTATTTGAGCTCTAGATATACCATTGGTATTATTTTTATTGGTATTATTTGGTGATATAATACATATTTTTATGAAATATTATGACAGATGAAAATTTCTTCAAATCTCCTAGAATTTTTAAAAAATTCACAAGTGGTGCACGCATTGGAAGTATGTTAACAAATCAACGAATTGTTTTAGTAACAAGCAATATATTAATTATTTCTATTAATATATAAATACATTAAATATTTCTAATATTAAGACAGTTTACACTGAACCAACAATACAAGAAAAACGTAAGTATTTTAATAAATTATTCAAATATACCATATAATACATTCATACCGTAAATTATGTCTACGAAAGTTAGTATAAATTCACATAATTAAATGATAACTATAAACTCGTTTAAATCCAAAGTAAATTAAATATATAACACGTACCATATCGAGAATAAGATCATTTTTTTATTAAGATTGATTTCATTATTACCTAAACTATCAATAAGAAAAAGAAATCATCATTAACAATTATTAACTATTAGCCAATAGACAGTAGACCCCTCCGTCTGTAAAAGTTGAGACTATATATAACTGTCAAATAGTTGTTTCCGCTAAAAGGTTAAATCGGGACTGACTTCAGGCTCGTGGAATACAACAGTACCTCAACTTCAGAAAAATAAAAAAACAAGCAACTTGAGGTTTCTCACTACAGATAGGAAGGCATAAATTTCCAGTATCTAAATCCAGATGAGATTAGAGAAGATAACTATTAAGAACAAACACATAATAAGATCTGAGGTAAAGCTGTGAGGGAGGTTAAATTAGAACTGATGAATGTATTTATAATATAATTATACATTTAAAACAATTGATAAATTAGTAAGAAATATCAACTAAAAATATCAGATGTCTTTGATAGAGGAAAGACGACTGACATAGTATAGTGTGCTATTAGGAATGTAAGACGTAGCCTTAGGCTAAACGGCCATGGGATATGTGCACAGGCGGAGATAACAAACGATGTTAAGTTAAATAATTAATGGATTCTGACTGACAAGAGAACAGTATTAGTGGTTCCGCGTGTCCGGTGATTACGTTGCAGTAATAGTGCTTCAACGGGGCACTTCATTAATCCGGTCAAGGTAATGGTCAAACCTATTTATTTCCTCCAGAACGCGACGAACGAAGAATAAACTTGGACGATTCAGATAATGATTTGAGCTGAATGTTATTAAACAATTTACCAGTACTGATCGTAATTCCTATTAAAATAATATTTATAATGTTGTCGCATTATTAAACTAGATCGGTTTAAACAATTTTAAAATACAGTTTTAATCGAAACCTATAGTTCGATTCACCTCAAATAGACTGACCGGCCTCACACAATAGGAAGAGATGATCAAATGCAAATTCTATTCTTTATTATGGTCATGGATTAAATAATTTTTTTCTGATGTTTTAGCCTAGAAATTTGAAATAGAAATTCTGTACTATGGATTTTTTAAGGATCTTGATACCCGTTTCAGTATTATATTCTAGCTAAATGTTAAAAAAATAATTCATTCATACAAGAAGCTCTCCAAAACCTGGATGGATGAGAGAAATGGAGAACTAGAGTTATTCTTAAATTTTAAAGATAATCAATTTACTTCCCCATTCCAGAACTGCTGATAACTTTTTAAAAATTCGTTTAATCGGCCCTTTTAATATCCGCCTCAATTATGATTCAATCAATAAATAATGTGAATTATCTTTGAATGAAATGCCAATTATGGTCTGAAATGTTTCATAATATTTATTTCCGGTCTGCCCGGAAGGAGGAGTGTTCTCATCTCACATTCGTAAAAATATCATCAATTTTCGACAACACTATCTATCTACACTCTGGGAATACTCGTTTTCGGAAGAAGAAGCTGTGAAATACTTCTTCAGAAGTTCAGTATAATTCAAAAGATCAAAAATAATGAATAAAATCATCAATTGGATATGAGATATTTTTGTTTAAAGTGTCGGAAGAACTTATAGGAAGATGAAGATGGCAAGACGGTTTAAGAATTAACATTTTCTTTACTATCAATGGCGTTCAGGTTATAAGCAATGGCGGATCGCAGCCCACGGCGTCCTGCTAAATCTCAAGTAGCCCCTTTTCACAAAAATGATCTAAAGGAAGCATTATCTTTTTCATATTTCTATTCCATAGTAATGCAGAACAATGCTAGGCCTTACAGAGTACTTTGTATGTGAAATGCTTCCAATATACGAAGACTGGTTCTCTGCTCTCGTCTAGAATATTTCTAAAATACTGCCTTTGGCGGGGGATCCCGAAGACCGTAGATATTGGACTTCCTCCCCAACCAGGAAGAGGAGGGATAAGGACGGCTATAGGAAATGGGATGCGATATGTATGCTTTGTTTTCATTGATCTCCAAAGGCGAGGCCGTGATCCAATCAGGAGCTTGCTCTTCCTTCAGCCGCTGGTGATTGGATCCGGGAATAATACCGCCTGGTGCCTCTTCCCAAAGGAAACGAGTAATGGTTTTGGTCTCAAAATGAGATTTAAAACTACCATTGGAAATATAGCGTCATATTGCTTTCTATCACATCTAAGTCTTTTTTTCATCCTACAATGTTAATATTTAAATATTCAAAAATATTAATTAATCTTATAAAATACACATGAGATGAGTGTGTTACCACCACTTCTGTTATAGTCTTTAAACTCAACTTGTTTGTTCACAAAATGTCATAATCTCATAATTGATTGCTATTAAGTTTAATTTGCTTGCTTATCTGTTGATTTTCATAATTGCCTTTATAGGTAATCATTTAATTAATGTGATTTAATAATAATTATTTAATACTGATAATTGTTTATTTAAAATGCATCCAAGGCAGAACAAATTAGAAAATGCATAGGAGTATATGAGAATGTCATAAGTAAATAGCAACAACAAAATGGTTAAGATATAATAAAGATGATAAGATAATTATGGTACATTATATATATATATATATATATATATATATATATATATATATATATATATATATATATATATATATATATATAATCGCTAAGAATTGGAGTCTAGTTAAGTTACTATGGTACAGTTATGAAGCCTGAAGGATTATATGCTTCTGAGACCTTGACTATGAATAGAAGGGGACTAGTTAAACAAGTAGTCAAAAGTTAACGCAGCATATCAAGGATGATTTTAGGCACTAGTTGTATTAACTCCACATATGTTTGGGATCAAACTAGGTATCATAGAGAAAGATAGAAGCAATAATAATACCAATTAAAAAGAAAAGGTTGTTGTTCTATAGAGAGAGAATGACCGGGGATCTCCTGACAAAGAGATTGTGGAATTTCAAAAAACATAAGGAAAAAAAGATAGTGTGTGATTCCAGGTTGTGATCAAGGTTCCAAGCTGGAATGTATTTTGAAGAATGGTGAAAATCTACAAGGCTTTTAATTTGGGAGAGGAACTAAACAGACTGAGGGGACCTCTGTTCGAAAAACGAACGAAAGCACTAACTGAAGGGCTCAAGAGATACTGGCAGGGCATCAAAGTAGGTAGGGGGCCAGGATCCAGACATGTATAATGATCCACAATCTAAAGCAGCTCAATACTAACACAAAAATCACATAAACTGAACATCTAGGTAAATATAATGCGAGTAGACTCAAGAATAAATAATGTAAGGTCATGTAAAAAATAAAATTTATCATAAAACGAAACCACCTCAAATAAGATAAAATGTTATAATGTTTTTTGATTTCGTTGTTTTTTAAATAGATTAATTTATTGATGTTTACAACTATAATAATATTACAACAAGTAAATCTGCTAATGTGAACAAATTACATGAAAAAAAAAAAACACTTGTGGAAAACTACCCCTTCAGTAGCACTCCAATAAAGTTCTATAGTAGAAGGACTCGAGGCCATCTTCTTTTTAGATGCCTCGGAGGGTTATAAGGAATAGTGTGGGAAACAAGTTGAAAGACCAGCGGATTCAAGCAGGTATGTAGTCATGGAAGGATAGGTATCTAGTTTAGGCAAACAGCAAATTTTGGGATATTAAAAACATGATGGATGAGTTTTTTTTGTGACATAATAAGGAGCATTGAGGGATTTCGTTATTTTAAAACTGTTATTCCTAACGGCAACTGTCTGAAGTGCAACAAAGGAGAAGGTAAGTATAGAAGACTATGTGCTCCTCCAAATACTTCATGTTAGGTTCTGAAACAGCGTTAATGTGATTTTATCTTCATGTATTTTTTTTTTCTACTATCAGTGAGTTGAATAAAGACCAATTTATAACAGAAGTATTTATTATCCTATGTGTGTGTGTGTGTGTAACAAAAAGAAATGCTTTTACACTTTATTTTATTACTTCTTAAATGCGTCAAAAGTGATCATCAGAAGACCACTAGAATCAGTAAAGAGCGTTTGTGTTCTTATAAACGAAGAAACTTTTTCTCTAATGCTACATCTTTGGAAAGTAAACGATGAATAAAATAATAGAATACTATAAAATTTGTTCTAAGTTTCGGGATGATTATAAATATAAAGAAACTTTAATATCGTGTATTTTATCTCTGCTAGTTAATACGAGTATATCTCCAACAACTATAAGCTGGAGATATATTGATTGCCACGTCTATGATTTATAGGCTTTATAAAACTAATAGGCTCCTTGTTCTAGATTTATCTGCTAATAATATATATTAATGATGACTGATTGGTAGTTCTGATTAATGAACCATTAGTTCTGTTAATTTAACTGACTCGGCGTATTAAGGAGTACAGATTTAATGGTGGGTTTAGAATATTAAGAATTAAGAATATTAATAATCTTAATATTATTAATATTCTAAGAATAGAATATTAAATATTAAGAATTTGCGGCATCTCAATGGCCACCAATTCAATTCATTTAAATATTTTCAAACTTTTAATTTCATTAATAATTTTTCTTGAAAGGGTTCCTTGTTTATAATTCCATACATAGCTCAATTCTGTGAGCATATATTAAAGCCTCTTATCTCTATCCCAAGGGTAAGATGATTATAATAACTGTTGCCTTATTTGCTACGGTGGAGCAGGTTCTGATTGCTGCCATCGCACTTAACCACGCCGTTCGGTAAATATCGGTAGCACTTCGATCCAAATTAAATAGTAATATAGAAAGTAAAGACGACTGTACCACTGCAACCCATGGAGGGTTTGGGGTTTAGTAGGTAGTAGAGACTGTATTGTTTCTTGGACAACAGTTGTGCAAGGAAGATGATTTGTCCTAGATAACGCTCAACCGCCAGATTTTCCAACAATTTTGGTACTTTATATTTGCTGGGTGAGCTCCAAGAGAGTCGTAGATCCAATAGCATCCATCCCCGGCCGCTATCAGATTAAATTAAATCTCCAAGCTGCTGGAACATTAAATGAAAATAAAAAAAAAAATACATAACTGAAATTAAACTCCAATGCCTCCACAAAGTGTGACATCCATTCCCTTAATAAGAAACGAGAGAATTTTAAATTAATTCAGTGGGTAATAGATCAAACACAAATGTGAGTAGATATAATACGCCTGAGGTCTGTAATACCCTCTGTTAGCACGATATTCCGAGAATATCACAAGGATAGTTGTATAAGAGATATGAAAAACTGCATTATTTATGACACGTAATATAATGGCCGTACCCATGCATCAAACCCACGGTACAGATAAGGACTTCACTCCGCCCTGAGAAGGATGTAAGGTTTTTTTTTCTTTATCGCCTTTTGAGTTTCAAGCTTGTCGAGTAAGATTTCTAAATCAACTCTTAATTTTCTTATCGGAATAACAAATAGAAACCTTATGAACAAGGATAGGAAAAATACTTCAATGTAATGACAAAATGATGCACTACATAAGCAAGATCTTTCATTGTTCAAATTAATGAAATATTATCATTTAATGAAACATTACAAAAGTGAAATATATTAACTAGATAGTTAGGGCTTATCTTGAATCTTACAGCGAAAAATCACTCAAGTTTAATATAAGGTGGGTACCTACATCAAATAGATAAGTACTTGTAATTCTAAACGAGGTGTACTAGCTGCGATTTGTGGGTAGGTATACGACAATGATACGAAGTATCACCACGCATGGAAGCGTCCATGTGAGCACTGATTATTCTTCATGTTTGTTTTTTCATTGCCGTGTTACACGCTGTTTTCCCTCTTACATTTCCTGTTGGATGAAAATTCTTCATTAAAAATATGCTATCTATCTTACCTATTATTCAACAAGAATCAAAGATAACTTGGTAAGATATTATGTAAGAATACCTTATGTAGAACACAATTTCAAAAAAATAATAATTAAGAGATAGTATTCGATCTAATAACCGGATTTCTTCTACAATATTCCCTTACAGTGATTCTTTAATACAAAATGTCTTTAATTTTTTACCATAATATAAATAGATTATTTAAAACAGTTATTGTTTTTTTTTGTTTACCATATTTCCTGTTAAAGGAAAATTTTTATCAAAAATATACTTTTATCTAACGCAACAAGCCACCAAGATTAACACATTTAAAGTTTTCAAAGGATATAGAAGGAAATGTTCTGATGGATATTGATCGAATAATGAAATGGTGGCAACAATATTTTCAGAAGCTGCTGGAGGGGAACGGACAGTTTCCACACGTAAGTGAAGAAAAGAGAGAGGGATCTCCCTGGGAAGAATATTATTAAATTGGTGAGGATGAATTATAGGATGCGTTGCTAAGCATGAAGCTAGGAAAATTCGCAGCTATTGAAGAAATTCGTCCTGAAATGTTAAAATAAAAGCCATTTAAAGGAAAGGATATTATGCTTCATTTACGATACTTAGTTTGGAAGCAGAAGAAAATCCCGAATGATAGGAAGTAGCATTTATATTCCCAATCTTTAAGAAAGGAGACAATAGAGACTGTGACAACACTCGATGCATATCTCTGTTAAGTGTAAGATTTTTTCCAAAATGGCAGAAGAAAACGAGTCGAGTTATTGCTCCTGGAGGAACTATACGACTTTCGTGAAAATCGGAGAGCCAAAGACCTCAATTTTGCAATTAGACGGTTTTTTTGGAAAAGTCCATGTGCTTTGTCGATCTCACAAAAGCGTTTGATCATGTAATGATAACTGTTCACTTGCAACTCTCAAGAGAAAAATGGATCGATCAAGTTCATATACTTGCGGTTGAAAGTTTATAAAAAAAAATCGAGGAGTAAAGTAAGATTTGCCAACTGCACTTCTCAAGAAATTGAGACCGCCATTGGAATCCATCAGGGATGTAGTCTCAGCCCACTGCTGTTTATTTTGTTCATGGAATCAGCACTTCGGAAGGCCACGACAAAAATGAGGAAATTCCACCTCGGATATGGTGGCATTTGCGGATGACATTGTTGTTTTCTTGGAGAATGAAAGCACAATGTTAGTAGGTTAAAAGAACAATTTCTGGTTGTCAATATAACCATATACCCTACCAACATGAAAGTGATGAGGGTAGGAAAGGAGCCAAGGAGAATAATAATCGTCATTAACAAGCTGACCATTCCAAACTGAAAGAATCTTACTTAACGAACATTTACCTTGCTAATTAAAAGAAATGTTTTTCAATGTCTATCTTGTTATTTAATACAACTTCCAATCAACTTCAATCTTTAATTCTTCAGAAATTAATAGTTTAATCAAGTTTGAAACGGAACTCCAAATTATTTCCTCCCAACTCGGTGCAAATTGGTTTAACTTTGGAATTAAATAAACATAACCTATAACTTAGTTTAGACTGAGAAGTTTAATAAACGCAGTTAACTTCTATGGCTGAGTAGAAGCAGTAGGTTCAACATTGATTACAAATTACGCCCCTTCCAGAGTCTCATCTTTTGTTTATCTAGCTATTTATCAATCAAGTTACTATATATATATATATATATCTAAATATATGGGCTATAGCATAAGCCTTGGTCAATTTTTAATTCGTAAGTCAAAACATCATAAGCCGCGTTGAGCGATATTTGGTAGGGGAAGAACTGAGTTCGTGTCACCGGCATGCTTCTGACGAATTTCACGAGGAAATATGGGAGGTCCTACATAGTAATCGTATAGTTGGCTGAATCGTTTGTTACATTCTTGTTTTTTGAGTCTGGTATAAGGATTCCATGTAAGTCTTTTGTCTAGGAGGAAGCCAAGGTATCGTACTGTGTCGGCAAATAGGCAGGACGGTTTCATCTAGCAAATGTAGCGGCCAATGACATCTTCAAATTCATACTCGGGTGTCTGTACATCCATCCGGGCATAGCGTTAGCAGAAATTAAATTCTTACGACAAATTACGACCACTATTAAAACATTCCAAAAACCGCTCGATACTCGATTACGAGCCTGATCTTACTACACCAATTATGATAGTCGGGGACTTAAATGTTAAGGTCTCACAAGATCATCATCTCATCATCACCACTCATCATCCGGCTTCAAGTTCAGTGAGTTCAATTAGTCAAACATCGAAACCTCTCCAACAATGTTAGGTAATACCTGTATTGATCTAACCTTTACCAGAAACCTCGATGTATCTTGCATGCCATTTGTGTCGTATATTTCCTACCTCAGACTTAAATTAATAAAGTTATATTGTAACACAATAATTATTTGTTGACTTGAGTTTTCAAGAACACATAAATGATAATATTTTGTATACAAATATTACCCTTGAGTAAACATGTACAACACACCATCATGTACAGGACACAGCCACAACACATTTTTTAATTATGCTTTTGTATATATTTTTTGTGGATTACATGGGTTCCTGGATACATACTATTAAAATTATAATTAACCAGGAATATTTATATAAATTTATGGATGATGCATACTTTGATTTTTTCAATATTATTTCTTCAATCTCGAAGATATTTTTTTCATGTGGAAAATGGCACACCAACATCATAAACTTATTATATCGTTTATAGTTAAATAATTTATTTATCTAAGAGAAATTTAAGAATTCAGCAGAGGCTAATTGTTTTATTTTTTGTTTCGGCTTTTGAATGAACTAATCTCATTTTTTACAAGAGAAAAATTATTTTATTGTTGATAAACGAATCCTGACAAGGCAGCTAAATACTTACTCGAGAAGAACAAACTTAATCTGTTGGCACTACAATCAACCATTAAGAAGTTTTTCAATTCCATTTGGGAAATGAGTACGCAATGAAAATATTAAGAGTAGGAGACGAAACAATGTTTCCAATCTTCTTGGTATCAACGGAGCCAGAACCAGAAAACTTTTGCGGCTTTCCTCTCCTGTTCATTTTATTTTTATTTTATTTTTTGGTTTTTGAAAGTAGTCTTGTTAATGGAAGAACGGAATTATAAAACTTTCAAGAAAGGCTTTTGTTTTGCAATAATTGCTACTTTTCCGACCCTGTTTATAACCGGATTTGCTTTATAACTATGTCGATTATCTACACTCTACAAACAACAATTTTCATTTCACATTTGGAAGATAAATAAATAAGAGAAATGAATATGTCCATGAAATAATCGAACGCAAAAACGAAGTTAAGATAACGCAGTTATATTAAAATTGAGTTAAGATACTATTAACTTTCAAATAATTTTCTAAATTGTTGAATATTTTGGTAACACGAGTCAAATTTTCAATCAGTTTGGTTGACAAAGGGTACGAGAATCTGGTATCAATCAGCTGACTACAGTCAGCCAGTAAGCATTCAACAATCATAGATCATTACAAAGTTACATTGTGCACAGATTGGACGCCGTTCCAATTCTTCAAAATGCTGGATGAATGATCTGTGACCGATTTGGAATCTCATCGACGGTTTATCGCTATTTTAACTGATACAATTGAAAGGCAGCACTATATCTTTAACCTTTTTGTTTTTTCTCGTGTCTTTAACCAGTTCACTCGCCATACGTTGATTATTTGTGATTAGACTAGTGTCCTCTATTCATGTTTATGGAGTTATCCCAGTACTCAGATAATGCAATCAATCAATGAATAAATACAATTTACAATTTTTCTGGGATCCACCCAAACAAGGATATATTTCCAAGATAGCCTGAAATAAAAAAAAATATTAGGTACCCAAGGTATACTGCAGCCAGATTTTCAGTAAGTGTAATACACTCAGTCTGTCTAGTATGCGTCTACTGGAAGTCTAGTATGCGTGTTAGGACCTTCAACTATTAAAAAAAAAATAGTAATTACTGACTAAGTAAGTACGTCATACGTAGAAAAAAAGAACGTTTCAGGTAATACAAGTCTGTAAGATGAGCACAAATGTTGACACTTCAAGTAATAGGCGTCTCTTAGACGGCATTTTTGAATATCCAAGTTTGTCTTACATATCAATATTAAAAACATCATTAAGACATATTTCAATGTCTTTAATAGTGGTAAAATTTATAAATTAATTAATAGTGAGATTATGCCAAAGTTGAACTTCCAAGTTAAAATGATTAAAAAAAAAGTGAAGTTTAAGGTAAAAGTGAGTTATGAGCCCATTTTTATTCATTGACAGATAGCTCAAATAATCAAGCGATAACGATAAAGTAAAGAGAAAGCGATTTGTTTTTACTCCCTCCATAATAGGTTTCATTTTAAAAAATGTATAAGAGTTTAATTCGTACATTGAAGAGTTTAATCCTTCAATCATGAAAAAAATCATTTTTTGTGGAATTCTTCGACTGTTATGCTAGAAAATTTTGATCAGGAAGCGTCTTTAACTTTGATTTTTTAACATCAAGAACTGCCCAGAGAACGCGTTCTAAACGCTGCAGTCACTGCTCTTTATATAATGATTTTAGTGCTCTGAGTAAAGCTTTTCATTAATGACTTAATAATAACATTATTAAGGCGTAGGGAGATGGCGGCCTCATCATCCAGTCATATGACCGCAGATAGCCTCAACTGGTCCTCCAGGTTGGGGGAACAGTACTCTGAAACTTATAAATGAAGCAGATGTCTTTGAAGATTGGAAGGCTACGATGGGCTGGCCATTTGGTTAGATTGGAAGATGACCATTCCAATAAAAAACCTCTTAACGGCAAAAGAAGAAATGGAAGAGAATGTAACTGAGGTGGTCGGATGTTGTGGACAGAGACGCTACGGATATCCTGGAACTGAGGAGCAGGATGACTTATTTTATATCATGTAAGTGTTCAAAGGGCTCAATCACATAAAGGCCAGGGTAGTTATGTTACGACTATAGCCTGAAGTAAATTGTTTATAAATTGGATTTGTAACAAGGAAGTTTCGTAAATGCTCCCGTATTTTCAGCAATGTAAACTTCCTTGTCCTTCCCTCTTCTTTTATATGTATAAATATATCAGCTCTAATATAAGGAAGTTAGTAGAGCAAAGAGTAGGGAAGTAAAAGATAGCTATCTTTTACTTCCCTACTCTTTAACTATAGTTTATAGAATAGTAATATCTAAGTATAGTCCATAGTAATATACATTTTATGCTCGTTGCAAGTAGCATGAGTCTGTGAGACGTGTGTAAAACAAAAATTGATTTTAGAGGTAAAATGTTCATTAAATCCGTGAATATGTTAGTTAAATTAGTAAATATGTTTTATTCGATTGTTAATAAATCATTTATTCAAGATAAAATAGATAGGATAATTAGAATACATACAATTAAAATACATAAAATTAAAATGTTAAGACCGTGGAAAACTTCCAACGAAAAGCCCTTCGTAGTCTCCAAACTACAACAGAAATAGAAATTATCTGTCCAATATTTCGCCCCTTCAGGCATCCTCAGGGTAGATAGAGAAAAAAACAAACAAAAAAAACAAAAGAACAAAACAAAACATGAATAATGCACCCAAGAAGGATCCCACCACCTCCAAGGCTCAAAAGCAACTAATGCAAACTATTAGGTTATGTGAATGGGCGAAATATTGGACAGATAATTTCTATTTCTGTTGTAGTTTGGAAACTAAGGGCTTTTCGTTGGAATTATTCCACGGTCTTAACATTTATGTAAGGTCTCTTTTTATTTTTCAATATTTACATAAAATTAAATTATTCAAATTAAAACTATCATATATACAATTAAAAATTAAATTATATGCAATTAAAATCGGCATCATATGAACAAAAATTAAACTGTTACACCAGCAGCTCAGACATTGCACACTTTTTTCGAGCAAAAAAAATGAAAAAGTAATAATATAATAATGAAAATGAAAAACTTGACGTACCTATTTATACCAAATTAGAAAAATTAATAAATATTGGGGCAACATTAATTTTTGTAACTAAATATTTTTTTGCTAGCACATTTTTCGTAGATGGAAAGAAAAGAGAAAGGGAAAAGTATGCATTCGACGAAGTATCTAAACAGTTTTGAATATAAATTCCTTGACCTAGAATACAAAACATAAATCAATAAATGAGTTGAAAGTCTATTTGACTGGATGACACATTTAGTAATTACTTTTTTTCTTTTAGATAATGTAGGATTTAAAAGCTCTCCAAGGTATTTAGGAGGGTAAATAAAAATTAATTGAGGTGAATAACATGCCGAACTAAAACATTCAAACAAAAAAATAGTAATTACTGGTTAGGTAAGTACGTCATACATAGAAGAAAAGAATGTTTCAGGTAATACACGTCTATGAGATGATCACAAATAGAGTTGACACTTCAAGTAATAGGTGTATCTTAGACGGCGTTGTTTTAATTGTGACCTTGCTGAAACCATCAAACACATTTGATTGGATTGAAACTTCACACGCGTTGTTTACAATATTCAAAGTGAACATACATGGAAGGTTTCATTTGACAAGTCGCGCTAAAGTATCAAAAGCCGAAAATTAGTAAACCTTAGCGTCTGAGGTAAGTTACCAGTTAGGTGGTAAGAGAATAGTATCTAAGTTAGGTGTAGTCCATAGGCAATAAGTTACAAAGATAATCAATCAATAGTCCATAAGCTCCTAGTTAGTTCATAAGAATGTTTCTTTTATATCTCTTATATATAAATCAATTAATACACATATTTCTTAGTCGTCCACCGTTTGTTAACTAAACAACTGAGGAATTTTTATCGGTGATGATGATATTTTTTTATTTTTGGGAAGCCACCGTTTGAGTATTATAGAGAATTAAAACAACTATTTTGGTTCTTCTAATAAACATTTATTTCACAAAAGATTAATCTCTACTTAACTATTTGACCGTGCATATCCCTACCTTTAAGTTATTAATTAATTAGTCATTTTTTACTTTCATGCATTGTCTGTAGAATCGAGATTTAGAATGGACAACCAAGGTGATTTTCAACATTCGTTTCAATGAAATCTATCAACCTTAAATAATGGTCTGCTAGTTTTAATAGAAAATAATTTTAACATGAAATTTTTGTTATCAGTTTATCTTTCCATCTTCCATTGTAACAAAATTATTTTTGAAACATTTTTAGCTTGTTTTTAAAAAATCTCTAATGAAGTTGTAAAAATTTTACTTTGTCTATTAAATAAATAAATCACTTATTATGTCTTACAAATACTATTGTGTGCCAATGTGTGAAAGCACCTCAAAATCAACCCCAGATAATCTGTTCCTTAAAGTTCCCACGAATCCAATAAGAAAATAAAAGAGGTTTTCTCTTATGAGAAGAAAAGATAACGTGGCTCTTAAAACTGTTATGCCTCTTAATTAATTTTAATGTAAGTTTAAGCTTTGTACTCTTCACTTCTCCTGCACTCTAAATGTGTCTTTCCCAATGTTTAAATAAGATGATTGTCTTGATAACATTATCAGTCAAATTATATGTACAAATCATCCTTAAAAGATTGCTATGGCTTCTGATTATAGATCTTCTACATTGAATATAGTGTAAAGTTAGAATAGTTTCAGCAATAACTAGTTAGTGTATAATACATATAAACTCTTTCATAAACAAACACCATGTTCAGATGCAGTGAGTTTGATCTTTTTTTTTTTCCTCGTCTGCTCCAGGTAGAAGAAGAAGTGGAAAATGTCATTAAAGTAAGATTGATTGGGGGGGGGGGGTCGAATAGTTTTGAAAAAAGAAGAAGTACCAACCAAATTCAATTGCCAAATAAAGGGGATCCTAGCACATTCATCTCAACAAAGACCTCTTGGAGTCAAAAGAATGAGATAATCACTAATGAGTGATGTTTTGCAACCATCAATATTGAATAATGAAAATATAGAAAACACAGGATTGAATGTCTCAGAACCAATAATGAAAATTCCCACATGTCCTTCAAAAGTGATTGCAGAAACGCAAGTATCATGGACATCAGAAAAACACAATGCTAACAATGTCCATGTCAGAAGCGAAGCTGTTCAAACAAAGGCATGTTTGAAAGATAGGACATCATCGCCCATTTTAATGGTAAAAAATATCAAACATTACCCATGAAGGTACCAAAACTTCTTGCCAGTGATATTTCTAGTGATGACTACAGTGATTCAGATAACATTTCATCATATGTTGATGATGACAAAGATTTTTCTACTTCGTCTTTGAATGAACCAAGTGATTGTGATAAAGAAAGTATTTCTGCATTACAAAGTTTTAAGCACACTCAAAAAAAGATCATAAAGAAACCTTTGTTGTATATAGGTTATGTTGATAAACTAATAGTTATTGAATAAAAATATTCCAATAATAGAAAAAAATTGACTCTTTACTTGAAATAAATTGATTTAATTAAAAAGAAATTGTTTTATTTCTCAAGATGAACACAATATTCCATATGAAAATGCAAAAATATCATATGGATTTCTTATCACAAAAATGTAAATAAGCCTGATGACGTCACCAACCCGAAATGAAGCGTTTAAAAGTGTTCATTTCCCGCGTGAATTTTTTCATATTCCGAACACAATTTTTTGGATAAAAAATGATCTTAAAAAATAAAATAAATATTTTTGTGAAAGTTACATTTTGGTGAATCGAAAAATTCATTTATGTTTCATTTAAAAAAAATCTTGGTTGTCCACTCGAGGCATCGACATGAAAAGGTGCCCTATTCTTCAGAAATTGCAAAGGCAGTGTCTATAATAATGGGGACATGACGCCGAGAAGAAATAAGAGAGAGATAAAGGTTGTTGTCACGTATTGAAATGTCGACAGTCGGGGCCATAAAGGAGCCCAAGACAGTTGTTTAGTCTCAACGGTCTGGTCGGGAATAAAGGTCGTCACCAAGAACCGACACCATTTTCCAACATTTTCATTTCCGTTTTAGTGTCCCTTAAACTGGTATCTATCGCCTGCTCCTAGGTGCTACCTCTTTGCTCTAAGTATAACGAGGCTATTAAGGAAACGGGGCTAGGCGTCGATGGGTTTCGACTCGGCAAATGGTGGTTCGATGAGAGGTGCCACAGTTAAGTGCTTGCTATGGTGCTACCATTCTGAGGATGCTCAACGTAACCTTAAAACAGTAGAAGGAATGGTCAATTATATTTTTTTTTGTCTTTCATCTTTAACATAATTCATAAATATCTCAAGGTGACGCAATTAGTTTTAACATAATTATTAATGAAACTTGTCGCACCAAAGCTGTTTTTTTTCATAATTTTAGTAGTAAATTGAGCCGTTGACTTTGAAATTGGTCTAAAAAACGTTAATTCTTTTAGATAATTTTAATAATTATCATTTGATAATAAAATTTAAAAGGTGTATAAGGTTTGAAACATCTCTCAATGCTCACTGCTAAGAGATGGCATGATTTGGCCGTTTGCCCATACATTTAGAGTAATTCAAATGTAAATATAGGGAATATCAAAAAATGGACTTATACCACTTTCAAAAATACCAGCTCTATCCTAGATAATGATATTGGATATTTTTATCTTAAATAAATGATTTTAGATCTTTATTTTCATCTCCCAAACAAATTAACAACTAAAACTATGACCCTTTTTCCTGTCTAAAATGCATTTTTACATAATATTATTTCAAATTCTACTTTTATTTATTTCTAATTATTACGATATGGTAATTCATTTTTGGACAAGGATTGCATTCGTAGATGCACTGTATTGTGCTGTCTTAGACTACACTCTTCACTAATCTCTTTCCGAAATTCTTACATCAGAAGGTAATTAAATCAAAATCGAAGGTTATTAATTTGCTTAATTCAATTTTATAAAGTATATGGTCCCACATTTGCCTTATACCTTTACATGATCTCTTCGATGCGTCGGTAATAGTCCTAACACTCATGGATCTAACGACGGATTTGTTCAAGGAAAGAATTTGCGGCCAAAATCCATTTTAAACAATAGGTAATACTCATATGAACACTAAACTCTGTTCAGCCGGTTAAAACTCATTACTTTGTACATCAAATTTTAATCTGGAATCATGAGCTTTATTATTTTTGTCACCAATAATAGCAGCGAAACTGGAATTTTGGTGAAAATAGATCTAGGAAAGTAGAATAGCTTTATTTGGCCTCAAATGAAGGCATGCTGGGTTTGAAAGTTCCCTAATGTTATATCTAAAAATATAGATGAAAAGTTTGAACGATTTGAAGTTATTTTTATTTAGAAAATTAAAAATATCCAACAAAAACTTAAATTATTTTATTATTAAAATAAAATAAACCAACAAAATGATATTGGTGCAGAAGTCGAGAAGCGGATTATAACCGCTAATCGCTGCAATTTTGGTCTCCAGAAGCATCTACGTGGTGGTCTCCTGTCCAAATCCTCTAAGATAAGACTGTACAAAACTCTCATCCGACCAGTTCTCACATATACCTCAGAAAACTGGACCCTGATCCAAGCACACGAACTCTCTCTATTGAGATTCGAAAGGAGGGTCCTCAGGAGAATATATGGTCCAGTTTTGGTGGATGGAGAGTGAAGGCGTCGTTCCAACAATGAACTGAGACTGCTTTATAAGGACCTGGACGTAGTACAGTTTATAAAGTTAGCAAGACTGAGGCCGGACTTGTTATTAGGATGGGGCAGGATGAAATCCCAGCCAAAGTCCTCAAGGAGCGAATGTATGGTGTAAGAATAGCAGGCCGATCACGACTTCGGTGGGAGGACTGCGTAGCTTCGGACGCCCGGACCGTATTGGATGTCCGCAATTGGAGGGTAGCACCACTTGACAGAGAGAACTGGCGGTCGATGCTGGACCAGGCCAAGACTCGACTACAAGGGTCGTAGCACCGAATAATAATAATAATTAAAACAAAAGAAAATTTTGCATTATAAAAATAAAAAATGAGATCTGGAACAAAGTATTTATTTATTTAGTACTATTTTAGTAAATAAAACGTATACAATACTAATGGAAACTTTATTATTGAAAGAACCTGAATTAAAGCACATTAGACAATACTGTAATTTGTTCTATGAAAATGACATCGATTGTCAGAAATCTAGATCTTGGGGAAAAATTATTAATATAAATCCATCCATCTATTTTATATTATTACCCTCGACGTTGTTGCCATTAGACAAATCAAACTTGCCATTAGGCTTGTGTGTCAATCAGCGCAGATTGCCTGTTGCTTGAGTGTTTAATTCGAATATCCCAATCCAGGTGTCCATATATCTATGTATATGGAAAAATATTTAGACTGTTTTTTGTTTTTTTACGGAGAGCGACAAATCTGATATCGGAGGTAAATCCGTTGAACCAGGATTTGAAGGCAGTACTTAATGCAAAGGAGGTCACCCACTATCGACATCAATGGCTCTTGAAGCGTGTCTAGCCTATCAATTTTTTTATCCAGTACTTCTTTCAATTTTTTATGATACTCTTCATAAACAAAAATTAACAAATTATATACATGTGGGTGCATTATTTATTTTTTGTTTTGTTGTTATAATTTTTTTTTCTACCCTGATGCCGGAATAGACGAAATATCGAACAGATAATTTCACTTTCTGTTTTAGTTTGGAGACTTAAGGACTTTTCGTTGGAATTTTTCCACTTAACAAAAATTAACACATATAAACATACTAAAAAACAAACAAGCATATATAAATAAATAAAAAATCATCATATAATCATAAAAAATATCATAACAATAAATAAAAAAAATCATATATCCATGCAAAGAAAAATACACGCACACAAACACTTTAGTCTTATAAATCTAGATACAGAAATTTAACAGATTGAAATCCAGTCAAATTGAAAGTCACCACGGTAGTTAACTTGTTATTTTTCATTATTTTTTCAGTTTTTCTTTGTGAAACTTTTTTTATTTTCTATTCCAGAGATTGGCATGTTATCATGCATACTTTTTCTGTTCGTATTTAATAGTTTGATATGTCGTTGGTTAAGAGATAAATTTGACCAAATAATGTTTCGTGAAGGAAGACAAACAGCAGGAAACATTATAATAATAAATAGAATTTAGGAGATTACACAACGCTAAATTGCGAAGCGTGCGCCAGATTTATAATGTTGAAGTGTCTTCACGAAGATTAAGATGGGCCTTTTAAGTTTCTGCGTTTTGTATCGAACGAATTCCTAAAAAAGTTATAATAAATGCCTTGCCATCTGGAAAGCGTCTGATGGATGGACCGAGGCGTAGGTGGGAGGATGAGTGTACTGGTGGATTTGGGCTTGGGTAGTGGTGCACGGACGGAAGTGTTTAAGCAGAGATTTATGTTATTTGCATGAAGCCTTAGGGTTCGCTATGCCTTATAATTATTAAACAGTTGATAAATAACTGCTATTTATTTTTGTTTTCATGAACAACTGTACGGTTTTGAACTGGTGAAAACTCACTATAAAAAAAAAAAATCATTTCACCCATTCAAAAGATAAGCGACTGTTTTCGTAAATTTCTTTTTTTTAAATTTATATGGCTCCAAAAATATATTAATCTAAACATTTATTGGAAACTGATGGAATCACAATTAGTAAGGAACGGGGAACTGCCTGAATGTATTTTTTCTTAAACTTAAATGCAATTTAATTGTATATAAAATTTTTAAAAAGTTAATTAAATTTTTTTTTAATTTTACAATAAAAAGGTAGAAATAACTCCAAAACGTGGCCCTAAGCTTTAAAAGGCCAGCAGGACTCGTATATAAACAACATTAATTTATGTATATGTGGCTCCTGAGTGTAATTTATAGCTTTAATTCCCGAAAAGTCAGCTGTTGGAGTCACGTATCCGACCATCTGCAGGGCCTGTCTTCCTTAATTACTCATGAATAATTATCTATAACCTGGATAATATTTATTCAATACATAGCGATATATCTTCAATAGTATTTGTCTCACACCGCCATGAACACAAATCATTTTGCTATAGGGCGAATAAACAAGAAAATATAGGCGGACTTTGTTCATTGTTTCACTTTGTCAATTAAACAGTTTGGACTTCTCGCGCTAATTAGCATAAATGTTGTGCATGTATATCCTGTATTGTAATTTATTATGTCTAATTCTATTTATTTTCTATGATACCAACTATCTGGGAAAATCTCATCCAGAATAACTAAGAATAAATGATGAAATTCAAATTTTTGTACTGAAAATACCTTATTCCTATAGTTTTTAGGGTACTGAATCCAAATATGGTACTAAAAAAGTTATATCACCCACAATGTCTTCAAATTTTATAGTTAAATTAAGCGATTTTTAATGAATTGAACAGCTTTATTATTTAAAACAAATGACTGAAAAACTAGGTCTATTGGTGTGGATGAAGTTGGTAGCACTGCTGAAACACATTTGCTGGCCAATAAAGGTTGATTTATTTTTCTGTTAACAGCTGATGTTTTGTTTACTGCCAACCTAACTTTCATTTCACGTTTCCTGTACATGTGCTCAGTACAATGTTAAATCGCGGTTGTAAAAACTCTACTGACAGTTTTTGTTATATTTGTGGTGAGTTTGTGAATAAAATACACCAAAGAAACATTACAGGCTATGAAATGGGTTTATCTGTCATACTTATAAACCTTGGGCCCCGCATAAGGTATGTTATGTATGTGTTGAAGATCAAAGAAAATGGTCGAAAAAGGAGAAAAAACCTTCAAATTTGCTGTTCCTATGATATGGAGAAAGCCAAGAAATCATTCCAATGATTGCTACTTTTGCAGTGTCGATATTACTCCTCATAACTTAAAAAACAAGAAGGTAATAAGTAGGGCTGTGAATTATATGCAATAAAAATATTCAAATATGCACATATATATGTACATATATTTGGTAAAATATGTAATTAAAAACAAAAAATATGGCAAAACTTCATAAGAAAATATAAGAAAACCGTAATATATACAAGTATAAACAAAAATTAAAGCACATGATTATATAGTAATTAGAAGCACAAGAGGAACATACTAAAAAAGAAAAGCACAAACAAAAATTTTAATTTTTTTAATTTAGAACATTGTACAATATAAAAGAAAACACTAGTCTATTGGTCCAAAAAGCTGTTGCAATTGCAAATAACTACTTTTTTTAAAGTTTTCAAACAAAAAAGAGCGTCTATTTGGCCTCAAAATAGATTGGAAACGGCTAAACGACCGCTCGACGTCAACCGATGTTAGTAGGGCATATTTGAAGACTCAAATTTCTTTTGGGCTGAGTATAGCTCTAGGATCGTCCTCCTCAAATTCTACCATTTTCCCGCACAAAGTTTCAGCTATATTCTGCATGTGCTTCCAGCCTGGATTTTTCTCCAAACCATCTATGAATTTCTTCTTCATTTTGTTGTCATTTTCCCATAGTGCGTCATCCAATTTTTGATAACACTATTAACTACAGAAATACTCTCTACTAATGGCATATTTCGTGTTTCTAGTGCTGTAATTTTATCTCCTAATAATGTGACATTAGAATACAAGTAAGTCAAATCATCAATAAAATAGAGCCAAAAACTCAAAAAGTATAAACCAGTAATACATCCACTTACCGGTCCTGACCTGTAAGACCTGAATTATTGGATTTGAAACATAAGGGTTTGCATTGTGGGTTTTCCCAATTGCATTTCCAATCGCAAGTCAAATCATGTTTTAAAGTCGGGTTATCTATTAAAGTTTTGGCTTTTTCTATTGCAGCAGAATCGTTAGGTAATTTTGACAAAATATCTTTAATTTCATTAAAGTTTGTACAGTAGTACTCAGCTGCACTTAGTCACGTCCTACCACCACCTAGTGATGATTGGTTGAGGAGGGATATGAGATATGAGGCAGTGGGAGATGAGAGTAGCTTGTCTTGAAAATCTCCACACGACTTGAAGCCTTTAAAAATACTTTTTTGACTTTTGCTATCAATTGATCAATATCTGGAAACATCGCTTATTGATACACTTATCGCTCCTATTGGACCAGAACCATGGTGTGGGGTTCCCCTTCTCCTGGCTAAGGATACAATTTACAATCTAGCCAAGAAGAAGATAAAAACACGTTGGGATAGAGCCAAGATAAGGCATACTAAACTTATTATAAAGGATCCCAATGATAATATTTCTGATAAAATCAAGAAAGAAGCCGCTCACATGTCGAGAACCGACCTCAAAAGTATTGCTGAAACCATCACTGGGCACTGTAAACTCAGGAAACACTGAGTTCAATCGCTTGGGCATTGAACAAGAATCTCGGTGCCTATGGTGCACAGAGGAGGACGAAACCCCCTGGCACGTTCTCTTCGAATGTATAGCACTAAGTCGAAAGAGGACATTTGACCTTGACCCTGGAGGACACAAGGAACTCCAAGAACTGAGATTTAAAGACTATCTAAAATTTCTCAGAGGTCTAGACCTATGTTAGGGATCTTTAGGACTCCAGCACAATGGGCCTTTTTAGGCTGACGTGCATGGTAATCAAGAGTCAAACATAAATAATAAAGAAGAATCTGGGAAATATGTTAGACAGGAGGAAAGAAGGTTTATATCCAAATATCTAAATTAACTATTCGACGAAAACATTGACAGTGGCACTAACACAATATTCTTTTTACTTCAAAGAGAAGCAAAGCCGAATGTTCTTGGAAAACGACGAAGCAGCTATTGTTTCCGTCAATTTAATTAAATTAATACCGAACAAACCAAAGGCGATTTAAAGATCGTAGAAAGTGATGGTGAATAGCACAGAATTTTAATTTAAATTTTAAATTTTAATTTTTTATTTGTGCTAAATGCCGAATATGTATAAACATATGTAACTTAAAACCAAATATGCAAAAATATGCATTTATGATAAAATATGTAGAATTGTGCAAAATAAATATAGCTTAAATTGATTCCAAATACTTCAATACATATGCAGTTTATTAAAACAGGATTTTTCAGTTAACCAAGAAAAATATGCAAATGCATATAATTCACTGCATAGGGCAGGGTGTGGATTTACCGGTCCCTGAACCACCAGATGATTAAAATTCTATTACAACGGAAGTATTTTCTAATGTACAATCACAGTTAGATGATCAAGGTGATGGATGAATTCCAATGTTTTACAGAAATTCCAATGTAGAACCTAAATTGTTTACTCAAATCGAGCTTTATGATTTAGGGATCTTGGCTAAACGGGAAAAAAAGCTGAATTGCTTGACTCTAGACTAAAAGAAAAGAACTGTTGGCGGTCGGACCCAGCATTTATGTGTACAGGAAGAGAGAGAAATAATTTTCCAAGTTTTTTTGAACAAGAAGTTGATTTATTACTGCTCAGACATTCCCGGTGTGATGAATGAGTTTGGTATTAAATACAAAAAGGAAGTCTGGAGGTTGTATATTGACAAGTAAACCGTATAGGTGTTTAGATAGGGGTTTGTGCTATATAATACTAAGCATACTGCTGGAAAACTATGGGTGATACAAAAAAACTAAGGTCAGATTAAGATTCAGCGCATACAAATCTATAAAGATTAATTATTGTTACGGGCGCCGGCAGGAAGGCGGAAGCGGGGGATTAGCGGCTTAACTCCGTCAGCGGGAGACGTTTAAATAGGATTAGGACGGTTCTAGATCGTCTTCTTTTGTCGGCAAAGGATTAAGAATATTCCAGAATTATCTGGCCCCTTCGAGTTCTAGAATGTTCGGCTTTGCCTATAAAAAGACTTCCGTCACCTCGAGTCAGTCAGTCTTAGCCTGAGAGTAGACCAGTGAAGATCTGTGATAAGTGTAATAAGTGAGTGTCAGTGTGATAACCTAGTCAGTGTTGAACCGGCTCGTGTAATAAGTGTATCAGTGAACTGTGACAGTCTCGCGAGTGTAATAAACTGTTTCTGTTTGTTACTGTGTGTCAGTTTGTGATACTTGAAGAATCTTACGGTCGGTGGACTAGTGAACTGTAAGTGTTAATTATTAGTTATAAATTGTAGTGTAATTTTATAATATTCATAGAAACTATTGTAACTAGTTAAGCTATCTAGAATTAGTAAAATCTTATATTATTGTAATAATTAAATAGGGGTTAGGCCTAGATGATAATATTTAGAATATTGTTATTATAAATTTATATTAGTTCAATAATTTAATTGTTAATAGTTTAATTGTATCCTTTTTATCATTTTGTTAATAAATATTAGTATCTTTAATTAAGGAATTGTTTAATTCATTTTAATACCCAGTAGCCCGTAACAAATTGGTGTCAGAAGTGGGATCATTGTGTAACTGCTATTATTTTGCATTTGGTCTTGTATTTTGTAATTATTGGGCTACTGTATGAAGAATGGCTTCTAAAAGTGTTAAGTTAATTGATTTAAAAGTTGCGGATTTGAAACGTGAATTGGAGGAACGTGATCTTGATTGTTCCGGAACTAAAAGTGTACTGCAAGAGCGCTTGCGTCAATTTTTTGTAGATTTAGGGGAAAATCCAGATGACGTTCTATTTGAAACTGATTTAAGCAAGTTGTCGGCAACTTTTAAAAATGAATTAGGTACTGTTAAAAATGAATTAAGCAATGTTAAAAATGAGCTAGGTAATGAATTAGGTACTGTTAAAAATGAGTTAAGTAATGTAGAAAATAAGCTAGGTAATGAATTAAGCAATGTTAAAAATGAGCTAGGCAATGAATTAGGTACTGTAAAAAGTGATTTATTGGATACATTAGAGTCCAAGTTAGGCACATTAGAGACTAAGTTAATGGAAAATGTAGATAATAAGTTAGCCGATGTAAATAGTAAAGTAGCTAATGTAGATAATAAATTAGCCGATGTAAATGATAAGGTAGCTAATGTAGAATCTAGGTTAGGAGAAAAATTGAATTCTATTGAAAACGAACTTAGGCTAAGAGTAGAAGCTCTCGAGGGACGTGTGAGCAACCCACCGAAGAACGACACCGACCTTTCCTCCGAGGGCAGCCTTCATAAAACCATTATGCCCGCCAATTCAGGGACGCCACCAACTCACAACACCATTCCAGTGTTCGACGGAAAGACGCCGTGGGAGGACTACATGACTCTCTTCGAGACTGCGGCTTCGATCCACCGGTGGTCAAAAGAGACCCAAGCTTCAGCGTTGTGCCTGGCCTTGCGTGGAGACGCCTTGGGAGTACTCCAGGGGATGCCCATGTCGGAGCGGTCTAACTATGGGGAGCTGATTAGAAGACTGGAGATGCGTTTCGGCCATCGCCACATGGACCAGCTATATCGCTCACAGCTGAGAAGCAGGATCCAGAAGACCAACGAGACGCTACAGGAATTTGAGGCAGACATTGCACGGCTGGTGAGGAATGCTTACCCATCGGTCACCGATGATGTCTACGAGAGCCTGGCTGTCGACAAATTCCTGGATGGACTTCGGGACCCCGAGACGCAACAGGCAGTGAAGCTCGCCCGGCCAAAGACTTTGGGAGACGCATTATCTCAGGCCATGGAGTTCGAGGCTGTCAGGCAGTCAGTACGGGGCCATGCGCGAGTTCGAGCAGCAGAAGCGGAACCTTATTTGGTCCCTAGCGTCGAGGACATCGTGACAAAAGTTTTGGAGGCTCTCAGAACCCGTAAGAAGGAGATACGCTGTTGGAGCTGCGTCCAACTTGGACACCCTAGAAGCAAGTGTCCATCCAAGAAGCTAGAAAAGCCACAGGAAAACTAAGTAGGGTTGATGGGAAGGGGCAACTGTCAACCCGTAAAGTCAAAGGCCCCGGGAAGATCATCAGAGTTGCGTCATTAGGGAGCAGAACGAACAGCTTCTACGTTGATGGGATGGTGAACGGGCAACTGCGAAGTCTGTTACTGGATACCGGCGCAACCATGACAATCTTGAACTCAAGGACAGTTCCCGCTGAGAAGATCTTGCCAACGACTTGGACATTACAGACTGCCACAGGAGAGCCAGCCAAGGTCTACGGGGAGACAGTTGCCGACTTCATCATCGGGGATCAACATCTGAAGCACCGCGCTCTCGTGGCGGATATTGATGAAGATGTCATATTGGGCACGGACTTGATGATCACATGCGGGATCAAGCTGGATATGGCAAGAGGTGTGATGACGCTGGGAGACGAAGAAGTCATCCTCCGGCAGGGAAAGGATATCTACGCACGAGTGCGCTTACTAGAAGACACCACTTTACCTTCTCGGAGCCAAATCATAACACAGGGGACGGTCGAAGGACATCTACCTGAGGGTCAATGTGTGCTTCTTGAACCTGGAAAACAAGAAGAACAGGATATCGGACGCGGCGTACTGGTGGCTAGGTCTCTCATCAAGGTCGGACGTACCACTCCGATTCGGCTAATGAACCTGAACAGCTTCCCAGTAACGCTGAACAAAGGAACACCGGTAGGTGAATGTACAACCGCTACCTCAGTGGTTCGTCAGCTGCAACGTCATCCCACCGAGCTGCGAGGACTGCCGGAAGAACTAACAGGATTTGTGGACGAATCCTGCCGGGAACTCTCGCCTGAACAGAGCGAGGAAGTGAAGAAGATGATTATCCGATGGCAGGACGTCTTCGAGATCAGCCCAGGGCCACGGGGTAGAACGGATATCGTCCAGCACAGAATTGACACCGGGGATGCTAAGCCCATCCGACAGGTCCCGCGGAGGCTGCCGTTAGCCAAACGGGAGGACGCCGAGAAGATCATCAAGGAGATGGCGATTGATGGTGTCATTGAGCCTTCGAGTAGCCCCTGGATGTCTCCTGTTGTATTGGTGAAGAAGAAGGACGGCACAACGAGATTCTGCGTAGACTACCGCCTTCTGAATAACGTCACCAAGAAAGACAGTTATCCGCTCCCCAGGATTGATGATACCCTGGACACCCTAGAGGGATGTGAACTATTCTCTACCTTGGATCTCCGCAGTGGATATTGGCAGGTTGGATTGAAACCTGAAGATAAAGAGAAGACAGCGTTCTCGATTGGGACTGGACTCTGGCAATTTACAGTGATGCCATTCGGGCTTTGCAATGCTCCTGCAACATTTGAGAGACTGATGGAGAGCGTGCTAAGAGGTCTCTCTTGGGAAATTTGCCTGGTATACTTAGATGACATCATTGTGCTGGGAAAGTCCTTCGCTCACCATCTGAAGAATCTGGAGAAGGTCTTCGAACGACTGCGTGCAGCGAACCTTAAACTGAACCCGAAGAAGTGTCATCTCTTCCGAAGGCAAGTCAACTATCTGGGGCATGTTGTGTCGGACAATGGAGTTGCCGTTGACCCAGAGAAGATTGCAGCGATCACCGACTGGCCAGTACCTCGAGATAAGCACCAAGTAAGAAGTTTTCTCGGCCTCTGCACCTACTACAGGAGGTACGTGAAAGGATTTGCGAACATTGCAAAACCTCTTACCAGGCTCACCGAGGAAAAACGGACTTTCCTTTGGGATCACGAATGTCAGGCATCCTTTGAGGAGTTGAAGAAGAAGTTGAGTAGTGCTCCTATTCTGAGCTATCCACGTCCCGAGGGCAAGTTCATACTTGACACAGACGCTAGCAACACCGCTATTGGAAGCGTCCTCTCTCAGCTCCAAGATGGAGAAGAAAGGGTTATTGGATATTTCAGTAAAGCGCTCTCAGCTCCGGAACGCAACTACTGTGCACAAGGAAGGAGCTTCTGGCAGTGGTGAAATCTATAGAGCATTTTCACAAATATCTATACGGCAGAAGATTCCTCCTGAGAACGGACCACGCGGCTCTAATGTGGCTGCTACGATTCAAGTCACCAGAAGGACAAGTGGCGAGGTGGATAGAGCGCCTTCAAGAATATGACTTTGAATCTGCTCATCGTGCTGGAACGAGTCACAGAAATGCGGATGCGCTCTCAAGGAGGCCTTGTGACGAAAAATGCGGGCATTGTTCTCGACAAGAAGAGAAGCAGGCAGCAGTGTTGAGGACAACGGTGGTCATGGACAGTTGGCAGGATGCAGAGGTGTCAAAGGAGCAGGACAGGGACCCGGACTTGAAACAAATGAAGCAGTGGAAACTATCAGGGCAAGGAAGACCAACCTGGCAGGATGTTGCTCCAATGTCGAAGAATGTAAAGACTTACTGGGCCCAATGGGACTCCATTCTAGTGGACAACGGGCTGCTGAAACGGGCATTGGAGAACACGGAAGGAGATCAGCGCAGACTTCAGCTCATCGTTCCAAAGAGTAAAGTGCCCGAAGTACTCAGGGAACTTCATGACGGAGTATCTGGCGGCCACGTTGGAGTTCACCGTACATTGGAAAAGGTACGTGAACGCTTTTACTGGGCAAACCTTAAGGACGATGTGTTGGACTGGTGCAGGCGTTGTGTGACTTGTGCGGCTTCTAACGGACCCATAAGAAGAAAGAAGGCCCCAATGAGGAAGTACAACGTGGGAGCACCGTTTGAGAGAATAGCAATTGACATCGCTGGTCCTTTCCCTGTGACGGATGAAGGTAACCGGTATATTCTCGTGGCCATGGACTACTTTTCCAAGTGGGTGGAAGCTTACGCCCTTCCGAATCAGGAGGCAGTCACGGTTGCGGACGTACTGGTGAAGCAGCTCGTCAGTAGGTTTGGGGTGCCCATGGAACTTCACTCTGACCAGGGACGAAACTTCGAGTCTGCCGTCTTCTCCGGGATGTGCGAAGCACTGGGAATACGGAAGACCAGGACGACATCTCTTCACCCTCAATCCGATGGCATGGTGGAGCGCATGAACAGGACTATGGGTCGATATTTGTCGAAAGTGGTCTCCGACCATCAGCGAAACTGGGACCAGTATCTTCACCTGTTCCTGCTGGCCTACCGCAGTTCAGTCAGTGAGGCAACGGGGCAGACTCCCGCAAATGTGGTATTCGGCAGAGAACTTCGGTTGCCTTGTGATCTGAAATTCGGTTTCAAGCCTGATGAGGAAATTGCCGGAGAGGAGTACGTCTCGGATCTACGGAAGCGAATGGATAATATCCACGAGAAGGTTCGCACAAACATCCAGGGAGCCAGTGACAGAATGAAGGAGCGTTACGACATCAGGGCTGAGAAGGGTGGCTACCAACCTGGAGACTTGGCCTGGCTACATGATCCTCGAAGAAGGCGAGGCTACTCACCTAAACTTCAGAACTCCTGGGACGGCCCGTATGAGATCGTCAAGAGGATCAATGACGTCATATATAGGATCAGGAAGCAGCCGAAAGGAAAACCCAAGGTAGTCCATTTCAATAGACTGGCCCCGTACAAAGGAGACCACGGCCCGAAAGAAGACCAGCAGGTCAGGTACCTAAACAACGTCAAGACAAATAACTCAGTTGCTCATACTAAAGTACCAGGGACCCGTGGAGTAACTCAGGTAATCTACAGAGATATCTTCTCGTTACCAGTGGAGTATTCTCTGGTCCATTGCGTTGCCGAAGATCTGAGGACTTCTCGAGGGATTGCAACGGTCTTCAGGAAGAAGTTCGGCGGAACTGAGGAGCTGGAACGCCAAGGACCAAGTGTCGGGAAGGCACTCCACCAGCCGCACGAAGGACGACACCTGTTTTACTTGGTTACCAAGCGTGCCTCTGATCAGAAGCCGACATATGACGCACTGCGGCGAAGCCTCGATGACCTTCGGAGTAAGCTTCTGAGACTGCGTGTCACTAAGCTCGCTATTCCGAAGTTGGGCTGTGGATACGACGGCTTGGAATGGAGGATTGTCAGGGACATGATCGAGCAGACATTCGCCAACTCTGGAGTTGCCATATTGGTGTGCACGTTCAACCCCTGGAAAGAAGGTGCGTCTCCATCAGTAGAAGCTCATAAATGCAAGATTTCTCCGGACTTGCTCTGGGGCAGAGCACTTTTAAGGAGGGGGCAGTGTTACGGGCGCCGGCAGGAAGGCGGAAGCGGGGGATTAGCGGCTTAACTCCGTCAGCGGGAGACGTTTAAATAGGATTAGGACGGTTCTAGATCGTCTTCTTTTGTCGGCAAAGGATTAAGAATATTCCAGAATTATCTGGCCCCTTCGAGTTCTAGAATGTTCGGCTTTGCCTATAAAAAGACTTCCGTCACCTCGAGTCAGTCAGTCTTAGCCTGAGAGTAGACCAGTGAAGATCTGTGATAAGTGTAATAAGTGAGTGTCAGTGTGATAACCTAGTCAGTGTTGAACCGGCTCGTGTAATAAGTGTATCAGTGAACTGTGACAGTCTCGCGAGTGTAATAAACTGTTTCTGTTTGTTACTGTGTGTCAGTTTGTGATACTTGAAGAATCTTACGGTCGGTGGACTAGTGAACTGTAAGTGTTAATTATTAGTTATAAATTGTAGTGTAATTTTATAATATTCATAGAAACTATTGTAACTAGTTAAGCTATCTAGAATTAGTAAAATCTTATATTATTGTAATAATTAAATAGGGGTTAGGCCTAGATGATAATATTTAGAATATTGTTATTATAAATTTATATTAGTTCAATAATTTAATTGTTAATAGTTTAATTGTATCCTTTTTATCATTTTGTTAATAAATATTAGTATCTTTAATTAAGGAATTGTTTAATTCATTTTAATACCCAGTAGCCCGTAACATTATTATATGAGATGAAAATAGTTGACTGGATGATCTAATGTAAAGGAGATAGTTGGGGGGTGCAGTCAAAAAGAACACTGAATAAGTAATAAACTTATAATTATGTGCCGACGTTTTGACCTACAGTGTAGGTAATCTTCAGGGCTATAAGAGAGAAACAAACAGAACAAAAAATATAAAAATGTACAGTAACAATAATATGGTGACAAGTAATGTAGAAAAATAAAATAGTGGCAGATATGAAGATGAAAGATAACGAATATTAAAAAAGTGATAGATTATAATAAAATTAAGATATAGACAGATTTAGAAAAAATTAATGATAATGAAAAGAAATTAAAATAGTGACAGATATAATAAAATTAAGATAAAGACAGATATAACAAAATTAATGATAATGAAAAGAAAATGAAAATAATGACAGATATAATAAAGTAAGACAGATTTAATAAAATTAAAGAAAATGAGCAGAAATGATAAATTATAAATAACGCATATAAAATAAAAAACAGAAAATAAATGTACAGAAAGGATAGTAAAGTAAAAATAATATAAAGGAAAATCAAAAAGGAGGAGGTAAACCAAAGATACAAAATGAGAATATTTACATATACAAAAAACGTTGGAACATGAAGAATAAAGAAAAACTAGTAAAATAAAGATATAAAATGTATGATAACGGACTTAAAGATGTTACATGTTACAGAAAAGTATGGAACTGTATGTACAATAACTAATGTGAATAATAGAAATACTATTGTACAGTAACAATAGTGTACAATGACTGTTAGAAAAATAGTTAATAGGATTAATTAATTTGAAAAATTAAAATTAGTGAAATACTATTGTACAGTAACAATAGTGTACAATGACTGTTTGAAAAATAGTAGATAGGATTAATGAATTTGAAAAATTAAAATTAGTACTTAAAAATATGAACTCTTGATTACCAACATATGATGGATGCCAAAATGATAAGGGGGGAAAAAGGAAAATAGGTAGTGTGAAGAATGGAGAAAGGATAACTTCAAGTACCTCGGTACGATTACCACGGAAAAAAAAAAACGAAATAGAAGGATAATAAAATTAGAATACAGTATGACAAAAATGCTATTGGGGTCTCAAGAAAATTATTCTACGAGTAAGTCGGATAATATCCCGAGGGATCAAAGTGCGAGTATATAAAACCGTTCCCCGACCGGTAGTGACGTATGCTAGCAAGGCTTGGACTCTTACAAAGTGACAGGATGGTTACATTAATGCTTGGGAGCGAAAAAATATATTGCCCAATGAAAGTCGAAAATATATAAAATAGAAAAAGCAACAAAGAACTTAGAGACCTATATAAAGACCCCGATTTAGCCTCATATATTAAAAAAGGAGAATAAGATGGTTGGGTCATGCGCGTCGAATGTACCAGAAAAGGCTCCCAAGGAAGCCTTTGAGAATGGAAAATCATCTCTCAAAGATCAAACATGGTAGTAGTTTAGGTAATGGGCACTTAACCAAGTGTTTGTTCAAACAGATAATTGTACAACCGATCAATATAGGGCTCATTTTTATTGCGAAATATTCACGTCACCGTTTAAGCCACATGTCTATGATATCAAGAGAATTTAACTGTAACGGTAATTTAAAATGAGCGGAGTGGTTCAGTGGTAGAGCAGTGAGTTCACATGCCGGAAATCCTGCTTTAAATCCCGCTGCGGCCAAGACTTTTTTTTTGGTTTGTTTGCAGCTGGAGATGGATCATATAGGATCTAGGACCCTCCTGGAGCTCACCCTGCCTCTATAAAATATTATAAAATAGGGTACCCAAAACAAGGTGGGAAAATCTGGCTGTTGAGCGTGCCTAGGACATCAACTCCTTACAGATCCGTTGTCCATGAAACAGTACAGTCTCTACCATGTACTGAACCCCAGACCCGTTCAAGGGTTGTAGTGATACAGGTTTTTTTTTAAGATAATTTTATATGAAAAACACCGTGATCTAAAAAGAAAAACAAATGAATATGTGGATAGCAATGACAAAAATACTGAATGAGGAAGACGAAAAATAAGTAAGAAAAAAATTCAATTATCTGAAATAATAAAAATATTATAGCTTGGCCTCTTCTTAACAGCATAGTCCCTCAAAGATTATCAACTGTAAAGGTGAAGTAGATTGTTGAAAAAATATTAGTTTGTACTTAAATTGCATTGTTTGTTTTACTTTTTGGTTATTTTATTTAATTTCCTCTCGAGTATGCAATAAACGACAAGGCTAGATATCTCGGTTGAGATCAATGGCTCGAAGTGAACTTTATAAAGTTAAATTATGAGCTATGTTATCATATTTACGGTTGGGTATCTCCTCCGAGTGTGGGCGACCTGGAGATACGGTGCGCTTCACTAGGTTACCTGACATCAGCTTACCTGAAAAAGAAAATACTGTTTTAGCCAAACCTAATAATCATGATATGATACAATACTTCTAAAATATCTGAAATGCCAAAGATAATGTTTTCAATAGTTTTGCTCATGATTTTCCTACAACCAAGCATCACACAGCCTTCGATGTCGATAAATCAATGTAATACGCCCCTTTTAAATCCTTATTATATTCCCCTGCTTATCACATTTATAGGAAATAGATGAAGCGTGAAGAGTTTTAAAGACAAAACTAATCAGGGTTTAAAACCGTTATCCGTGTTTTCCTTTTAGACCTTCCGTAAATAGGGAGAAAATCGTTTGAACTAAGAGAACTCATTGACTCGTAAAATAAGTAATAAGAAAAGGAAATAAAAATTCATAAAACTTTTCCCCTCTGTTGGCATATTTTTTCTTTCGAGTCATCGACAAATTCTAAGAACCAAAAAATTCTATTCACTTCTCGAGAAATAAAGGCATTTGCACAATTTTTCGCCGTCAAATATTTCAAGTCAAAAAGCTTTCAAACCAGGGAAATGAATTTATGTGCATGCGAAATACAAGAGAAGTTATGGAATCTTCACACTTGTCTCCACTTAAGGTCTAGCCAATCCTTCGAATGTATTTTGTGGTTCAAACGATTTTATATGTTAATATAGACTACTGAAGAATTCAATGTAAAAAATTTGCGTCTTTTCATTTCAATATTGAACTGAGAATGGATTATAGTAGTTTCAGGGATTTTCCTGTTTAAAGTTCTCTAAATGATTAATCAGTAATACAATGCCCCTAGCTATCATTAGCATGCCTTCATGTGTATATATATATATATATATATATATATACTTTATATTTACATTTCCCCTCTTATCACATGAACCGGTAAAGGACGTTCGCGGTTTAAACCAGTATTTGGTTTTTGCACCAGGGAAATCCATTGAGCAAGGCAACCTATCTTTTCTGGAAGAAATCATTTTATCTAACCTTATCCAGCCAGAATCGAGTAACCTTCCTTATGATTCATTAGTTGCATTTGAGCCTTGGAGTTGGTGGGATGTTTCTTGGGTGCATTATTCAATTTTTGTTTTGCTATTATTCTCTTTCTACCCTGAGGATGCCTGAATAAGCGAAATATTGGACTGATAATTTCAATTTCTGTTTTAATTTGGAGACTTAAGGGCTTTTAGTTGGAATTTTTCCTCGGTCTTAACATTTATGAAAGGTCTCTTTTTACTTTTCAATATTCATTTGGTATATAGTTTTATTATTTATACCTTGTCTTTTTATTTCCTTAAACAACCTTTTAGTTCAATATAATTATTCTTATGAATTACATTTGACATATAAATGTAATTTTAACCTTTAAACTAAAGCTGTCTAAAACACGATGTGTAACTCAAACGTGAACTCTAGAAAGTTTATATCTACCAAAATTAGCCATATTCAGCTAAAGAAGTTTTTACTTCAATAAATGTTACAAAGGAAGAACTGTGCAAAGAATTAAAGCATATTTATTTGTTTAGATAGATATTCAATAAAATAAAAAATTTAGTACTTATATATTTTTTAAAAATTAGTAAACGTTTCTAATGAATTCTAATTTTAGTTCTGGGGTTAAAATAAATTTTATTTATACTTATATATTATATTATATTTAGATTTGGATATATTATAAAGCGCAAAAATGAAAAGGGATATTGCTAATTTTGTAATATTTTACCTAGCATTTATATTATTATACATTTAATAAATACATTAATAATTAATGTAGTATAATTTATAAAAAATATCAATGCTTTTTATAATAAAAATAATAGGGTTATTGCAGGAAGGAAGGAGAGACAAGGGAGAAAATGGATTAAGGCAGAGCGAGAGGAACAGTCCAGGAAGATGAGAGAGTATTGAAGTAGAAGGAAGGCGGAGAGTGTGAAGATATGCGAGTGATCCTTGTTGGCCGATTAATGTAAAAAAAATAATAATAATATTAAAATGCTTGGCAAAGTATATACACCAAAATTAATGGTATCATTCATTTTTACACGGTTTAGTTTAAAAACTACCATAGATATGGCGAACATTTAACAAAGAAACTCAACTTTCACTTTAAATAACCCATTCTTTTTAAACCTTCAAGGTTTCGATTTCGGGAGGCAGTATTAAGACTGTTGTTGGCCGTTGTACTGTTGGCCGTGAGAGAAGTTGATATACATGAGGCAGGAACATTGCAACTCAGGTAATCTTCTTAATAGGCAGCTGTGAGCCTGGAGCCTCTGAGGATAATTACCTATTTGGCTTGTTAATGTTCTTTAATTCTCCGAGTAGATACTTTATGTACCACCCATTAATTATATCCGTCCCAAAAGTGTATAAGAAATAACGTACGGGTTCTAATAAACTGAAAACATAGAAGTTGTATTCATACGAAAATGTTTCCAGCGAAACTACGATACAGAGTCGCCGTTTCTTGGGTAATTAATCGAAAATACAAAACAAAAAATTCACTGAATATAATATTACAGTGCAATTGGAAAATCCCCAATTCAAAGCCTTCTGCTTCAAAATTCTTAAGTAAAACACACACTTACCGGTCGACGTTTCGCCTATTCAGGCATTATCAAGATACAAAAAAAAGGTTATATAAATCACATCTCGAAAAAGGTGCACGAGCTGGTTGCGTATTACCTTCCTTTCAGTTGTATTGTACGAGGGGTGATCAAAAAGTTCCAGGACTGTTGAGATTGCGCGGCAATGGAGTGTCATAGAGCAGTGCGGTTGGCAGCATTGTTTAGCGTGACTCTTCCTGAGCTCAGCTGTTTATTCAGTTTGTTGATAACCTTCTTCATTGCAAAGTTACTGCTGTTTTCGTAAAAAAAAGTTTTTTGTGTTCGGTGATTTTGTGAAATGAATGTAAAGGAAGAGCAACGCGTTTGCGTAAAGTTTTGTGTGAAGTTGGGTAAAATGTTTACTGAAACTTTTCAAATGTTGCAAGTGGCTTTCGGTGATGAATGTCTGAGTCGGTCAAGGTGTCATGAGTGGTACAAAAGGTTCAAGGAAGGCCGGACATCGTGTGAAGATGATTCTCGTTCAGGGCGCCCATCAACTTCGACTGACGACGATCATGTTGCAAGATTGAACAGTCTCGTGCGTTCTAATCGTCGACTAACCATTCGTGAGATGGCTGAAGAATTGAACATTTCATTTGGTTCGTGTCAACAGATTTTAACAGAAAATTTGCAGATGAGAAGGGTGGCTGCAAAGTTTGTTCCGAGACTGTTGACTGAGCAGCAGAAAGAACACAGAGTTCAAGTTTGTCAGGAGCTTCTTGAAATGGCAAATGCCAATGAAAACTTCTTAAAACAAGTCATTACTGGAGATGAAACGTGGGTTTATGGCTACGACGTGGAAACGAAGGTCCAGTCATCACAATGGAAGACAAAATCCTCCCCAACCCCCAAAAAAGCACGTCAGGTAAAATCAAACGTCAAGGTCATGCTTACTGTTTTTTTCGACTGGAAGGGTGTTGTTTACCATGAATTTCTTCCACGAGGTGAGACCATTAACCGCTTTCGTTATCTTCAAACCCTGAGAAATTTGCGCGAGGCAATAAGGAGGAAGAGACCAGAGTTGTGGCGGAGCGGTGAGTGGGTGCTGCATCATGACAATGCGCCTGTTCATTCCGCACTGCTCATTCGCGACTACTGCACCAAAAATGGAATGACGGTCATTCCCCAGCCTCCATATTCACCTGACCTTGCCCCTGCAGACTTTTTCTTGTTTCCAACACTTAAGAGACCCATGAAGGGAAAGAGATTTGAGTCCGTAGATGACATTAAAAAAAAAATCGCTGGAGCAGCTACACACCATTTCACAAGATGATTTCTCAAAGTCCTTCACACAGTGGAAACATCGTTGGGAAAAATGTATAGCTTCCCAAGGAGAGTACTTTGAAGGGGACGACGTCCAATAGCCTGTAGATTTTTTAAATAAATTAATAAAAAATCAGTCCTGGAACTTTTTGATCACCCCTCGTATGTTGAACGTCTTGATGGTGGGTTGCTGTCTCAGGTTTGGGGCCTGTTTGGGCTGTTAATTGTAGGATGTAGTGCACCTTCTTCGAGATGTGATTTACATAACCTTTTTTTGTGTCTTGATAATGCCTAAATAGGCGAAATGTCGACCGGTAAGTGTGTGTTTTACTGGAGAATTTTGAAACAGAAGGCTTTGCATTGGGGTTTTTCCAATTGCACTATAATAAATATTAGTGTTTCTTTTTGAGTTTTTGGCTCTATTTTATTGGTTAAATAAAATATGATAGTAAATATAATAGAATAATAAATAAAATACAATACTAAATAAATATAATAGTGTATAAAATATAACAATGTATAATATATAATAAATAAGGTATAATAATAAATGAAATAACACAAGAAATAAAGTATAATAATAAATAAAATATGATAATAAATAAAGTATAGTAATAAATACAAAAATACTATACCTAGGACTTGAAAGTTGGTTTAATTCTTTGAAAAATCACCAACTCTGCAGTAGGTTTAGAACACTTCATATGACAACTATGAATTTCATTTGGCATCAGTTATCGAAGAATTCAAAAGTGATACCCATTTGTAATCAGTTCTGTCCTTGGAGAGGCTTTTATTCTTATAAGTGTATCAGTTCCGCAGGTTGCCGCTTTGATGTTTAATCACAAGTTTTAATTTTTCATTCGTTACCTTTTTAATATTCTCAAAAATAAAAATTATAGATTATAGACAAAAATTATAGAGTTTTAGTATGAAAAAAGAGTGAAAGTATGAGAAATAAGTATATTTCCGTAATCATTTCAATGTTTTAATAAATGTTTCAACTAGCATTGCGAATAGATGTTATCTGTGGCACCTGTGCATAGTAGGCTAAGTCGAATTTAGTGAATTTCAACTTATCTACTTAGAATCGTAATTTTTTTTCTCTTTCCTTGTGTCTAACACGCTAAGTGTTCCGTCCATTGCAATGAAGGATATTCCTTTGTGAATCGGGGGCTGTTACTCCAATCTTGAACTTAAAATAAGTTCAGATAAATTACGATTCAAGGTAGATAGCTTGAAATTAACAAAATTCGACTTAGCCCACTATGCACAGGTGCCAGAGATATATGCTTGATGAAACATTTATTTCATGATGAAACGATTTCTGAAATATATATATTTCCCATAATTACACTACTTTTCCTTACTAAAATTCATAATTAATTTTACCTCCGAGAATATTAAAAAGGAAACGAATAAAAATTTAAAACTTGCCGTGAAGTAACTCGAAGCGACAACCTCCGGAACTGTTGATCTTAAAAGTCCGTTAATGTTTTAGAACGGATTATTATCTAGAGAGTATTTGTATTTTACCAATTCGCTAATCAGTAAACTTGATACCTTATTTGAACTATCATTTATGTAATAATCAATGTATGGTGAATCAGGAAGAATTACACAGCTTTAAATTAAAGATTATCTGGTATATGAGGGTACATTCTGGATTCTTCTTTAGGTAGTTCTGCTGGTAAAGACATCTCCCTGACCTTGTATCTTTGCTCTCTCCAAGCCAGAGCTTCTCTCTCTAGTGTCTCCTGAAGGAATCCTACTTTCCTGCAGTTATATCACCCCCTCCTAAGTTTTATTTCATCCGGCCTACGTGACCCGGTACTTGGTTTTTATAACCATCGTTTCCTCTATTTTCTCAATTACTCCCTTATTTCTTCTAAAATCCAACATGGCTTCTATGATTCATAGCATCATTTTCATATGCGTTTAGATAGTAAAAAAGACAATTGTAAGTGAAAGTAATATTTCCGCTTGTCTATTTTTAGGTACTAAATATTATGAAAATCGTATCATAATTATCTATTTTGGAAGATAGCTGCTTGTATGAAAGTATTGAGAATTAAATCAAATGAAAAAATTCAACTTTTTCAATTCGAAAGGGAATAAAAATTCCATTTAAAATTAAATTATTAACTTTGAAAATAAGCTACTCGTACTTTAAAATTTTAATGCATATTTGAGTATTCCGTATCATTAAGTACACTTAAGTCGACTTAACCACTTATTCGCCAGGGCTGCAGATATGTTTGTGGGTACATCCACATTCCCTTTCCCATTTTGATATTTTATTGATTATGACATCTACAAGCAGAGGAAAGCTTTAATTTTTTTTCCTTTAGTATATCCACATTACATGAAGTTTTGGAAGATTGGTTATATTGTTAGAGATATTGTTCTGGGAAGCATTTTAATATTGTTCAATCAATCTGATAAAGATATATAATAAAATAAAAAAAATAGTACTTATGTATTTTTTAAAAATTAGTAAACGTTTCTAACGAATTGTAATTTTAGTTCCGGGGTTAAAATAAATTTTATTATCCTCCGACTAATATATCTATCCTCCGAAGGATAGTTGGCAGGACAAGGATGGACTGTATAAGAAATGACAGGATTCGAGAAGATTTGGGAGTAAGATCAGTGCGGGACATCCTGGAAGAGCGGCATTTGAAATGGTTTTGGGCATGTCTGCAGAATGAGTAGCAATAATATTAATAATAACCTTTATTTGTTCATAACATATAATAAACATACACAAAAACTTTCTACTTTTTCTATAAATATTCACGTATGAACAAAATCAACCTTTAGTTGAGGTTTTAAGTTCGATTGTTTCTACCTATCACTCTTGCAACCGCACTAGATAAGGTATCTGTTCCATCCGTTTCCACTATTCCCTATCTAATGCTACTGTCACGAGTCCAAAGGCTGAAACGAGTATATATCGGATCTTAGTTGTTTCAAGTTTTCATCGTTTTTTTTTTCGTTTGATTTATTTCAAAGTTTACACGATTGTAGCTCTGTGTGTCAGCAACTGATTTCTGAACTTTTTTAAAAATTGATCGAGGATTTTCTATAGGAGAAGATTGTAAAGAAATTTACCTGCTGCCTGGACAGGGCTGCTTATCAGTGAACTGAACTGTACCTGCAAACCCCCACTTCAGCCGCTCCAGCTGTACAACGTCAGTATCACCGTATCTTATAAAATCACTGTCTTTTTAATATACTTATGTATACTTTTGGTTTCCAACGACGAAAGCTATTAGGGAAATGGTGGCCGTCTGCCTTTCGCAAAATTAAAAGGTTGAGCACGAACCGTCAATAAATGTTGCGTGGTTTAGGGGCTCAAAATAAGCCTTTTCTTTTGTCCCACGCTAAAGAATGATGGCTGGATAGTGCAACGGTTTCTTTAAAAATAAGATAAAAAATAAAACAATGAGACTTTATATATAAAAAAAAAACAACATCAAATATTTATTGTGGATGCAAAATGAAAGATATCTTTTAAGAACAAAAATAAAAAACAATAATAACACAAAAAAATGCTGATGAAAATAAATTGTAATATGAAAACAAATAATTGCAATTAAAAAACCCAAATAATAATATTTCATAAAAAAAAATACTAGAAAAAATAAATGTGATATGAAAACAAATAATTGCAATTAAAACGCTTATAATAATTTATACGAAAATACTAAGCGAAATAAGTTTTAATTTGAAATAAATAATTATAATTAAGAAAAAAAAACATAAAACCTTATCACTATCATGAGTCAAGAAACAAAAGGAATCACATCGACTGTTCCTACGCGGAGAGATGTTTCCTGTTGTAATGACACGAGGACATGGTCCCGATATTGAGTCAGTGTGTGCACAATACGAACTGCAGAACTGGGAACTCAGCACTGTGCGTTAATCCCGTCAGGCGGTGTGTGTTGCCGTAATATATAAGCAAGCTTGTTTACGCATCGGCCACCCAGCTCGTACATAAACAAACTTGTTACACTACTAATAATACTTGTTATACTAATTTATACAATTTAAAATCAATAGTAACATTCTAGTTTCGAGGCCTCAACATCTCTCATAAGTGACGTATTAAAAGAATGTGATCGGTTAAAAAGTACCTGCCAGGACCTAGATTTGAAGAATGCGAAACTCGAAAAAGAAATATATTTTTAATGAGGCAGATAAAAAAAAACAAGTTTATAATCCATAATATCCCCTTCATTGAAAATGAAAATACACTCGATAAAGTTGGAGACAAATTCACAGAGTGTAACATGACTATACCAGATTATGCAGTTAACACCAGTTATAGACTTCGAAAAGAACCAATTTTGGTATCACTCAATAATAGTAATATAAAACAAGAGATTTTTAAGTGTAGGGATATTAAAAAAAATAAAAATATATGATAAGACCCCCGAAGAAAGAGAAAAGGGGAGAAAAGTTCTAAAGTGCTTACTTAAATTAAAAACTATTGATAGCAATGCTTCTTATAGGAAAGGTTTTTCAAAATAAGAGGATCATTCTATAGAAGGAATGAAGTACAGGACCTAATCAAAGAATCTGAAGGTGATATCCCTGTTAGAGTTATCACAGGCGGACCTGCTGCAAACATCTGATGAGGAACAAGCAAACAAGAAAAGAAAAGCTCAAAATAGACTAGATAAGTTTTAATTTCGACTACGAAGTTCATCTCTCTCAGCAATGGATAAGTCGTCCTGACGGACCGAACCTATCTCCTACGGTCTAATCGCTGTTCATGATCCACGGAAAGGACTCGGTAAAACTATTTACCCCAAAAATGTAGAACAATATGGACATCATATCTTCTTTTTCAATATAAATGGTTTAAAAAACTTATTCAAATTTACAGTAAAAGAATGTGATACTATAGGGCAATACCCCATATTATGTTTCGTAGAGATATTGTTTCGTGGTTGATTGACGATAATTTATCTTTACCTCCATGGTTACATGATTATACACCTTTTAGCGGTAAAGCTGTAAAAGCAAACACAACTAACCCTAGTTCATAGTTCCATTGTTTCAGGAACAAGTATTGTATATACCGGTCGCTAGGGCTTTTTGTCAATATTAAAATTAATAACAAACTATTAACGGTTGGAAACATTTACTAGCCCCCTGTATGTGATATGGATAGAATGCTGGAAGAACTATGTAACACTATTATCGAAATATTACTTAATTATTCTAACACTTACTTGTTTATCAATGGTGACTTATCTTAGAATCTTCTGATAGTAAAAGCATCCAAGCTATACCCAATATCGTCAGTGTAGATTAGTCACATAAAGTGTATTATTACATGATGGGAGTTCAAAAAGTACTAAATTGTTTATCATAGACCATTTTTTATTAAGTGTGTGTTTTTAATTATTTTTAAAGCGATGATTTGTTTGTTCATTTTTATAATTTCTATCATATCACCAGTAATTGTTTATTCTTTAATCTATTGTTTGTTTGTTTGTTCATTTAACGTCACTTTATGCTTCTATGGCTAATCAGATGATGCTACAGTGAGAGCTCTAAATTTTGCCTATCCAGGTTTAATTAGGACAGGGATTTTTAACGAGTACCTGACATCGTACAGGCTCGGGACCCCCGTTTAACATCCCTTCCGAAGGACGGCGTAACTAAGGATTTTTTACTCCCTTAAAAAAATCCTAGGGCCACCTGCCGGGCTACGAACCCGCGATCTTGGGCTTATTAGTTACTTCAATCTTTTATTTATGTTTTGAAAACCAGAATGTGTTAGTAAATTTTATTTAATTTTTATTTTTATTTTCGAAATGATGTGTACATAAATTGTTAAAATCATAATATTGTAATTTATAGCCAAGCTGGGCTTTATTTTTATGAGGAAGTCCCCAAAGACAAATAAAATTTCTATCTATCTATATATCTGCTACTCTCTTCCAAGTTGCCCCTCCGCAGCTTTTCTTCATCTCCTTGTCCCAGTCTATCGGTGGAATGAGAATGAGTGATACCCAAAAATCCAGGTGGTTCTTTGAAACTATACCGGAAGGAAAACGTCCTCGTGGTAGATCCAGATGTATGTATTCCGACTACATTGGGAAACTGGGTGCAGCAAGAGGACTCGCCATTTTGGAGATGAGAAGAATTGCATAGGGCAGAGACCAGTGGGCTAGGAGGACCGATATGGCAACTCCACGTTTAGCGGAACATAGGAGTTAGAGGAAGAAGAAGAAGAGTAGAATAGGGAAAAACCTACGCAATGAAAGGGGAAAGGTGGAAAAAATTCTGTGCACAATAATACAAATATATTAAAAAATCCTACTCAGCTTTAAAAGGACGAAAGTATTTTCCTAACAAGAAAAAATCTGTACCTCTACAACCCAGGAAAGTTTCTAGGACTGCGGTTGTAAAGGGAGGTGACTTGGGCCTGGGACCTTCGGCCCGGCAATCCACTGCTCTACTACTAAGCTAATGGTTGATTGATGGGACGCTCCGCTTTGATGGGATACAAAGTTGGAGAGGTTTATACTCCTGTAAGTTTAATGTAGTAAAAAAAAACGATAAAATTTTAGACAGGATCGGATATATTTGATAGAAATGTTCGAATATTTTTAAATACCACGGTTTTTTACAATAAAATTAATTTATAATTGCTTAAAATAATTGCCGTTACTTTCGAAAATAACGCACAATACTTTTAGACCACAGTTTTTTTATAAAGTTTTTAAATGTTTTGTAGACATGCACTGTATCTTTTTTTCTGAAAATATGCTAGTGAAATTCAACCAATTACAGTTTCCGGTGCAACTAACAATGATAATGAACACTAACAATGAACAAAATTAAAAAAAACAAAACAGCGAAATTACAAAACATCACCGAACTAACAATGCGGATGAACTCGTGGGCGGAAGTTAGTACCATATCATATGTTATCAACTCCAATATTTATTAACTGGGCACTACATTTTTTAGCGTGTAAGGACCCAAACAATAATTTTTTTTTTAAATCTGAATGCTGGCTATTTCCAGAAAATAAATTAATTAAGAGTTGGGTGATGATAAAATAAGATACAAGCATACTGTTACGGGCTACTAGGTATTAAAATGAATTAAACAATTCCTTAATTAAAGATACTAATATTTATTAACAAAAGTGATAAAAAGGATACAATTAAACTATTAACAATTAAAATTATTAAACTAATATAAATTTATAATTACAATATTCTAAATATTATAATCTAGGCCTAACTCCTATTTAATTATTACAATAATATACGACTATTACTAATTCTAGATAGCTTAACTAGTTACAATAGTTTCTATGAATATTATAAAATTACACTACAATTTATAACTAATAGTTAGCACTAACAGTTCACTAGTCCACCGACCGTAAGATTCTCCAATTATCACAGACTGACACACAGTAACAAACAGAAACAGTTTATTACACTCGCGAGACTGTTACAGTTCACTGATACACTTATTACACTGGCCGGTTCAACACTGACTAGTTTATCACACTGACACGCACTTATTACACTTATCACAGATCTTCACTGGTCTACTCTCAGTCTAAGACTGACTGACTCGAGGTGAGGGAAGTCTTTTTATAGGCAAGGCCGAACATACTAGAACACGAAGGGGCCAGAAAATTCTGGAATCTTCTTAATCCTTTGCCGACAAAAGGAGACGATCTAGAACGGTCCAAATCCTATTTTAACTTCTCCCGCCGACGGATTTAAGCCGCTAATCCTCTTGCTTCCGTCTTCCTGCCGGCGCCCGTAACAATACTTTTTCTATTACGTCTTCTACGAGATGGTGTGATATATGTATATATATATCTTTGATTTTTTCAAATTAAGCTTTTATTTAACATTTTATATTTATTAGTCAATTAATTTATTTAATTGCTATATTATATAACACTTTAAAATATTTTACATGTATTTGAAAAGAAAAGGTATGGCCAGGACAGGGACTCGAACCCGGGTATTTCACCTCTCCGTGTGTTGATATAGGATCAAGTGAAAAGAATTGATAGGGCTAGCCGAGAAACGTGCCAGAGTGACCGAGATGGTTGAGGCGTCACCACGGAGAGTTGAAATACCCTGGTTCGAGTCCCGGTCCTGGCGATATCTTTTGTTTTCAAATAAAATATTTTTAAAAAATTATATCATATAACAGTTAAATAAATTGTAATAATATTAATAACTTAAAGTCAACTAGATCCAAAATAAAGTAATGTTCAATTAACATTCTCCCCGTGTATACATCGCAAATTGCGAGAACACGGAGATATAGGATCAAGTGAAAAGAATTGATAGGACTGGCCAAGAAATCTGCCAGGGTGGCCGAGATGGTTGAGGCGTCACCACGGAGAGGTGAAATACCCGGCTTCGAGTCCCGGCCATAGCTTTTCTTTTCAAATAAAAATTTTTCTTTTGGTTTTCGAATTCACATATTGTTTTTAAATTATGTTAAAAATATGGAGCCCCAACCAACCACATCAATAATAGCTTTTTTTTGTTAATTTTTTATGATAAAATTAGCCTTTTGTTAGATGACTTGGAGAAAGAAAAAGCTGATATTTTCGAATCGGATCTTGATGACAGACCTGAGGGTCGGACAAACAGTTTGAAGCAAACATTACAATCGGAGCCCCCACCACGTCCACACAGGTCCCACTCTCACGTGGAGAGGAAAAGAGACGAGAGCTTTAAATAATGCTCTCTGATGGGAGCCAAAAATCGCATAGCTTTATATTATAATGCTATCCGCATTGAAAGGTTATTTAAACCTTAAAACTGATTAAGGCTTAATGAGGTAATATATAATTCATAAGAAGCGGAAAAACAGACGGACAGTTGTACTAACTCATCGCCAGGGCTCGATACTCAAGACCCGATAAGCGAACGGGCGGACGGGGACAGGTCGTAAAGAGAGTTTACTTTGAGTTTTATTGCCGGGCTCGGTCGTTATGTTGTTCTCTCCCCGACCTGGATTCCACTCCTCCTTCTTCAAGTCCTCTCCTTCCTTACACAGGCTCTTTTATTTCTCAACCAAACGGTGCTTTGTTTGTAAAAGCAGTAAATTGTTATGTTTCCTGAACTATTAATATCGATATATTAATATTAATTCTTTCTAGGTACTAATGATAGGTAAGTGCCAATGAAGAACATATTTTAATGAACTAAAAATAATATATAGATTAAGACACGTTGTATTATTAAGGAAAAAAAAATCTCGATGGTCGAGGTGTTACAACCCAAAAAGTTTCCCTGCATAGTTTTCGTAGATCGAAAGAAGTTGGTCGAAATGACACAGCAGCGTACAAAATATGTTTACAATTTTTTATAATTATTGGTCAATTTTTTGAGTTTTAAATATTTTTATTTTTAAAGAGAAAAGATAGGCCGTGACAGCGCTCTACCAAATGAGCCACCAAGGCCGCCTGCCGGCAGAGGACAATTCTTTTCTCTTATCCGATCCCATGTCCTCGAGTTTTCGCAATTTTTGTGATGAATACACTAGAACGAAGTTCTTAATTATTGGTCAATTTTTTGAGTTTTAAATATTTTTATTTTAAAATATTTTAAAGAGAAAAGATAGGCCCTCGGCCGGGATCAAGAAGACAAAGGTTCCGGGTTCAAATCCTGGCCGAGGGCCTATCTTTTCTCTTTAAAAATAAAAATATTTACAACTCAAAAAATTGACCAATAATTATAAAAAATTATAAATAGTAATATTACGTAATTCAATAGGATCCTAAAATTAAATTAATCTTCTAAGAACTTCGTTCTAGTGTATTCATCGCAAAAATTGCGAGAACACGAGGACGTGGGATCGGATAAGAGAAAAGATTTGTCCTCTGCAGGCAGGCGGCCTTGGTGGCTCAATTGGTAGAGCACTGTCACGGAAAGACAAAGTTTCTGGGTTCGAATCCCGGCCGAGGGCCTACCTATTCTCTTTAAAAATAAGAATTTCTTTACGATTGCGGGAATTAATATATATCGCTCCTTAAAAAAAAAAAAAAAGACATAACGTTGGCATTTTTAGGTAAAGCCTTCACTAGCAATCGTATTGATAAAAGCCTTTTAAGTCAGGGACGACATATCTGATAATCCATTAGCAACATATTTTTGTTTTATTAATTAAGTAATATTTTGAGTTTTAATTAAGTTTGTTTTCTGAGTATTTTAAACGGTTCGGTCGATGTTTTATCGCAGGAGGTGACACCAATGCTGGGGTTCAAGATTATGCACCGCATGAGGTAGGAACTTGTATGCTCTTCATAAGCTCATTAGACACATCAACTCCAAATTCTCCTACTTACTGGCCCACTTCTAGACGTAAAACCCCGGACTTACTGGACTTTTTTATTACAAAGGGATTAAGAACAGTACACAAGACTGTAAATACGAGCTCTGACCTTTGTTCTGATCATTCTATAGTGCATATGATTCTGTGTAAAGAGCCTTCTGAGGCACAAAAAAGACCTACCCTCACACAGGGTATAATGGATTGGGACTTATACAGAAATTATCTCAATTCTCACCTCTCAATCCCTATTTCGATAAAAAATGAAGAAGAACTAGAGAAGGCAGTGGAAAAGTTCACTACAAGCATTCAAGAAGCAGCGTGGTTATCATCGAAACCCAGGGACAGAAAAGCAGATAATTTACCAAGCTACCCGCAGTATATTAGAGATCTGATCAGGGCCAAGAGAAGAGCTCGTAAAATATGACAAACTAACAGACAACCATCAGATAGACGGACATTTAACAGACTGAATAATGAACTGAAACGTCAAATTAGCAAGTTTAACAGGTCAAACTATGACAATTACATTAAATCCCTCTCGACAGACGATGGAAGTTTATGGAAGCATACCAAAAGAGTCTTAAAACACCGAGAGATGTCGGCACCTCTTAGAAAAGAAGATGGCTCTTGGGCTGTGTCGGACGAGGAAAAATCTGAGCTTTTTGCCAACCATCTTTCTTCCGTATTTATACCACATACTGATTTCACAAACACAGAACACGAAATAACTGTAAATAATACACTTGACGCCCCATTACAACTATCATTACCACCGCCTTCATTCACTCCAACAGAAGTAGCAGAACTAATTAGACATTTACCAAAAAGAAAAGCCCAGGGCTATGACTTAATAAATGCCGAGGTGCTCCAGCAAATGCCTAGGAAAGCTCTAGTGCTTCTTACGACAATCTACAACTCAATACTTAGAACTACGAAATTCCCTATACAGTGGAAATACTCTATTGTTTCAATGATCAAAAAACAAGATAGAGATATTAGCAATCCTTCCTCGCACAGACCTATTAGTTTACTCCCTATTTGTTCAAAAGTTTTTGAAAAATTACGTTATCCCCGCCTATTAAAGTTACTGACTGACAAAAATATAATCCCTCACCATCAATTCGGTTGTCGAAAATCACACTCGACTACTCAGCAATTACACAGAGTAACTGACTACATATCGACAGCACTAGAGCAAAAGTTATATGCAACTGGAGTGTTTCTGGATGTCGCTCAAGCGTTCGAAAAGGTTTGGCACCAGGGCCTTCTCTTTAAACTCAAGACTATACTACCACACACTTATTATTTAATTCTTCAATCATTTCTTGCAGACAGATTTTTCTCAGTCCGACAAGGCACAGAGCTATCTTTAATAAGACCAATCTTAGCCGGTGTGCCTCAGGGATCAATACTTGCACCGCTATTGTACATAACATATACATACGACATTCCACAAAGTCCTAACACACTGATCGCAACCTACGCTGACGACACTGCCATGATCACCAGACATCAAGACGCGACACAGGCCTCACAAAACTTACAACAAAATCTACAAAAGTTGAATGAGTGGTGCCAACTATGGAAAATTAGACTGAAACATGAAAAGTCACAACACATCACTTTTACTCTTAGACGTGAAACATGCCCTCCGATTTACCTTAATAACTCACCCATCCCACAGACAGACGAAGTGCAATACCTGGGACTAACATTTGATATGAGAATGACATGGGGACCTCACATTAAAAAAACCGCCTATCACTAAATCTCAAACTGAACTTAATGTATTCTCTATTCAGGAAAAACTCCAAATTAGAACCAAGACAAAAATTAAACACGTACACTTACTTACTAAAACCAGTTTGGAAATATGCATCACAAATTTATGGCATCACTAAACAGACTCACAGAAAACGACTACAAACTTTCCAATCAAAAGTACACAGACTTGTCACAAAAGCACCCTGGTATGTCAATAACAAAACTCTACATACTGACTTAAAAATACCAACTGTTGACGAACACATACGAACATACTACAAACGCTTTCAAGGAAAACTACACGGACATCCAAACCCATTAATATAACAAATGGCTACTACTCTCATGCCAGAGAATACTAGGAGGAGATTAAAAAGAACGTGGATGAGGGATTTGTTATCATAAGAAATTGAATCAAGCCAAGGGAGAGGTACCGCTGGGTACTGTTCTTCTTCATGCCTCTCATGAAATTGTACTTTACCTTACTGTTATCCAATTTGCTGATTGTCATTGTTTTATTTGACAGGTGTGGATGCAAATATAAAGAGAAAAAAAAAAATTAAGTTTGGATTTGAAGTTTTATGGTATAATTTCATTAGCTAAAGTAAAAAAAATCATGGTTTTAACATTTTTCTATTGGTTAATAAAAGAATATCATTACCATCTTTACAATAAGATTGCTTTGCTTTATCAATACTCAATTTTTTATTTTTTTTCAACTCACATGAAACTTTCAGATTGTTTTATTGAAAAGTTAGAATTATTAAGTTATGCCATTTTTCTTAATGCCGATATATAAGTTACGCCGATTCTTAAGTTAAGGGCCGATATAATGAGCTGGTTTTTGTGATAATACAGAGCGAGAAATGTCGTGTTCTAATGGAAGAAAGTTTTATTCTGAAGATAGGAATCTACTTTTTCTGATTATATTCTGAGTTTACTTAGCATGTCTTAAGTTTACATTGCTCTATTAAGCATATCTACTACATGTAATAATCGACTGTTTTTTTCAACAACTCGATTACTAACCAGAGGGGATTGTGAATCTTATATTAGATTGTATATGTTACTGTTATGAGAGCTATTATGATTATTGTTATTGCCCGTTGCTCTGTATACAAAGATACACAGGGTTGGAAAAATAGTAATTTAAAAAAATATAATTCGAGGTTGATTTGAGTTCCTTTTTTTTCTAAGTTTACCATATCTGCCCTTGATTGTACCTTGTTTTCCACCCATCCCTTTCCAGTTAGCCACGGAATCCAAAATAAGTTGTCGCAGGTAACAATATTATTGTTATATTTTGAACATAAGTAGAAAATATTTACTGTAGTATTATGCACTATAGGTCAGAGAGAAGGAGAGAAAACTAAATCCTTTAAAACATTCAAACAATCCATAAAACTCAAGCCTATAAAAAATCCATTCAGAATCCAATTTTGAAAAATTCAACAAACAATTTATCCATTGAAAGACGGTAAAGGAGAGATTGAATTAACATTCGGAATTAATAATGAGAAATTTACATCTTCTTTTATCTTCCAGGTACAATTATTGAAAATGATCATTGGTTTTAGAGCCTCAATGGTATTTGATAAGTTGATTCAAAAACCTGGAAAGAATATATAGAGAAGTGAAATAGTGGAGCATTTTTTTCTAATTTGGATGCAGACGGTTATAATCAGTGTTTAGTTCTGTATTTATTTACTTATTGAGTTCTAAATTCTGTATAATTGCTCGGTACAGCAGAGGCCTTTATTACAGCTTCGGATGGTAGGAAGTTTCCTATAAGCCTCGTTGTGGATCCTGGCTCTCAGGTGTCGTGCATAACCAGGGAAATGGCCCAACGATTAAATTTAAAGCTTCAGAATTGCCAAATGAGCATCGGTAACTATGCTACGACTAGGAAGACGAAAATGGTTTCTTGCACTTTGACACCTAGACACACTCGAGACAACTCTATATCCGCAGAAGCTGTTGTTCTCAATGAAAGTTGTGCAGAGTTACGGGTTACGACGCTTTCAAATGAACTTAATAATCAATTTTCCTCCATGTTATTGGCCAACCCGGCTTTCCAGGTAAAAGGGAAAATAGATTTTCTTCTGGGTGCGGATCTCTATTCCGAAATCATTTCCGAGGACAATAATTGCGTCATCAGGAGTAATCCTTCATCAGTGAAAACTTCCTTTGGGTGGATTTTATTGGGGGATATTACCGAACCAGTAGAAAATAGGGTAGTAAAGCTTTTTGGTTGCACTGCGCCACTTGATGTTGCACTTCAACGTTTCCGCAAGACTGAAGAGGTCGCTTCAGTATCACCGCAGAACCCTGAAGACGAATTATGCTAGCTAGAACTCTGGACAGTATATAGTTTCTCTTCATTTTAGAAACATCAAGGCTCCAAAGCTGGCAAATAAACACGAAACCGTTCATAAACTACTCCTGAACATGGAGAGCAGTCTCAAGCGGACAAATTTAGAACCTCGACATAACGCCATCCTTCAGGAGTATTTGGACAGGTCGCACATGAATGGTGCTTGCCAACTCTCGCCATATGTCATCCTACATCATGCTGTGGTAAAAGGTACCAGCTCTACAACAAAACTCCACGTAGTTTTCGACACTTCGGCCAAGGATTTCCTTGGATTATCATTGAATGACCGCTTATACACCGGGCCGAAGTTTCAGCGAGACTTGGCAAACATCATTTCTAGTTTCCGACTCTATCGTGTTGCCGTTTGCGCCGACCTGAAGATGATGTACAGGAGAATCTTAATCCACGAAAAGGACCGTTGTTTTCATCACATTTTCGTACTTCTTCTGCCGAACACGTGAGAGAGTTCGAGCTCAACACTGTCACATACGGTCTCTCTACACTCCGTTCCTCATAGTAGGAAGAGCTGATACAGAAGAGGAGGCTCTTACATTGCGTCATCAATTGCATCCTGCGCAAACGGTTTAGGAACAGCGATATGGTGCTAACTTCAATTCCACCTGAACACCGGGAGTAAGCGCTAACCATACGGCAAGATAATCAGGCTGATTGTGGATCCCGAGGTCTGATGCCTCGCACGTTGATGCAGTTTTCACAGTGGTGGGAAGGACCACCATTTTTGCAATTACCTCTAAACAGATGGCCAGATTCTCAATTTTATCAGCTAAAAGAAATTCCTGAAACCAAAGCTGAGACTACCGCGATGTTAGCAACCGCCGAACCAAACTATCGTGTTACCACCATCAGCTCCTTTTCATCGCTCCAACGCCTCATAAAGGTCATGGCTTATGTTCTCCGCTTCGTCAACAACTGTCGCACCGCCTACCACAGGAACAATACTTCCATACTGTCTTTGAGACTACGTCCCAAAAACAAACGTCTCAACCTATTAAACCGTTATCACATTTTATTGATAAGCTGGGTTTTCTCAGAGTGGGTGGCAGGTTTAGGCATACATATATCGCGTATGATGCCAAGCAACCCCTCATTTTGCATAAGAAATCGCATTGTGCAACCCTCATTTGACTGGTATCATCAAACCACAATTCACGGAGGCCCTCACGTAATGCAGGCGTTCATTCAACGAAATTATTGGATACCAGGACTTCGTCAACTAATAAGGATGCGCATATTTAGGGGCAACTACGAACCACCTCCGGTTCTATTACATGGCCTACCAATAAATTGATTCCCCTTCCAATAAACTAAAGTTACTTTTCATTTTTTTTGGGGGGTTTTTTTACATCGCAAGTTCGCTTCTTCTGTTCTAAAGTTTCATGTCACTTAATTAAAAAAATTGGTATCATTTTTGGGAGGGCAGTATGCTTAGTTTTGTATTTATTTACTTATTGAGTTCTAATTTCTGTATAATTCCGGGTGAGCGTGTCTACAGTTAACAGGATTAACCCCCTATCCGGAGTCTATTACTTTTTCGCTTCCTGAACCTGTTTGTCACCGCTTATTCTACACCGCTTTTTCCTAAGTTATACGACCAAATTGAGAGGGCCGGCATTGGATGTACGCCACCGCGGTGAGCTCAAACCTACGAGGCGTTAGTCAGGAGAGGAGTGTCCGGCAAGATTCGGTGAGTCAGTTTTTATTTCCTTGCCTGATTATTTCCTTACCTTATTGCAATACTGTCCGAGGACGACTTACGGGGTAACATCGTATTCCAGTCGAAATATTTTTGTTTTAATTTTCCTTTTAATTTTATCGTATCTTTTTATTTTGTTCCAATTTTCAATCGCGTTTCACACAATCATCATTCTCATTTCGATGGCACAGTCTCTACTATTTTCCTCATTTTTATTTAGACGGAATATTAGTTCATTCTTCATTATCATTTCAGGGGTAAATCAACATATGACGTTTTTGAACAATATGTAATATATTCATCCACTACCTGCAGACCAGCCAATTTTACTGGGAGCAACATGGATTATTCATTTGTACTTCGAGAACAAATATGTATTTTCTTCTATCGTTTTGTATGATGGTAATAAAATTAAATAATCTTTAAATAGAAATCAGTTTCACGAATCAAATTCAATTTAATCATATTTAATCTTAGGTGTTGACACATAATATTTCATTATTATTTTAAGGTATTATTTCATTTTTACACTAGTTTAATTGTTTATGAATGATTAATATAGCAAACTGTGCCGTTTATTGATTCAGGTCTCTCAAACAGCAAATAATTTAATATCGAAGTTACTAATGAGTTAAAGTTTAATTGATGAATATAGATTTAAACAAATAATTCATTGTCATGACTACGCCTGTCTGTTAGCAATAATATTGATATCGTACCAAATCTCCACTACATGAACACATTTATGAAGCAGAATGGGTGATGTGTGAATTAGCTAGCTAGAGTGATTAATCGATTTGATTAGTTTCTAGCTGATACGATCTAACAATTACAAATTTAATTGTTATTGAAATAGTTATTAAAGCTAACTTTAAATATTGCTGTTTAGATTTGCCAGTAAATTGCCTTTTAATTCCGCTTATCTCTATCTTAGACTAGGCAAATATTATTATAATTAATTGAAATGTATTCACTTATGATTTGGATAACTGTATCTAGCAACTAGGATTGCCAAAACTAAAGCTTGGAGATGTAATAATATATAAAATTTCAAATCGACTGTAAAAAAAATCACAACTTACATATCTATTTTCATGTTAAGAAATGACTGACCCCTGACTGAATATTTAATTTGTTTCCCTAATTTATAAAAGTTGAACAAAATTCCATAATGAAGTCTGATTAAATAATGACAAAATTACTAAAATAATACCAGATAGCTTCTTCAAAAGAATAAAGGCTTAACTAAAAAAATAGCATTTTGGAGTTAAGCCTGCAATAGTAATTTTATTGGTTGAAGCTTTTTATTTCAGAAAGAATTTACCTGATGCTCCATTGCCAACTTTTTTTTTGTGAAGTCATATTTACGCTGTACCATGTTCGAACTTGAAATTTTATGGGAACAATGACATAACACCAAAACAGTTTAAAAATTCTTTTTAACATTTTCTAATGGTTCATAAATGCAAATAAATATCATTACCATTTTTTTTATTTTTTAAATTCACACGGAGCTTTCAAATAGCTCTATTTAGGTTTTTTTGAGTTTTGATATTGTTCTTTCGAAGGAGCGATATACAGATTCTCGGTTAGTTTTGGGAAAAGTAGATTTAAAATAACACACGGGTTTTATTATGTTTATTGAAATTAAATTTGTTCCTTCCTCAAGGTAGTAACCTGGGTCCCATCCCATGCACGATGTATACAACTGACATCCCAACCCATCCATGCACTGTCCTCACTGATGACATATGTGTGTTATCAGTAAATAAGGATTCATTTGTTGCATCCCAATCTCTTCAAGCCCATATCTCTAACCTTCAAGAATTGTGTTAAAATAGGAGAATTAAAATAAATCCTAACAAATCCCATCAAATTACCTCACTCTTCGTCGTAAACCTACGAATTCCTGCCCTACTGTATCCTTTAATAATATTCCACTGATCCCTATTGAACAGATACGTTACCTAGGACTCCATTTGGACAAACGTCTCACTTGGAATCCTCATACAAGACTGAAAAGACAAGAAACTGTTCGACGTTTTCGCCTACTTTGGGGGTCTACTAAACCATTCAATTCATCTCGTATCCAATCCTTGGAATCCAAAATCCTTCGTAAAATCCTCAATGCTCCTTATTATGTCACAAACAAACTCATCCATCTCCTTAATATCCCATATGTTGCTGATTTGGCCCAACCTAGATACCTATCCTTCCATGACAAGCTCCATACACAATTGAATCCGCTAGTCTCTCAGCTTACTTCCCATACTATTCCTGATAATCCTCCGAGGCGTCAGAAAAGAAGATGGCCTCGAGTCCTTCTACTATAGAACTTTATTGGAGTGCTACCGATGGGTAGTTTCTCCACAAGTGTTTTTTTTTTTTCATGCCATTTATTCATATCAGCAAATTTACTTAATGTAGTATTATTACAGTTGTAAATATCAATAAATTAATCTAAAAATAAAAAAAAATTGTTCCAACTCTGAACAGTAGATGGAAGATCGGCTACTCAGCATTAATAATGAGGAAGGCGCTAACTGTGAAATATACCAAAGCTGACTGAATTAAGTTATGACTGGCTAAAAAAGATTAAAGAACGGGAAGTTCAGGCTTCAATTAATCTTTTAAAAAATTATAAGTAAAAACTTTTTCAGATAAATGCTTTAAAGAATTATAAAGAGTCGTAGCCCTTTAATTTTTTTTTTCGAGGATCCCAAGTTATTCAATAAAGTTTTACTCGAACCCGAGTAATCACCATCTCATTTTTCCCCTCTATATAAGCGATATTAAAACATAAAATGGGCCCAAATTAAGGTAATAGAGTTGAATTAGAGTAATTATATTCTTTTCTTCATTTGCAGTCGGAAGACGGAGAAGAAAAGGGAAAATAAACGGGAGTGGGAAGATCCCCTGGGCAGGACGCTGCGTCGAATCCTAATGGAGCACTTGAACCTGTCCCCATATCCTTCAGCCTCTTCAAGTCCTGAAACCTCTTTTGAGCACATAAATGAAGAAATTCTTGTGGTAACTTCATTTGCTTAGGAAATTCCTTCACGGCTGAATTTACTCCTCTAGTTAGAATTTCCTTTTGTGTAAAACATTTATGGCGCGATTTCCTTGTGAGGCCAACTCAAGGAGTCCTCATATAAATTTAATTATTTCAGATAATTTTTAACGGATTTTACAAATGCTGGCAATGATAATTTGGTAATAATAAGTTTAGCATCGTATATATATGTTTTTTTTTCTTATGCTTTGTCTGCGCAACTTTGAAATGTTGCAGAAATATATATATATATATATATATATATATATATATTGTTTGCTGGGTTGAAAATAGTGTGCAGGAGGTGAACCAACCTCTTCTCGTTGGGAACCATGCTGCGGCATATGGACGTCATAGCTCCATAACGAGTTAGTTTGGGGCCGATTCACCATTGTCCTTACCAGCGACGTACCGTAGAATCAAGGACAATGAAAAATCAAACAAGATCATTGGATGCCATAATCCGCTGCTTGAGGTCTGCAGGCGCACGAGGACCTATATTTATTTCCCTGAAGCTGATAGACCCTGAACCTTACTTCCAGGTGGCAAGTACATGGGATAGTATCATCCCTCTTACGTCCTGTTCTCGTGAGTTGTCTACAGTAGGACGACTGGCCTCACATACCTGTGGGAGGGATGATAATCAGATTACGAATCCCATGTTTCGACGTTTTTCCATTAAGGAGGGTGTCTTAACTAAGAGTTAACCACGGTTGCTTAACTTTGAATACCCATTGTAAATGTCTTGGTCCTGTCTAGAAGAATGGAGAGATATGCTAAAGTACGTTCAAGTGTGCGGCATTTTAATGAAATTTCATTATTGTAAAGTGCACTGTTTTTATTATATATTTTTCATTTATTAGTGTAGAACATTGTTAGGATTTAGTTTTTTACATTCGATTTAAGCATTCTTTTTAAAATAAAACACTGATGGCAATAATACATGGCTGTACCAAATACTTTAGGAAATAAAAACAATTCTAAAAGATGAGCATGCATAATTACAGTTTAATTATATTGGGTTTTTTTTTTGGCTTATTCCCAAACTATCGATGGTGTCGTTTAATGTAAGATATTAAATATGTTAATAAGATGTAGTAATATTAATATTATTAATACGAAATTAAATGTAATAATTGAACTTAATGTCCCTCCTGATTTTATGTAAATTGTATTTTAAAAGGCTTTCAAAAAGTTCAGAAATCAAGGCAAACATTTTGAAGTTGGTGTAGTCAAGACTTGTGTCTTTACTGACATAGCTGGTCTGATTTCGCTTCGATATCTTCTATCAATCTTCTTCGATGCATAGGTCAACTGAAAAAAAATTAACAACTAAAAAAATATGTTCTGTTTAACTAATCAGGAAAGCCACAGAAGCTAACTTGATTTTTATTGTCAGGTCATATTTTATACATTTTAAGTCAATATGTGTGGTCAATACAAGCGTAACGACCAATTACTTTCTAACTAAATAAATACCCCCAAATACAAATATGGAAGCGATAAATAAAAAACTAAAAGAGCTTGGTACTAACTAATCCTCTCTTTTGAATGTTTGCTCACCTGTTAACGCAAACACGTTTCCCGTCCCGTTCCTGGAAATTGAAATGCTGATTTCATTCCCTTCTCGGTCAAAAAATTAAATAAAAAAAACAAACAAACAATATTTTGTATGCCATTTTTTATATAATGCATTTTGGACTCTTGATTACTAATTTGGTAACAGAATATTACAGTATTTATTATTATGTAGCATTAATATAATCCTTTTCACCATATTCTATCAACCTCCTACGTGGTTGGACAACTCTTCTTTTGCCAATTATAACACCTTGCAGGAGTTTCTCGGTACTATTCTATAAGGCATTCTTATAACATGGACTAGCCAGTCTGTAAGCATGCGCATCCTTTTACAAGGGATACTCTTTGCATTCAGTCCGGATTATCCATACATTGCTTTCACTCGAAAATCCGGAACTGGTGCAGTGGGTCCCAATTCAAAATTTTATTGCAGCAGTGGGTGTCATAAGGTAAGTGGCGTTCTAATTAATGTAATTATTGCTTTCTAATTACAAATCCTAGTCTCGGTGCATCCATCTTGACAGTTTTATTTTAGAAAAGAGTTATATTAGCGATATATGGTCTGTTCGCTGCCATGATTCTTCTATTTACCTTGTTTATTATATCTCTATTTATTTCTCGTTTATCTTTCAGCTCTGCGCCTAAATAAACATATATTTTTACTATTATAAAAAGCATTGTGACAAAAAATCATGTAAAAATATCTGTTGGCACTTAGATTACAGGACATATATGACATTCAGTTAATTTACTAATGGTCGTGTATTGTCTTTTGGGGCTTCACAAAGGGTTAATACTACTTCAAGGTTAAGGACACAATTCCTAAGTAAAACGTTTTCCCACAGATTTGTCCAATTAGTTACATCACATTAGTTGTTGTCAACACTGATTTGGTGAAACGGGAGGAAAAGTGTTGAAAAAAAACCTGTCTCATCAGATTATTCTAACGTTCTTCCTTTATTTCTATTTCGAAGTGAAGTTATGCCTGGAGTTATGTACTTGGACTATCGTTTAACAAAATGGTATGCTTTTCGCAGTTCCACCATAAAAACATTCATTATATTTGAGCTTAGTAAAATTTTCATTAGGTGATTAGCTATTGTGTGTACGAGTGAGGCCTCCTGTCTCCCATTCTAAAAAAAATGGAGGTAGAAAGAGATTTGTTTTTAAATTAACAAAGAAATTGGTTTTAAAAGTCACGTTAGTTACCTTAACAGGTGGAAAGTGACTTTTTTTTTAAATGACCCAGTTTTGCTATGCTATTTATTTTTTATTCTGATCTTAAATATATATTACTGTATAAATACATATATATAACTTATCGAATATCGAGAGTAAAAAGAAAAAAAAGAAAGGTTTGAAATGAACACAACGAACTCTGATTGATAACTAACTTTATCACTTTCGTAATCCTACATATATACCTCTGGTTTGTTTACATATAAGCAGTTTAGGATTAAGGTGAACATTGTTGGTATCCAGGAATTAACTATATATATATATATATATATATATATATATATATATATATATATATATATATATATATATATATTTTTTTTTTTTTTTTTTTTTTTTTTTTTTTAAGGATTTTCTTCACAAATGAAGGTTTCCTCATCCGAATTCTTCTTTCAGCCTTCTCTTCCATTCGTCCCTGTCAAGCGCCTCCTCCTCCGTCATTCCATGCCCAGCCAAGCTTTCTTCCACTTTAGCTTTCCATTGGGTTCGAGGCCTTCCTCTCTTCCTCCTTCCCTCGGCCTCCCACTCCATGACCAATTTCGGGATCCGCTTACTGTCCATCCGTTTCACATGACCAAACCATTTCAATCTTCTTTCTTCAATGACCTCTAGTATGTTCTTTTTAACTTCCATTCTTTCCCTGATGTCGCTATTTTTGACATGTTCCACTCTTGATATTCGGGCAGATCTTCTCCAGAAGTCCATCTCTACTGATAACAACTTTCTTTCCTGAACTCTATTGAGGGCCCAGGTTTCAGAGCCGTAGATCATTATACTTTGGACCACAGCACTATATATCAGCTTCTTCGTCCTTCCCAGTATATTATTACTCCATAGGAGAGAGTTTAACATGCCAACTGCTTTCCTACCATTTGTTATTCTTTTTTCTACTTCCACATTTGTGGTCCCTCCGCTTTCCAGTATGGACCCCAAATAGCAAAACTGCTCCACTCTGTCCAAGCTCCCAATAGTTGGGTCGTCTGCTTCGCTCCTATCTGTGCACATATACTTAGTTTTTGTATAGTTGACGTTTAATCCCCACTGGTTGTATTGGTCTACCACTTTTCTAAACATGTAACTCGCATCTTCTTCGTCCTGGGCAATAATCACTTGGTCATCAGCAAATAGTAGATGGTATAAGTGAAAGCCGTTTATAGGTATACCCATCGGATTACATTTTTTGTTCCAACTTTCCAAGCAACCATCGATGAAAATCTTAAACAAGGTAGGGGACATGCAGCACCCTTGAAGAAGGCCCTTGCTATTGGGGAAATCCTCTGATAGGGAACTCCCAATTTTTACTTGGCACTTATTATTTTTATATATTTCTTTTATGATTTTTATAATTTCATTATTTATGCCTGCCATTTCCAGAGCTCTCCATAATAGTTTTCGAGGGATGCTGTCATATGCCTTTTCCAGATCTACGAATACCATATCTAGTCTTCTTGCTTTCGCTGTTTGCTTTTCTAGTAGTTGTCGAAGAGTAAATATGTGATCAATGCAAGATTTTCCTGTTGTGAATCCACATTGCTCCTCAATTTGTGTAAATCCTTCCTCCAATTTAGTTTTAATTATTCTACCCAGCAGCTTCGAAATCGGATTTGTCACACATATGCCTCTGTAATTGTCACATACTTTTTTATCTCCTTTTTTAAAAATAGGAGTAAGGTATCCCAGTTTCATTTCTTGTGGTATAATATCACCTTGCAGTATGCTGTTCATGAGGTCCGTGAGTAACCCTGTCACCCCACTGCCGCCATATTTAATGAGCTCAGCATGGATTCCTCCAGGCCCAGGGGCTTTTCCATTCCTTAATTTTTTTTGTTCCATCTCTAGTTCTTCTCGAGTGACACTAATTGATGTACCAGTGTAGGGGTCTGTTTCCTCTTCTACAAATTCCGTCCTGCTCTCATGCAATAATTTTCTATAGTGAGCAGCCCAATCATTCATTTTTATCATGTTCAATCTGGCATTCTGATTTTCTCCCTTCCTCATACTCTTTAACACAGACCATGCCTCAGATGCTTTCCCAAATCCCAACTTACTGTTTATTTTGGCACATGTTCTTTCCCAAAATTCATTCTTAGCAGCTCTTACTAACTTGTGCAGCTCTCTCCTTTCCTTCACATAAATTTTCCTATCCTCGTCTTTCTTGGTGCTAAGCCATTTCAAATAGGTTTGTTTTTTTTGTTCGGCTCTTTTTATAATATCCTCTGTCAGCCATTCCTGTCTCCTCATCTTTCCAATTTTCTCACCGAGCACCTCTGCAGCAGTTTTCTTTAACGAAGTCTTTAGGAAATCGTATTTTTCTGCAGCACTAGTACCTTTAAAATCACGAATCAATTCGTTTATTCTTTGTTGGAAAAGTACTTTGATGCTGTCTTCTTGTAACAAATCTACTTTATACTGCACTTCTTCCAACATGTCACAAGCCTCACTGGAATTTCTATCCTTTCCATTTTTTTCCAACCAAGGAAATGTGCAAATTGCCTTTAGCAAGTGATGGTCCGACCCACATTCAGCACCTCTATAGACTCTTACATCCTGAATCGTTATTGAGTTGCATTGTCTAGTCACAGCATAGTCAATTATGGACTTGAGCTTTCTGCTTTCATTTCGCCATGTGAATTTATGTATATTTTTGTGCTCATAAAAGGTATTTAAAATTTTTAGGTCCAGCTGGTCACAGATCTGGAGGAACCGGTCCCCGTTGTCATTCCGCTCTGGTTCTCCAAAATTACCAACAACCCTACTACTGCTATCTCTGCCTACTCTTGCGTTCATGTCACCTAGAAGAAAAATTTCTTTCCGTTTTGGGATCTGTTCGATAATTTCCCTTAGGTCCTCCCAAAATTCGTCCTTAGCCTTGCCATTTTGATCATTTGTCGGGCCATAGGCGCCAATGACAACTATCTCTCTCGCGAAAAGAGTGATATTCATAGTGATAATTCGTTCATTTATCAATTCCCAACCTGTGATATTGTTTTTAAATTTTTTGTTTACTAGGATGGATACTCCAGATTTAGCTCTCACATGCTTTTCGACTCCTGACCAGAGGTGGATGAACCCGTCTAGCTCCTCCGTACCTTTCCCTTTCCTTTTGGTTTCTGATAGGACTATAATGTCCATATTAAATTTCTTAATTTCTATAGGAAGGTTTGGTAGCTTAGTGGCCAGTCCTTGAATATTCCAACATCCCATGTTGATTGTCCGTTTCCGCGCATTATGTCGTCTCCTTTTTTGACTTTCCGGTATCCGAGGCTTATGTTTTGGTCTTTTAGCATTTTTCGTTTTTTTACTGATGAGTGAGGAGCTGGCCCACTGCATCACCCCCAACCTGGAGGACCAGAGAGCTTTATTTCGGGGACTCCTACCCCTAGACGGGTTGCCTTCACTGCGGCTTAGAGCCCCATCTGCCCTCAGAGTACCATTTCCTGCACTCTGGCGAGTTATACCGCTCTGACTCGGTACCGCTTCCGTTGGCCTACCTTTAACAGGCGTTTCCCAGGGGGCCCCACGAGGAGGTGGAAGTCGGCTTTGCCCCCCATATATATATATATATATATATATATATATATATATAAGTTACAAGTGTGACTAGGACAGTATTATTGTTAATACCATGATTGTAAATATAAACAATGTAAAACATATAAAAGCAGGATTATGAGACAGAATAAATCAGTATCGTTTCAGAAGTCTAATAGTGTGTGTTATTTCGTTCCTTTTAATCTTTTTTTTATTACTATCCGTGTCACGACACTTAAGTTATATATATATATATATATATATATATATATATATATATATATATATATATATATATGTATGTATGTATGTATGTATGTATTTATAAGTATAATAATATGATAAAAATGTATATTTATATTTAAATATTGTATTAATAAATACTATATAAATGCCTATAAGTGTAATAATGTACTTCTTGTACATTCCATATTGATGCTGAGAACTGGAGTGTGAAAGAAGAAGTGAAAAATGTACAATTTTAATTTGATCTATGTCGGAGAAAGTTGGGAGTGGTACAAGGTATGAAGGTGTGGCCTTTTAGCCTGCAGATCTGGGCCTTGTGTTTGAATAGCAATGAGAGGGAGCATCTGCATCAAACTATGAATAGTAATGGAGGAGGTGAGTTCTTGTTCCCCCACCCCCCGCCTCTACCCCCCTCCACCGCTTTACGGATCTTACTGCCTCTATAGAATTATGCAAAATTATCATTAATGCATCGGATAAATAATTGAATTCAATTTTCTTTAAGCCGATGATTGTTCCAACTGAATCCATGTAAAACAACCACTAGTGTAAACAACCATCATTAATGGTATTTAACTTCAATAAAATTCAATGGTACAGTAAGCACTATTCTTACAACTGGATGATACATCACAAAAGGAAGAAATAATGGATAGATTTTTTTTAATAGGACTGATGAGTGTAAAGGTTGGAGGATGAGGGTAAAGGTTAAAGCCGTATTGCACAGCTGACAGTCCTTTGCAATTTATTGGTAGTTTAGATCTTTTGTTTAGTACATGTTTAAGAAGACTGAAACGGAGATATGTTTCTTGTCGTTTCAGTCTAGTATAAGGATTCCAAGTCAAGCGATAGTCAAGTTGTAGTCCTAAAAACTGCACCTATGCTACTATAATCAGTGGATTGTTATTAAACGTTACGGGATGACAAAAAGTCCTTATTTTACGACTGAGAGTACGAAAGGTGATTGGACGTGATTTGTGAGAATTTATTTTAATCCTCCAGTTGTGAAACAATTTCCAAGGTCAGTGATATAGGATTGAAGGAGTATAGGATGCCATCGAGTGCCATAAGCATTTGTGTTAAGGATAGTATTTATCCTATACTACTAAGGATCAAGATACTTATCAAGAAAATATAAATAAACCTAATAATCAAAACGAATAAATCAAGTAATCAATATTTAAGAAATTAATATAAGATTGAAACCGTAAAGTGAGGATAAAAAATGTATAATTATGTATTGAATTCAATTTTTTTTTAAAATGAAGACAGCAACTTAGAACGGTAAATTAATTTCCATGATGATTACGTAGCTTTTAACATAGCACTAATTAAAAAGATATAAATCAATTATAGTATATATTAATTGCTCCTCAAATGAATATACAAATATTTTATTTGAAAAGAAAAAAAATAGTTATATCATATAACAATAAAATAAATTATAAGAATATAAAATTTAATAATAATTTCTTAAATCATGATCTAATCTTTTGAAATAAGATGGAATTATGAATAGTTGCATTAGCATCCAGTGTGTCTAACGTTAATTTGGGTTGTTGAATGCTATATGAGCCGCGAAAATGTGAGATGGGTTGTGAATACTAAGTCTGGAGGAAATCCGCCGTGGAAAATGTTAATTAGAACAGTTAATATTAATTATTAAACAATCTTCCTCGGATAAGTTTCCTGTAGAGCAGAGCTATAAATATTCTTTTACAGGCGGACCATTATTCCGCAGATGGGAATAAATATTGATTAGCTATGTTTTATCACACCTTTATGAAATATTTACGAGTGCTATTACACTAAAAACTAATTAATTATTGAGCAAAACTCTTCTACTAATTCTATAGCCAGTGGAAGTGCAATTAGTCAACATTTTGAGCAATTCTTGCTGGTTATAAATCACTCATGAGTATAGTTAGGATATATATTTTTTATGAAATCATAATAAACTTAAATATAAGACATATAAGTAAAGATACATTAACAGAATTATGTCATTAATATTAATGATGGATAATTATTTAAAGAGGTAGTTAAATTTATTTTATAATGTCATGATGACATGCTTCATAAAACTATATAAAAATTAATAAACAAGTAATTATGCATGTGAAAATAAAGATTCTTACTATAAGGCCCGCTTTAAAATTTCCTTAGGATCTGAGTATACATACGTTTTTATAAAATGAAAAATATTATATTATAAAATTGAAAAGTATCGAACTTTGAGTTTTCAAAAACGATTACATATATTCGATGTATTAAAAAAAATTAATAATTAAAATTGCGGTCGTCACTTTCGACCTAACACGATGATTATAATATTTTCATTATAAACTATACAATGATATTATTTATTAGTTTTAATTATAAGACCAAAAAATATTCCACACTACATAAATTTAATACGTGTAATGCTTGGTGAATTATGGTTCGAAGTTTTAAACAATATACGTTACAGTGTAAACAATTATATTCCTTTAGTTGTTCTTTCTCTTAGCTTATTCATTACATATCATCAAATAAAAATATCGAATGTGAAAAGAAATACGTATTTAGTTTGCTAACGGATTCATTTTTAATCAAAAACATTTTAATCAAAGAAAAATGTATTTTTTATCACATTCATTTTTCTCTTGCTAACCAACTGCTAATTGATATAAAATTCATACAATATTTAACTGTATTTGAAATCAATATTATGCTGAAATCAATATTTGTGTAATATTACAATTACATTTATATTTTTTGAATATGTAATATCAATGTCATGGTTCAACGAAAATGAGAATAATTCAACATAAATCGATTCCTAAGTTCGACGGGTCGACAATCGAACCATAACGTTGCTGTCGATCCCAGCTCCTGAACCAATGCCAATAATACATAATTCATCAACGGTCTGTTTTGACTCGATCTCCATCGTTTAAGATTTCGAAACACTAAGAACAAGAAAAAAAAGACCAGTTTGATCTCTAGGATAAATATCCCTCTCGAACTGGTGACGTTTTACATATTCTGGTTTAAACAGTCATGAAGTCTAAATTTATTATTAAACAAGAAAGAATGGACTCGAACAAGTCAAGATGGAAAATTAATTTAATGGAATTAAAAATTTAGTAATGCTTATGAGAGGGCCTGTAACTGGAAAGGTAAATTATAGAGCCAGACCTGAATTCTTTTTTTTGATACATTAAGCTCTTGAATTAACAAAGTTTATTTTTAAAATATTTATTCGTGGAAGGTCAAGATTGAAAAAATAAGCATTGGAACGGAAAAGAGGAAGAGGAAATTAATTTTTGTTACTAATTTACCAATATTTACCAATTCGCTTATCAATCTTACATACCACATTATTTAAAGTTAGGAACTTTAAATGCTGATGAAGTAATGCTATACCCGGCTATCTGATAAATGGTAATTCTTGACATACAATGATATAAAAATTTGTCTTGACAATACATTTTCTGAAAATATTTAACACGAATTTATGTAAAAAACTTACAAAAAGCCATTACAGCAAATAGATAAATATCTTATCTACATTACCTACAGTTCGTTTTTATATTGAAAACATAATTTGATTTTTACTACACTAAATAATCGTTGTTGACCGAGATGTTCTAGTTCAACGATTTGACTTGTGCTTGTTCATCAGTAAAAAATGTTATCGTTTATCAAAGACAAGTTTTTTCTCAAAAATGTTGCTCCTATTTTTCCAATTGGGAAATAATATTAAAACGAGAAGAACATGTTTCTCCAAAAATTCAATTTCATCATTAAAAAAATCAATTTACCTCATTGTTGATACAAATAGAGACAATATTTTCATTCTATATAGTAACTTCCATGTGATGTAAAATAATATTGACTGTTGTAGAGTCCCTTTTTTCCACAAAAATTAGAAATATTTTTCCTACTTCATTGTAAAAAATGGATTTAAAAAACACTTCCATTGCAACAATGTGTGTATTTAATAGGTGTAGTAAAATAAAGTGTATAATTATTAAATTGTAAATAATAAATTAATGTAAATATTGATGTGATGAATTATTGAAACAGAATAGTACATTTGCCTAAAATCTTTTAGAATGGTTATACCTCCAGTTTTAGGGAGCGGAGTGGCTCAGTGATAGAGCGCTGAGTTACCGTGTTCAATTCAAAACGATTTAAAAGTTTAACTCCCGCTCATCGGCAGTGTCTTATTTAATTTTCAGCAGTCGGAGATGGACCTTATGGGATAAAGGAACCCCTGGGGATCATCCAGTGTGAGTGTGTACGAATTACCTCCCTGCACAACCGTTGCCCATGAAACAGTACAGTCTCTACCATGTACTGAATCCAAGACACTTCATGTTTTGCAGTAGTATCTTATATTATACCTCCTCTTTGCAGCAAGCCCTTTCAATGTCTACTCATTCGCTATTTGACCAATAATTAAAACTATGCATCAGCTAATTACTTTTCTAATTGCAGCACTCTAATTACTAATAAGCAGATGTAACCTGACAGAAGTGCAGCTGGATAGCGGCCATATTTAGATTGAAATGTCAACTCATGTGAGCAGTTACGTGACCCGACTTTCTCTCCCTCTTTTATCTGCATTCTCTCTCCCTTTCCAGCTTCGCCCTCTCGCTACGTTTTGTGTTTTTTCCAGTTTAAATTGCTGTCGGGCTCTCCTTATTTTCTTCTTTGTTGGATACAATATTGTACAAGTTCGTTATTGAGCGGGAGAGACTTCCTTAATTAAGAAAAAAAAACTAAAACAAACTTTTCGTCAAATGCAGAACTTTAACGTTTTACGACTGGAGAGAAATTGCAATAGGAAAAACTTTTCTAATTAGCGCATACTTAAAAGTATTTGTTTTAATATGTATGGAACCAACCATATTTAAACTAAATTAATTATTTTACCTTTTAATTGGATAACGCTTTTATCAAATTACTTCCAAAGGTTGTTCTTCATCAGTAATCAACAACGAGTCAATTCAACTTAAATTAAATTAAAAACTACAATCATTAGTATCAAAATTATATACAAACAAATTATTGTTTTCACAAATCACAGGACACTGTTATTTTACTAAAAATATTTTTACTACCATCCTTGACCGTCAAAAAAAAAATATTCATGCGAATAAACTAAATCATTAAAGTAATTTTATATAAATTTATTTATTACGAAATCCATTCGCTATTAAATGATACAAATTTAATTTTACATAAAAAAATATCGATAAATAAAGAATCAGATCTTATTTAATTTCTAGTAAGTAAAGAAAATGATTAGCTAGAAGAGAAATATTGTGAATAATATTATACAGGTAGAGACTAAGACAAACAATTATTTTTATTATTATCGAATTGACAAAAAAGGCGATGAATTTATTAATTTAATAGAAGAGTTATCTATTCAAGAAAACAATCAATATAATAATGTCACAACAACGATTTCAAGATGATCAGGATTCAATATAAGACTACCGATGTATGATTTTCTTGAATATAATTCAGAATTGTTTTCATCGACCGATCAAATGATCTGCCTGCCTGCTTAGACAAAGAAACATGTAGAATAAAAGGAAGATTTATACAGTTGTGAGCTCAAACCTTCATACGATTAGGCAAGTCTTTGAGATTAACAAACGCATTTGGAACCGTAAGGTGTTTCGGCACTTCATGGTTGGCAGAGTATCCATTTTTCTTCAAGACCATGGTTCGTATTTGGAATAAGGCCAAACGACAGGGCAATAAACAGACTGAATTGAAAATACCTTTTCATCAAATGGAATTCAGTTTTAATCTAAATCCCACTCTATTTCACAGATTCAAAATAATTTAATTCAAACTATAAAAAGTGTATAAGATAATTAAAAATTGATTAAAAATTAATTTTTAACAGTAGACCATTGGGAAAAGATGAACAGATGAAAAGGTATTTTTAAAATAATCAGGGTTCAATCGATGTGGGATTTTTTATTCTATTTGCAATGTTCTACTCAAACTTGTGAGCCGTCAACAGGGCTAAAATTAATGTATTATTCGTGAATTAAAAAAAAAAGAGAAATACTGAGAAGTAAACAACAAAAATGATGACTTGTTAATAAACATTTCATAAAACATATTATGAATTACTGTAATTGTTAAATTAATTACTGTAATAACAAAATTAATAGTGAACCACGAAATTGACAAAGAAATAATTCACCAAGCTCCATAAATTTAACCCTGTAATATTCAGTCTTATGCTTTACGAATACTGTATATACAAATACCCGACTGACGGCTATCCCCTTGTGTAGTTTTTGTTAAAATTTTATGATCTTTTTTACTCTAAATCTATATTTTGTTGAATAAACACGCTCATTCATATATTAATACATATATTATTATTACAAAAGACTTCGTTGATTTATTCTGCTTTAGATCGTGATGATAAATTTTTCGCCAACGTTTCGCCAAGCATGCTGCTGACTTCTTCAGGGCTGAGGGCTCTTTCTCATCTCAGCCCTGAAGAAGTCAGCAGCATGCCTGGCGAAACGTTGGTGAAAAATGTATCAACACGATCTAAACCAGAAGAAATCAACAAATTCTTTTGTAATAATAGTGGCCGTGGAAACCTAAAAGAGTATATATTATTGTTGCGGTCACAGAGGGAAAGAGGGGCGCAAGGGATTATCGTTCCTAGAAAAGCCCCTTGTCGGCAAAGATGAAAGAGACCTTTTCTCGAAGGTTCCATATCCTCCCACTCCGTGTCGGCCTTGCTATTCCAATAGCATCTCGGCGCAAGTGCGGCCAGTGTATTAAACCAAGCGGTGTGATGAATATCTGAACCAGTAATAAGTGTATCAGGACCTGTGATAGTTTGTGAGTGTAATTGTGTGTCAGTTCGTTATAATTGGAGAATCTTACGGTCGGTGGACTTTAATTAGAGAACTGTAAGTGTTAATTAGTATTAGTTAATTAGTTAAGTACTAGTTGTAATTTTATGGTATTCGCACGAATTTATAGTTAAGCTATTTAGAATTAGTAATATTTTATATTATTGTAATAATTAAATAGGAGCTAGGCCTAGATAATAAATACTTAAAATATTGTTATTGTAAATTTATATCAGTTCAATAATTTAATTGTTAATAATTTAATTTTATTCTTTTTATCATTTTGTTCATAAATATTAGTTTCTTTAATTAAGTGATAATTTAATTCATTTTAATACCCAGAAGCCCGTAACATTATTATGTTTATAAATTATCAAATTTATTTAATTTTTAGTTAATACTTGTCTCTCTTAAGTCATTTCTGTTAAAAACCTTTATAGTTAAGTAAGTAGAAAATTGAAGCACTCCTAAACAGTTAATACAGTTCTACATTCAATTTTATCATACAATCCTTAGCCAGCCATTTATTTATTATTCAAATTAACGGATATTAGTTCATGAACGACAAAATATACTACTAATATAATACTGTCCGTAATATATTATGTTCATATATAATTGGATGGAAGTATTTCGGTTCTAAGGGAAAATTAACCTGACATATTATCATCCGTGTAAGGGTGAAATTAAGTCTGGATATTTTTCACTTGGAATATCTGAATGATAAGGTTATTAAAACCACGACTAAATTCATTGTATAATCAAACCGGTGTAAAAAAATAAAATTCAATAAATTATGGTAACATTCATAAAATAAATGTAATAACATCCTGCAAATAAAATCGACATTTTTTAAAATCACACTGATGTACTTTTAAGAACTATAAGATAGTAGAGATACATTTATACCAAAGTATATTTGCATGAATTAAATATCATAATATTTATGTATTACAGTATATGCTCTCTATTTAATAACATATCAAGTAACTAAAATGTGTTACAAATTGAGGTTATGCAAACGAGCCCTATTAAGGAAAATATACTTTAGGCAGAGGGAAACATATAGAGTTATAAGGCGTCGTTAGGATCTGATGTTCTGGGCCTTCTGGCCATTGCGGCTACAAGACGAGAATCACTTAACTATTTCCGAGCTGCTTCAACTCCAGAATCTTGGGATCTTTCTGTAAACCTTCTTTCTAATTTCTAAAATGGATAAAAAAAAGAATAATAAATTTAAAAACTGATTTATAATACATACATCCTCAGAATTATCACCATTACTTAATCAAATCAAATCCCTTTAATTGGATCGTGTGAATAAATATCTGTTAGTCTTTATTAGTACCTACCACGTAATTAACTACACAGCTGTAAGCTACAGGTTTGCTTATGTTTAAAGTCATAAGTACGAGAATCTAGAGTACTTCGAATCTGGAGGTCTCTCCATTCTTAGAACTCCTTCGACCATTCTTAACTATGCAATTCTCCTGAAAACCAAGGCCAATTTTAATATATCTCTCCCTGGAATCAGGCCACTTGAAGACCGATCCCAAAGAAACAATATCTAAGAAAACAAGAATAAGGTTTATATCAATAAATATAGATACAAGACATTTAACTATAATCTACCAGCAAGAGTGAATATTATTTAACTACTGATATCGATTAGATGAATCTTCGAGAAGCATTGGTTAATAAAATATTGTAATAATTATGATGAAAAGTTAAAAAACATAACAATAACAAATAAAAGAGTAAATTAATATAAAATAAATTTTAAAAATGATGAATCTACAAACAGTTATTTTGTCCTTATTTTATTCAGTATTGTTTAAATAATTAACATCATTTAAATGTTTTGTCTCCTTATTAAAGATATAATCATCATATAATTTCTAGTAGTTACTGTATGAAGAATATCAAACAATTTTATTCCTATCTAAATAATTATAACGTATGTTATTAATCAATATGTTTGGATATGACAAGGGCTCAGACTCATATGTGTTTACATATGCTTAGTCAAGTTAGTACCTGTGTTAAACTGTTGTTCACTCTTCATAGTGAACAACAGTTTAACACAGGTTTTAAGGCATTCTGTAAGATAGATAGATAGAAATGTTATTTGTCTTTGGGGGCTTCCCCATACAAACAGAGCCCAGCTTGGCCATAAATTACAATAGTATAATTTTTTAAATTTATGTAATGTAGACTATTGTAGATAAATTGATTGCATGATATACAGGTTTCTTGTGACTTGAACAAAAAAGTTGTGTTTTCCCCATAGATACTGATATGTTCTGGATTAGCAAATCTTAATTGGCTGACACATTTCAATTTCTTTATATGAATATTGAATATGAGGTACGTTTTACGAGCATTGTAACTTTATAGAATTCTATTTAAAGGGTAGTTAGTTGAATTTAGATTTCTTTGAATGTCGGCTGAGAAATATTGATTATATGTTTTGGTATCGAAGATGCCCGTTTGTATGGTGAACAGAAAGCTTTTCTGCAAAGACATTTAGCTCGGCTATTGCTCTAAATTGGGACAGCCAATTGAAGTATATTCCAGGCTTATCCTTGTCTAATGATTTAAGTCTATTAAAACAAAGTTTTGGGATTCGCTCTTCTGGCATAAACTCGAGCTTGGACCATAGATTTGTCATATTTTTTATCACTTTCATGCTTAATGTGTCTCTTCCTGTTTCCAACCAAATAGGAGCTTTAAAAATTTAAGTTGGATCGTTTCGATTACATCAAGATAATTGGGGCTCCATACTTCAGAGGTGTAAAGCAATGTTGATGAAACCATTGAGTCAAATAACTTTTTGTCTCCCAACAGTCACTTTCCCCTTTTTTCAGTATATCTATGACACTTGCAGATACCAATGATGACTTCTGAATAAAGTGTTCACATGCTTGTTTAAATTTTCCGGATGATCTGAAGGGAACACCCAAATAAGTGTACCTTTTTGTACAGTCCAATTTCTTATCTTGCCAGTATAACGGTTGGAGCTGTTTCAGCCTTGGCGATTTATGAAATACATGAGTGTTGGATTTGTGTTAGAGAATTTTTACTGCAATACTCCTGTAATATTTTTATGTTCTTCTGTGATCCATGCCAACTATTACTTAATAAGATGATATCATCAGGTAGAAGGACCATAGTCACCTCGTGTGAGAAGGCATTTTGATTCATCTGAGCCCATTTTTATTTTACACATTTCACTATAAACAAATAGTTCTCATATTTTACATTTTTCTTATATATTTCATAACAATGGCGAATGTTCGGATGGATGTTGAGTAAATAAAGACAGACACAATAAAATGATCGGAATTGTTTATTTCCCTAATTTCTCAGAATCCTTCACCTCCCTGTTCCCTTTAGTCCTTCCTTTTCTATCTCAATTTCAATCAGTCGCTCTAGCTCAGTGTTACCGCAACCGCTAAGAAAACCCAACGTAAAAAATGCCGAAGGTTTTTCACTTGCTAAATCGATTAACTCCACCGATTACATAAAAATTGTAACATTTCTGACGACAGCTTTTTGGCTAGTCTTTCTTATTAATTTTATATACTTTTAGATGAAAGCTGCATTTATTTATGCATTCTACAATATTTATTTGGATTCATAAATAAAACAATGCACATTATTTTCTCGCATTTCTCTACTTTTTGTTTTATGCAGTTAATCAATTTGTGCGTTGAACGGCTCATATAATAGTTACAATATGTGTTTCTTTGATGTATTAGACTGAATTAAATTGAAGAATAGCGGGAATTTGCAAAGAAATCTCTGATATTAACATAGCGTTTAATTTATTAATTTGAATAACATGCGAGATATCTTTTCTTAAATACTATTAAATATACATGTAAGAAAAAGATAAAAATTAATAATAGCTTCTACAAGAATAACTTAATACTAAACATGCAACTTAGCGATCTAATGAACAAAAGTAATTTAAGACAAAAAATGAAAAAAAATTGATTAACATGAATGGGAGCGATAATTAACAATAACAGAAATGCTCCATGCTACTAGCATAATGGCCAAAGATATAATAACAACAAAATGGACTTGAACGTTATAATGAAGATTTCAATAAGGCGCGAAGATGTGCAATGAGTATGATATCATTAATTAACTTGAACCGTCCGGTTGGTACCATGTAATACGTTGATCATCAGGAGAAGAATTAGTTGACAATTTGCGGCCTTATGATAATGAAATGGGACTTACAATTTGTGTGATGTATACCTAATTATCATCTCAGCATAGCTTCTGGCGAGTGGCAAGCTTTAAGACCTCTGGACGTTCTCATAGGAATAGCGGCTTGAAAGCGGAGTGATAAGCGGCAGTGTGCGATGGTCGTTGATCCAGGCCAGTCAGGCAGCGAGTGACGGACTCATAGCGTCGCTCTCCCCTCTCCTTCGCTTTGGCGGTAAAGTATATTAATTTAAGCCTAGTAACTTTAGAGGCAAGGATCGGTTCGTTCCATCTGGCGAGTAGTATAGGTCCGCGGCTAAACAATATGCAATAACTGGATATAATACCTATAGCATTCACAGTACAGCATATCGGAGTAATTACTTCTCATTGTGCGTCTGTGTGTAACAGAAGAATTATTAATACTTTATGAAATTGAGTTAAATTATCAATTGATCCGATAAATAACACCAGTGTCTCAAACAAAAATATTTATATAATTTATTTAATTGTTATATGATATAATTTTTTAAATATTTTGTTTGAAAAGAAAAGATGTGACCAGGTCCGGGACACGAACCCGGGTCTCCCACCTCTCCGTGGTGGTGCCTTAACCATCTCGGCCATCCTGGTTCGCTTCCCGGTCAGTCTTATCCCCTCTCTCCACTGATCCTTTATCTCCGTGTGCAATTTGCATCACTATAGGCACCACCACGGAGAGATGGGAGACCCGGATTCGATTCCCGGTCCTGGTCATATCTTTTCTTTTCAAATAAAATATTTAAAAAATATTTATGATTTAAGATATATTGTTATTCTTCGATTTTATTTGATTGAACGTGATATGGTAGAACTAATTTTTGTATTGGATAAATTAGGTGGAAACAAAATACTTTTGAACTTTATGTTTTACCCTTTCGGTACCGCTGAAAAGTATATATTTATATTTTGTCATACTTAATCACTGTTATAAAGTGTTGTGTATCAGCCTTAAGGCATTAACTGCCTAAGGCTCTACACAACAGTTACAAGATGCCAAGAACTTAAGTTTGTTCCGACATGTTGGCAGGGTAAGCGTCGGTTTGTTCAGGGAGCATGTTAAACCTGTTTAATGGAAGTGAATTAATATTAAGAGCCATGTGAACTTTTATTATATTTGATTACATAATTATGAAATATTATTTGACTGAAATTAATTTAGTTATTATGAAAGTAAATTAAAACATCTCAAAATATTAAATTAAAGTAAATTCTTTCTTACATCTAATTGTCAGCTGTTAAAAACTAATATATTTAATATATGTTAATAACATAATTTAATTTTCACGCGACCGATTGTGCGATTACATACTTCATCCCTTTCCACCTTTGAGGTTTTCGTCCTATTATGCTTAAGATTGTTTTCCAAAGTAATGCAGTTCCTCGATCGTACGTCATTACTGCCTTTATCATCCTAGGAAATGTATCTTTATATTTTAATGAAACCAGTGGGCCTACGGCTATTCCACAAAACATATTAATATTGAAAACTAAAAAGAGACCTTACATAAATGTTAAGACCGTGGAAAAATACCAACGAAAAGCTTTAAGTCTCCAAACTAAAACAGAAATAGAAATTATCTGTCCAATATTTCGCCCATTCAGGCATCCTCAGGGTAGAAAGAGAATAAGAGCAAAACAAAACATGAATAAACATCCCACCACCTCAAAGGCTCAAATGCAACTAATGAATCATAAGGAAGGATACTGGACCCCAGATGGTTAAGGTTAGATAAAAACAGCTGATAGATACTTCAGAAATTCAAAATTCAATATACACTCACCAAACTTCAAAAACCACCACAGGAAAAATAAGTATTAGGAATCAACACAAAACTTAAGACGAAAGACCATATGAAAAAATGAAAGTAAAAATGCAAGAAAAAAAAATAATATTATCATGAAACCAGTGGACCTACGGCTATTCCACAAAACATATTAATATTGAAAACTAAAAAGAGACCTTACATAAATGTTAAGACCGTGGAAAAATTCCAACGAAAAGCCTTAAGTCTCCAAACTAAAATAGAAATAGAAATTATCTGTCCAATATTTCACTATATATTCATAATAGTTAATATATTCATTCCATCATATATTTTATTTGATATTATATTTAATTTAATTATATCTTTATATTTTAATTTATGTAATGCATCTAAAATATTCAGATTTATATCGTTTTACATAACATCTATACTTCCATAAATACTGAAATAAATGTGTTCCTAATCAGAAACTGAAACAGTGTACTTCCCATACTTTAACAAGCCCTCATCAGATACGTTTTCTCGCAGTGCCACAACATCTAAGATATAATATAAGATACAAACTTGTTTCTTTTTAAGTTTAAGGTCCAAATCCTTTTAACTTTTTTCTCACCGTAAAAACATAATATTTTTACTCCGAGACTGTTGATATTTTGTGATTTGTAAATCAGGTAGTTCAGACCTACTTACCATAGCTGATGTGTACTGTTTTAATTTTTGGTGAGTCCATCGGATATATAGTTATCTAAAATATCTACCGACCAACTAAACATTAGCCAATATTAGATATTTTCCAATGTGATAGCTGGATCCGGTAGAAAAATAAATAAATAAAAGAGAATAAAATACAGTGTAAATGATCCCTTCAAAAGATGAAATTATAATCCGTATAGATATAATTTCTTCATAAAAAAATAAATAAATAAAGATCATTCCTTCAAGAGCAAGAATATGAATGGCTAATTTGGAAACCGAAAAGGAGAGAGAAACATCTCGTTGAATAAAATTTCAGTCCCGTAGGATCTCTCTACCTTTTTATTTCTTCAAAGGATTCCTCAGAGAAAAAATACTTTATTAAGGAATTCCTAATAAAAAGCTTTGTGAAAAATATGTTGCGACTGAATATTACAGTATATTTTTTCCTCTCCTCTGGTAATTGAAATCAGCATTTTAACGTTTGCCAAATTTGTTTTCCAGCAGTCATTGTCATATAATTAAGTAATATAGTTAAAATTAAGTAATCATAAAAAAGTCCTGCCTAATATATAAAATTGTCGTGTCACAGTGTTTGTAACAGAACTCCTCCGAAACGACTTGACCGATTCTTATGAAATTTTCTATCTATATTCAGTAGTTCTGAGAATAGGATGTAAACTAGTTTTCATATCCTTAAGGGATACCTGTTGGTCATTATTATTGATTATGTGTAATTTGTTACTGAAGCAGCAATGTTGACTGGAATCTTAAGTGGAGATGTCGTCCTGTAGCCACGTGTTCAAAGATACCATCAGAATCAATAATAGCGTTTAAAGACTTTAATTTGATATAAGCTTGGCTTTTGGTATGACCATCAACATGTCTCAAGGTCAGACAATGTCCATTTGCGGTATGAACCAAGAACATCCATGTTTCTCTCATGTATACATATATGTTGCATGCTCACGTGTTAGTAAACCATTTAATCTATTTGTATTAGTAAAGGACAGATTAAAAAAATATTGCGCATCGATTAACGCTCAATTAATTTGAAATAAATAGTTATAATATAAAAACATATTATAAGCTATAATTAAAAATCAGCCGTGATGTACCTCAATACCAATCTAATGTTTAAATTTTATCATTTAGGAGTTTTGTATATTATTTATTTATTATATACTGTACTTAGATATAAGATAATTAAAATGTAAAATCAAAAATCTATTTAATTAATCTTTTCCATTCATTCATTGTTTCTTTAAAATTCAAATATTATATTAACGTAATATATTTGAAAAACTATTACATACATTATACATATATATATATATATATATATATATATATATATATATATATATATATATATATATAGTGAATGAGAGAGAGAGAGAGAGAGAGAGAGAGAGAGAGAGAGAGAGAGAGAGAAATGGAAAGTGGCTAATTTAATTCACCTTTATCAATATTCATGAAATTTTGCTCAAACTTTTTTTTCTATCGACCTAAAACTAATCGCAACGATAACCTTGTTCAATATTCACTCTGTAATTCCTTCTTTTTCCATTTATTTAAATATCAAAACGTCTTAAATATTAATGTTATTCGATATAATACTATCCTTATTATGAACAACATTATTTTTAATATCTGAAATATAAATCGGTAATAGCAAAACAAATGCCAAAGTGTCATAGACAGACATTTCCTTTGATCAGAAGTAATTTCACTTTGATTATATTGAGTCATATGTTGCGGTATAGAATATATACTGATCTTGAATGCCGATGAAGCTCACTGTCTTTCCAGCCTTTGATCGAAAGTCATCAATTAGGAATAAAATAAGTTAGAATAAAAGATTCTCATCACAGCAAACTAGTTTAGACGGGTGAGTATATAATAGTTAAACATATCCATAACTATTTATGGGGCCGTAGTGTGAGTATGACAGGCTTGAATATGTCTGTGTAATGCATGACTATTCACATCCAGCTAGATAAATTCTCAATGGAACAGGAAAATTTACTCGACATTTATACTTAAATAATGATCCGCGTTAGGGAATGCTCACGCGGGTTAAGTGATTGCTTATTTTAAACACTATTATTCGGAAGATACAATAGAATATTTCTATTTACTATTGATGAGATTCCAGATTGAAATAGAATGTGAAATTTTTTTATTAGATCCAAAGAATTTTATTTAATAATTAGATCCCAATTTTAAACTCTCCAAAACATATTTCTTGGCACGAAAACTAATTAAATATCATGGATCGCCGTTATTGATTCATTTATAAATTTAGATAGCTCATTATAAATAGAAAGTAATGTTCAATAGAAGTAAATATTCTCTCGTATTCTTCAAAGATGAATTTATGTATGAATTACTTTAAGGTTTAATATATATTTTCAATATACAAAGCTGAAACAATACAAAAGGCTACTGTAGCATCCTACACCAAGGGATCTACAGCAGCTCGATCAGAGCGGAGAAGGTCTGTGAGAAAATCACACAGAAAGTGGAAGGACTAAATATCACAGTCAATCCCGAAAACTATTTATGCAAAATTTACGGAGCACCATTGTTAGGAAACATCACGCCTGCAACAGCAAAGATTCTGCAACAGATCCAGTTTGGCGTACTGCAACGATTAGTAAAACACACATTACATAAAACAAAAACAGATCTCCTACACATTACTCTCGACATACCGACAGTAACATACTTCATCAGACGTAAACATATTAATTTATTTGGCAGCCTGAAATACTGTACTAACCCACTTTTCAGGATTCTCACCCCAACAGGACGGCCACAAATCTGGCAAGCTTACATATAAAATCTCAGCCTAGACTCAAAGGAAAAATAAAATAACATAAAAAAAAGAAAACGGTGAGCTCCATTAGCGGAAAATATAGAATTAGAAATAGAAAGAAAATAAATTAGAACCTCTTTCTTATCTCGTCCCACTCTTAAAATGCACCATGTACAGTAAAAGAGACCACTTCCCTCCTTCACTAATTCTAATTAACAACCTTCCAACCCAAAAGGGACTATGAAAAAATATATAAACAATATAAGGAAGAAATAGTTGGGGGTGCAGTCAATAAAAACATCTTAATAAGTGTAACTTATTTATTAATTTATTTACTTTTTTATTAATTTATTAATAAATAAGTTACACTTATTAAGGTGTTTTTATTGACTGCACCCCCAACTATTTCTTCCTTATATTAGAAGTTACAGTCAACCAATTCTTCTCTAACATATATAAACAATAGTTTTTCATTACTACAATAAATTCTAAGTCGATTTCCATTTTATCTGTTTTAGCACGTTAATAGCCACTCACACAACATGTTGGTGATATACACAACTGCTTTTAGTGTCCGCTCAAACAACATCTATTATATGCTGATGCCGAAATTATTTGTGAGGTACCACAATTTCCAGCGATGATTGATGAACACAAAGAATTTTGTATATAGCTAGTGGCTTCGAATTTCATCGCTACAGCTTTCATTTAAGATAATTATTGTTCATTATTGACAATTATTGTTTATAACCTATTTTGTAAAAAAGATTTTCAAAAAATTATTAGCTAAAATGCTTTATTGACAACTCATGCATATATCTGAAAGTGATAGGCCCGGCCGGCCTGTACTTACCTCTCCTCCTATTTATAAAAAGTGAAAAAACTACAAAGAAACTTTGTATATTTAAACAATTCTGCTATATTCTTTTCGTTTAAATGAACATCTGAATCTTGATTTAATCCGGAAATTAAATTACCGCGATTTTTTAATTTAATTAGCATGTGCATAGATTCCACCTATCAACATTAACCCTGCTATGTATGTTTGTAATCTGTTTATTTATCGTCACATTATACTGCTAGGGCTAATCGGACGATGCTACAGTGGGAGCTCTAAATTATTTAGGGTAGAGATTTTTAGGGAACCTGACATCGTACAGTCCCAGGATCCCCGTTTAACGTCTCTTCCGAAGGACGTTATAACCACAGATTTTTTCACTCCCTTTAAACTGTTTACTTGGGCTTAGTAGATTCTTATGCAAATCACTAGACCACAGTTCGCTCGCTGCTCAATATGGCGTCATTCGTTTTGATCCAATCCGGAGGAATAAAATATTAATTAGTGATAATATCAGAAATAAAAAGAAGAAGGAGAAGGAAATAAAGGAAGAAATCATAACAAAAAAAGATTGTCGTATTTGTTATTAGAATAAAATTAGAATACATTTTTTAAAAATTTATTTCTGATTTTTACAATTGTAAAATACAGAGAGTTTGGTTAGAAGTTTTACAAAAATAATAGTACATACAAAAAAATACAAAACAGAATAGTAAACATACAGAAAAACAAAAAAGGTAATTATAATACTAAACATTGTAAGGAAAGTTAAATCATAAATATGGCCATGAGTCAACACTACATAAAAATATGGAAAATTCTTAAATTAAAACTTGTATGATTCAAAAGTATTATTTTGATTTCTAGGTAAACAAACATATATGTATCAATGAGTCAGAGCTATTCTAATACTTAGAGCTTTATATGAGAAGTTACAGAGAATAATTACATCATTGTTGTACTAGGGGTTCATTACTGTATAAATATTGTGCTCGTATTATTAAATGAAATCGCATATCAATTCTAAAAAAGTTTTTTCATATCAATTCTTTAAAAATACTGCCTGGAGACATTTAAGTACGTAAAAGTGCGGTCATTATAGTTTTAATCCGCCGTCAATCAATTATAAAATTCTTTACAGGTACTGATTCGGAAAAAAAAGTAAATCAATTGTCTAATCCCCAGTGTGCAATATGCCGGAAGGGAGTGGAAAGGAAATATATGGACTCTGCAGACACTTCTTCAGATTTGCCTCCAGTGAGGGTGGAATTGAGCCGGACTGGAATGAAGGCGAAGTTGATAGCCGTGGAGGAGGTCACTTGATTTCCCAAGAGAAAAACCTAACCTCAACTTACACTGGATTCGACACACCTGCCTATGGCCGTCCTCTTCACTCCCACCTGAGCTGTTCGGCCAAGATGAATCTTTTTACTCAAATAAAAAACAGAACTTCTGAGCTCTATGTATTACCCTTTTAAACATGAGGATAGTAATTCAGACGTATCACAGTTCACAGACGACTAACGAAGTCAAGAATACTTTTTTTTTTTAATTTGTGAACTGTTTATTTATCCCTTTTTTTTTTAAATTTATTTATTGACATCTACAACTGTATTACAATAATACAACAAGTAAATAGGCTAAGTGATATATAATGACATGGACATGACAAAAAGAGAAACTATCCACTGGTAGTACTCCAATTAAAGTTCAAGTAAGGAGGTCACGTGGCCATCTTCCTTTCAGACGCCTCGAACGATTATCGGGAATTGGAGAGGAAGCTAGGTTTGAAACTAGAGGGTTTGAGTGGTAATGAAGTTTGTTATGAAAGGATAGATACCGGGTTCGGGCCAAATCAGCAACAAAACGGACATTAAGGTCGTTATGGATGAGTTTATTCTTAACAAAATAAGGATCATTGAGGATTTTACGAAGGATTTAGGACTGTAAGGATTGGATACGAGAGGAATTGCTTAGTGGAGCCCCAAAGCTCTACTCCGTAAGTCCAAATAGGTCGTATGATGGTCATTATTTATCCCTTTGTCTCAAAATTGTTCCTTTATCGAAAATATATTTAAATTTTTTGTTCCATACTGGCAAAAATACATATATATTTTTATAATTTATTCATCGAAATTTACAATTCTATTATAATAATGCAACAAGTAAATGGTAGGAATCTTAAGACAAGTAGAGAAACTATCCAGTAGTAGTACTCAAAAAACAAGTTCAATTTAGCTGTTTCTTGTCTTTTCAGTCTAGTGTGAGGATTCCAAGTTGAGCGTTTGGTAAATATATTTTTTTTTTTTTGGAAAACCTTGAAGATATCAGGACAACACTACGAAAAAATGTGAGTTAGTGAGTCCAGAAATTCAGTCTGCTTCTATCAAGAGATTTCTAGCGTCGAGGAGTCTCTATTGTTTTTCATTGCGAGGATCACCAAAGTCACCAAAATCCACTTCTATGGAGCGAACCTATAAGTATGAAAACATAATAGGTATTACGACCGCTGTTTGTATTTTAATCAGAATGCAGCTAAAAATCGACTTTGATTTACTTCAAATTATAATTGGAAGTTTAGATTGGGTTCTTGTACAGAGCAGGGTTGCACTCAATATCGTCTTGGTAGGTTGTCTTGTCATAAAGGAAGACATGTTTTTATCCACAGGTTTTTTTTTTAAAATAAATCCTTGGAACCGGAACAAGTCGGAATCAGGAAGTTGCTTAAATTGTCCATTAGAGTAACCATTCTTTAAGCTTAATAGCTGGCTCATCAAACTTTAATCCAGTAAATTTCGCTAACTTCTGCCCCCCCCCCCAGTTGAGTCAATTTGACCCCACCCTTTGTAAGAATTTCAAGTTTCAGAGTCAGCAATGGTTTCATCTGTGGTTGTTATTATTCTAAAATTATCATTTAATATCTATATTAAATACTTTTCACTTTTATAAAAACCCTTTTTATGATATTTTGATAATCCTCTGTTTTTATTATTTTTAACTGATTGTAAATATTAAATATTGACTCGAACTAAACATATATATATTTATATATTCTTGGATGTGAGCCTTGGTAGCTCAGAGGTTAGAATACAGTGCTAGAGGCGAGGGCGACCCGGGTTCGAATCCCGGCCAAGACAAATCTTTTCCCTTAAAATATAAAATATTTAAAAATAATCATCAAAATATATTTTTTTAGCTCCCGTTCCCTTTCTGCGTTTTGTTATTCATAATTTTTATCGAGGACATATTTTAACATCCTAATGTTTTAACATTTCATAATTTCAGTACAAGGAAATTATGTGAAATCCTTACGGAATTCTGAGGAATTAATACAGTATATTAAGCTTGACAATTTTTTGTTATAATGGAATCATCCACGAACTTTATAATTTGTCTTTTCCCCTGTTCCGTGTATGTATGTGGTGCTTTTTGAATGAGTAAAAACAATTCAAATAATTTTATACCAATTATAACCTCAAATAATTCAATACACCACGTTAAAATATTGAAATTTATTCATAAGTAATATTGATTATAAAAAACGAAATGAATGTTAAGCGTCTGATCCTGAATTTTAATTAAGGTCTATAGCACGGTCGTTTATAAAAAGGAAATATGAGATAACGTCTAGAACGTGTACAAAAAGAGACCTTTTTTTAAAACCGGATTTTCGGAATATGATGGTAAAAATAAGGGAAATTCTTTTTATCATCATAATAAATAACACTGACACAGGACCATATCATACATTTTAGCTTTTAACTGAAATGCCATCATAAAACAACTTGAAAATTTTCAAAATTCAATTTTTAATTAACTGGGCTATAGCTCATCCAGTTGGTGAAAATGATTTTGTAAAAGTATCTAATGTTTTTAGACGAGGACCTTTCAGAGCTTAATGGATGTTAGGAAAGACAGAGTTGCAATGTCTATACAACTTTATAATGCAGTATAAAGACTGGCCATCAAGGGAAACCCAAATCTATATAGATGGTAGGTTAGTGATGTTCAATTGAAACTTGAATGCGTCGTTCTCATCGATATAAGTGCCTAAGGTATGATCTCATTCAACATATTACGTAGAAAAACTTTTTTCAAATGTTTAAAAGAATGTTCACTGGTCTGAAGGATACTGTAGATTCCATCCTTCGCCGTCAAAGTATATCTCAAAATTAATGTCAAATGAAGTAAGTCGTCATAAAAAAGAGGTGTTGGCTGAAAAAACGATAGCAGACCAGATGAAAAATGGTGTACTCGTTGAAGGAGTGGAGAAGACATTAAATTTCCAGCATAAAGAACGAATCGAAGGAAGTATTTTCTCTGCATCCATTCCACATCGTTGGTGATGTGGTCAATTAACATTACTAAACATAGATCCTAACTGAGTTTCCGGCATTAATTTCGGGAGAAGCTAAATAAACACAGGAGAGCATTAACACTCATCAACCCTACTGTAATGGTTACAAAGCAGATGAACCGATTATGGTATGCTACAATTCCATGGACGAGTATCTAGCTTAGATATATAGAAAACTGGCATGTATCACGTTAATAAGCCACAGCCTGTATTGATAAAGAGGATTTACTCCCTTTTTATGGACTATTACTGAAATGGAAGGAGTTACATGGTGGGATTCATTGCGCCCTTGGGATGGAAGAAGCAGATAAGAGTAAAGGAAAACGATCACCGCCGAGCGGTCCAGACGAAGAGGTATTGTGGGGAGATAATGGAGTTACCAATCTGTCAATGACTGAAAGTAAATTATTTATAAAATGCACATGTAATCGAGAAATTTCATCAATGCTTCCGTATTGCCAGCAATGAGAACTTCCTTGCTCTCCCCTCTCATTTATATGAATATATGCTAGTTCCAGGGATAGACCGAAACTAAAGAGCAGAGTGGTAGAGAATTGAGAGGTAGATAGACTATGGTATGGCTAAGTATTTAAAGAGTCTATAAGTTAAGATGCTAGTCCATAGTAAATAGTCAAACTGGTTAGTTCATATCTGAAAGTCACTTTGTATATCTACAAGGGTCCGGCAGAAATAACTCCCCGATTAGAAAGTAGCATTAAGCAGAAGAGAGATGGAGGAGAGTAATGGGGGGGGGGGCGCGTCTTTTGAGTAGCTGCATGCGTGCAGTGAACACCATGGCGTGGTTGGGTGTTCACAATATAACACATATAATTCTTTCTTAAAAGTCGTTTACATTTTGTTAACTATGGTATTAACTAAGCAGATTATTACTATTACCTGTACCTTTACAATCCGTGAAGGATCTGGATGGAGTTCAGTGCATGATAGAGACTGTGCTTTTTCATAGATAACGTTGTGCAGGGAGGTAATTTTCCTAGATTACATTCAACCACCAGATCTTTCCCCTTATTGTAGGTACCCTCTTTATAGAGACTGTATTAGCCCTAGTAGAGTCCTAAATCTCATAGGACTCATCTCTAGCCGCTAGTAGGTTAAATAAAAGCCTGCCAGCGAGCGGGATTGGAACCTAGATCCTTCTTCATAGTAACTAAATGCTCTCCTAAGCAGACTAAGTGATATAAAAACGAAGAAATCTTAAATAAAATACCTAATATTGTTCTCACATATGAAGTAGAATCATGTAAGCTCTAAATAATAATAATAATATAAATCTAAATAATATGAATAATATTTTAAAGGAGGATTTTACGTGAGATTCTTTCTCCTTCCATGTTCTTCAAATTGTTTCTTATTATAATAATCTTAATTATTTTACGATTCTCTATAAAGTTCACATCGCAATGGACAGAACCCTACTTTAGAATATTGTATTAAAGTTCATATATATTTCATCTAAATATTCTTTTAGGCTTCCACGACCACTATTATTACAAAAGACTTTGTTTATTTCTTCTGGTTTAGACCGTGTAGATAAATTTCTGGCCAACGTTTCGTCAACCATGCTGCTGACTTCCTCAGGGTTGAGATGAGAATCAACGAAGAAGAAATAAACAAAGTCGTTTGTAATATTTCATCTATTTTTGTTTATTATCCATATGTAGGTCATTTAAAGCCAGGCCACAAGTTAGTTGTTGTAAATTGAATTATTTCTTGTTTTTGTGTGGGGGGGATATAACTCTTAACAAAAAATAACTCTCAACAAGCCATGTTTTCTGGAGAAGCCATAATTAGTCCGGTCAATACGTGTCTGTATTCGAGAATAATTTGAATAGCAGAACCATCCCGAGCCCCCTACTAAAGCTGAATTTGCCGCTTGCATATGTATAAGCGTTTTGATGTTGTTTCAGCATGCCTCTTATTCCACTAGTGACGGTCCTCTCTTCCTGCCGTTCTCCTTATATTTTTCAACTTGGTAACACAAGTTGCCTTAATTAAGTATTAAAAGTTCATTTATTATTAATTAGCTAAGTTCAAAATAAAAACGTACCATCATAAGACTTTCGACATCACAGATGTCATTAAATAGCCAATCTAGCTAAATAATATGCAAATATGATCTCTGACCTATTAAATGGGTCAGAACAGAATAAAAGACTATTCATCTACTTCATGTTTTCTCAGGGATACCCAAAATGGTCACAAATACAGTTTGTTTATAAATCCAAGTTATTCCGAACCAGACAATTTATTTATTGTTGGGGCGGCCTGTGGTGTGGTGGTCAGCGTTAAAGCCCAAGATCGCGGGTTAGTATCCTTGCGGGTGGCCTTATGATTTTATAAAGGGAGTAAACGATCCATGGCTATGTCGTCCTCGGGAAGGGACGTAAATTGTGGGTTCCGAGCCTGGGTAATGTCAGGTACTCGTTTAAGAACCCTATCCCAATTAAATGTGGATAGGCTAAATTTAGGACTACCATTGTAGCATCGTCTGATTAGCCATAGCCGCATAAAGTGACGTTAAATAAATAATCAATCAACTATTTATTGCTAGTTTAAGTATTTTTTCTGAACAAAATGTTATAGCATAGCAATAGCCTAAGGTTTTGATTTTTTTCTTTTAATTAAAATCATGAATAGTGGCCTATGGTATTCCTCTAACTCGCGTCTTCAACAGTTATTTGCTTATTTGCTTAAACTAAGTTAAATTCTAACTGTAACTATGTATTTTGGTAACTAAATAATAGTCCTGTAACCATTTTCAATTATTTAATAACATTTAATATTTATTCAATTAGCTTATGATATCCTTTAATAACGTCTATGATAGTCGTCTATTATATTATATAGACGTGAAGAAATTGAATACCTGCAATGTGGGTCGTTAAGTTTCTTGTAAGCAGTTTATCTCTATTTAAGAAATTCCTTCTTTGACCTCCACCCGGACATTTTAGTCACGGCATATATGCATTGTACACGAACTTCATGATGATTGCATTAACCTGACTACAAATCTGGATGATTTCAACATTTATGCTTCCCGTACTTTGGCTTGAGAAGACGATACGTTATAGAACGCACACAAATACATATATTTAGAGGAAGAGTGATGAAAACCAAAAGGCACACTTGATGCCTTCTACTTTTATGCCTTCTGTAGGAATTAGGCCTCATTTCATCTTAGTTTTTCAATAATTGTAAATTAATTATATGTTATTCCTTAATAATAATAAGCATGTTCATGTTCATCCTGACATGCAAATTTGTGTATCTATTTTTATTCTATATTTATTCTATTTTCTAATTTTTTTGGTTCGATAATATATAGCTTAGTGACCTTATTGACTTTATCAAGGGATACTGTGGAATATGATGTACATGAACATTAAGATAATTCAGATATTGAATCTATAAGAAAAATGAATTATCTCCTTTAAGAAATAACCAAATTTGAACGTAATTTAATTTAAATAAGTGGATAATTATTTTTGATAACTATGGAATAACATATTATAAAATTGTCTTTTATTTTAACTCCGTTGTTTGAATTATTGTAAATATCACTGCTATACTTGGCTAATTGTTAATCAAAGCCATCAGCTGCTATATAAATATGAGTAATCAATTAATGATCGAAATTATGTTAGTTTAATTAAATTGGTTATGTCTGTTGCTGATTATTGGTTGTTTATAGACGGTCACACTGGTCACGGTCCATGACAGTAAACAGATGCATATATCTGGAAAATTAGTAATGTGCTTTTGAATACTTTAGCTTATATATTTTTTTTTATTTAAAGCTGTAGTAAATTTTGCGATTATTTAATGTATTTATTAAGGCAATCAGCAATAACAAATATTCATTCATTAGCGTCGCAGCTGACGCTAGAAGCAGTCCTTGGCAAGATCAACCTCATTTCCATAGTCTTTTCTATCGTTAGCAAGTCTAGCAGCAAGTTTGAGATGGATACAGACGTTCTCTTCAGATCCTCGTTGGCACCATTCTTCCATCTTCACTTCGGTCTTACTCCGTCAGGTTTTTCGTAGTAAAGTATTCTGTTTGCTCTATCCTTACCTATCCTGATTATGTGCCCCAACCATCTGATTCGTTATATCCTTACAAACTGTGAGACAATTAGGTCATCTTAAAGTGTTCGTAGCTCTTAGATTTTGCAGAGTCGAAACGAGTCGTTATCCTCTGCAGGTCCATATATTCTTTTCAATCTCTTTCTTTCGAACCTGTCAATACGCTCAGCTGATGTATGTCAATATTGTATTGTACAGTTTATGAGTATCAGCTTGGTTGTTCGACTGAGCAATCTTCAACCGTAAAATGTAGACAGGCTAGCTGCCACTATTCAAAAGGACAACGGTATAACTAAAAAAACTTATATTTTCAATAGGGGTATTTGACATTTTCATGCGAATTTAAAAAATAAATATTTGTGTATTGGTAAAGTAAAACATTCCTATAGATGGTATTGAAATTATTTTGTTTAGCATTAGAAAGTTTTTAAAAGAATATTTTTTTTTTTATTGGAACTTATTTCCTTATTCTTGTAAAACTACAAGTTCAAATATAATCCAACTTTACATATGACTTTATTGAAAAAACAAACAAACAAAAAATATGGAATATCAGATATGTCGTTCCTGAATTAAAAATCTTTAATTAATATAATTGCTACTTAAGGCTTAAGTAACAAATGCCAATGTCGTTCTTCTTTTGAAGGGGCGATATTTAGTTTAATAAAAAAAAAAGAGTTATGGAGAAATTACCGATGGCAAAAATACGATTTATAAATGTGCTGCACAGATTTTTCTCACAATTAAAAGTATACTTTAGGGCAATACTATAAGTTTTGAACCAATGACAGAGGTTGAAATCAAAACGCAGTGACCAAGGGAACACTTTCTTTTCAGGGAGTTAGAAGCAATAGATTAGAACGGACTGGTACGAAGTAGGGATTTAACTGAACCTGGTTAACAGAGGAAATGACAGCTATTTCAGGGGCAAGTAGATTCATGTCGCTACCCTGTCGTCCATGGAATAGCCAATGTAATTCGAGCTATACATGAATTAATATCTAATTGGTTTCTAAAATCTTATAGTTATAGCGTGTTAAAATTACCCGAATCTATGTCAAGTGATATTTCTAATATAACCGAATCGGTACATAATCGAAATTATTAGTCACTGAATGATGAAAATCCTTATTATTAGTCAGAGAGTTATAATTAGTCAGAGAGTTGTGGAACTGTCCACTCATGGCTGACCTGGCAACCGTGAAATCGAAATTGGAAACTCATACAGAAATAATTACTATATAACTAATTATTAGTACATTATTAGCAATATTTCGTAATATAATATTGGAATTAATTCTCATTATTATAATGAATTTGTAATCTGCGATAATTTGATATCTGCGATATACCGTTTTGAGAATTCTCTACTGAAGCTAATAAACATCTAGTTCGCACTAATCAGCACCCATAGAATTTCTATTTAGTATTATGATATTAAAATCGTTTTGGTTGGCAGTTTTCATTCATTATTTAAAAGGTTTGGGAAAATCGGAACTTTACCGAAGAATGGAAGTAATCCATACTTATTCCGAATCACGAAATTTGTCAGAGAGTAAATTGCAGTAATAACCGCGGAATCCTACTCATTCCGGTAATCCTAAGGTATTCTCTTCAACCCTAAATAGCCAGGTAAAGCACGTAATATACTGGAGAAATTATCGGATAGTAAGGTAATTTTTGCCCAACTTAATTTTATCTATGACAATTTCTTTTCTCCTCATTGTTAAAATATAAGAAAAAAATCGAACAACATGAAATAATACATGAGATTTAATCAAATTTAACAATAATTAGGTTTTCAATGACAGTCAGATTCTGGGTTACATTTAGGAATATTATTCGTACTATCGGAGGTTGTTGAGGTTTGTTGTTTGTTCATTTAACGTCACTTTTTGCTGCTATGGCTAATCAGACGCTACATTAGGAGCTCTAATTTTGCCTATCCAGGTTTAATTAGGATAGGGATTTTTAACGAGTACCTGATATCACACAGGCTCGGACTCCCGTTTAACGTCCCTTCCGAAGGACGGCTTAACTAAGGATTTTTTTCTCCCTTTAAAAAATCCTAGGGCCACCTGCCGGACTACGAATCCGCGATCTTGGGCTTAGGGTTAGGGTTAGGGTTTTCGGTAAGGCGCTTTAACTGCACTCTCTTCGGCTTAGTAGTTTGTTGCTGACCACTAGACCACACGTCGCTTCGATGTTGTTGAGGTTCACCTCTGTTGAAAAGAAGGTTTTTACATGTATAATTTTATTTAGCACAGGCGTATGACTAAATAAAATATATCGTTTTTTTACCTGTAACCCATGAGGGGTCTTGGGTTCAGTACAGTTAGAGACTGTAGCGTTTCTTGGACATCGTTTGTGCAGGGAGGTGATCCGTCCTAGGTCACGCTCAGCCACCAGATGTTTCCCCCTATTTTAGTAGTTATTTTACAAAGGCTGGGTGAGACCCAAGACGGTCCTAGATCCCTAGGTCCTAGGATACATCTCCGGCTCCCAACAGATTAAATAAAAGTCTGCTAAACGGTGCTTCTACCACAGATCCACTCTGCTCCCTTAAAATAGTGGAGAATGGAGTTGTAAGATATCCATAATTTTACTATCCGATGATAAGGGACTAATTACAATAAATATGATTATAGTATTGTTTCGGATGAGACGAAATAATATGGCTAGTTGAGGAAACAGTTGTGCTATTAAGTTGATTTCGAGGTTAGGAATGAAATCACTGTTATCACAGAGTCATCAATTACAACCTCTAATTGTCTAATCTACTACAAATTAGGTGTTATCTGACAATGACAGCAAATAACATTTTTGAGTGGCATGAAAATCATGTTGTTACTCTGACTTCCTAGTGATTATGTACTTTTATTACATACTCCTTCTGCGTTTATAATCGATTACGAATGTATGATTGCAAATAATGAACTCGTTAAATAAATCAGAAGTTGTTTCTTGGAATATAATATTTTATTCCTTTTTTTACTCAAATGATCAATGGATATGATTTATCTGCTTACCACGGCAGTAGTAGGAAATAAAAGTAGAATTATAGGATAATTTGAATAAACTTTTTTTTCTCTTTATATCTGTATCCACACCTGTCAAATAAAACAATTGACGATCAGCAGATTGGCTATTAAAAAAACAAAAAAAATTGACGTGAAGAAGAACAGTGCCGAGTAGTACCTCTCCCGTTGGTTGATTTAATTCCCTATGATAATATAGTAGATCCCCCATCCACGTTCTTTAATGAAAATTTGAATTTTCAATTCGTGACATTACTTTGAACTACTTCTTCACCGACTAAAAAGTTGAAAGTAGTACATTGCTCCTTTGGAAGAAAACTGGCACAACTCAAAATTATTAGTTAACAGATAATGTGCCAGTTCGACCGTACTCTAGAGATGGTTTTGATAGTTCGCTACTGATATTGTTGAGTTGAATAGACCTACAGCCACCGACTACTCTAATTAGTCTTGTGACTACTATTACTATTATCTGTACCTGTACAACCCGTGATGGAGTTCAGTCCATGGTAGAAGTTTTACTGCTTCCTGGAAAACGGTTATGCAGAGAGATGTTTTGTCTTAGATCTGTTAACAGATTAAATAATAAAACCTGTCAGCTGACGGATTCGAAACCTGGATTTTTGGAACGGAAACTCAGCGCTGTACCACTGAGCCTCATTACCATATTAGAACCGCTTACTTCTTCTTGCTTTTCGGACATCTAAGGACCACATTATTCTAACTGCTTTCTCCATTGAGATTTAACATTAGCTCGGTACCGTGGCACGAATTCTAGATGTTCTCACCTCCTTTCTTTATTCCACTTAAGTTTTAAGTTTAGGCTTTTCTTGGAAACTCCATGAGCTACATGCTTCATCTTCAGGGGTTTGCGTTCCCGAATATCGCCCGGTGAAACTCCCACCTCTTGCAAATCTTAGTCTATTTCAGTGAACCATGCCCCATGAATGTAAGTAAAGATCTTTTAACTAAGAAGTAAAAAAACCATTCTCCAGTCATAATATTTTATTTTCTCACTTTCCACAAGACGTTTCGACCCCTTGGGTCATTATCAATTCTTTCATTGTCTCTCCTGATTTATACCATTTTTCTGCAATTCACCATATAAATTTACTAACATTAAACAACAACATAAATTATTAACAATTAAATTAAAAACATTAAAAATTGTCCTAAAAAACCGAAATTTAAGTATAGATACCTCTTATGGACGTCAATAATATAAACATTTTTTTTTTTTTTGGAGATATATCTTCTCCATGGTCATTTTTCAAAACTCTGCCTTATACTTTGGACTTCCCCTATTCTTAAAAACACCTTGATATTGCCTTGAAGAAAATTAAAAATTGTAAATCTATAGGAGTTTATTTAAATTATGCTATATATTATTTATTTTTAATATTTTATGTTTAATTTTTGTTTTGTTTTTTGGGAGTATTAGAAATAATATGAAGATGATAGAAATAATATGTGAAGTTATGTGTGACAGGTTATGTTATGGTTATCTATAGTGTAGGCTATTCTTTGTTTATTTCTTCTTTAATTTTAATAAAATAGAGGAATACAATTTACTGACCTCTCCAGACTCTTTTCTATCATTAACTACACTATCTATATTTTCGTTTATATATATGCCTTCTAAGTATTGTCTTTTTATTTTCTCTTTCTCTCTGTGCAAAATTATTGGCTTTTCAAAGTTGAATGTATGTAGTTCCTTATTACAATGTGTAGATAGTGCAGTGCTTGTTTTGGCATTTGGTCTTAAATTGCTTTTGTGATGATAAATTCTGTGTTTTAAATGTGTGCTTGTATGTCCTATATATTGTTTTTTACAATTATTACAGTTTAGGTTATACACTATATTTTTATTTCCTAATGGTGGTATTTTATCTTTTTTACTATGTATTATTGTTTTGATTGGGTTTGTAGTTCTGTGTGCTATTTTAATTTCTGGTATGTCAAATTTTTTTAAGGTAGGTTCTATTTTTTCTGACAAGCCTTTGATATAAGTTACACTTCTATATTTTATTTCATTCTGTTTGATTAATTGATTGTGTGATTCACCGACTATTTTAGTTGTGCATTTATTTGTTTGAGGGTCTTTTTTATTAATATCCACTATTTTGAAAAAATTAGTTAATTTTGATTGGGATGGTTTGATGGTTGATATTATATCACTTCTCTGGTTTGTTTTTACATTTTTATCAGATTCATTATAAGAGTCCTTGTCTATATCTATTGTTATGCCACTATTTTCTTTATTTCTAATTAAGTTATTTTGTTTATGCCATAATTTCTTAATTAGTTTAATTGGAAAAGCATTACTGAGAAGAATATTGTAAATTTTCTTTTTTATTTCATTTAAATATTCTATTCCTTCTATTACTAGTCCAGTAAAAAGCTATATCATAATGTAAAGATCTTTTTTGTCAATCTTGTCGAGTTCATTCGCGTAACATGGCCATTAAATGTATTTATTATTTTCCTCATCACGTCAGTTATTTTGTATGTTTGGTTGTAAAACTTATGTCCTGTATTCACCGTTTTCTTTTAGTGGACCAAAGATTTTTCTTATAATTCTCCTTTCTTTTACTTCCAGTTTCTCCATTAGTCTTTTCCTTTGAATCGCAAGACACTTGGCAGCTTATGAGGCATAAAGTCGTATGTCTGTCTGGTAGTGTCTTATCTTGATATTCAGGAAAATTGATATCTTGTTGTAGACGTCCTTAGTGAGATTATATGCTATCTAAATTACTAATGCGCGACTCAACTAATATTCCTAATGACCGCTTACTATTATTTGATTTTTTTTTATAGGATCTTAATTGTTCTATGGCGAATAACTGACCCTGCCGACAAAGAGGAGGATCGGTGGGGAAAGATTGGACTATGGGTTTTGTGATTTGAATATAATCCAGGGGGTCGTTAGTGAGCGCAGCTGAGCTGGCCATCGGACTGAAATTAGTATGGGCGGCGGTTGTCAACTGAGTGCTCCCAACTTGCCCTTCTCTCCCCTCACATCAGCTCTCTGATTAATCAAGCCATCTTGTTAATTAGATTAGTTCCTGTATAGGTTCCACCTTAGTCTGCTCTATCTATTTAAATTATATAATTGCAATGGAAAAAAAATAATCCCTATCTTATAGGTGCATTATTCATATGATTATAGTCAGAGTTTTATTTTACATCAAATGAAATCCATTTTCTCTGATTATTTTCATTGAACTAATCATTAAATTAGACTTTCTGCCAACAATGCACATCCCCTTATAAAATCATTATGAACCCATCGTCAAATGAATCGGGTCTGGAAAAGTACATTTGGGATAAGCTATCGAAATTTGTTTTCCCTCAGGTCGATAAAACGTTAACGTTACTTTTGATGCATATCACAAGTATATTCAATATTTTAGCACAATGTTTCCAATGTCTTAAAAAATTTTATTTCCTATTGAACTTACTGTACACTTACTATCTGATACAATAATATATATATTGCTACTATTCAGTGTTGCGTGGAATATTCGGTCCAAAATGTTTTAGACCACTGAGGTATATAGGAGATTACATAACCGCGGAATTTCGAAGCACGCATCCGGTAAATATTATTCATGTGATAACGTCATCTGGGTTAAGATGGGCCTGTTAAGTTGCTGGGGTTAGTAATGAACGAATTCCTAAGATATTGATATGCGCTGTGCCAAGTGGGAAGCGCCTGAGGCCTCGGTAGAATGGTTGCGTAATGAGTGATCTGACGGATTAGGGTTTGGGTAGTCCGTGGACAGAAGTTTGTAAGCAGAGATTGGTGGTATCGGCATCGAGCCTTTGGGTTCGCTAAGCCGTATTATTATTACTATTTTTATTGGAATGGACCCAGGAGAATCACTCAAAGCACTCTGAGGTCGGGTTTTCTTTGCTTCCTTCATTTTTTCTTTTCTCCTCTTTGTAGTTTCTTTAATGCTTGCTTCTCTGGCACTAGTATCCACTTGTATGCTTTGTTTCCTATCATTATTTTGTCTGTAATATCACTTGATACTATTTTAGCTTTTTGTAAAACTGTATTAACAAGGCAATCCACACCTTGGTTTACGACTTTTTTTTTATTTAATCAACGATTCTATTGGCGAGTCTTCTTTGATAAAGTCAAGTAATAGGTCCATTTCATTCGTCGTTTTATTTTGTTTGTTACAATGTTTGAAATATTTTTTCTTTATTGTAACCCGTATCCTCCTTGAGTTAATTTTGTACCTAAAATCCTTGTTATAATTTCGGGTTCTTTTAATATTTTTTCCATGTCACGTTCTATGTAGGGAGTGTGAGTGTTTCGCGTGCATATAGTGCTGTTGGGTAATTACTGACTGCCATATCTTTCTTTTTTTTTTACAAAAATCAAGGCATTTTAATCAACAACTTAGTTCACAATTATACGCCCTTATATTTATTGGAGTAAACGGCATGAAACGTTTTGATGTCTGGGGCTGAAACAGAGGCAAAAAAATGCTGTGCCATTACAATTTTGAGACCTAAATTTCTGTCTGAGGAATAAAAAGTTATTACCTGAAAGTTGAAGAAGAATTGATATGAAGAGTGGAAGAGACGTCCGCTAAGCCGCCTTCGTCAAATATGAGAAACAAATTGGTCTCAACCTAAAAGTCTAAACATAATAAATAATAAACAGGGTTTGGCAAAAAAAATGCAGACTTTTCTCTGTTTTGTTTTAGGGCTATATTAATCAACCTGCCAATTATGCCATCGCACATAAGATCTAAAATAACATTTATTAATAATGTAAACGTATCAAACAGAAAAATAAACAAGAACATTGAAACCAAGTACAAAAAAAAACGTAACAATAAATTACATAAGATGCTGATGCACTTTGGAGATACTAATTTAATTTAAACTACAAAGCCGAATTCCTCAAGAGTCGAAGTGACGTTAAATAAATGCCTAATGTTGCCACAAATATTTTTATACTTCGCAGATAGAGTGGGTTGAATAAGGTTGGGAAAAGAAAATACTTATTCATAACAGTTTCGATTGACTTTGTAAATGAATCACTCACTCAAAAATATTTAATGTTATTTGACGATTAGTCTCGTAGAGTTGACAGCACGCGAAGTGAGCAACATCGCTTCTGTGATATTTCTTATTTTTATGTTTAACATTCAATGTACATACATGGCGTTTGACACAGTTATGTTTCGTGTTTCAGTGAAGTGAAATGTGAAGTTTCGTAGTAAATTAGTGACTTATAACTTGACTTAATATTTTCTAATGCTTAGAAAATTGAGTGATTCGAGAGAAAGGAGTTCGTTATCTCTTGTGCAAGCTGCAGTGGGTCTATCCTCACCCACAGATAAGGTAGGACACTTATCAGTTATCAGTATGGCCCCTGCCACCGAATGAGGATGAACTGTACTGTAGCCAGATTTAACCTAAACCTAATATAAGGCGTAAACTTGATGCACTTCCTACGACTCCTAATGAAAATGTAGAACCCAGGGCCGAGCCATCAAGTTAAAATATCCAGCAAGGGTCATCTACTGAGTTGGTTGAAGACTCACAGTTCTACTCACCCAACAGATCTCAGCCCCTGACATATCTTCCTAGTGAAGCAAAAAATATGAAATCAAAAAAAGGATTAACCTGGGATGGAAAAAATACTGGTGCTTGAAACACATTTTTAAAAGCCAACTACCTACAGGATTAAAGACAAATATATGGGAATCGTGTGTTCGCAGACATGGTCAGCAACAGAAAGCTACTACAAAAAATTAGAGAGGACACTAATAATATTTTCAAGAATTATGATGGGTATCAGAAGAAAATACACATCAACAACAGAAACGTACAGGCTAGGATTAAAGTTAAAAGCCTAATAAAAGAAGCACAGCAACTGAAATGGAGGTGGGCCCCAGTGGTTGCCACATTTGATACGGAAAGATGGTGGAAAATTGCAACAGAATAGATACCAAGAGACCACAAGAGAAGGAAAGGAAGACAATTTACAAGACGGCGAGATGAGATCGTACAAAGAGTAGGAGACTGTTGGGCTACTGTGGCAAGGAACAGGGACATATGGACCAAGCTTATAAAGAACTTGCAATAAACAAATGGGCATTACATTTTATTTAATTATTGGCAAACATTTTCTTACTTTTTTATTAACTAATTTGAAATATTGTATTCATTGAAGAAAAGGAATTTTTGCAAATTTTTGTTAAACAGAGTCATACCTCCCAAGGGAGAGGCTTTTTTGTTCTGCAAAGGATGTATCAATAAAAGCTGTTATTATTATTATTATTTACTAGTTAATATTAATCAATGATACTTTCAAATTTATAAATATTATTAAAGTATAAACTATTTTTCTTGTTATTTATGAATTTATACACTATATTTTAATTGTGTTAGGAACATGCATATCAAAAACAGTTGTTTGGAATGATGATCATAGGTTTTATTATAAAATTCCCCTCTAGTTAGATGTCTTAGAGAAACAAGAAGCTAGTATTATATAATCTAGAAGATAATATTTTCTAATCAGATCTTCATGAAGAAGTCTATATTGAAAGTGATCACGACACAGCGTCATTTTTTTTATCTATTAAATTAAAAAAATACAATCCATCGAAATTTCTAAAATGGCGAATAAAAAAATTTAGTTACTCAAAAACTCTGTACAGATCTCTTAGTTTAACTAGGTGAATTACTGAGCGATGATTTTAAGAATCCTAAAAAAAAATAGGTAAAATTACTTTTATATTCAGGACTAATATTAGATCTGACTTTTCATATTTCAGAATCATTTATGGTTTAATAAGAAGAGTTTGGAAGAGGTTGGGGCAGCCGAATAGTGAAGAAGAGGAAGCCATGTCATCATCAATCTCAGGCTCAAAGCGCACTGGCGTCCCAAGTAGGGCTCTCTCCGCTTCCTTCCCGGGGTCGGCTTAAGAAAATATTAGAACGCCGTTTAGCAAAATATCCCTAAATATGAATATATAAGGTCACTTTTATTATATATTATAATTTTATTTATTATATCTATAAAACCCTTTTTATGTAGTTCATATATTACATAGATAAATAAAACAAAAAATCTCTTATTATAGCCCTATATAAACAAAAAAGTCTTGATATTTTATCAACAAAAATATTTTTTAATGAATTATGAAAAAGTATAAACAAAAAATATCTTTTGTTGGCCCTAATTGGTGTAGATTAAATGTTATTTTATATGTTAGACTATTATAAAATATAATTTTTTATTTGTAAGTAATAGCTGCATAGTCGAATTGGATGAAACACTTTTGGATGAGAGAGAAGAAATATAAACAAGAACTCCTGTTTAAAGCCTAATGAAAAATGGAAATAGACTGAACCTTAAGAACTGAAAGTAAAAATTATTTATTAAGTCAAGATTATTACCTACATTGTTATAAAAGTTTATAAGATTATAAGGAAACACCGACAAAGATAATGCTTTATTACTGATTAATTGTAAAAAATGCAGTATTTTAGTGGAATATGCTAGTACGCATTTAGAAAAAATATCATCACCTGCAAATTTTATGTATAATGTATAATTTCCGATCAATATAACTATTCTTATCCTTAGCTATTTTTCAAATATAAGTAACTAGCCTATGTATAACCTACAAATAATAAGTAACTAACTTATGTATAACTAAATTGATCTTAAAGGTTCAAACGATTTTTCCATATAATCATTTAAGATGCAATACATTAACCTGTTTTAAGACATCAAAAACCTATAAGTGTACCTTTTCTATTCGCACACTCATTGCTTGACATCATAGATATAAAAAAATATTTAATATGTTCTTAAACTCTTCCAAAGTATGTTATGAAATAGATTCTGGCTGACCCACTTTTTCTGTTCACATCTCCATTTTGAGCATTCATTAACCTTAACAAAGGGCTACAAATATTTAATTATTATTTTTTGGGGAGATTTATGAGTATTTTACCAATAGCAATATTACACCGTGTTCAAGTGTATTAGGCAAATGAAATGATAAAAATTTTTAAACTTTAAAATACATGTTCACAGAGTTATTAAATTTTCTATTCTTCCCTTTTGCTCCTCAGCCACTCTATTCATATGCAATGCAGCTACAGTGTAGGTTCATTTAAGGCGCAAGATCTACTCTACCTTCAACACCGAACGGCTATGCGGGCTTAGAGAGTCTACAGCGCCTTAGCTATTCCAACTATTTATTCATATAAAAAATTATTTATTACAATTTTTAAAAGTTTCCGTTCGTTTTTATTTATTTAAACTGATTGTTTACCCCCGATAATCATTAAAAGGTGAACGTTTTATAATATTTATGTTTTATTATAATGAAATAGTTGAAAAAGTGATGATTTTTCCTACCATTTTCATGTAATTTTTCACATTTTTAAGCTTGGTACTTTTTTTATGGTACATCATATCTCTTAATAGAAACTTTGGGAGTGGTTACCATATTACGAAGAGTCCTCAATTGCTACGCTGAAAGTCTGTGACATATACATTATGCAATCTGTCAACAGTCACTAATGAACCCTGTGAGATCTGCAGACCCTCCTTGAGCACACTGAATCCCTATAAAGTAGCTACCCTTAACAGGGAGGAAAAACCTGGCAGCATTATATCAGCCAAATAACGCTTATCCTAGAAACAGGTAATAGAATATTTTACTCCAAGCATTAGATAAATTAAAAAAAAAAGTGGTATCTATTCCGCAGTTTTTCGCTTCGGGCTGAATTCGAACAAGTTTTAACTTTTCATTTGTTTATTTTTTAGTATTTTCCGAAAATACAAGCTCATGAAAAATCTCAGTCTGAAAAAGAGGATGTGATTATGATAAATGTGTATATTTCGGTAGTCATTTCATCTAGAAATAAAAGTTTTAATTATCATTTCAACGTATAGTTGATATAAGCTCTTTGGAATGTTCATTTCATGGTGGAATCGATTACCGAACTATGCACATTTCCCATAATTACATCCTCGTTACCATACTAAAGCTCATAATAACTTATGTTTTGGAAAATATTAAAAAGGAAACGAATAATGTTGAAACTTGTTGTAACTCAACTTGAAGCGACAACCAGCGGGATAGTCACAAAAAATATTTATTTTACCCTTAAAATTGATTTTTTATTCAGGATTTAGCCACTTATTACTGTATTTTTTTAAAGGATTAACAAGACAAAAGCTTAGTGGAGATCCAGTAAAGACGATATATTATTGGGAAAGATAACTGAGAGAAGACAATATGCGGTTGCTAAACCTCGAGACTGGGACACAGTAATTACAGACGCATGAGCAGAGAGAGCCCACGATGGGCTAAGTGCTGGGCCCTCATTAGCATTCCTCCAAGGGCCGGGCCACTATATAATAGCTGAATGACAATGGAGTAACAGATCGGACGTGCCTCGACTCAAGATCAATAGTTCTTTGTCAATTTACATTAATCAGCGAGGATAGAATCTTATCTATCGCCTTTTCTCGAGGCCAAGCTGTTCTAAGATTTTAGATGCTGATGAAGTATAATTTAAAAAAAACTTTAATTACAGTACATGCTTTAATTGATGATCAGGAATATGGAATAGCCCAGTTTGATTATTGAAATTTGTTTCTTCGTTACTTATTTTATTATGTTGAAAAGAAAAAAAATGACCAGGACCGGGGCTCCCACCTGTCTATGATGGTGCTTTAAATTGTGAGAACACGGAGATATAGGATCAGTGAAAGGAAGGGATATGACTGACCGAGAAGCGAACCAGGATGGCTGAGATGGTTAAGGCACCACCACGGAGAGGTGGGAGACCCGGGTTCGAGTCCCGGTCCTGATCATATCTTTTCTTTTCAAATAAAATATTAAAAAAATTATATTATATAATAGTAAAATAAATTATAATAAATTATCTACTTTTGAAATCTGTACCTGCTATTTAACATGATTTTACACACATTGCTTTCTATTAATTATTTCTATATTTATGCATTTACACTAAAATATTTTAAGTATTAACATTTATTCATATTTTTATAACTTCCTTATACGTTTATTTTCATACATTTTATACCATTACCTGTATTACTAAGTTTTCCATACTTGTATGTCACATTTGTTTTACATTCGTAACTTTATATGTATTTTTCATTTTGTATCTTACTCTTTACTTTCTCAATTATCTTACTTTTTATATTTCTGTTCACACATTTTGTTATTTTTAATTATCTTTTATAAGCTATCCTTTGCTATATTTCTCCATTTTTCTATACTCTATATATTCTTCTATAATACCTAGTACTGCAATGTTCTTATAGTTATTTTTCTGGTTTTCCTTCTTAGCCTTGACGATGGCCTAAATTGTAGGCCAAAACTTCGACGTTTATTATATTTAGTGTTATTTTTGACCTCCAGACTAATCATCCCCTTCACAATAATAATATTGCATTTGTACCAATATTTAGCGTACAGACTTAACATTTCCTCCTGTACATTTCCAACATTTTCTTCGGCCTCTTGAACTATTTTAAATTGCTGATTCCCAGATCTTCATTATCCAATCAACCATTTTCCTCTCGACTATTATTACTGTTTTGGTTTGTAAGGAGTTTTAATAGTTAGCGTTGAACATCAACCAATTAAAAACTTTGAAAGGTCGTTGCATTTATTTAATTACTCAAATACTCTCTTAAATTACTGCGGCCTATGTTTTGAATCCATTCATCAAACATTTGCTCTGGTTTTGACCTTTTCGTCAAATTCCTCACCAAAATTTCACTAGACATGCTGCTATCTGCCTCAGTGTTTAATCTCAATTTTAGTCTGAGCTTAGCATGTTTGATTAATGAATTATTCATCTGTTTGTTCATTTTGTCAATTAATCCTCATAAAATGTATTTTTTGTATTACGAATAATTCACTCTTTCAATTATTTAAGGTGTCTCTTTCAGCGGTTAGATGCTTGGAAAGTAGTGACTTGTGTATTAGCACATATTAAGTGGTTTTATATGGCAGAATTAAATATGTTAGACAAATTTTAACTAAAAAAATAAATAAGTGGTAGTATAGCTGAAACACATAATTATTGAGCAGGACACTAGTAATTTTGAATAAAAACCATTAAAGGTAAAACACCTAAAGACAAACTCAGATAGCTTTAGGAACGAAATGGACGACGGCGTGCGGTAGACGTCTGGAGAACAGATGATGGCTAGAATGGGAAAAGCTTTTAGATCTGCAAGCATCTGCAAATTCTAAATGGTCTTCCATCTAACTTTATCTCTAAAACTTTTTTTTTAGTAATACGTTATACCCCTTCCCCCCTAATTCCAATTTTCTGCTACCCCTGCCTTGGTTATAAACTGACGGTGTGTTTCATAACTCATGGGTACACAGCGAGTCGATGATTTAAACAAGCAGATGTTGAAAAACACAAAGCATTCTAGCAATTGCTCCCATTTTAGAATTATTCCTTTCTTTATTCCCATTATATAAATCACGTGGATATTCTTCGTAAAACTGTAATGTTTATTATTTGTGTGTGTGTGTGTGTGTGTGTGTGTGTATATATATATATATATATATATATATATATATATATATATATATATATATATATAATACAATGTTTATAATTTATATTACATTACATTTTTTATTTGTATCTTTTTTTATAACTAAAACATTTTTGAAATATATGTTAATTATTTGGGCCATTTTGATGAAAATGTATGTAAAAAAAATCATTAGAATATCTGACCTGATAGCTGGTCAGCTGTCACATCTTCAACGTAACACTAATTCAAGCCGAATTAATTTGGTTAACTTTTAAAATATGAACATAACAGAAAGGTGAACGATTTTTTTCCAGTATAACTAAAATTATAGTTTCATGATTAATGATGTGATAGGTTAATTAAAACTCTCGATACCACTATCTACATGCTGCCAGCCGGATTCAATGTAAATAAAATACCTTGAGGTTATCAACAACAACAAGCTTAAAGAAAATAAGTCATCCTCGAACATTTATTATTTAATATTTTATTTATTTATCATTTCATCTATTTATTTACTTATTATGATAGGTCGATTTTCATTCAATACACATCACGATAATAACAATAGTATACATCATTAAATGAAAAAATCATTTCACTAACTCATTTCGATATTGCACTTTAATAAATTTGCTCAACATTTTTAATAACATTGCAAGACGCTTCACGCACTTATTTGTTAATTTAATAATAACACTAAACTACTATAAAAGTATCGAATTTGCGAACAAATTAACACTACTTATCTGACAAACTTCTTATCTCTAACACTTTCAACCGCAGCGCTGCCTGGAAAGCATTTTTCCTTGGTCATATACTAAAAATTAATTTAACTAATTAAGAATATTTCCTATCGGATCGAATTGTGAATCTATACCATCCTCGAACCCGCTTGAATATTCACAAAAAAGTTCATCAACATGGGCCCTATCGTTTATGAGAAGTTCTGTGACGTAAACACGAACTGAAGAATTTTATATATAAAGATAAACTTACTTCTTCAAACCATAAAGTCACTTAAAAAATGTAATACTATTAAACCTATAATGATAAAAAATATTTTAGAAAAAAAAGTGACATAACATTTCAATAAAGCTCTTTCCTTTCTAATGTCATTCAACATAATATCGGAAACAATTTTTAAAGTGAAATAGTTTTTTAATAATAATTTATTCACTAAAGAAGATCTCTGAAAGTAATGCATTGTTCGAAATGGCTTTTAGTGGGATTTGTGGCCAGAGGATGTTGAGTAGACATATGTCGGAAACAGGGGAACAAAGAGATAGCCTGCGTCACAGAGATCCTTAGCTCGTCAGTGAATGGCAGTTTGTTACTAGAGTTTGGATTTGTTATGTTGGCCTGAAGTAGAGTTGAAATGTCTGGCGATTTCCGAACCTGATTGATTGACTTTTCTGATTTACAAAGACTTGTGGTATATTTGAGAATCTTTTCTTAAAGCCTTGTTGCTTCACTTGGTGATTATAAATTGGAATATTACAAGTGAAGAATGCAAAGAAGCTGGAGTTGGAGCTATTATAAGTGAAATACTATTAAAAGTTTCTACGGGTTTCTGAAGTGATCCAAAGATTTAAGAAAAATCATTTGTTCTATGTTGAATTTGGTTCACTAAGAAAATTGGTAACCATCACCAGTTATAAAATTTGATTTTATTGTGTTGCCTAAAATATCAGATATAAATTGGAAAATCCTCAATAACCATGGTTTTAGAGAATAAGAAATATGCTATAGATTTTGCTAATTTGTAATCTTAACACAACTAGGCAAAAACGTCTTTTAGACTTTTAAAAAAAGTTTTATCAAGATAACTGAATTTCGATATGTTTCGCTCCTCCGAATTTTCCTAATATTGCGGTGAGTTTGGTTCCTCTAAAGTACTGACTGTTACCTGAGGCTCCTCTTTTGGCCCTAGTGAACACCTGGAAAGGGCTGGGTTGGAAAAAAAGATACAGTCACAGACTTGGGACATAAACGAATCCTGAACATCCTCAAGTCACCAAAGGCACAGAATAACTGTCAATAACCATAGCCTTAATAGCACTCGTAACATTAGTAGCTACAACCTATGACAAGATTCACAATCCCATCTCGTTAGTCATCGAGTCGTTATAAAAAATTCAAAAATGAGAGGGAAAATTATATTTCATTGTTATAACTGTTAAATAAGCTCAATAATGAATTTAAGCTGATATTTTGGTAGGCTTCAATCGGAACACTTTTCACCTGGAGTACCAATCTCCAGATCTCTTAATTGTTGGAAAAATTAGCTTATTATATAGGTTAATTCCCGATAACAAACATATTCTGTACACCTCAGTTCTCTACTACGCTCTATCAGAACCGTTCGACTAACTTCTTCCGATCGTAAGTGAATATTTTCCTCAAGCATGACAAAGGCTTTTTATTTCCTTTACAAGAATCTGAAATATCTACAAAATTGCACTGACGAGATTTCAATCTAAATATCACTATTTTTATTATAATACTTGTTTTTATTATATTTTTACCATATTTTGTAACTCACTCTCATAAAATATTCTTCATGCTTCTTCACATTAAACTTATTCTTTTCCAACATTTCCTAAATTCCCAAAGACATATGCTGTCTAATCAATTATAATTAATAGCTCATATCCATCAGAAGGTTGAAACTTACTGTTATTTTTTTTCTTTTATGACGATATTATTTTATATCCGTTGATTTATTACCTATTTTTTTTTTAGCTTAAATAACAAGAGTTAGTTTAGATTTTTTCTTTCCAAAACATACTTTACAGTTTATGTTTATTTTTAAGTAGTTATGTAAATACTATATGATTCTAATAAAATTGTCGTGTCACAGTGTTTGTAACAGAACTCCTCCGAAACGACTGGACCGATTCTTATGAAATTTCGTGTCCATATTAGTAGGTCTGGGAATAGGATGTAAACTATTTTTCATATCCCTAAGTGATACGTTTCGGCCATAGTTGTCGATTAAGCGTCGATCGTAGTAGTGACGCTTGATGATGCTGCATTTTTGATATGTTGTAAGGGCAAGTTTGAGTAGTGTACATCCAAGTGCGCAACCGAAAAAATGGGCGGAAATCTTTTGGTGGCCGAAAAACTTCGAAACTTTCGGAATTATTTCAGTTTTTGGCCCGTATCTCCTGATCCGTGCGTTTTAGGGAAAATGTACAAATACCTAATGTTAAAGAAGATTAAATCTTCAACATTGGAGCCCTACTGCAGCTCTGTAGGTTTAACAGATCCTGAGTTATATTGCAATCATGTAATAAGTAACCGGAATCTTAGCTCTATCTAATATGTTGGCTATTGTTATTGATAATGTGTAATTTGAATCCTCCAATTATGGAATCTTACACGTTTGGTCATCAAAAATATCACCAGGAATGTTATTGAAGCAGTAATGTTGATTGGAATCAATAAAGGAGAAGTCGTCCTGTAGTCATGTATTCCAATGATACCATCAGAACTCATAATACCGTTCAAAATACTTCAATTTGATATACGGTTGGCTTTTGCTATGACCATCAACAAGTCTCATGTTTCTCCCATGGGCAATTATATGTCGCATGCTCAGGTGTTAGTAAACCATCTAATCTATTTGTTTTAACAAAGGATAGATTAAAAAAAATATTGTGTATCGCTTAAATAAATTGTAATAAATAATTATAATTTTAAAAAATGTCATTAGCCATAATTAAAAATCAACCATGATATACGTCATTCTCTAATCTAATGTTCATATTTTATCAGATAGGAATTTTGTATTTATTTATTATATACTGTACTTAGATATAAGATGAATAAAATGTGAAATAAAAAATCGATTTAATTCATTTTTCTATTCATTCGTTGTTTCGTTAATATTCAAATTTTAACGTAATCTATTTTTAAAACTATTTCAACAGCCACAGCAATGCGTGGCCGGGTCAGCTAGTATATATATATATTCTGTTCTTTGTGAACATATACGTTATTCTTAAGGGACCTGGTCCTAGAATAAAATTCTTCTATACGTGCTTATATATGCCTAAACATTTATTATTAAACGTGAATATATCCCTTTAGTGTCTTTATAGCTTGGTTGGAACTTTATAAATATTATTATAGCCGGATATGAAGGGGTTATATAGTGGGACCGGTTGAGAGCTGATATTGGGACACTTATACTGAGTCGTTATTAAATGTTCCCGCACCTTTATTGCCGCAGTTTACAGCGCCCTCAGCCAGTTTACGGGCAACGCCATTCGCTACACCGCCAGGGGCTCGCTTCATTTAAAATAAAATACTTCTCTCCAACTCTTTGGTTTTAGCTAACGACCGCCCATCTCCTCAGGTATCTGCCCTTGAGATTTATTTTAAGTCGCATTCTCAAGTACAAAATGAAACTGAATATATATGAGTGGATTAGAAAGTATTTTGAATATTATAAGGATTCTTCGCGAGTATAATACAGGAGAGTTTTAAGATATATAATATCAAATTATGAGTTTTGTGACTTTTAACCTGTTAGCAGCCGGAGATGGATCCAATGGGATCTAAGACCCTCTGGAGACTCATCCAGCATCTAAAAAGTAAGTACCCAAAATTAGATGGAAATTCTTGCGGTTGAGTGTAATCTAGGACAAATCACCTCTCTGCACAACCATTGCCCAAAAACCAGCACAGTTTCTACCTTGTACTGAACCCCGACCCTTCACGGGTTGTAGTGATACTGTATTTTTTTATATTATCAAATTGTGGAAACGTACAATATACTCCCAAATCAGGATGAAAATATTTATATCTAAGTTTAACCTGAACGTCAGATCTACTCACAGATTCGAAATATTGGCCAGTTGTACCAGTTCTATTATCCAAAAGTCCCCTATTCTTTTTCGCTCTGTGCAGTTTTAATGAATGCATTTGAATGCTGTTTTTTATTTATATGAACGTTGGATAATTGTTTTTGTCATAATATTAAGGAAACAAACTGCAACTAAAACAGAAGCAAATTTGTACTGTATTTGTTTCATGCCCCTGTAACACGTTTATGAAAGTTTAATATTCACAATTTTTCACAAATTTTGATTTTTTCTAACACTCACTTTTGGGGAAATTAAAATGAAATTCGGATAACAAATAAACTCAACAGCAAAAAAAAAAAATCGACCACTTAATATTTTTCGTATTAGAAGCCAATCTTCAGCAATGTGTTTGTTTTTGTTGGTATTCTAGTTATTACAAAGAATGTAGGGTCTAAGTCCATTGAACTAATCCCTTCAGGATTAATAAACAATTGAATAAAACTCAGAGTTGATTTACTTGTCGGACCTATTCTAAACTGTAAGTTGTTTTCCGCACATTAAAACATTTTCAATTTATTAACCAAGCCTTTCCTGTGATTAATAGACATGATTTTTTTTATTTTGGTCCACAATAATGGTTCATTCAAATGTTGACAAGACTAAACATTTTAAATCATAGTTAATTTACGTTGTTTGTACTCGAAAATTCAATGAACAGAATATTAATGGAGGTGATTCTACCATATAAGCTAAAGCGGTTCGTTCGGGGACCGAAGTCTAATGGCGGGATACAATTGTTGAATAAATACCAAAAAGAGACATTGCTCACCTGACGAATCTCTACCTCTACCTATACCTGACACCTAACTCCTGCCTCAAGCTAAGAGATATTCCTGAGGCTTTTCTCCGTCTCTTTAACCGGCCAAGAAACGAATCCAGCCAAACGACAACAGGTCATTTGGCTTGCTCCCGCATCTGGGAAAATATTTCTAAATTATCTCAAGACATACAGCTCAGAGGTAGCTCTCATCCTGTCGGACCAACCGGATTCCAGGCCAGATCACCATCCAGGCCAGATCACCATCCAGCGATGCTACTTGCGGAAGTGAGCAAGAACACAGCAAAGTAATCGCAAGAATATCTAGAGACAGTAAGGAAGCGTTTAACTCAGTTCCCTGTAGTCTTTTCTATGTAAGGCACTGCAGAACAACTAATTTCCGCAACAGCTCTTTACTATCTTGCGGTCCCTTCTTCAACAATGATAGATAAAAGTATGTGTCATCGATGCGGAATCCAAAGCCATTCAACTCACTTGTATCGTCCCACACAGATCTTTGCTATCACCAATACTCTTCTCAGTAAATAAGGTGGTAACTGCGCAAGCCAATTATAAAAAACCTCTAGTGGGGGCTTATGCATCTCACACTCATAGTTCATAATGCATTCTATACTTTTCATATAAGGAAAAGGTATCATCTCAGCTAAATCACTTCCTTTATTAAGTATCTTTTCCCCTTTAAAATACAAAAATAGTCTCTAAAGTAGATATCATAACGCTACTCTTTTGGTTTTTTTTTTCCACAATAAACTTTATTAAGTTATAAAAAAATAAAAAATAACAAAATTTTTTACCTTCTATATTTTCTTCGTCTAAAAATATTAATTTTTTTTTCATTAAAAGGATATGAATAGCTTTTATTGCAGTAGCTGCTGAATTTCCTCGAATGAGATATTGTTTTTCTTTTAAAAGGTTCCATTTAGAAATTTTTGATGTCTCTTCTCTGTCACAAACAAGGCACTACAAAAACAATTTGAAATTGTTTATAGGAAATTGAATTTCATATTGAAAACAGTCAACAAATGGTAAGTGGTATTTTAGTTTTATATTGAGTCGTGAAAAATCGATAGATTCACTTTAGGGAATGGAGAGAAGCATTGATGAAGAACAATCAAATTATTACCTTTAATTTAGATGCCTATTGGAAGAGACGTCGAGCTATTAGGAAAAATTAAATCCCACTACGCTTCAACGACTACCCCAATATCCAATGGCGCAATATCGGTTGATTCACGAGGGACGTCCACCCGATAGAGGGCTATATTCATTGGGAAAAAATGATATAGAAGAAACGGCAGTAAAAAAAAAATAAGGTCACTCCAGGGTAACTCTTAAAAATACACACTGCTATCTCTAATAAAATTTAAACCAATAAAATTCAGGGGATATATATTATGGTATTTTTTGAAACAATGAAAACTGATTAAAACTGCTAAATAGATGGGTAAGGCTTCCTGAATATATTTTATAGTGTTTATAAAGCCAAATAAATTTATAACTAATTAAAAAGTAATGGTTCAAAATAATTTCGAAGTATCAAATACCCAATCACAATGTATTAGACAAACCTGAGGTTCGAAGCCGATGGAGTGGCAGTGTTAGAGCGCTGAGTTGCCATGCCGAAATCATATCCATAGGTAGCTGAGCCTTATCTTATCACCTCCCAGCACTAACGTTGCCAGAATTATCAACTACGTACCTAAACCAATGCCATTCATGTTTTGTTGTGGTAAAGGTTTTAAGAAAATCGACCACTAATCCAACCTACGTTCCAATAAAAATTGAGGGCAAACTCAACCCTTAATTATATGATGGTGTACTTAAGTTTTTACCGATATGCAGATACTGACGTTTTGAAGATTCGTTCGTTTCCAAACCCAACAATTTTAATAGGACACCAAAGCATTTGGGATACGATAGAATAAATTATATCTTCATTAATTTTAACGAAATAAATAATTTTCAAAGTCAACCTTCAAACTCATCGTGCTTTCTTCAAAATTAGCGGTAATCTTTCATGCTCTAATTGAACAGTTGAAAGGATAATAGTTCTATTATTTTAAATTTCGGAACTAAATACGCGTTTGAGGCCATAACAAGTAAGCTTATTTTTTCTCTAAAACCTCTTTTTTTTCAATTATTTAAATTATTGAATTCTGAAATTTCTCAACAACTTGAAACTTATTATCAGTTATATCTACATCAACAAACCACCTTCCTAGGTTCAGGCTGCTGTCACTAAATTTCTTCATATATGACTTTACTTCATGCCCTATTCCTTATGTCGGTTTTCCTCATGTTAATTAGTTTTTAAGTTTCCACTACTGTACAAAACTGTATATAATATAAAATTATTTCATGGATATTTTACTAAAAATACATTGAATTCAATACTTTTTCAGTGTGACTGAGCCACCGACATGTGAAGCGGAATATCGATTCCAACTTTATCGAATTTTTCGGTCATACTCAATCCAGATATTTTTACTTACGATTTCAATATTTTATGTTTAATCAAAACGTTATTCATCATAGCCTGGTCAATGGCAATCGTAATCCTTTTTTTGATCAATTTTGATCAAGCTGATTAACCACTCCCATTGAACAATGATTTTCTTATAGCATTGGTCTGATAATTATGTTATATTGATGGATGAACAGTTACGTTTAATACTACATTGGAAACCTATATTCTTCGGGATATTCCATAATTCAATTAATTAAAATTATTACGAATATTGTAGAATTAAAAAAAAATGTATAACTCGCTGATTCTTAGAAGAAATAGTTCCCATATTTTTTGGAACGATATTCGAATCGGAAAATGTACATATTATTCCTATTAATTGGGATTTATTAATTTTTTCAAATCAATTAAATCTTAGAAACTTCTAGCTTTTCCTGCACATTTTTATCTTTTTGAGTAAGAAAGTGGTCAATTTTTCAGCTTAATACCATTTCAATTTTCTGGTTACTGTGTATACTTCCTTCTATCATACTATTCTACTGATATCCAGATAGAGGTGTAATATTATCAATTTAAAGTATTGCTATTATTTCTGTAAATGGGGACGTTACATGATAAGAGTACAAACAGTGGCAATAATATAATCACCGGGATTATTTAGAGTTAGCTATTTTAAAATATATTATTTTTGATTGCAATAACGTTGAAATAACGTATTGTATGCACATTTTTTTTTGTTAGGTTTAGGTTTTAACAGATTTTAACCACATATCTTGACTATTAGGTTATCCATTTCTACTTATTCCTTTATTAAGATGTCTGTATGTCATTTCCATATTGAACCCATTGATGAATATCCTTTTTTCAATTGTACATGTCCATTGGAAGTGGTACTTTACTTTTATAACGTATTAGACTTGTATATACTATTACCCCTTCTGTTTTTTTTTATTCTTACGTCTTGAATGTAACAATATATAAATAAATAATGTAGCTGCTTCTTCCTATAGCAGTTAAATCTGAAACTGTTGAAAACCTCCGAATTTTATTGGAGGTAGACCCACATTGCTGCAGTCGTAACTCGGTCAGCCCCAGACATCCCTTCTCAGCGATAAATCTCGAATGCCGAGCTTCCACTGTGCCTTCCCTGGCCGATAATTGAGGAAAAACAAACTTGTGTTTGCGTGTCTCGGCGGGGAAAACCTGTCAGAGGAAAAACAAAGAGGGAACAACATATTTGCTGCAGGAGAATAAAGACTCTCTTGTTTACCAGATAGTGTTTTGCTCCGTCAAAATCTGTCAGTTGCTATTTACTAGGAGTTCGATGTCCGAGCACTAAGAATAATAAAACAGAATAAATATTTAAAAAATAATATACTATTTACAGATAACCTCTATACCCATAATATAGAATATTCAAAACTTAATAAATTGAGTAAAACATATGTCCTATCAGAGTATAATCCGGTTTATAATTATTTATTGCTTGGAATGTGTTGTTTCTAGCCTCGCGTTCATTAAAATTTGAAAGACTTTTAAGTGGTCCAGCGATTAAATTTCAGTTAAAAAAAGGTGACCAAAATATTTTAAAAGTAATTTTCAAAGAAAATTAAATATGTAAAAATCACATTAAAATTAAGCTTATAAAAAGCTCTATTAGTTAATTGTATGTATAAAAAGAGGAGGAAATATATAAGACAAAATAACGAATAGAATAAGGCTGAATTTAGTATAACAATTAATAATTTTAGCATAACATTTGACGAATAATCATGTTATAAATTAATTACAGTCTTGCATAGTTAAATTATGTACATTTTTTATTCTATTTATTTATTTCTGATTTTTACAATTGTAAAATACTGAGAGAGTTTGGTTGGAAGTTTTACAAAAATAATAGTATATACAAAAAAAAAACAGAATAATAAACATACAGAAAAAGAAAAAAAAGTAGGCAATTATAATACTAAACATTGTACTGAAGATTTTTTTTTTTAAATTTAATTTATTGATATTTAAAACTATAATAATATTACAATAATTAAATCTGCTATATGTACAATACGACTTGAAAAACACTTGTGGAGAAACTACCCATCGGTAGCACTCCAAAAAAGTTCTATAGTAGATGGTCTCGAGGCCATCTTCTTTTCTGACGCCTCGGAGGGTTATCAGGAATAGTATGGGAAGCAAGTTGCGAGATTAGCGGATTCAAGTGTGTATGGAGCTTGTCATGGAAGGATAGGTATCTAGATTGGGCCCAATCAGTAACATATGGGATATTAAGATCATGATGGATGAGTTTGTTTGTGACATAATATGGAGCATTGAGGATTTTACGAAGGATTTTGGATTCCAAGGATTGGATACGAGATGAATTGAATGATTTAGTAGAGCCCCAAAGCTCAACTCCGTATGTCCATATAGGCCTGATAACTGTCATGCAAATGAGTCTTTTGTAATTAATTGGGAGCTTAGAGTGTTTGTCCAGTAAATGCTGAAGTAGGCGAAAACGACGACCAGTTTCTTGTCTTTTCAGTCTTGTATGAGGATTCCAAGTGAGACGTTTGTCCAGATGGAGTCCTAGGTAACGTACCTGTATGACAGGGTTCAGAGGAATATTATTAAAGGATACAGTGAAGATAAAATAAAAAATATAAGTCATGAGTCAACTCTACATCAAAATATGGAAGATTCTTGAATTAAAACTTATATAATTCAAAAGTATTATTTTGTTTTGTGGGTATACAAACATATATGTGTATCAATGAGACAGAGCTATTCTAATACTTAGAGCTTTATGTAAAACGTTACAGAGATTAATTACATGATTGTTGTGCTAGGGTTGGATTACTGTATAAATATTGTACTCGTATGAACTAACATATTTATTTCTGGGTTCTAAGGAAAATGGACAGTCGAAAAGGATGAGGTTTAGATCATCACGTGATTCATTTACGCATAGAGGACAGTTGTCTTCGGTATTAATTCTGTGGGTATTTTTATTGTAGTAAACAAATATTTGTTTACTGGGGGAAACTATAATTTGGCTTAGGAGTCTTATTCTCTCGACGGGCAAATCTAATGTCAGGTATGGCTGTACTGAAAATCTACAGAACAAAACATTTTACTGAGAGCACATTTACATCGCGATCGTGCAACCTTTCCCCGTATTTATTTATTATTTCGTTTTTATGTTTCAGAACTAATTGGTGGTTTTGCTCAGCCCACAGCCAGCCATATCCTAAGTCAGATATAATACTCTCAAGTTGACTGGCCCAGTTAAATTTGATTAAATTAGTAGAGTACTTTTGAAACGATAACACTTTATTGAAGCATATTTTAGATAAACATTGTTCTCGAATTTAAAACATCTTACACATAACCTTTTTCTATTATATCGCCTATATAAGGAGAAAAGCTGAGAATATTCAAGTGTAGTTATAAAATAATTATATAATTATTAATATAATAATAATAATTATGACTGCACCCCCAACTATTTCTTCCTTGTATTTGTACCCATTTTTCTCTAACATATTGAATTATGTATAGTATCTTATAAATATGGAAATTGATTAAAGTAAAATATTATCATTTACAGACTAGTTGAAACTAGTATAAAAAAAAAATCATTACATTGAATGAGAATTATTTAAATGCAACATCTTAACTTCAAATCATTCAAATAACATTTAAGGAAGAAATATTTGGGGGTGCAGTCAATGAAAACATCAAAATAAGCATAACTTATTTATTATGTGCCGACGTTTCTGACTTGTCTCTGAGCTTCCCAACCTGCAACTTGTTTTATTCGCCCTGAAGATGGCCTACATTGTAGGCCGAAACGTCGGCACATAATAAATAAGTTATGCTTATTTTGATGTTTTCATTGACTGCACCCCCAACTATTTCTTCCTTAAATTAGAAGATACAGTCGAGCAACTCTTGAACTGATAATGGCATTCATGTCCTTTGATAAGATATTAATCATGAAACATTGGACTTTAATGTAGAAAATGTAATATTAAATCTTTGTAGAACAGTTTATACCTGAGTGAATAAATATTTAATAAAATGCTTGCCGGTCAATTATTATAATATATCTAATACACTTTATAACTACACACTTATAAATACAAATACACTAATACACTTTTATACACTTATAAAAATGAATTAGAGCATGGCTTTAAAGGTTCAGAAGACCAATGCGGACTTACAGAGGGGAGATCATGCATTTACCCTAAGACAAATGATGGAGAAACATGAAGCCGTTTCGAGAGATATTCGAGAGAACTAATATTTATAGACCTGGAGAAAGCGTATGATAGTGTATCTCGAAGACTATTGTGTCAAAATGCAAACATTAAGATGGGTCTGATAGACATCATAAAGGAAATGTACAAAGGAAACCCCTGCCAGGTCGAAATTGGACCATATCTATTTGAGCCTTTCCCAACCAGGAAAGGTTTGCTTCAGGGATGTTGTGTCTCTCCTTCTCTGTTCAAGATTTATCTTGTTATTTGTCTGAAAGCATGGAGAAGGAAATGCGAATCCATGGGGACCCAGCTGAAAGAAAATGTGTTCCTGTATAACCTATCCTTCTCGGATGACCAGGTTGTGACCTGCACAAGACAAGACATTGAAGATGCTGCATATATGTTAAAAAAATTAAATGAGGAAAACCAGCAATCAGGGCTAGTTATTAATGCTGAGAAAATGGAACACATGACAGCCAATAATGAGGATATAGAAATGAACCCAGAAAGGGTTCTAAAAAGAGTTAGGCATTTTAAATATCTTTAAATTGAGATAGATGGTGCATGTGATATGGAAATGAAAAAAGAATTTCAGATGGTAAAAACACCATATCAATTTTCACTCGGTATTATGGAATAGAAGCATTATCCCCAAAACAAACAAAATATATACTATATATACAATAGTATAATAAAGCATTATGACATACGAAACTTGGACGTTGAAAAGCAACCTTAAAAAAAAACTTCTAACTACAGAAATATACTGTAAACTGAACAGTGAGAAATACTACTGGAGACGAGCAGCGGGAATATCCAGAATGAACAAAGTAAGGAATGCGACCATCAGAGAAAAGGTTGAGGCTGAACGGACCATTCTAAAAAGATATTGAGAATAAACGCCTGAAATGGTAAGATCATTTAAAAAGAATTCCTGAAGAAAGACAATCCAAAGTAGTCCACCAATGGAAAATTAGGGGAACAAGAACACGAGGAAGACCTATAACGAAGTGGAGGAATCCATGATGGGTCATGGTCTGCAGGAATATTGGACCTTAGATAGGACATTGTGGAAAGAAGCCATCCAATCATTAGGTTAAGGGAACCCACTATAAGTTGAATCTCCTTTGAAAAAAAAAAAATATTAGCTACTCGTAGCTTATTATATTATTTTATTTTTAAAACTATAATTGTAATTGCAGATATTTATTTCACGGTTTATTACCGTATAAAAATAAAGAACACTGCAGTATTTTGAGTATAAATATCAAAATATGAAGTATTTGCAATGATGAATAGTTTTTGTGCAGGCATTGTCTTTTTCTCTTCTTCTAGCAAGTGTGGTTAACAGGTAATAAGAGAAAGAACAAGTGAATATTGTCATTTTGTATTGATGAGTGAAATGCAAATTATTTGCTGTCAATATATGATTTTATAGTGGGAATGTTCATGTCCCTGTGCATGGTGTGATTCGAAATAATCCAAGGAGCATTACAATTTTTTTCTTAGAATTTTGGACTATGTAGTTAGTATCTTGTGTTTCAGGACCGGTCTTGCTGAACCCAAAAGCTCTTATGTATTATGCCCAAATAGGTGTTAGTACAGTGCTATAGATTAGTCGTTTCTTTCGTGAGTCAAGTGAACGCTTATAAAATAGAAATTTAGATTGAATATTTATGTAGTAAACTAAAAATCAATTTTTTTGTTAGATTATGAAATGGCAATTTTAAGGGGAAAACATGTCATCAGTGATTGAGACGTTGTAACCCAATCATTTTCCACGCCCAGGTTCTGTAAACGTTGCAGACTCGTGCACCGAAGGTTGTCAGAATTTTAAAATTATTTCCACGGTATAGAAATAATTCCAGTATGTTTATTATTTTTAATTGTTTGGTGTGTATTTATATGACTATATTTTTAATATATTAGTGTTTTTGATGTTTTGGGATAATTTCTTTGCCAAGTCTTTCATTTGTGTCCTTGACTTTCCAAGCAACCCTTTTCAGGTGTCTACAAAGTCCGAAAGAGGAGCCGCAGGCAAGATTTATATAATTCGGTGTTTAGTAACATAAAATTAGTGTCTAATTAAATTTCCTCCTTTTGATATAAACTTTTTTGAGTATAGTGTGTAATGGTTCAAAGTTATGAAGATAAAATCGCTCCAAGAACAAGCACAATCTGATTATGGAACATGATTTCGCATCCTTCTCTGCCAAGTTTGGATCCATAATGATGTATTTGAGATTCCTATTAGCTAATGGATGAGGACAATAGAGGCTGTTCTGGGAGCCTGCGTTCCACCCTCCCACCCTTCAATCCTCTCCTGATTATTATGAAGTGGTTGTAATTTATGAAATTTAATTTTCCACTCTAGAGCACGCCCAACAGGTAACCTACCTCATCACTGATTCAGCAGTCGCCCTTCCTCAATGAGGGCTAAGTATAGATTTATGAACTCCCGTTATAATCGAACGCCTGTTTTTATATATATTTTATTATCTGAAATTGAAAACAATTTTCGAATAATGGAGTGTCGTTAAACATTTATATTTTTGAACATAGAAAATGGAGTATTTCATCTATACCCTGGTCATCAACATGCCCCATGAAATGAAGCTATTTGAAATAGGCACCCCAAATTTCTTTCAAATAAGAATATTGTGTATTTTTAATCGATCTTCATTATTTTTTTGTAGAATTTGTAATCTATATCTACCTGAGTCCATAATTACTACACGATAAAAGTAAGTTATCTATGAGACGCTGAAAAGCCTTGACACTAAGAAAGAAAAAAAAAAGAAAGAAGATTTTCGACTTTCTTAAAAGTTGATTATAAGCCTAATTTACATTTTTTCTTGTGTTACTGTACTGCGCAAAAATGATTAGGGATATTGCTAATTTTGTAGTCTATACTTTACCTAGCATTTGTACTATTATACATTTACTAACTATGAAGTTTAATTTCTAATAAATATTAACGCTTTTTATAATAAGAATAATATTATAATGTTAGGCGAAGTAAATATAACAGAATTAGTGGTATCCCTTTTCATTTTTGTGCAGTTTATATTGTACCCAGTCAAAGAACTTTTCCAAGTCCACGAAACATACGAATACGTCTATTCCAACATCTCCTGCTCTTCATTATATTTTGTAATATTATGAGATTCTTTAGAAGAATTTAGTAAATACTAAATCTAAAAACAAAATTACAATTAAAATGTAGAAACCACTAGATTTAAAATGAGATGAATTAATAACTATTAACGTTTTGGGTTAACATTCAGACATCACAATAGGTTTTATGCGTGATGTTTGGAGATGATATATATTTCTCAATAAATATTTTTGCCTAAACCTTTTTAAATAACTTCTCCTTAGTAAATTCACGCCCCTTAATTAACTCCCTCTTGTTATTTAAACAATTAAGGATTTTTTGAGTATCTTGATAAAATATATAATATGATATGATAAAATATTATCTGTATAATAAGTTTAGTTCCTGTAAGTTAGACAATTCGAAAAAAAATCATAATATTAAAACTCATTACTGTTTTTTTCCATGAATATGATTAAATACAGCTTTAAATTATAGGAATTTTCAATAATATAAAAAGTATATATTTTTAATGTTTACTTGTTGTATTTAGTTATATACAACAGGGAAGATTCATTCGCCCGATCTGCACAAAAGGGAATGATATGATTTGTAACAAAGCAGGAGGACCGGTTAATGTAGAGTCCCATTATCAGTATCTAGGACCAATTAGCGCTAATGTTGGCCGTCAGACAAACAGAGAGGCAGAGCACGCTCGGATGGAGTGCACAACAGCGGATGAATGCAGAGCCCTGGAGTACCCCGGGAATCGAGCCCATTGTTTCAGGCTCGGTTAGCTTTTAAAGTCCGACCCGGTGGCGATAGTCAATAAGACCCCGCTGAGGCGATTCTTTTATAGAGGAAAGGGGAGAGGGGTTAGGGGAAGGGGAGGACGATGATTGCTAATCGTACAGTCTCAAGTATTTTCTTTTCTTTTCTTTCAGCTCTATTGATTAGCTATTTTACTTTTTTAGCTTCTGATCTATCAAGTACTGATTACGGTGTGTAATTGCTTTTGCCACTTCATTCTGAAGTCAATGAAAGAGCTTTTAACTAAGGTATATTAAAAACCTTTAAGTTGTAAAGAAATAAAACGTTATTACATCTGTTTAAGTATTGATAATAATTACTCAAAGTATTGTATACTTTCAAAGTATACTTTCTTGAATTGCTACGCCTAATATATTTAATCCGTTCATCACGCATTTCTTATGGTTTCGAATGTGTTGTCATGTTCTTAGCTGATGTACTGCTGGCTTCCTTGGGGCTTTATCTGTGACTGAAGATATCATTTCAAATGTCGAGGGCACTACGAAGAAAATAGCCAAAATCTTTAAGAAGTTCAAAAGAAGAAAATGTTACACCACTGACCGAAAAACAAGTCAGGTTCTGCGTAGTGATAAAGATGACTTAGGTCTTAATCGACAGGAATCTATAGCATTCCATGTTATTATGGGAAGAAGTACTTAATGGACTCGGGCAGACTAATATCTACAAGACTGACAGAATATATTAGATGCGTAAAGGATAGCACTTCATCAGCATTGGCAGAACATTGTGCCACTAACCGAATACTAACCCAACTATCGAGTTTGAAAAAACAAGAAAGGTTATAAAGTGTTATGACATGACAGAAAAAATATATTAGAAGCAGTCAAAATAGTGAAGCAACCCAAACAATTTTTGGTGAAAATGTCTGGATATGCCCATCTTCTCTTATAACCAGATCATCCCTATATTTCCTAAGCCAGCTTCCCCTCTTGCCAGTCTTCCTTCCAGAAGCAGTCTTCAGACATCCTTTTTCCATGTCCCTTGGAGCACTCTTTTCCATCCCCAAGCTGGCTAGAGCCTGTTCTTTTTCTTTCTCCTGTCAAGCTCAACTGATACCTGCCTGTGTGACCTAGCTTAATAACCATCAGTTCCGACAGTTCATATTTCAACTTACCAATTCCAAAACCAACGATATCTATACGATTTAGCATTTATATTATCAATGCATGTAAATAACTATAAAATATTATTATTTTCTAGGGGACAGAGATAATCAGAACTAAAAATAGTTGCTATCTAACGTATTGATATTTAAAAGAACAATTTTCTACTGTTATAAGAATGTTTATAATGAAAACCTAATATAAAATGCCGATGGCTGATTATATTACTTTGAGTTATGAAAGGGCCATAAAAGAAAACAATAATTTTCATAATTAAAATTTAAGTTATATTATGAGAAACTTTTGAAACTGACATTGCTTCAGTTTGTGAACAAATGATAGCAAATAAACCCTCTAGCTCTCTCACACTGTACAACACTTAATCTCTGCAGCAATGGACTTTAAAAGTTGCAAAGAGATACTTAAGGCTCTCAGAAAGTCCAAAAAAGATGAAATTCATTTATCAAATTGTAAACTCTAAAAAATGATTTGAGGTTGTGAGCTTTCAAAACTGACGACAACCTTCACGACTACAAATTCTTTTCGTTTATTTAAACTCAACAAGCCACTGATCCATATGTTATTTAAGTTAGAGAGCTTAGGATTCACCCTTAATTAAAATATCATCCGAAATTGACATATTTCTCTGATCAATCCAAAGCCCATATTTGTAGTTATAGAATTTCTATAAATTTTTAAATAAAGCACCAAGCATCTCACATTATTCCTGATACGTGTTTACCAAATATCATATTAAAATATCATTTTGTATATGATATTTGGAGATTTAATGCTTTATTTTTAAATTGAGAAGATACCATCCCTATTTATGGGATTTGGTACATTCCCTCTCTGGTAATATTAATAGAATTTTGATTAAAAGGATATAATTTTTATATAGTAAGAATAATTAATAGACTTTAATGATAAGAAATAAATACAATGTTAATTATTATTTTATGGTAGCATCTGGAAATAGCAAGTTTAACTTCTGGTTGCTGCTGGCTGCCTGTATGTGTTGGCTTTTCTACTTCATAGTGTTAAGATTTGTGCTGTTACGTATAGAGCACATGTTGACTCAAGTTGTTCTCTTCTTGTTCTTGATACCTATCAATGTATGTATATTGATACCGTTCTTGATAGCCATTTCGTAACTAGTTGTAGGCCTTGGCATTATAGAGGGCTCTGCTTCTGTTACAAACAGGTAGAGCTAGCCAGGGGTAAGTCGAACGGATGTTTTACATTGAATAGCATCTAAAAAGAATTTATTGAATTCCATTTGCACAATCTAACTTAGATTACAGTCCAATGAATTTGCTCCATTGTAACCCGTACCACAATTTTAAGTAAACATAGAATATCTTATAATGCCATTTTTTCTTCGTATTTATTATATCATTCTATAAAATAATAAATCTAGGTTTCAAAATGTTTGAAACGATATAGTTGAGATATTGCCTTCACCTTACCTGAGGAAGATGTTCTCCACTTGTGAAGGATGTCTCTGAGCTGGAAATTATTGCAGGTACGGTAGTAAATTAATAGGTTGAGCTGGTTTAATTCACTGGATGTAATTTTTTATTTTCGCTGAATTCTTAGGTAAAAGGTTTGGCAGCCTTTGTTTTTTGTAATCCACGGTTTTTACCGCGACAATCGAGACATGTAGCAGATTTTTCTCTTGATTTAGTGCATGGAGTGCTGTCATGATGCTCGCCACACCTTACACAGCATGGTGGGTGGATGCAACAACTATGAGTTGTAAGTGTGACCATAACGCGTTTTTTTTCCGTGGTTCTTCGATTATGACTCGTAACGAATATAAATTTATATCTTCTTTAAATATATCTTTAGAAATATTCCAAACGAACAAATGAAGGGGCTTTTTAAATCTTGAAATTACTTTAGTTATATTCTTAGCTTCATAATCAATCTCATTCAGTTCCTTTTTAATAATAAAAATTGGTGTTGTGCTTAGGAGGCACTTCATTAATATTCTGGGAAATCTATCGAATAGGACCTGGGACACATTCGCTTCTTGGGCCTCCATTTAATTTTCAATAGATTTTAAGGTTGTCAGTCACGCCTACAAACGATGATTTAATTGTAATTTTGTTTAGCCCAGCTTTTTCTTTTTAGAATAAATTAAATGCAGAATAATTTCACCGTTCATATAAAGTGGAGGCGGTTTGTCGTTAAGAGTTTGTCTTTCTTTATCTTCTGGTTATCATCGATTGAGAATTGGGCTTAATTAGTTATGTTGTATGGGTGATTTTCGTTTCGGTTTTGTGTATCCCTGTTCGATTGGCAGAGTTCTATTTGAACAAAAATTTAAATTGTCTGAGTCCATATAACTTAGCGTTATGCCATGAATTAAGCGGGTTACAATAGCTGATGGCAAAACCCGAACTTCTTTGTTTAGCCCGGAGCCTTATCATCCCGGTTAAATTGAAACATGTTTCTAAAAAGATGATCATATTAATTGAACTGTTAAAAGTGAAGGTTTTTCTTTACTTTAAAACTTTTTCCATTTATGCTTCACTCTGTTTTTGTTGACGTATTAAGATATAAAATAGTTATGTAATTATCTGCTATCTTGTGGCATAGGGACTTTCCGATTTTATCTTCTTTAGAGATACTAATTATTTTATATACATTTTACCGTTTTTAATAAGCAGTAATTAATATTTTGAGTATAAGCACGCATGCTTGTATTAAATTCAGGTTCACTTATTAAGCCACCGACTTATAGTATAATATTGATGTATATAATAATAAACCTAATAGGAATATCAATATTTTCGGTTAAATTTATTTCATTATCATATTTATCAAAAATACTTTCCGATACCTTTCCACAATCAATAGGTCATTATCTGCAAACGAGAAAAAAAAGCTCTATATTTGATCAAGCAATGTGTCGTCAAGGAAAGTTCTATAATTCCTCCATCCTAAAGCCTCCTGACCTTAATGGCGCCCAGAACAAAATGATGTTCGATTTTCCCTTAAGGGTCAAAAGTGGCCGTAGAGTGAGGTTTGAGGTTTTCTCAGGACTCTGATGACACCCGCTTCCCTGTTTTCCATCCCTTTGAATAATTTCCTCGGCTCGAAAGGTAACCACTCTGTTTAAGTGCTTTCCACTTTTACCCCCTTTCTCCATCTTTCTAGAATCTATTTCCATGTTATTTGACTTAGCTCGTCAATGTTTTGTTTTTTTTAGCAGACATCTGAGGCTCGATTAAAAGGGGAAAAAAGAAGTATTACAGTGTACACATTTTTTACCGTTGTCTAAAAAAAATTTTTCATTTCAATTTTTCCCGCTCGGAATCGTAATGGTTTTTTAAATTGACTAAAAATGATTTCTTAAATAACATGTTACGGATATGGCGAAAGCCTTTTTCAATATAAACTTTAAAAAATAACGAATTAGTTAGTTAAAAATAAATGGAATCAAAACGCAATATGATAACCAAAAAAGTATTAGTAATTATTGGGTTCTAGAGATAGCCCAAAAAAGCGACATATTCTAGTTATTATAGATTCTGAATAATAAATATCAAGCGTAAAGGCCTAGAGAAACTTCCAGGTGATAAAGATACTTATAGTTTAACTAATTTAATTAATAATTTTCTTGAGTTATTATACACACATTTTCGCAGAGCATTTCATATTCTATGGATATCATTTTGCTTGTCTTCATCTGCTTAAGTGTCAGATGTATTTCGACTTCATTTATTGCTCGTCGCTTCGTAAAGTGTCTGTTCCTTTGTTGCATCTGCGTAAACGAAGAGATAGTGCCAAAGTCATCTGTCTAATATTTCGCTTTGTCCTGCCAGCAGTTTACCATAACAAACTTAACAATTTCATACTCGCTTAGCCCTATTGCAGTTCAAGAATTTCACAGTGCTACCAAAACTGTTTGATATTTTCCCTATTGTTTTCACTCTAGTCATTCCCGGGTACTCCGCAAGACTTCTTTATAGCTGCTCTAATTATTTCTTTTGCATCTTCTGTTTCGAGTAAAACTATCGGGTGTCTTATTCTTCTGGCTGGACTTCCATGTTCTGTCCTTTTTGATTATAAGTGATTTTAAATTGCCATCTTCTCCCACCATCTTTTGTGACTTCTTTTCCACTTTTGGTGATTTTTGTAGGACAAAGTTCTCCTGTGCAGTTAACTAAAAGAAAATTTTGTGAGCATTCCGTTGTTCCTCCGTCTAAATCCAGAACTCTGAGCCGCTCTCCAAATTTGACAAAATATAGTTTTCTCAGAGCAGCAGAGTGGCTCAGTGGTAGATTACTGCCAAGGCGGGAAATCCTGGTTCAAATCCCGCTATGGGCAAGACTTTTAATTAGTCTTTTTGCAGCCGGAGATGGATCATATAGAATTTAGGACCCTCCCGAAGCTCACCCAGCCTCTAAAAATATTATAAAAATAGGGTACTCAAAATGCGACCTAGGACAAGCCACCTTCTTGCAGAACCGTCTATGAAACTGTACACTCTACCATTTACAGAACCCTAGGCCCGTTCACTGGTTGTGGTACAGGTTTAGTGTTCTCGGTTTTGTATAGTCAACTGTTTTCAATTTTGTTGTTTGGTAAAGTTTAGAATGAGTTTTGAGATTAGATTCTATTATCCGCGATTATCAAAAGGTGGTTCGTACCCAATTATACCCAAGATATATAATAGTAGGTGAAACTATTTCTAACTTGAGAATGTACTTCTGTCTACTCTCTTATGAGGGTAGAAGGAATTGACTGCTAAAATTCTGTTTTCGGGCAGAAATCGATCATTGAATGGCCGCTTTCGTTTTTCAACTCAATGAGGCTCCATCAATCGCAGGTTGCAGGTCAGAGTAGAACTATTCCTGGTCCAAAAGTGAAGCATCTTCATCAGGAACAGATACTTGGATGATCGTAATATTACATATCATTACTAGGAGGCCTGCGCGTATAAGCCTGGTGAATCTTGGCTCTCATTCTTTGACTATGCAATATGGTGCAAACAACATGGCGATCCCCATTCCCTAGCCATTTCACATTCCTTGTTCCAGATCTTAAATAATTTTCCATACCAATTTATTTCCTATTATACAGACATTTGTTCCGATCCTAAGAATTGTTGAATCAGTCCCATTCATTCAATCTCAAGGAAATTGAATCAGTTGAATTTCTTTACGGGTGATTGGCCAATTTTATAACATCGGTCATTTTATACGTTTTGCGATGATTCTTCGTAGCAGAGGATGCCCTGAAGTGTTAACTAAATATGTTTTTATTTCAGGAGCGATGTTTGGTGTACTGTTGTGAGGTTGTTGGTGCAATGCACTAGACTTGGAAACTCGGGGGAGCGTCAATACTCGCTAGTGTATACCATCAGGCGCTGCGGCTCACGTACAATGCATTAATTATTTAGCTACTTTTTTAATTAAATGATTAATCATTTAAGTTATTATAATAATCTTTCATATTGTAAAAATGTAATATAACGTGTTGTTAATTTGTTAATAATTGTTAAAATACCAGGTCAACTTTAACTTAATTAATATTTAAAGAGTTAAATGTGTAAACGTGGTGTTCAGAGGCACTGAAAAAAGAAAGTAAATAAGTTAAAAATATATATATATATATATATATATATATATATATATATATATATATATATATATATATATAATAAATATAAATATATATAATACGTATTATAATAAAAACCATCGGATTTGTTAATATTTTAGAATATTGGCTGTATAAATCAGTTTAACAAATTTATATGAAAACTAAATATTTTTTAAACAGTTTTCTGTTAGACTATTTAAAAATCCGTTCTATGGTTTGTTATATTCTTTTGTGGGAAGTTTCTGTTCATGGAAAAATATAATTAAATCGTTGTTACGGACAAGAAACTGAAAGAGCAGAGGATGCTGAATTACACGGCAGTACTAAACCCTTTGTCAAATAATCCATTTATCATGCCCAGCTGCCAGGATTTGGATGTAACTAGATTTGTGGCTTACAAAGACCGATTAGCCACCGTCTCCCAGTCCAGAAATAGTTCGTCTATAAGTTTATCGTATTACATAAATAGTCACTCAAGTTGTTTAAATAATTAAGATAATAATACATACAATAGTAATAATGATACACACACTCACAAAACACACACCTACGTTAAACTATTTATATATTTTGAATAAGTAAAGTAAACACATTCTTATAACAATGAATAAATAATATGAACCATTAACTCTTCCCCATCTGTTATTTTTATTCACATTATGGTTTATGTTGGATATATATTTTAAATATGAAAACAGAGGCCAATGGTTTCATAAAATCTTAAAACTGTATCTATAGCGAGTGTAACGTCAGCTGTAGCGAAATTAATGCGCAAACGTTTATTAACCCTCGAGTGGTCGCGTGGACGAAAATAGTCATCCACACCCTTTTGATCTGCTCCTGTGTATATGTTTCGGAAGTGACATGTTTCGGACATTGAGGGTGGGGCGCCAGGAGTCTTCGCGGGAGGAGTTGGGGGAAGCCTAGACCAACCAGGTGTTTACCTTCGGAGAAGAGAGGTGCTGTTTATTTTTTTTCTGGATGACTGTTGTCCTCCACGCGACTATTCATGTAAGGGTTTTAGTATTATTCTTTTTTCTTAAATATTATATAATTTACACATTTTATGTCTAATTTTAATATTCTATATGTAATGCGTTATTATTTACACAAAATTTACTTTTTGAATGCTATATTTTTATTTATCATCCATGCGACCTGAAATGAAACTGTTTTCATTTTTTTTTTCAGGCACATAATTTCTCCCCATGTTATTGCAAAGATTACGGTATTTACATTTGAAATCAATTATCTAATTCAAGTTTAACACAATTAGAAATTCATATTGTCGCGTGCTGCTTTTATATGGGAGTATTTGCCCCTTTTTCCAGCCTACCTTCTTGTTGCTAATTTTGTTTTGTATTTTTAGAAGAAAATGTAATTTCCATCATGGTGGAACGAAGCTCTGACCAAAATATCGGAAGAAGTGGCTGTAGGAGTGTCATTCTGAAGAAGACCCTCTTGTTACCAACAGCAACTTTAGTGACTGTGACGATGATTTGTTACCAGATGAAAGTGATCAGGATAGCGATGGTGATCAATTCATAGGAATAGATGGAATCACGAGATGAAATAAAAAAGCTTCTCGAAAAAATGTAGAAACCCTGTCTCGTAATATTATAAACCACTTGCCAGGACCTAAAGACGCTGGCAAATTTTCAGACACGGAAATTAATGCATTTCAACTTTTCGTAAATCAGAAAATTGTGGAAATGTTAACGGTCTGTACAAATCTCTATGTTCAGAAATCTAAAAATAATTTCACCAGAGAACAAGTTGCTCACTCAACCGATGAAACCGAAATTAAAGCCTTCATTGGAATTATTTTTCTGATCGGTTTTCGGCGTTGTAGCAGGACCAGTACTCGAAAGGTTTGAGATAACTCAGGAGGTTGTGGAATAGAAGCCTTCTACTTGGCAATCAGCGAGCATAGATTTCGATTTCTCATGCGATGTCTCCGCTTTGACTTTTACAGTAAGAGAACTACGAGAGGGAAACTGGAATTTCTTTAGCAACGATTTCGATTGTGCAGATTATACTTATTAATTACATATTATACACACATACCTAATCATTTTTATACCTTTTGATATTAGAAGTCAGAATTACAATTAATAATACCAAAAAGTAAAGACAAAATTAATCATAAGTATGGAGAAAAGGAATGGATGACCATTGTCATCCACGCGACCTCTCTTATTGCATAACAAGAGGGTTAAAAACAATGATGTTTTTCAAATCCTGATTGTATGGACAACATTTATTTTTCTAATAATTATAAATGTTTTGTGGGTTATAAATCAAGATGTTATAGTTTTAATATTCTTCATATTTCAAATTATTTGGTATATTATAATTTTATTTTTTTATTAATTGTTATAATTTTTAAAAATTTTTATTTTGAAGAGAAAAGATTTGCCCTTGCCAGGATTCGAATCCGGGTCGTCTAACTCTACGTCGCAGAAGGAGGTGAAATGGATATAGAAATAAAATTATAGCAAAAATATTTAAAAATTATAACAATTAATAAAAAAATAAACTTATAAATAATATAATGATACATGTAAACATGATCCTAATTAAAGTAATGTTCAATGAACATTCTTCATCACGTATAAATCGCAAAAATTGCGAGAACACGGAGATATAGGATCGGTTAAGATAACGGATTTGCATGACTGGGATACGACACCTGGTAGTTCAGTGGTTTAGAGCACTCCGTCGCAGATGATCCGGGTTCGAATCCCGGCCGGAGCAAATCTTTTTCTTCAAAACAAAAATATTTGCCATATTTATATCTGATTTTTGAAAGGATATCTCTTGAACATCAAGGTATTTAATATTTTCTTTTTTATAATACATATAATGTTATTTAACATTATAATATATAAACACTCAACCTTTTTTTTATTATTAATTAACCCAAACTGACAAACTCACAACACAATTTAATGTAAAATAAGGTTTATGGCCTCTAAAGTGGGATGCAGAATTAGTTTAATCGTGAAGAAAGTTGCCTCAACTCACATTTCACTTTATATGTATTCCACTGCAGCTTCGAGCTGGATTATAAATGTGGCTAAATAAGAACTCCTTTTATTTAAATAATTTAATTAGGATTACAGATAATGATATTCAAGAAGAGGTTCTAGTATTACATATTAATAATAAGAGTACAAAAAAAATGTAGCCAGATCGCTTTCACTCCCACCTGATATCCGTCATGCGTCTCCCTTATCCGCATTCAAATCCAAGGTTTTCCTACATCTCCTTAATTCCTAAAGAGATGCTCTCTAATCAGTTATAATTAATAGCTTATATTCATCAGAATTGCTTGATAAATTGCTGTAAATATTCTTCACTCATAATGATTGTTTATAGGTGTTGTCAGGTGCTTTTATTATTGTCTAATGGCTTATTTCTTTTTATTGCAAATTTATGTGATACATTTTTTATTTCTCTACAAGAACATATCTTTTAGTTTCATGTACTTATGAGAATATTGTATCATTCCTATAATGTAGCCCTTTGGCCAGATATATTTTTATTAAATTTTGAACACATCTTTGATTCTTAAGGGACCTGGTCCCAGAAAAATATTATATTTCTATTCTATTGTATTTTTAGTATCGAATTTTATTCCTTTTTCTGATAACCACTTCTAACTTTCTACTAATAATGCCAATGCTAATGCTCTTGCTTAGATAGAATTGCTATATGTGCAACCCTAGCCCTATCCTCGTTCTAATCCTCCTCAAAGCCTCAAGAAGCGCTTATATTGACGTCCCTAGAGAAGCTCTCCTAGATAACAGATATGGTGTCGGCGATCTCTCTTCATTAACAAACTTCTCAACGTTAAATCAGTGGACCCGTTCCAGAGTTCTAAAATACCAGCCAAATAATTCCACATCTTCTATTTCAGACTATAATACATAACCTTATTTATATTCTTAACCTTGGATGAAAGTTTGTGGTCTAAATGTGTATAATTTTTGATAATATATTGTTTTAACGACACTCCATCCATTCCATTCTGTGCGTTTTTGTGATTTCCGCTAAATCATTGCTCTTATGATAAAGAATCAAGCATTCTCTTGTGTTTAGTTCTTATATAAGAATATGATCTATGATTGACTGTGATTTATTAGTTTCAAGCTTTATTTGTGATTTTTATTTTATTTTAAGGGTGTCCTGAAATTGAAGTCCTTCAACCAAAAAATTACTTTTATTTCTTTTTTCCGTACATCCTGTACATCTTTCTCTTTCAGACCATGACAGGCTTTCCTCATTCCTTCGGTTTGTTTTTTCCGGGTCTTTCTCGCCTTTTACTCCTTTCAGCATTCCAATTAAATAGGGCAATGATTCCAACTTCATTCTTCTGAGATGAATCATCATTTCATCATTTCAATCTCTTTTTTTCATGATTTGTTGGGCATTTTTGGCGGTTTGCATTCGCTTTCTGATTCTACACACTGGCAGCTCATTTCAAATAGTCCATCAAAGAAGCAAGTACCTATTGTTTCCCCTAAAGCAGTGCTTATAGTCCACGCTCTTCTCAATATGGCTTTTAATTATGGATTTAACGAGGATGTTGCGAAGAATCTGAGAGACGCATTATGGTTGGGGTCGAAAAATAAATTTCAGCAAAACTGAATTTAAATTTCATAAATATATCTCTTTTGACGTGAATACGTCTTTAAAATTGTTTCAATAGTGGGAGGTAATTCAAAAAACCGAATGATAACTGAATGGGAGGATACAGTTTGGTGTTGCAGATACATATGGTATCTATCATCTCCATCCAAAATTTAATTTGACAAGTGGATAGCGAAAGGGGTGAAGAATTCTTTACAATAACTGAGGGCTTACCGCTGAACATTATTGAAGAACGGTGTACACCGAAGAACTATCGTTTCCATTGATGTAATACATACATAATAAGAATATTTATAAATGTATTAAAAATTTTACCCGTTGAGTAAACGTATTAATGTACAACTCACGGCCGTGTCAATGACAGGCACACCCAATTTTTTTATTTATTCACTTTCTTCTTTTACTGTCTCTGAACAGAATTTTTAGATGTTTTTAACATTTTAGACCACAGGTTATAAATATTGTTGACCTGATAGTTTAACAATCATTAAGAAATTAAAAATTATTAAAAAGAAGAACCCTTTTCGAAGCTAAAGACTAGGTTCTTAGTATTCCCCAAATATTTATATGGAGTTTTTAATTTTTTGAGATCTAATCGCTGTTTTCAATAATTGTTTAAACTGTTTGTGCTATAGAATCCCACGAAATTCAGTAGCTACCGTGCTGTAAACGACTAATTGATAATTACTTTTATTGAAAATTATTTTCTCTTTCCGTGATCGTTATTTGAAATGTCCACTGCAGCTGGAATTACGATGCAAATTAATTTTAAATTCCTTTATGACTAAACACCTGAATTCTAAATTAGCGATCACATACAGTCTGAAACGTAAATTATAATAAAGTACAAATTATACCTACTAATGGAAATCGAGAGGTTTCCTGTTAGAAATCCTTAATTAAAATGAAAATTAACAATATTATTTTCCTTTTTATTAAATTGTTTTATTTGTTTCTGTTTCACCGAGGTTTAATTCAACTTTAGTAGATTGTTTTTATGAAACAGAGTCCTGAATAACGTGATACAATCAGACTTGATACTGGGAAATCAATTTTATTTTAGACAATAGGTAAATATTTGTTAGAAAAATTTTCACTCAAGGAAACTAGTCTGAGTTTCTATGATAGATATTTCAGTTTCGGAAAAGAGAAGCAGTTAGGAGTTTAATCGGGCTGTTAGGTAAAATTTATAATGCTTTCATCTTTACATTTGATACTTTTACTTTGTCGTATCTCGTTTGATAATGTCATTTCACGTTTCACGGTCCGTATGTTTGGTCAGAAAGAAATCTATTTTTATTTTTTTTTTTTATAGATTTGGCAGATCATCGTCAAAACTCGAAATCAATGTAACGAATGATTCTTTCGCCTAAATCCCAACTGAGAGAGAGACATACAATTGACACTGCCCAAATATAAAGGGTTGCTACATGACATAGTTTACTTATCAACCATATTTATATACAAGGTATACCATAATTAGAAACAAAATTTGTAAAATTTATATATTTTTAACGGTTTTCTTGTCTTTTTTACCAGACGTCTGAACACTATCACATTATAGATCTTTCGTATTTTTTTTATTTTTATTTTTGTTAATAATTCCATTCCCCCCTAATTTCTCTCACATCTTTTCCAGGAATTCATGTTGTATTAATCATTAGAAAAAAAAACCATAACACCGCATACAGTTTTAAATATAAAATATTGACAAATTTAATTTTGCGTGCATGCATCTCCATTGGGTCCGGGTTAATAATCTTAGCCAACTTCGCAACATTACATATTTATTAATGTATTATTAATGCACAAGATAAATGTAAAATGTTCCGGATTAGATATAATATATAAAATATTATACATTCGTTTCATTTTTAGAGTGATATAACAAAGCTTAGTGACATATATATTGCTGCTCTAACAATTATTTTAAGTTTCGTTACTAATATACCCTTTTTTTTCATCTTAAGAACTAGGAATTTGATATAATCACAACATACTAGAGTAAATTACGAAGAATAATTACTATTCAAAGATGATAATTATGCTGCTTGAATAATTTGTGGCTTGGAGAGGTTGGTAACTAGATAGATTGTAATAGCGCTATTAATGCAAATAGGAGCTATATTAGACTTAGGCTAACTAGGTTATTCAAGAGAATGGCTATACTGATTATGGATAAATCAGTTTCATTGTTAATCTAAAACCATGACACTATAAATCAATGATTCGACGAGAGAATATAAAAATATATGTATATATTCTAAGTAATTTCATATTTTATTCAATGTCACATCAATTCATTGTTGACTACAATGTTCTATTGTCATTGCTTAAATGAATCTGAAATCATTCTGATTACGCAATTCATTTATATCGGGATTGATAGTAGGATGACAATTTATCATCATTTTTCGAAAATTTCGAATTAGTACGACTAAGAAATGGGGAATCATTTAAATCGATTCATAACATGTGATAGCTGATGTCAACATTTCTAAAAGTTCGTATTTTTACAATGATAGTTGCATATATCTTAACTTACAGCCATAGCAAGAAGAAGAAGGTTTAATTATGACTTATATATGTCCTTATGTAGGCTCAAAGTTTCAAGTTTACGTCATAAAAATTAACATCATCCTATGAAAGTGCTTTGAGATTGACTCTACTCATTATTTTTTCCCATTTTCTTGCATAGTGCTGATGATGATGATGATTTTCTTGTAATTAAGGAAACAGAAACATGTTATTTTTATTTCACAACCCCAACCCAAAAAGTGCGAGAATGACGTGGTTCCTCTTCCATTAATAAAGCTATCTTTCTGGACAATATTCGACATAACCTCTTATTCACCGGAGTTTTATATATATAATCTTAAGGGACATGTACTCAAGCATGATATCTGTTGAGGGAATGGAAATATTTGAACAGTTTAAATCATAGTTGATTCAAGTTATACAGATATATGCAATTTAGCTAAATATTAAATACTTTAAAAAATACTTTGATATGGTTTTGGCCATGCTTTGTCACTCTTAGATTTGATATCCTTTTTTTACATTACTATCCTAATTCATGATTGTCCTGCAGTATAAACGATTTTGAAAAATCAAAATATGTGTTTTTCGATTAACCTTTTTATACACCACGTTTCTTTAAAACTAATTACTTGCATTCTTAAACCAATTATAGTATTATTGAAATTTGAGCTGAAGAAAAAAATGATGAATTTACTATGGACCACATTTTAGCCTCAATACTTTATAATGGGTGCTTAGATTTAGACAACACCAAATCTTGTGCGCCGCAGGAGGAAAAGTAGCTAGGATAAAAATTCAAATGACTTAAACTCTCGGAGCTATCAGATAAATTCAATCAAATTAATTTTAATCATATTATAATTTCCAAGTCAACCACCGGTTGCCTTATGCTTATTCAGCATTAATATTGGCTTAGTGGCAAAGCTAATTCTGTAGTCGGCATTTGAGCGGTGGCATAACTTATACTAACTTCCACTAGCGATCGCCAACTCATGACAGAGAAGGGAATTTCAAAATCGGGCCGAGTTGCCGGCTGAATGCCTTAGGCTTTGAGATTATCCCCTCGTCCTAGCGGCTCTTAGCCCTGCTCTAGCATAAATTCCTTTTTGAATAGTTACCAGGATTCAGCGTAGCTTTTATAGATTTTACAGTAATGGACTGAATTTTTTTAGTGAACAAAGAAACCGATTATAAGATTTGATAATTCTTCATGCTGATGAAATGATAATTTTATAATATTGTCGATTAAATACATCTGAAGAATCGTTCTAATGTACGTTCATGTTAATACAAACACGTACATAATTTATTATACACGTACTTAACCCTTAAAGTGGGTATTGACGCAGTATTTGTCAGGCTGAAACAAACTGCTAAAAGAGTACTGCGGCGCATATATGCGTTTGTTGAAAGTTACCACCAGGTAATACTGTTGCATATACCTATTAACCTTTTACACGGTGCCCCTAGTAAAAATATTTATGGTTTTTAATAAATTTCGGTTTGTTATTTTTCTATTAAGAAAATAAAGTAAAAAAAACAACAAAAAAAACATTATTTTTATGTTTTTTTAAGTGTTCCAGAAGTGGAACATTGGCGGGTAAAGGGTATAGGTAAATGGATATTCACTAAAAGTTTTAAATTATAGATTTTTATTGAAATTAGCATACTCATCATACATTACAGAGGGAACTATGCTGACGTCCGTATCTTGTGCTGTGCTATATAAATCTTCTGTTGGTACTGAATGATAACCACTCAGAAGTAATAACCCAAAAAACTGGGCGATATCAATCCATTCACATTTGATATTGTCACTATGCTATGCAGCATAGGTACACGTCATGTATGCCAAATGAGCAAGGTATTCTTGATTGATATACTCAAAAAATAGGTCAATTTTCATTCCAGTTTTCATGAGGAATCTCATGTTTGAAATTTGCATTTTTTTGCCAGCTACGAGCATCAGCATCTTTTTTGCCTTTCTGTATTTTACGTCTTTTAGGTTTCCGAGTCACAGATTTTTGTAAGGCATTTGCTTTATGAGAGGTTGGTTTATTAGCAGAAGATGTAATTGTGGATGGGGTGGGAAATTGTGGGTCTGTACCGTTCGATTCATTGTTACGGTTTTTTTTTAAATAAACTAAGCTTACCACATACATCAGCAGGCATAACTTCTTGTAAGCTATTTTCGTCAATATCTTCGGTATCAGTTACTCAGTTGTTTTCATCTGGAGGTAACTGACATAAATCAAATTCCTCATCCGAACTATAAGGCATATCAGAATCTTTTAAAGTGTTCATATATTCGAGAGCTTCCTCTACTGTATAAAATATTTTTTCAGTCTCCATTATCACTATCACCACTCTACACTGGACACACTAAATCACTGGGCAAGATAGCTCCTAGACTGCTAAAAGTAATCTGAGTAGGGAAAGGTAGAGACAGAAGCAGAGACTTGCCTGTACATACCTCGGCTCCATGCTGGTTGCTGTCACAACATTGTAAATATTATAAATTATAAGGCTTCACAAAATGTTGATGTAAAACAAACCTTATAGGTAATACTATATTGTTGGTACGAACAAAACATGCTTTTGTAATATCTCTTATAGTTTCAATGTATGCTTCTAAGTTCGAATTCAAAGGTATGTTAGTATTTACTGCTCCTAGTCAATCATTTCATGTTAATTGCCGTCTGTATTTACCATTCCCTTAAATTATCCCACACGATTATTACTACAGAAATATTTAAGTAATATTATATTGTTGGTACGAACAAAACATGCTTTTATAATATCTCTTATAGTTTCAATGTTTGCATCAAAGTTCGAATTCAAAGGTATATTAGTATTTACTGCTCCTAGTCAATCATTTCATGTTAATTGCCGTCTGTATTTACCATTCCCTTAAATTATCCCACACGATTATTACTACAGAAATATTTAAGTAATATTATATTGTTGGTACGAACAAAACATGCTTTTATAATATCTCTTATAGTTTCAATGTTTGCATCAAAGTTCGAATTCAAAGGTATATTAGTATTTACTGCTCCTAGTCAATCATTTCATGTTAATTGCCGTCTGTATTTACCATTCCCTTAAATTATCCCACACGATTATTACTACAGAAATATTTAAGAGCACATTAGAGAATAGGGAGTGGGCCCGTTGGGGATAGTCTGCGCAATGCCGTATTAGAGTTAGTTCTTCATTAATGATTAAAGTCTAATTTGGAATAAGCGCTCTCCTCTTGGCTTCTGCTAAGTCAAACAGCTTATTACTTCTACCAGTCGATGTCACAATTGATTTTCTCAGGCAATTATTTCCTCATTAAACTTCATTTCAGTGTATGTTCTGAATGAAATGTCACAGACATGGCATAAAGTAATGAAATTAGTATAAAAAGTATTGATTATTATTTTATGTTATTTTTGATTTAATAAAATAAATTTATGAGCAAACTGAAAGTTCTATGTAATTAAAATAAAACTTCTTTGATTAAAAGGTATTTATATTAACAACATTCTTGTTTCTATACATTAAAAACGATTTACAAATCTCTTTATATCAGTTGTTGGGTTAATCTAACGAATTGATAAAAATCAAAAATAGTATTAAGTGATATGAATAAGAATATTAATGTTGACAACTTGAAATCTTACTGAGATAGCCATAATTAAGATAGTCAAAATGATTGGAAAAGTATTTGAAATGCTTAAGGTTGGACTGTAGAAACACTTTGAAAATTACATTAAATTTTGTTTTCATAAAGAACAACAGGAAGTCTTAATAACAGTTAAAATATATAATATTTTGTCTATATTACGCAACTATGTATAAATGTGTAAGGAATTTTACTTGGGCAATATGATAAACCTAATTACATATGTACACGACATTAGGCGTTCTTTTCTGAATAAATTTGTTTTAATAAATGAGAAGAGGGTAAAATCTTGTAATAGCACACTACACCCCATCTAGCGGTTAGTCATACTAACTAACACTTTAATTAATATACATAATCAGATCCAGTGCGCGCTATACGGGCACTCTCGTCACCTGTTGCCTTCTTAATCTCCTTCTTCTTCAGCGTGCAGCGACAGACAGTAGTCGTATGTTTTTATCGCTTCTGCCTACAGCTTCCCAGCTAAAACAGTCGCGAGTCTTTTGTTGTGCTTCCAGCTGTCCAGCCAAATCATTTGCGAGTCTATTTCATGCCCAAGTTCTTTGCCTTACGTTCATTATTTTACTTATGTTTTTAATGCCAGTTTAATGCCCGGTTCACATGCAAAAAAGTGTAGATTCGGCAGGAGGAATTCCAGACTATGGAAACCACAGCTTGAAGGGCGCTACGCACCCCTTTTGGCCGTCCCACTGCACTGGTCTGGCGGTGAGAGACTTCCGGCGAAGCAGCCGGAATTACGTCTTTGGTGAGTAATCTTTATTTTAATAGTTTGGATTTCTTCATATTATTTCACTCTAATGGCGAACTCTTTTACAATTACAACATACAATACACATCTAACCTTCTTTTTAAGAATTTAAAATTCAACTTACGAGCTTTGTCTCAACAACATATTTTTTTTGTATTTCAAATTAAAAATAAACTAATATGATTGTTTTTCCTTTATTATTTTTAATTAAGTCATCAAATGCCTAGAATATCTCAAGAAATAAAAAACTTGTCACTTTTATCTATGTCATTGTATATATAATTGTGAAAAACTTCAATGGACTATAAAAACTGCATCCAGCTTTAAACACAATTTCAAAAAACTTAAAGGACAATATGCCTTTATCAAGCCAAACTTTTCCTGGTCAACATAGTACGGATACATTTATCTGCGTTTCTAAAGATTTCCAGAACAAACAATTAATCACAATCACAATTTCTACAAACATCCTTTAAAAAAAAGGTTTCATAGAGATAACGGCATTAAACCTATACTTGTCTTCTATTTAACTATGTTGTTGATGATATGATACTATTGATCCCAATTATTAAAGCTTTGATACAATACCATAACCTGTGGATTTAATTGAATTTTTATTGTTGAAAAATGCTGTTTACAAATGCTGATTATATAATTCCGTAAGGCGAAACTCCACCATAGTCATGCCATTAGACACAATCAATGCATTGTTACCCTTCACTTGACACACGAACTTCATCATCAAAGCTCTGGCTTAGGCTGAGATATTTGGTGAGTTCCGACCATTAGATATGGATTCAACAAAACACCATTAAAAAGCTTTCCACCAAGATAGTTTGCAGTAGTTTACAAAATCACAAAGATAAAAAATAATAGAGGTTTCATTTCTAGGCAACGGATATAATGCGATATCCTCATGATTTTGTGTTCAAACTAATTGAAGTGCACAGAAGTCAACCCAATGTAATGGGTATTATACGAATGAATGATTGAATTTTTTAAAAATTTATTTATTCAAAAATACGCAGACGTACTTCTACGGTTGAGTAGCTCGGGGTCAATTTAAAGAAGAAAAAGTAAATTTCATCAAAAGATAACGTCAATTGATTGTCAAGCCAGCCTCCGCTGAAATACTTGGAAAAGCAAATAACGAGATTCCATTCAAATTATGATGGACTTACACTCTTTAAAAAAAAAAAGTGTAAATTCTCTACTGAATAAACTTTCTCCATCCATTGTTATCTAATGCTAGACGCAAGCAATAATTTTCCAAGGCCTGTTCTTTATTAAAAAAAAAAGAATAACATTACACGTATTTATTCAATTTAATCTGGATCTAATACATATCCTTAAGTATGAAAGTATGATTACAGAACAAAAGGATGCAACTCAATTTTTTTCTCAATATTTGTTAACAGCGATTTCTGTCTAATAGATCATAGTATGTCTGTAAATTTCTATCTCTTTTTTGTAAATTTGTATGAAATTTTTTGTTTGTATTATTTTTTGTATTCTCTGCCAGAACATACCTTTTATTTTAAATTTATTTACATATTATTATGAAATACTAGCTTATGCCCGCGGCTTCGCTCGCGTGGAATTCGGCCTGCCACATAAAGTTTCGTGAAAGATTATTTTAAATAAATAATTTAATTATTTTTTTTAAATATAAGTTACTCGTACATCCATAATTTCAGATGTCTAACTTCAAAACTGACGGATTCTATACAACCTTTGAACCCCTATTAAATTAAAAGGGAAACCATTGGGGTGGAATCATCCAAATTTCTTTCTTAAACTATACAAGGAACCTATCTACAAATTTCAAGAGGCTAAGTTCCTGATTTTTTTTTAATTATGTACTATAACGGGGGGGGAGGGCATGCCCACGTGACCCCCCATAAATCTGCCCTTGATGTAGCCTATGATGTATAACCTATTTCATTCAATAAGTTTCATCCAAATCCGTTCAGTAGTTTTTGCGTGAATGAGTAACAAACATACGCATTTATAATATTCGTAGGATATCAAAACAAATAGTTTCACTCCTGTCCTTTTGTGTTACTTTAACAACTATTATCATGTGATATTAGTAAGACAATATATTATGTACTACAATTGTATCTTGTACTTTTCTTGTATTATCTTATTACTGTTAATAATATAGCCCTTTGACCAGATATATATTTATTACATATAATACATATCTGTTATTCATAAGGGACTTGGTTTGAGAACAAAATTGTTTTTCTATTCTATTCTATTCTTCATGACTAAACAGAAAATATTAGATTAAAATACTAGAGCACAACAATAATATTAGCTAATGGAATATTTTAATTAAATGAGATATTTTTCTGTATGTTGTATTAAAATACTTGGAAAGGGTCATAAAAAGATTTATAATCTATTTTAAAGCAAGATTCCTAAAATATATTAATATTAAGATATATAAAGTAAACTCCAGGCAGTGAAAATATATTTCTTAAAACTTTTTCAAAGCTTTTTTTTACTTTGATTTTTTTTATTATTATATTTTTTTCTGAGACAGCACAAACGGAAAAGATGGAATGAATATTAAAGTGGAAAGTGAAAAGTTTCATGTCGAGGAGTGACTCCTAACGGGAAGGTTAAGGGGCCTGCTTCGATAAGCTAACGAGTTTAGGGCCTTATCAAGATAAGGACCAACTTCCAAAGGATGGAAATTTCAGGATTATATTAGACGACTGGACTTCCGGCTAACTCTTTCCGAAATTTTAATCAATCACTAAATTAATTTGGAAAATAATCTAATACCATCTATTTAAATTTTAAATAAATAAATTTCTATTAATTATGATTATGCGAATCAAATGAAAAATTTTAGTTGATAAAAAATCAATTATTTACTTTTTGTTGATAGCTACAGTTGACACAGCACGCTATACGTATGCTAATGATTTCATGTCTTGGAGTCGTATAGTATTTCTAGTTGGTAAGTAGTTTTAAACTGTTGGGTTGCTAGGTGTATAATATTGGGTCTGCTTATTTGTTTCCCATATCCTTGTCAACATCTTCCCTTCAAAGTAACGATGCTTTGATTTATATAAACAGTTAATCTGAAAACCAATCACAATTTTATAGCAGATTTTTTTTCATCTAAACTACTGCTATTATTAGATACGTGATAAAATCACCTTTATTAACAGATGTTATATTATCAATTGTAAAAATAAGATTAATAAAGTTCAGTTAATTGTTGGCTACGAATGTGTAAAGCGTACAAATATATTTAGTAAAAATCTTATTTATTTATATTGAAATACCCTGAGAAATTATTTAAATTTATTAATTATTTTAGTGTCCGTAAATGTTGCAGATTGGATTCTTTTCCAATGGTTTGAGTGTTTACGAATTTACTAATCGGACTAGATTAATACCTTAATTAAACCATGTCGTAATGTAATAATGAATACGTATTCAGCTACGTCATTATAATAAAATTAACACATAATTCAATTAAATTTTAACTGTGGATATAAATGTTACGTCTTGGGTGCTTCATAAGGTAGGGCGGGCATCTTCCCCTGAAGGTCTCTCCTGCAGGTATATCGCCCTCTCCTACGTTCTATTGCTTTCTACCTACGTGACCCCTATGTATTATGTTTTAGGTACTATGTTTTTGCAACCTTCGTATCCCTCACACGATATCTAGGCATCCATTACAAGAATTATAAATATGTAATCCTAGACACTGATATTTTATGGGCATGTTTCGACTATTAAAACCATCATTTATGTATCATATAATGTATTTAAAGTATATATTAATAAGCGATCGAATTTTGCCCAAAATGACTTAGGTGTGCTTAGTTCAGCAGAATCGTATTATTATCAGAGTCTTATGCTTGAATTGAGGTTCAAATTTAAGTTATAACTTCGTTTCAAGCTAAGGGCTGACTTAGCCATTATCACTCCCCTTAATACAATTAACTATTTTCAGAAAAAAATCGTCTTAAACACTTATACACCGGTGCTGCAAATATATAGTATTTAAATTAGCAGTTAGTGACTGCTATAGTGATTTTTTTAATTATTTCCTATTTATGATTAATTAATATTTTTTTAAATTTCCTATATATCTGTATAACAAGTAATACTAACATGAAAAATACGATTTTGTGCAATAGCTATTACATTTATCGACGTATCTCATTAAATATGTTTTTTGAGTTTTTGGAATGATGAGCTGTACTTATTAATTTCGTTTTTAGTTTAGGTGTGGGGCGTGTTGTATATTTTCTTTTATAATATACTTGAATTCTCGATTATTTGACAAGTATTTTTTTTCATTTTCTGCCAAATTTAGAGGAGTATATCTCAAATAAAAATTATTTAATTATAATAAAACCGACAAAGTTTATACTTTGACGACAGAAAGATACAAATGCAAAACATATTTGACGATTGGCACAACATTCCAACCAAATAAAATTAAACTGTCATAAATTAGTTAGCATTATAGATCTATAAAAGGAAAATCTATGTACCATTGATTATTATTCAATAGATTCGTATTTGTAGAAAAATCAATGGTTATTAGTTAGGTATATATAATTGGTTATTAATTATTAATTGAACTCTTATTATAAAAATATTAATTTTAAAACTGATTCTTTTTAAATGATATTAAAGCATAGCCAAATGTGCTTTTCAACTAAATTTACTGTAGAAGGATGTGTCAAAATGAAACTGTTCTAGTGTCATATTATACACTACATCAATCATGAAATATTTAAATTATACTGGTGATTTAAATTAAATTATAGTGGTCTGGTCATTTTCAAAAATAAACATTAAAAAGGAATGTTCTTGAGGAGTAATATTACTACAGCTATTTTCACTATGATTAAATATACAAAAAAATTAAATTAAGTATTCCTTTATATACCTTTACTAATCTATAAGACTTCTGCCATAACAATTAAACTTAACATTTACAAAATAGGTAGTCATAATATTATTAAAATTTACAACATATACTGAATATATATATATATATATATTCTAATTATAGCAGCTATGTTTATATATATACATATATATATATATATATATATATATATATATATATATATATATATATATATATATATATATATACATAAACATAGCTGCTATAATTAGAATTAACGTTTAACTAATATAATTAATTAAACACCGCTTAAGGTTGCGCTAAGACGAGGTGGAGACAGGTATGCAATATAAACGGGCCTGCGGTTCCATCAACTCACTAACAGAGCAACAAAAGCCATGTATGTTTAAGCAGCTTAAAGTGAACTCGCGATTAAACATTGATTAGGCAATTTTTCACACCCGGGCCTAACAAGCAGCCAACTTGGATTAATAATTAAGGGGCAAAAGGTCCTTGTGGCAGGCCCTGGTGTCCGATATCCATCAACTCGGGCCTTCGCTAATACTTTATCCGCTTAACTTAATTACTTTTTCCGGAGGACTTAAAATGCATGTTGTAAAGTTTAGTACATACGATATCCAGCTAAATCCAATACAATATTAAGGAATTTTGACCTACTTGGATGTTATATTATTTTTCAAAATGAATGCTTATTAATATTAAGGAAATACGAATTCGATATTAGCAGGCATGATTGGAATCCAGTATCCAAATCCATTTATTTTAAAGTTTAATATAAACAGTACCTGATATATTCTCAGAAGCATAAAATTCTTCAACCCTTCTCTGGTAAGAGGTTTAAAAAATAGTTTGTATAATACTGCAGGAATATATAATATTCCCTCTCTGGGAATTAGGAAAAAAACATTATGATACGGTGGTTAAACTTGAAGTCATCTATGCACCGGAAACATTGTCCATCACCAATAATTTTAGACCCTAAATTCTCCAAACCAGACTGTCCAGATACGAAATGAGATCCTTTACAAAACAACAGAACCCATACAATGAGAAAAGGAAAGGCTAATTGTATGGGCATATACTGCGAATGAATGCTAGTAGGCTAACAAAAAAATATTTTATATTTAGTTACTTAAATAAAAAATAAATAAACCGAACTAGCTTAAGGAAGCAGAGAGGAGAGTCGGGGTATGGTGGATATATTTAGGGACGGAACTGCTAAGAGCATAACGCGAGGAAAGGCGTAGTTCTCGCCTCAAAATCTATCGTTTGAGGCGGGAACTAAGCGACCCATCAAAATCTCCGATTAGAAAAGAGTTGGAGATAGGAGAGGATGAAGCTATTATGGGCAGAAACAAAGGCACATGCCCAGAACATTCAGTTATGATTTATTTGATGTGCCCAAAGTTGGATGAAACTTGAAAAAATATATTTCAATAAGCCAGAATGCATTATGTATTTTTTTCTTCAAAAAGCCAGTATAATATTCCCTTCTTCCTTACATCTGATAAACTTCTAAATTAATATAATGGAATAGATCGTATGAATTCGGGCAGGGAACTTTGAACAGGCTTTGCTAAATCTACTATCAATAAATATACTAATAAGGACAATAATAATGAAATTGATAAACATTAATTTTATTTTTAAATTTAGTAAAAAATGTTTTTCAAATGTCAATTTCTAAAGATGGGGCCAAACTCCAAAACTTAGAGATTTGAAGGATAACAAAAAGAATAATTTAATATGACTGGTTTAAGAACTACCACTATTCTCCTGTATGTAATGTGTGTTTAATGTACATAGATTTTAAATATATTATTCGGGTTTTTAAGAATCAATTAGCTTTGTAAAGTCCCTAAGAGATAATATGAAAGGATTTTAATATATCACGTAAGCATATAGGCCAAAACGCAAATGATTTCCGTTTTGTTGTCAGTGTTGTATAAAGTTTTTTTCAGATGAAAAAGCGATTTAATATTGCAACATATTTTTGGCTAAAATGACTGAAAACATTACTCACGAGTAATGAAATGTATTTCGATATCAGTGCATTAAATAAATTCTTCTTAGGTCTGTTGTTGGTAACTTCTAATGATGAGCTAAGGTTTAATTACTTAGAGAGCGGTGATTTAGAATTATAATGACCCTTACTTATCCATTACAACACTAACAAACCATGTTGTTTAACTCGTCGGGGTCAGATATCACAAATATTAAGCCTTCTTCATTTTCATTAGGATGCCTTGCTCCTAATGACTAATTAAAATTAATGTTAATATACAATAAAAATTTTGGGAACTTTGTTTTTCGTTTATATAACTCATTAAGAATTAAAGTTTGATCTTGATGATGGCCATAGTATATTTTCTTTGGAAAAATAAGACAAATAAAAACTATACTACATTTTAAATACAAAGCAGAAAGGATTAAAATGGGCCTATCTTTGATGTTGATTTCAATGAAACTTCTTTTCTTCATAGGTAATAGAATCACCTTTTAAATACAAAGTACCTTTTGAGCCTTTGAATTCCACTGCCTGGGTCCTAGAAATGAAAAAACTGAGTAAAGTGGCACTAGAGTGTTTAGATCCCCTAAAGACACTCCTCTAACACTAACCCATTTTGCAAACAAATTGTCAAAACTCTAATTTACTAAAGATGCCAACACTGCGTGGTATACTAACGGATTATTTTTTTAAGACATTTATGTTTATGGAGAGAGTTAAAATGAAATAAGGCAGACATAGAGGGTGCATCGAAATGATTTTATTAAATAATACGCCATTTTTAGCTCTCTACGGTCGTTTTATAGGTGTATTAATTAAATATACGGTAGTCAATTAATAAGTTTAATAGGGAGAGAAACTCAACAGAGAAAAAACGGGATACTTCATATTTATCGTATTAAAAACTAATTTTCAGCAATGTGTTTGTTTTTTGTGGGTATTCTAGTTATTACAGAAAATGTAGGGCCTAAGTTCATTGAACTAATCCCTTCAGGATTAATAAACAATTAGATACAAATCATATTTAGATTGATTTGTCTTGAAGTTGATTTACCTGTCGGACCTATTCTGAACTGTAAGTACTATTTATCTATGTTTTATTTTTCTTTATCACTAAAACCCTTGTAGGATCTGGGGTTCATTACGTGGTAGCGACTGTACTGTTTCTTGGGCAAAGATTGATCAGGAAGGTGATTTGTCCTAATCACGCTAAACCGCCAAATATTCCCTCTTATTTTGGGTACCCACTTATAGGCTGGATGAGCCCCGGAGGTCCTAGATCCAATATCATCCATCTCCGACTGCTAAGAGATTAAATAAAAGTATTGCCAGCAACGGGATTCAAACCTAGTAAATACGGAATGGGAACTCAGCGCTCTACCACTCCGTTCCCCCCCTAGTCCATTAGATTGACCAGTTTAAATTATAACTCAATGCATACAGGTTGATTACGAGGGTGGTCTGAAAAGTTTATGCCGAACATCGACAAAGTTCACCAAATGGTGCTAGACGACTGCCGAATTAAAGTGAATTGAATCAATGATATTCAGCCAAAAAAAGTTATACTTGGATAATCTACCATTAAATGTCAGTGGGTTTATGTAGAGATGAAATCACAATGAAAAGTGGGTTGGTGTACAGATTAAAAAAGAATGTGAAGCTTCAAACTAAATCATCGCCATGATCCAGATCTCGCATCCAATTTTAATTTCGATTTGCTGGCAGCTTTGTTTGACTAGCCACTTAGCGGAGATAAACCTCAATTAGATTCTATGTCACGACTAGAATTAATAGGGCGTTTCTAAAAGACCAAGAATATTAGCAGACCTTTTTTTTTCTCATGTTCTAATGTAATTACATCACTTGGAATTCCCTTCCTTATTAGATCTTTTTGATAAAATGGTATCTAGCTTTAGATATATCTGTATTTTAAAAGTCGATTTATTGACGGAAAATAAAGATAGAAGAGTGAATCAATTCATATAGTTAATAATGATGAATTTTGACATAACTTTTTATTACCACATTCTATTCCTGTGCATATAATGTCACTTTATGGTAATGCGCTTGGAGAAGTTCACATCCCTACGATTCCTCAAACACTTCGACCCCTCTGATGCCCAAGAGCCAATGAAAGTCATCCACAAAGGCTAGGCATAGGAGCGATAATTCTACCCCATGTATAAATTCGAGAATCAAGTGCTTTTCCAGGTAGTCAACTGCCGTTTGGAGGTTCAGTACAACGAAGATCTGCTTCGGACAAAGAAATATAGGTCAGGTTTGTCGGTATCCATTAGTCCTAAAGTATGTCGATGGGAAAGGCTCTGTTGAATGGGCCCCAAAGGGTCTGGTTATGGAGCTATGGACTACCTGCCGTTGCATCATTGAAACCCTGGTTCACAGCAACGCTAGTTTAGCCCAACACCTCTCAGGTGTCGAACAACTCCCACAAGCAATAGATGTCAGTAAGACAACACTTTGCGACCAAAGATGTTAATATTTTAAAGTGTCATTCGGAAAAAAAAGATACCGTTTTCCTATGATCTTTGATACAATTCACGTGTTAATTCAAAATATTTCCGGTTCTATTCTATGAGGTAATCGTTCGTTTTTTTGTCTTACAATAATCATTATAGCCTGTTTCTAATAATAATCGAAGGATTTGGAATTTACACCGATTATTCAAAACAAAACAATTCAATATAAACTGATTTATTTATTTATACATTCACTTTAACGAAGACTACTACGAATTTACTACGAAAAATGCAGGTACTTGGAAGTGAAGATTGGGGATGACTATTTATCCACCTTGCAATTTGCAGATGACCAGGTAGTCATAGCATTAGAAGAATGGAACCTGAAATATTTGCTCCTATATATATATATATATATATATATATATATATATATATATATATATATATATACCTAGCTCGCAGCAAGGACTTCAAGTAGTTTGGTGTCTATATAAATGAGACACTTGACAAGGACATAGAAATGAAGATATCCCTAGGAAGGAAAATCATTAGGATCCTCAACTCAGTCCTTTAGAATAAAGGGGTCTCGTTAGAAATGAATAAAATATATATATTTCTTTTCTTCTGGGGACAACCCTATATGGGGCCGAAACATGGACGGTAAAATGACAAGATGCTCCGAAAAATGCTTGCTCTTAAGATGAACTTTTTAAGACGTAGCTGCGGCATCTCAAAGCTCCAACACATGGGTATATTATAGTATTATAAGAGAAACTATAGGGCAGGAGAAAAATATATTATACGAAATAGAGACCAGGAGTCTTCAATGGTTTGGCCACCTGATAAGAATGAACGACAATAGATGGCCAAACAAACCCATCCTGTAAAAACCAAATTATATAAGAAAGAGAGGAAGACATGGATGGAGGATGTAAGAGAAGGAATAACAGCAAGAGGACTGCAAGAGGAAGAAGAAGAATGGGCCGATAGAAAGGATTGGCAGGAAAAGATTTTGGGTATCGGGATAAATTAAGTGTAAAAACCCCGAATAAATAAACTGGTTTAAAATATTTTAAACTAGGAGCTATCTCTTTGCTGCAGGAAACCATTATGTACTTTATTAATGAAATGTGCTCATTATATATATATATATATTATAGTTATGTAATTGACATTGCTGATCATTTTTTTAAGAGTTAATGGATATAAAATAATTAAAAAGAAAAGAGTGAAAGATACTTTAAAGTATAAGTTGTTGTGTTGTTGCTGTGTACAAATAATTTCTTTATATGAAGAGTCAAGAATAGGAAAAACATTGTCATAATAGAGTTCTTTAAACTATCTCTAACTTTCTCTCAGGAATACGACTAGGCTAAAGAAAACAATAAAGGTAATTTCTGTTTTGATTAAAATTAAAATTTACTATGGGATTAACTTTTTGACGGACAAAAATACATTGTTTATTCATTACATCAATAATACATTTTAGGATAGATTTACAGAATCGTACACGAAAATGCTAGCCATCATAATAAGTTGTCGAGTAAACAGAATCCGGAGCAATCTGTATCAATAGCTGCCAGGAAGGGAGCAAGTTGGAAAGGTAGTCATCTTTGATTGCATTAACGGCTTAATTAAGGCTGGAATTGAAGGATTACTGCCAGTTACCAGGGCCCTGCGCAGCTCACGCTACTCCGTTCCAATTACTCACTGATTCATTTAGATGAATAACTCCACATTCAGTTGTTAATTGAGGTCAACGATCTATGACCTAAAAGGAAAGAGTAGGATGTCACTTCTAGTTAGTTATCTCTTCTTTGGCAGAATTATCCCAGATCTGAATAGCTATACTATCCTCACTAGCCCAAACAATGAACACAGGGAAAATTAAGATCCATAGATACAATTAATTTGAAAATTGTGCTATGCTATAAGAAAATATAAATGGTTATAAATATTGTAGGTTTGGGGATGCCATGAATAATTATTGGAGATAATTATTCAACCAAATATTTGCATTACTATTTCTTTGATATAAAATACAAATTAACTTCCACAAAATTATCAAATTTTATCCCTTGAAGAAAATTGGCCATGAATCAAAAGAAGTAGTAATCCGATTATGCGAGGTCTGGACTATATGGTGTATGAAGAAAAATCTCATATCAGACGGTTTTTAACATTTTTTTTTTTTAACATCACATCCAACATCTTAGATGACTGCTGAGGGGTAACTAATCAGTCTACATGACTTTTTCATCTTCCCAATGGATCGTAGATGGCAACTAACAGTAACTTTCAACACATCACATTCCCTGGTAAATTCGTAAGTACTTGTGGATGGATTTAACTCAACAGCTTCCTACAGAACATCATCAATATCAATTAATGGTTGCCCTGAGCCCTTCATCCTTTCCAGCGTCGTATCTCCACCACTAAATTTTTCAAACCAACACCGTGCAGTTCACTGGTCAAGGACACCTTCTCCTTCATATTTAATACTTTCACGAGTTCCTTCAGCGGCATTTTTTTTTTTAGTAATGCCTTAAAATTACAAGAATTTCGTAAGGCACTGTCATGTTTCTTCTTTGAAACAAACAGCTAAACTGAGGTTTTTTTTAAGAAGTTAGATATGATTAAACATGCTAAGACAATGCTCTAAAGAGATTATTAAGTATTGGTGAGTATTAAATAGGATTAAAAAATTTACAGTCCTTCGAAATCTTGATTTGACCGAAAAAACGGTCATTTTTTTATACAATTTTATTTTTACTAACTTACTAATCAGAAAGGGAGCGGAGTGGCTCAGTAGTTGAGCACTGAGTTGCCATGCCGGAAATCCTGGTTCAAATCCCGCTGCTAGGCAGTACTTTTATTTAATCTGTTTGCAGCCGGAGATCGTTCATATAGGATCTAGGACCCTCCTGGGGCTCACTCAGGCTCTATAAAATATTATAAAATAGGGTTTCCAAAATAAGGGGGAAAAATCTGGCGGTTGAGCGTGACCTAGGACAAGTCACAAGTCCAGGGCTGTTACCTATCGGGGTATACCGAAGGGATTTGCAGTCCTGTGACCTCATTTTGTGGTGAGCTATCGTTACATGTGGATAGAATTAGCCAAACATTTCCCTCGATCTTATTTTCTTCTTTGGGGCTCAGCTGTAAGCATCTTATGCTAATTAGTATTGCTTATCTTTTTTCCTAAGACTGATTATTTCTTAATTAAGTATTTTCACTAGAATATTTTTACTCATATTTTTTAGTTGGTGTGATTCTACGCTATGGTGTTATGCTTAGTCATATTATGTCATATTATAATATGATACATTCATGAAGTACTGCATTTTAATTACTACGGACTTTTCCTTTTTCTTTTTTTTTTAATATATTTTCCTTTGTACCTACAATTAATTATTTTTAATAACATTAAATATATACATTAGGTCATGAGAAATAATGATTCAGATAAATAGAGGACTGTCCTAAGCTATGTAGATTAATGAAATTGACATTTATCTGGTAAAACAGAGGTACATATAAAATTCTTCATCATTTAACTCCAGGTCTGTGGTAATAACATCTGGATCTGGTCATCTTCTCCAGCCAGCTTCTGTATTCAGCCTTCTCTCTTGCCGGTCTTCCAGGAGTAAAGACGTCCCTCTTCCGTGCCTCTTGAAGAAACGTTCCTTTAACTCTACCTTTGAGGGGAGTCTCCCTACGTTTTATCTCCCTCCCGTACGTTTTACTGCTGGCTACCTAAGTGACCTAGTTTTTATAACTGTCATTTCTGAGTATTCTTATTATCAAAATTTATATCTACCGTTCCAATAACAGTGCTCGATATGGCTTGTAAGACAGTAATGTGGGATGCCACTCTGAGTTACTGGGCATATTAACTTGTATTACAGCAATTCATAACACTGCTATGTCATAATTGATTAAAATATCTATTCCTCCTTTTCCAAAGTTATAAAAGTTGATTTACTGGGTTTTATTTTAAAAAATGAACATCCTTTTATATATTAATTAAATATAAAATTATTTAACTTTCGTGACATACAAAAATACCCCTTACTGTTATATCTGAATGTTGTACATCTGGATATTCCTGCATGAGATTCCCTGGCATCTTCATTTTCTTCCGTGCTTCCTTTAATTGTCGCTTTTCCAGGAACAGACCCTGGGAGACCCGCGACCCTATGAGGGCCTGACTGTTCAGTAGCCCTATATTGGCTTAGTTTAATATTTCTTGAATTGTAAACGTTGTCACATAAAACATAATGTTCAATTTCAAGGAATCGACACCATAGGAACAAAGTAACAAGCACTGTAAATTTATTATTTTTCTTTTTTTAACTGCTTTGCCAATGAACATATGTGTGGCAAGAATAATCTTTGATTCATTCATGGCAAGCTTTTTTTTTTTTGAAAAGTTGATGCGATCGGATTTATGGTCAAAGTAGTTTCCTCTTAACGCATTTTCCCCTTAACACACGAATTGAGTCCTACTTCAGATATTTGGGTTAAACAAATATTTGAAAATACCTAGAATTAATTATTACGAGAATTTTTTAATGCATTTTATGTTAAAATGCTTTTCTCCCCATATTAACATACTCTTAGGAGTCTTAGGCATTAACCACCAAACATAAAAATAGGACCCAGGCTTCAGAAATGAGATTCCTTAGGAAGATAAAGGGAAAAACAAGACGAGACCGATTTCGCAACTCGATCATTAGATGAAGCCTCCGAGTGGAGTCTGCAGAAAAAATCATTGAAGAAAACAGTCTAAGATGTTGAAGACACCAACATACCTGGGAAGATAGTGATATGGAAAGCTATGGAAGAGAAGCCTGCTATAAGAGAACAAGAAAAATGGCTTAGGATCGTACGGTGCGGTCCGGGCTGTACAGCCATACTGCATGAGCCGTAGAGAGGATGGATTATGATGATGTTTTATTTTGGAAACATAAATAATAAAAGCATTACTAATAAGACGTTGCATATAAGAAGGGGTATGGAGCCCTTCGTAATCAACCGTTACGGTGTAATTACATAGAATTTAAGAAAAATAAATGTTAAAAAAGAGTGACTAACATTCAAAAAATAAAAAAGTAAGAAAATTCGATAAACCAAAGTGGAAAAAGTGATGAATGAAAATTATAAAAGAGCATCAGTACATCATATAATTTAGCTGTCATTTTTTCTTTAGAAATCATGCTACTTATTGCTATCAGATAAGTAGTTCTTTTGTAAGACCTTGTTATTTAATGTACAAAAAATAGGTCTTAAAATAGGTTCTGAAAAAAAAAAATATATATCTGAAAAAGCAGGTACTTTTGGTACTAATATTGGTATGTTTCATATAACCATGTATTTTTAAAGCTGAGTAATTTATAAGTTAAAAGCGTACACCTACCATAAATCACATGCTGATTTTGTTTTCAAAATCTATCTCATATTCCTTGAAATACTGAACCTGAATTTTAAATGCACATTAGAGTAAACAATTTCAAACAGTATTCAATAAATCAGCTAACCTCACGGTGCTCGTTCCAGTGTTATGGAAAAGTTAAACTCCAGTTCCAAACTGCTTGGTCTTGAGTTAAATACGCCTTTGAACTTTGTAAGCTTTTCGATGCTACATAAAGGACTTAAACAACCTTGTTTTTCTTCTGTGGTGGTTTTCTAAGGCACATTTTCACAGAGTATTAAAACGGAACTGAAAGTTTTTGCGGAAATGAGGTCTGTAATATATTTTCTTAGACTCATTGTTCTTAGAAGTTCTTTTTTATTATTTTAACAGCCAAGGAGATATTATATTTCAAGCACAAATGCTCGAATTGTGTTGGTATAATAGAGGAAGTCATAACAGGTTGAATGCTTACCAGAACTTAAGAGTTTTAAATTACAAAGTTGTATTTGTATTTACTTATTTTCGAGATCAAACAACTTGAATTGAATCAATAAGTTCCATTAATAAATTAAATTAATTTATTTGCTTATCCTAGTGTATGATATTTTCTCTCATTTCGGCATGTATGTTTTAAAAAATCGGGAGTAATTATAGCGAAAAAATTATAGATGACATAGATAACATACCACCACAATGAAAAGCTTGACAAATATCGGGAGAATATATCCACGAATGCAGGAATAATATGAAAGATGTGTGATAAAAATATGACGTTTTATGGGCATTAGGTCCGTCTGGACTAAATGACAGGACCTTCGCTCAAGCTGAGGCTTAAAAAAACTAAGGAATTATACTAGCGAAGTCAAGTATGGAACAACTTGAGTTCTTACATGAGAAAAGGAGATGGCTTCAGAAATATATCTTTCTTAAACCTTCTTCTTTGAAACACTTTCGTAACCTTGTAAATTCCAGAAGAGATAATAAGGGGAAGGAGTGTGATCACTGGGAAGGGATTAAGTAGAAACGGGAAAAATTACTATCGAGGAGGATATGGAAGCGTTTGTGACCGAGGTATGTAAAGCCATCTGCAATTTCAAAAATAATTATGTCCCAGAAAGTGTTGTTATACCAGGTGAATTGCTTAAAGAAGCAGGTGATAAATTTAACGAGCAACTAACCCAGGTCTTATATCTAAACATTGTCCGAGATGACGTAGGAAATTTTTAAAAGGTACATAGCCATTGTCATTTTGATTGCTGGTCAAGAATCTTTCCGGAGGGTGAAGCTAGTGTAGATGATTTTGGAATTCTATAGAAGTTATGGTAGTAACATTGTTGGACTAAAGAATGGCTGTATCGTCAGCGAAGGTATAATTCATTGTACAAGTGTGTGCCAGAAGTACTGGTATGTAAGGTTAAAATAGAACAAGGCTTAAAACCAACACAGCCTTGTTGTATACCCGTAGTTAGAAATTATTGAATGAACGAAAGTTCAGAAGAACCGAAGAGTAACAATATTCTTTATTCTTAAAAGCGACAGATATAGTCCAGGATCCCTGGTACATTTTTGCACTTGATTACTATCAAGCTGAATCTTCGTGAATCGATACATGTTGATCGATAACGAGATCATCAAAAATTATTACTATAAACAGCTAATTTTATTAATTAATGATTATTATAAACAGCTGATTTTTTTTTTACTTTGGTAATATTTATATAATTTAACAGTCATATTGTCCTACAAATTGCGTGGTACGTTATCCTTAAATTTTGGAGAATCATCAAATCGAAATATTTTATCCTTGCTACCTCTGTTACCACAATCGAGAATTTTCGAAAAGGAAATTGTTGGGCGTCCCATCAAAATGAAGCTATTCACGAAGATTCAGCTTGAGAGTAATCAAGTGCAAAAATGTACCAGGGATCCTGGACTAATATTGCATCCGCAAAACGTCACTGTTGTATAGTCGAGTGATATGAACCACTGTAATGAAAGCCAAATCAATCCGCTACTCTCGGGGATAGGTTTTATGCGATTAAGGAAAAGTTTCAACTATTTTAGGAGGAGGACGATAAGATGAAGAATAGAGACAGGTTTAGTTGGCTTAGGAATTATTTTAATCGTGGAAAGTTTCTAAAGGACGAGAAAATAAGTTGTGCTGTGGATTGAATTGTAGACGAGAGTGAGAGAACAGCTTTCCATGGTAAGGCGAAGAATAAAGGAAGTGGTGAGGTCAAAGCCTGCATCTTTATCATCTGGTATTCGGTTTATTACCTGATGAATTTCTTTTGGATGAAATTCCTTCGAAGGAAATGACAAGGGTAGTGGTACTGATAATTTTTCATCGATTTGGTTGATGAGAGTATTGTGCTAAATATAGTTTGATCCAATGTACTTGAGCAAGGTGTAAAGGTCCACCCCCGTCAAGGGTATACACTTTTGTGAGTGTTAGAGAGCGATCTCCAGATACCACAGGATCGATTCTTGACTGTGATCAGAATCAATAATAATGATTTTGTTACATTCGGTTTTGAACTTGGTAGAAAATTAGATTTTCTTAATGTTTTCAATATATGACGTCTCAAAAACTTCCCTTGCTTAAAATTATCAAACATGATAATATGATAAATATAACAATGCAGTACTATAATACACAATAAAACATTTATTTGCAAAATTGAACGGCTTTAATGTTTGTTCCACCACAGGTCTGATCCATCTTGAAGAATTTTGAGTTTTTGTTCCTAATGAAAATGAAGCGAATCTAGTTGTTGATATATATTTATGATAACTCTTTATATAGATAAATGCACAATTGTATAAATTTTAGCCTTACATCAGATTCCTTCATGTGGTAGCATAGATTTTACGTTTTAGGCGAGTTTTGATCACAATTAAGTTCATAATAGAAAAAAACCATTAATATTTAGGCTAATTTCTGAATTTTTTTTTTATCTTTCATCAATCAAGACAACACGAATTCTTTGTAATATACGCTAACATTTGCTGCTATAATTGGCTGCATTCAAGCAAGAAAAAATATTAAAAAGCTAAATAATTTTCGATAAATCCACAACCCAGTTTTGTTTTCTGTTATAAAATAATCAAATAGCAATTAATGCAATATCACTTCAATTTTTCTAATCAAATATTTACATAAGTTCATTCAATCAGACAACATTGAATATAGAATATTAAAATAAAATGATAGATGATTAGAATGTTAGTATTTATTCAATAATTATGCCAATAAGACAGATCTTTTATATCTTGAACTTTTATTTTTTTAATATATGGATAATTTCACATAGATACATGTAAGGCATTAATTGACACTATCTAAATCAGAATCAATAGACTAATTAAATGATGACTACCCCTACTAGCAATTTACTGCATATTAATTAGGTGAGAGAGACCTACAAGGCGGAAATTTCTATACTAGCTACGAATAATGACTAATTAACCGCCAAAACCTACCTGCCTTAGACAAATATATAAACACTTACCTAAATAATTATTGTTTTCTATATCGGGCTAAAGGGATTTCGATGCTCAGGTGAAACGTATAACTACTAAAACAATTGATGAAGCCAATTTACAACAATAGCAACAAATTAACATATCGAACAAACGTTATTGTAACTGTTTCATACTATTCTTAACACTGCACTATGTCCAAAATTAATAATGTTAAATATCGGTTTGTATACAATCCTCGATAATACAGTATAATACGACCATTGGCCACAGACTTTTTTTTGTTGTTCTCAGTTTCCTATTGCCTCTATGGAAAGGATAAAAACCATGAAAACATCAATTTAAAATTTAGTAAATAAATATTGGCAGTTTATTTATTAAATTAAAATGTTCTAATGCTCGATATTTGTGTGTTATCTTTTATAAATTATGATCAATTGATTTTTGTACTGTGAATGGTGGGCTATACAATTTTGGCAATAACGTTTTGTGTACTATTGATTCGTTTCATTTGATATGTTCATAGGAATTTTATGTAGTCGAACAATTTTATAAAATCAAAACAGGTTTTTCAAATTATTCTCTTCTCCGTACGCGGTGGTAATGTTTCTTGCAGCCAGGGCTTCTGGATGACTTAAAGTTTAAACTTATAAAAATAAAAATAATTTGTCTCCATTATCATATTTATGTTACATTACCTGGGATACAATAAAATAACGTACGTTCAAATGGTGTGGTAATAAATATTATAAAAAAAAGAGGATTATTAAGAACTCATTACAATCGGTATACATAATTATGATAACCAACAGAAGTTCACTTTGAATTTTATAAATAATAAAGCCTGCCATTTTATATTAAAAACGAAATATTTAACATTCTTTAGTTATCAGTTAACAATATTATAAGTGTGAAAAGGGAACGAATTGGCTCATTGCTTAGTTACTGTGCCGAAAGTCCCTGGTTAAAATTCGGCAGTACAAGATTTTATTTAATCTGTTGAGGGAAAATAAACGACAAATCATGTGATGTTCCTACAAAACTGATTTCCCCTAGTTTCTACCACATAACGAACTCAAATACTGTTCATTAGTTGCATACAGGTGTGACGAATAGCTTTCCCTGTGAAGAGTATTGCATATAAGGAAAATTTTATTACAGTTTTTTTTATAATAAAAATTGATATTATCAATCTGAAATTTCAATTAGTTGTTAGCCGATTAAAAATAAAGGTGACAATAACCTCGTAATAACCAACACAGACAACTGGGTGGGAAGTGCTGTCTCCAATGGCTAAGGGTGTGGATATTAGTCGCTAGAAATGGTAACAAAAATGACAAATCGATGGGGTCTCATTTCCTAATCGAGAATGGCCATAATTAGCGAAGAGAGGAAGGAGGAAGCAATTACAAGAGCGATCAACGACTGCTGATTGTCGTCAGCTCCGACCTGTCGGAATTACATCCATTCGGCTCGTCTCATTGGCTTATATAATTTTCGCCCGCTTCCTCCTAGCTAATAGGGGCATATATATGTTGGTTTTCTCAGTAACATTTCTCTTTTTAATATGTTAACGTTTAGGATAGCAAAAAATTAAACTATCGTTCGAATCAGTACCTGGATTTTTCCCGAAAGATGTCAGAAAAAATAAAAATAAAATAAAATAGGCAGTCATGAGGACTTCCTAAATATTTTAAAACTTAGGAGTAACTGCGTTCTTTTTAGAATTTATGAATTATTTATAGCCTGAATTATTGAAATTTTAAATTTGTAAACTTAATTTATTAACGTTCTAAAATTAAAGCCCCGTTAATATTAGGGGGAGTGGCGACGGAGAACAAATAGTGAAATTTATAAAATTGACTTCATAACTGTGACAAAGTTTAGTCGTCATCGGTGGGCAGGTCATGTCGTTAGGATGCAATTAATTGTCAAGAAACTTGGAATAAACAGCTGGATGACAACTTTCAGCGATAATTAATAATAATAAATTACTAACAGTAATATGATTTTCATATATACTGGCACTCCGAACAATAATTATATACATTTTCAAGTAGATAAGCTTTAATGGCTAAATAGAAATTATAATTAGGATATAGTTATGCGGTTTACACCTTGTATTTGAATTTTCATAGATGTTAATAAGCTTTATTGTCATTTTAGCATTATTTTCATCACCACGTTCAACAATACTTGGATCATTTGAACTTCGTTATGTAATTGAACTATTCCTACTCAATAGATAGTTCACAGACACTTTACTCCGAATCAATCCCATCGCAATCACTTTAGAAGGTAAACAATTTTTAAAACATCATACTTAACTATATCATATAATATCTTTTAGGAAAAACAAAAAGTTTATTGATGTTTTAACTTATTATTAGTATGAATTTCCCAACCATTTAACGACTTTGTACAGTTATAAACATTATTATTCTAGATTTTATTAAAACAAAGCATATAACATAAGCATCATATATATATCATATAAGCATATATATATATATTTATATATATATATATATATATATATATATATATATATATATATATATATATATATATATATACAGGTCGCTACGCGTCACCAGTCTCGGGCTGTGAGATATCGGTACATGTCGATCATTATCATTATTATACCCAACTGTTTCCCCTTTTCACTTCAAAATCATGATGACAATATGAAATAGACTTACAAAGGAACATGTGTAGAATAGTTTATAATACATATGAGTGTGTTTTCTGTTAGATCTACAAACTTTTGTAATTCTAAAAGCAAGCAGTCCCCCAGAATTAAATTATTTGTCTACCATTATATCTAATAATATCAATTATGATAGTGATTCAGCCACAACTATTAACAAGTATTGTTTAGTAAAGCCCATCAAACTGCAGAATATATGATACATCAATGCACGTTATATGGTAACGTATACTAAATAAGTTAAAAGATTTTTTAGAACAAATTTAACATCTGTGATTTTTAACTGCATTTATTTATTTATTTGTTACTGAATATTTACAATACTTAACATTTATAATATTTGTACGAGTATATATTATTTACATTTACATAAATAATGACATTGAATAAATAGATTTTCCGTTATTTCCGAAGCGCCTCCAACAAAAGCCAGATTGAGTGACATTCTTAGAGAAATTACTTGGCCTGTCATTCAACTGACTGAGTGCCTTCTAAGATACGTTGAACAGCTCTTTAATCTTTCCATCTTAGCTCATCTTGGATATTTCAATCACACTCTATGTAACTATCGTGTTCGAACGCTAAATACACTAAAGGCCATACACTTTAAGGGAAAATAAAAAATATATGAAATATACAACAATAAATACATATAAACTATTACATAGAACTCATCATTGCACTGACACTGAATTCAGAATTTACTCAAGCCTCCAGGACACTTTACCATACTTTACCATAATGAGCGAAATTATCAATATGATGTTGCAAAGTATAGATATTAAGAGAAATATAAAATGGTAGAGAAGAAGGGAAATCGAACGGTATGGTCCGGACTGTAATGTCTGGAAGGAAACCTCTTCTTGCATGAGCGGTAGAGAGGAATCCTTATATCTCCTATGATGATGATATATTTACGTAATGGTTAACACCAGTAATGCTTTACACTGATATGTATCGTACAGACCATGTTTGCTTTTGGAAATGATAAGTTAGCTTACACTTATACAGGTAGCAGTGGAGGTTACCAGATGGTCTTATACCTGTACAGAGGACTTTTAATACATGGAAGACCCCAAAAGAAAGAAAGGGGATAAGAAGAAAGTTCAATAAGAATCGAGGAGAGTGCTCGAAGGACACGTGTTGAAGAATGCTTTTCCGGAGAAGACAAGGAAGAAGGGGACTGGCTAGAGATGCTGGCTCAGGAGAGGCCAAAGGAGGCTAGATTGAAACTCTACCCATAGAGGTAACCTAGATGTAACTTTGTCTGACCAGATAAGTGTTAATTTTATGTTCTTATTTTATATGAAAAATTAATCATATTTGTTTCATGATTGAACTGTGTATATAATTCCTTTTTTACCATTCATTGATTATTTAATTATTATTATTATTAAGGTATTAAGTTGACTAATTTGTAAATTGTTAAACACTGAACTAACCTCTGGAAAAGAAACCTAATTAAAATAATGTTAGAACATTAAATAAATAATAAGTTAATTAATTATCTTCCATGATTACTCATGTCATGCCGGAATTATTTAAAACATTTCGTCCTCTTAAAACATAATATCACACCATTGAAAAATGTATTTGTAAATAGTCCTGTTTGCTTCCCCTCGTCCTTTTTGCCTATTCCTATACACATTTACAATTTCACATTAAAAATATATAATAAATATGAGTTGAATATAAATGCTTTCGAAATTCAAATTAAAGAAATTACCATAAGAAATATGAATAACAATATTAGGTAAATAACTGTTACTAAAATTTTTTAACAATTAGCTGACTAAACCCTTGTCAGTTGTTCTAAACCAAAAAAAGTTGAGGGCACCTACAGCATAACCAATTTATAACTTGCGATTGTATTCCTCAAATATTTACTAATAAATAATCGAAAAAGTGAATTAATTTCTCAATAAATGTCAGTTTAGAATATTTATTAGACAAACGCTCTGAGTTCCCGATTAATTACAAAAGATTCATATCCATGACTATCATAAGAGCTGTTTGGACCTCCTGAGTAGACCTTTGGTGCTCCACTGATCAATCCTTACAATCCAAATTACTTTATAGAATTCCCAATGCTCCTTACTTTGTTCCGAATAAATTCATTCATAATGACCTCATGCCCCATTTGTTGCTGATTTGAACCGATCCCATAACCAGTCTTTTCATTACAAACTTTATTCCAATTAAAACTCACTATTTTCAAATCTAGCTACTTCTTCAATTGAATCCTTCGATATGTATGAAAAGAAGATGGCTTCTTGGCCTTCTAAGTTGAATTTGAGTACTGCCACTGGGTACTTCTTTGCTTTTGTACATGTCATTATGTATTGTCCCTGCCATTGTATTTATATTTACTTGTTGTATTGTTATAATACAGTTGTGAATTTTAATAAATAAATTTAAAAAAAAAGATTATTTTTAGCTTGTATAATGAAATATTGAAGAAGAATTCCGATGCCATGAAGCTCTCCCTCTTTCGACAAGGGCTCCATACTTTCAACTTAATATTTCCAAGCTAATAAAAGCTGAAGGCAAACTTTGAAAGCTCTCTGTTCTAGGATTAATTCGTAAAGTGAGGGCTATCTGAATTAGAAGGCTATGAAAATTAATGGAAGATGTTTGAAAGGACATTGTCCTAAGTAACTCCGGAAGCTGATTAATTTTCTTTGTAAATTATTTAATGAAAATTATTTTACATGAGCTACAAGATTCTTGTTAAAATGCCACTTTGTCAAACGGCGAAAGAGGATCTGAGGCACAAGTGAGGTAGGACTTACATTTAATCTCAAAATAAATTAGGATTAGTTCTGGGCTAATCCTTGTTGCTCAGGTGGGATTGTCATTATTCACAGGTTTTTTCTCGCACCACTGAGTTTATTATATCTTTTTAATGAAAATTAATGTTTCCTTTATTTAAATTTTAATGTTTTTTTTTTATAAAATTTAATAACTGCCATAGGGTTCATTCCAGAAAAATATTGTTTTCAAATTTAGTGATAAATATATGTTTACATTAGCTTATAATGTTATATTCAAAACTTATAACCCTCTTATGTCCCTTTAAATTAGACATATTTTTAGGCCACTTTTCTATTATCCAATTTATAATTTATTGAAGACAAAATTAATATATATATATATATATATATATATATATATATATATATATATATATATATATATATTAATATCCTGAAAATCTTGAAATAGTATTGAATATAAGGAAGCAAAAATATAGATATTTTGTATTATATAAAAATGTGTCGACTAAATCACATTTTTAATATTTATTCAGTTTATCAGCACTTGCTCGGCTAAAATCAACTATATTGATATTTCCGAAAGAAGCTTAAATTACTACAAAAAATATGATGATATTCCTTATATAATATTCTGGATAAATAATATTCTGATTGCAAAGAAATCCCTGTTCATAAGCTAAAGAGTTCATAGCTAAATTGAACAATGATTTGGTATGTATCAACTAAACCAAAAACGCGATTTAGTTGGTTTTATAATAGAGAAGATAATCTACTCTTGGAGAAGTTAAATAAGCAGAATCATATCTATTGAAGGGAATGGAAATACTATATTATTTTGAAATGATTTTTATAAAGCACAAGGAAGAGACAACCAAGAATCATATCTTGTCAATAAGAAGATACTAAAATCCCTCATGCTCATAGAAAGTGAAAGAAAAATTCGATAATTTCAATGTGAATGAATGAATAAAGTCCATTTTCACTTACAATCTCTCATATTGCTTATTTATTCATTTCAAAATGGTAAATCAAAGCTAATAATTTTGGCCATATTTTTTGTGAAAAATCGCTCCTCATACTTGGAACATATGGCCCATCAAAAATATCTAACAAGAAAAATGTTATTCAAAACAGAAGAGATTTTCACTATTATTCAGGCTAAAGTGTTTCCCATTATATAAATATGATAGAGAAAATAAAGTGTATACAGGTGAAGATAAACTGATCGCAGATGGAACTTATGTGTGTTATTTATATGGTTTCTAAGAGGCGAGATCTATCTTTGTGGGCAGCCAGAACAGAAAGGAATTAATGGCGCTAAAGTTTTGGATCGATGGAGCATCTCCCTCCTCCAAGATAAATTACTTTCGAGGAATATTATTTTTGGCCAGGGCCTTGATGAGGAGCCAGCCGTGTAATCTCATTTGCAGTTTTTCCGCAATAAGTCTCAATAGGAAATCAATACGAACTCTAGATATTTACTTAGAAATATCGAGACATAATCAGATCTTATTATCAGTATTTTTGACTGTTTCTTACTAATGTTATTGTTGATCGTGTTCAACTACGCGTAACATTTATTTTTAAAAAAGGTTAAAAAAAATTATCAGTTTTCTTAATTACTTTATTTTATTTTTTACTAGCGACTCAAAATTTATACATTTTTCGACGATTCTCTATTTTCCACCTTTTAAATAAAAATGGCACAATATGAAGCTTACCCTTATAATATTTTCCATGAACTTACGTGATGCTCCAGTAGGCAATTCAGTTCCAGTATTTGCCTTGGCGTTGGGATTAGAGACGTTCTACCTCTGTGACAAAGAGATAGAGATAAGAGGAGTAAGTTGTTGCCGTACATTGTACACTCATAACTTCACTTTTTTCAATGGTTTTGTTTTTAATCCAAATGAAAAATGTTGCCTTTTTATATAAATTTCGCAAGAATAAACTAATAATTATAGGACATATTTTTCTTCATGTCATCACCTAGGCAGATGATTTGATTAATCTGTAACAACCGGGGATGGACTCAATGTACTGTGAAGACTCTTCTGGGGTTCACCAAGTCCATATAAAGTAAGGTACCTTTGATTAAGGGAAAACCTGGAGGTTGAATGTGATCTCGCACAAATCGCCTCCCTGTTCAACCTTTTTCATAGATATAGTACAATCTCTACCACGACGAAGAAATAATATGTAATAAAATGACCAATACTTATTCAAGTAGTATTATAAGCAGAAACAAAAATTCATACTGAAAAGAAACATGTTTTCAGTATTTTGATTTGACTGAGAATTACACACTTGAAGCCTGCCTGAACTAAACCTATGTTAGGTTGAGAAGACAGACAGTTTTATAACTCTTTTATGGACGAAATAGCCCCGACAAGGGGACTTCATCGCTTAAGTTCCTGATCTAGTTAGCAGACTGTGACAGGTAGAAAGCCTTAACGTGTCACCCAAATCGTACAAATACTAGCTTTGACAGTTTTAACTTGGCCGAATTGACCGAAATTTTAATAGAATTAGATTTAGGAAGTTTATCAACCATAGTTAATCATCATAAACTTACCAAATAGAAGCAAGTAATACAATGAAGGCTTCTTTTTATTCATAAATTTCAATATCGATTGCTATATTGGCTTCACTTCCCAAGCAATGATCTCAAGGAAAAGCCAGATACATTGATCTGAATTATATTTAAATAATAAAATAGGATGCCACCCTGGGATCGTTATACTTAATATATATTAATTCTATATCATTAATTAATAATATATATATATATATATATATATATATATATATATATATATATCCCTCTCTTCTCCAGAGATTAACTGGTTGACTGACCAGTGGTGTTTATTAAATAATAATAATTATTGAATAACATTATATTTATTTCTGCTGATCATAGTTACAAGATAACTTATAAAATAGTTACAAATAAAGAGGGACACTATATATGACTGGCTATTTCTCGACCATTGCTTCATCCTGTTCCCCTACCTCTTGAGTTGCTTTCTGCCTCTCCAGCCCGCTCCTTGCCAACAACTCCCGCTCTGTATCTTATGAGTAAGGTCATAAACTCTAAGGGACACTACCTGTTTTATGCCCTTTACTCTATTTATCTAGGTACTCATAATGCTCCAGATAGTGTTACATACAGCACCATAAATAATTTTAAGCGAGAAACAAAATGTATTACATTTGCAATGAAAATATTGATTCTTTTATTAAAAGTGATTGAAATTTGTTGTTGCATCATTTCATTTATTTAACTAACAGATGAATAGAGGGAAGATGCTCTATACATCTGAAAGAAACAAAAAATATATGCCCTTTGATCATAACATTATTGAACAAACAATAAACCCCTGTACAAAACAGACAATAAACAACCAAACACAAAAGTTTGAAAATTAAAATGTTATTATAGTATCTTCAGATTCTAATTCCTCGCTTACCCATTTTAGTGATAAGGAATTAATTTTGTATAAACGTCCTCCAACCTTTTGTATTCTGATATCCTGGTAGTGGTTATTTGTTTTTGAACCTTAGCAGAATCTTTCACGAAATAACAGAAACTGTAGATCCTTCACTTTGGAAAATATTCTTCAATGAGTCAATGAGCCTTCCGCTTAAGTCGATCACGTCTGCAATGGTAGCTGCCAAAGCCAGATTGAAAGATGAAGCTGAAAGGTTAGAAGGCTATTCTCATAGGAGATTAACGCGAGAAATCGAGAAGTTAAGTAGGGCTGTTTCCAAGAATCGGGCCATCCTCTTTTGAGTCACGACTGATAAGACTCAACCTATAACAATGGCCATTTAAAGATAAAGAACTAGTCCGAGGGCGATAGTGCCATATCTTAGAGTCAGGATTGGAAGAAGTTTAATCGTGACGGCTTACTTCGACTGATTGGAAGAAGGGAATCACAGCCCTCAATAGATTCAGTCATAGCACCGCTTTTGGGTGACTTTTTCACGCACAAACATTTATAAGGATGTGGCTGTAGGTATATTAAGGTACGCTTATCTAGCCAGGAACGATATTTCCTCATACATAGAAAAAATCAAGTTGCTACAAGTTACCAGGTCATACAGGACTTTCCAGAGACGCTGCCGGTCTTGGCAGCAGAAAAATCTCTTTACCTTTTGATGAGAACAAATCTATTCCGGTCTAATATACATTGAAATGCTTTCTATTGCGGAGTAGTAGAGATTCTAGCTGATTTCAAAGTACACTTCGAGAGGATACAGCAGAAAAATTGAATCGTTGGTGTGTGACGATCGCTGTGGCAGTACTTTTCTAGCGTCAGATTACTACTATACGCGGCATGGATCCTTCCTGATAGCTGGGGCTCACAGTTTCTCTGGAGGTATGAAGATTTCAGAGGAAAACGTTTTGAAAATGGAAAATAGATATATTTTCCTATGCTATAGTTGCAATGTACCGGAGACCGCCAAGCGCGTAGTCGTTTCAGGCACTGTCAATGAAAGTCTGATGGTCTATGAAGATATAGGGTGTGTTGTTAAAAGACCATAGTGGGTCCAAAGCTGTTTGTTTGCTAAGTTTCAGAGGAGATGTACTAAAGAGGCTTGAAGAGGAAAAAATTTAAGATGATGGGCACTAAAAAGAGCCGACGACTTTAATTGTATTGTAATTTGCTGGTGACTTTATTCTAACTACATCTAATTGCATTATTAAGTTCTTATTGAAGAGTACATCATAATACACTAGTGCAAATTCCTACATCACCTTACAAGCAAGGTAGGGTTACTGCTAATCGATTTTTTCTGCTAGATTATTATTTGTAAGAACTTATAGCAAGTGATTATTAAATTGAAAATTCTTAAATATCATAAAGAAAGCTTACAAATAATCTTGAAATTTAAGATTGAGAATTCTTCTGAATGGAAGACAAATTCCAGAAAAACCTTGCCACGCGTTATTATGAAAGACGATCTGAGAGAGGAGACAAGAAAGACTAGCTCCTAACAAGCCACAAACACAGAGGAGGTGGCGCTCTGCCCGCAGCTTGATTTATCTCTTGGTATTGAGATCGCTCTGGCGCCAGCCCAAGGTGTCCTGGTATGGCGAGGTCGTTATAGCACGACACGTTCTCTTGTGTCAGTACTATCCAGCCACCAAAACCTATTCGAGCACCAATATTACCATTTGTATTATTGGAGGAAAGTATTTTTTCAAATATCAATAACATTGCAGAATTCATATGTGCCTTTACACCCCATGATGTTCACTTGGAAGGGAGGAAGTAAAATTTCTTCAGTAATGTATTTAGATATCGTTGAAGAAACTGACCGTTGGTCTAGGAAATTAAGTGGTGAGCAAGTTTACTCCCGAACCAAATGAAGAAATACAAATGATCTTGCGAACCACTTTGGGAATGCCCCTTCAGATTTACAACTATTATGGACATCTTTTTGAGTGAAAAATTGAACCATAAGGAGCGTTTATTATTGTATGTACTATTACCCTTACATGGAAGCATAAGTAATATAACAATAACAATGAAACTAAACACACATTTTCATCATTATAATGATTTCATCAGATAATTTCAATCGTTATTTATTGAAAATATGGTTTCAAAATTAGTGAAATTTTAATATATATATATATATATATATATATATATATATATATATATATATATATATTTAATATAAATTTAGTAATATATATTTTGTAAAATATATTTATTAAATATATAAGTGCTTTAAATCTCGTGGCCCCAAAAAAACGTAAATACGGGAATGCGGCCACCTCTGCCCTCAAGAGGGTTTCCAGTTATTTTTCTCCACATTTTATTTTATTCCACTTACTACATAAAGTTATTGCATTACTTCAGTTTGTTTTTAAGGTAAAAGTACCATAGCTTTTACAGAAAAAGGGGATTATAACTTTTTAAGAACGCCTTTTGGACTATGCAATGGACCTTCAACTTTTCAGAGAATTATAAGAATACCATAGAGCATTCATAGAATTAACTATGGTGATTGAAAACATTCCTATCTATCATTGTTTGACGATGTAGTAATTTATTTTTTGTATTAGAAAGTTTCATTTGCCCTACTGTATGCTTTAATAATATTCCCTGATCCCTATCGAACAGATACGTTACCTAGGACTCCATCTGGACAAACGTCTCACTTGGAATCCTCATACAATACTGAAAAGACAAAAAAACTGCTCGACGTTTTCGCCTACTTTAACATTTACTGGACAAACGTTCTAAGCTCCCAATTAATTACAAAATACTCCTTTACATGACAGTTATCAGGCCATACGGAGTTGATCTTTGGGGCTATACTAAATCATTCAATTCATCTCGTATCCAATCCTTGGAATCCAAAATCCTTCGTAAAATCCTCAATGATCCTTATTATGTCACAAACAAACTCATCCATCATGATCTTAATATCCCATATGTTACTGATTGGGCCCAATCTAGATACCTATCCTTCCATGACAAGCTCCATACACACTTGAATCCGCTAGTCTCGCAACTTGCTTCCCATACTATTCCTGATAAACCTCCGAGGCGTCAGAAAAGAAGATGGCCTCGAGACCATCTACTATAGAACTTTTAGGGATGCTTTACTATTTCAATCAGTCTTTTAATATCTTCCTTCCTGTCCTGTAATTACACTTTTCGAATCCTCTAATTTTTCCAAATTCGATAGAATGGGTGGTATTCTCAAAGTATTTTGCCAATGATGGTGACTTACTATCCTTTACGCTTCTAATATGCTCAGCAAGTCTTATTAGTCATCCTGTTGAACACTGATGAATGGATTTAAATTATTGGCCGTGGCGATTTAATAGAGTATAATTACTTTTGTTAGAATTTCGATCAAGTCTCAATGATATAATAATGTGACAAGAATTAAAAAGAGGCCGGGTTTCATAATTTCATCAAATTTTATATTTAACAAAAGCGGTTAAGTTTAGATTACACTTACTTCAGTCAAGACAAGATTTTATTGGGATCATAAATTTAATTATTTGAGACAAGAGGATTTTATACTATTTGAGCTTTATACATGGTCGAGTATTATTGCCGATGACAAAGGACAGTTACAACTTGCCCACAGCAAGCCTGCCGTTGACCAACCAATTACGATGCTTCAATCTATACAGAAAACTGCTGTCCGGTTTAACGCAAAGCGAATGAATGTCATCCAAGGCTTGGCGGTTTGGATTATTCTACATACCTATCCTATTGAATGTGATAAAAGATTATTTCATAGTCATCATGATACGGGTTCAACTATGCCCCCTTAATTTTTTTTTTTCCATGCCAATCAATTTCCTCCCGTTTTTTCATTATGCTTAAAAATAAAAATGTGTCTCTAAATTAAATGAATATCTGAGAAGACAATTAGTCTCAATTTTTCACTAACCTTTTTAATTACAGCTTTACTCTTTTGCCTTTTAGGCTAAAAATATAAATTATCTTTTTTTTTTTTTTTGAGAGAAGAAAACACTTTATTGAAGCATTACAATCTGCCTCTTGTGGGCAATAAGTAATGGTGCTATGTAGCTTACAATCATTCCATAAAAATCAATGATATAAACAAATTAAATGTATAAATAAATATATACAAGCGAAAAAATATATACAAAAATAAAGTAAAAAATATATATATATATATACATATATATAATAAAAAATATAATAATAATAAATAAAACATAAAAGAAATATACTGTATAAATTAGCTAGTCCTATTATTCTGGTCTTATTATATAATCCTAAAACCTGCTTGATTTTGGGTTAAAATTTAGTCAAATTTATTCTGTTTAATGTTACTAATGAGTTTGTTGCAATAAAATGGATAGAAAGCCGAGGGGTAAGTGATTGTTTTTATTACCGTTCATAAATAGGTGTAGCTTAGAACATTAATGATGTGGTAATAAACGCAATGAAAGGTTTCTATTTTTTAATTCTTTGTTGAATAAGTATCTTCAAAAAGTGTAAAATAAACTTTTAGTTCTCTTGTTTCTATCTTGACTTCAATTTATTCATCGGTTTTCTGATCAGAGAAAGCTTTAATTCCGATATGTAATATTCTTTTTGAGGCGTAATATATCCTGTTCCAAATTATTTCCTCTCCCTTTTTATTAATACACGAACAAAAATGATTTTTTTTTGTTAGGGTTTATTTTCAGTTTAGCACTTTTTGTAACCTAATTTAATTTTTCCTGCTTCCTTTCGCCTGGTTTTTTTTTGGCTGGATTTCTTTCGTTTCACCTAACGTAGCTCTTAGTAATATAAATGATGTTACGTTTTCTTCTTAACCATCTTTCTTTTCTCCATAATTCTTTTTGTAATATATAATTTATATTTATTGTTACATCTTCTGCATACCCAATATCAAATACTTGTCCTAATATTTTATAGATCTACATCTTTAATTATGTTACTTTCTCTGTAAATAATTTGCCTGAATATAATATTTAAAGTATTAATTTGTATATAATATATTATTGATACATGCTATATGTATAATAAAAGTAAATTATAAAATGGTTGATTATGCGGCGATAAATAGATTTAAATCGAACTAAAATTCTCTGTCGAAAGTTTTTTTGTAAACCTTTTTCTTTCATTGTATATATGATTCTGTATAGATACATTTAAATTGTCCAAGATTTTTAAATTTGATACTGGTATGTTTGCTACAACATATAACTTTGTGAATTGTAGCAACTTATATTAGAAATACAAACAATCTAAATGAAATATACCTAGAATAAAACCAATCCCCTGTATCACTACAAATCGTGAACGGTTCTAGGATTCATTACATGGTAAAGACTGTACTGTTTCAGGGACAACGGTTCTGCAATGAGGTGACTTGTCCTAAGTCACGCTCAACCGACAGATTTTTTCCCCTTATTTTGGATACCCTATTTTTATAATATGTTATAGAGGCTGGGTGAGCCCCAGCAACGTCCTAGATCCTATATGATCCATCTTCCGCTGCAAACAGACTAAATAAAAGTATTGTCTGCAGCGGGATTTCAAGCAGGTTTTCCAGCATGGCAACTCAGTGCTCTCTCTCCCACTGAGCCACTCTGCTCCGAAAAAAACAATAAACTTGTAATAATATATTGGAATATTTGTTCCACATATTATTATTCAACTGACAAAATATTCAAGTAAAATAAATTTAAAAAAGTCATAATGAAAATTCTTAGCAGTAAGATGATAACATTTACTTAACAACAGCGTTACTGTTGTTGTCAGTTTTTTCTATTCTCGAAAAATGAAATGGGTGAAGGCGCGTGGCATTTGTGTAAATCAAATCATCGTGCCACCTGCTAGTCACGCACCTATATCATCGTAGATTTCTTTCTTTTTATTTTCACACGAAGGTATTATGTACCTTACTGATTTTTAGTTTAGCTTGCTTTATAGTATAAAATATCAAATGATTTTATTTGTAACTTAACTTCAATAAAAGAAAACAAATGTTGCTGTTATTAGAGGTAATGGCAATTATATTGAAAGGCTAGTTAAGATTCTGCAGTTGTAATTTACTTGAGTCGGGAAGTCTATCTAAATATTGTCTAAGTAACTGACCACCTAATAGCGATGAAGAGAGAAATATCTATAAATTTTACACAAAAGTTGTTCATTGCCATGATAAATACAGATTAGATTCCCTAATGTCAGATCTGAGCTTAGGCCGTCCTTCTAGAGAAATGAAGAATTCTTTAAAGCAACTGGTTGGTCTACATGATCAATCAGAACGCCTCTGCATATCTATGAATCATAAAAAAGTTGGAAACAAACCACCTGGTAGGCAAAATCCCAGATGCAGAGATGGAATCAATAAAGACGTGGTGGGGCTGCATGCAGCAAACTGGAAAGCGTTAGCCTAATATTGGTAGAGATGAGAAGGTCGTATGAAGCTACTGAAGATCTATGAAGAAAACAGGGCATTCATAGATCCAAATGAGTTCTAATGTACGCAGAGTTCTTGTAATATAATTTCTTTGATAACTTATTTCAGTTTCATTCTATGGTGGAAAAGATAATAAAATGTATAAATAAGGTAATCAAATGTATTATAAATTTTAAAAAATTTCCCACAACGAACACTTTTATTATTGTTTTTCTTAAAAATTCACACCAAAGTGGAAAATATCAACATGTACAGGAACGGTCACCTGTGGTCTAGTGGTTAGCGTAACAAACTACTAAACCCAAGATCGCGGGTTCGTAGCCCGGCAGGTGGCCCTAGGATTTTTTTAAGGGATTAAAAAATCCTTAGTTACGCTGTCCTTCGGAAGGGACGTTAAACGGGGATCCCGAGCCTGTGCGATGTCAGGTACTCGTTAAAAATCCCTATTCTAATGAAACCTGGATAGGCAAAATTTAGAGCTCCCACTGTAGCATCGTCCGACTAGCCATAGCAGCATAAAGTGACGTTAGATGAACAAACAAACAACATGTACAGGAAATGACACATGACTTTAAGCTATCTTCTAGATTCACTATGTTCTCTATGTTAATTATAATCCTTTTATCCCCAAGAAAACTCTATAATGGCCAAATCCTGTTGGTTTCAGACCAATAAGCAGATCAGATTTTAGTTATTTCTGTAAAAAAGTAATTCAAAAATGTTATTCTCAACACATGCTAACACAGGAATGTTGTAACTTTTTAAAAAATATAACAAGTAAGAGCTTGTAATTTTAGGACATGGAACAGAAAATGGTTTTGGTTAGTTAGTACAATAGAATATATGTAAAAGACGTACACTAAACGTCTTTCATTTGAATGCGACTGATACGGTTACCATGGCAACAGCTGTGAGAGAAGAACCGGGGAGGTTATTCCTATTTGTGTCTTGTTATTTAGTTAAAAGAAAACAGTTTTGTAAAAGGTGTTTGAAATGCTAACTTTAAATGTTGTTTCTTTTTTTTAATGAGAGAAACTCAGTTTAGTTTTATTTCGACAACCACTAAGTTCAGGATTCGAATCAATCAACATTATAAAATAACATTTAATCCTTCTAATAAATATTTAGAAGAGAATCCTGTTACCGTATGCTCCGTTTCATTGTAACTTTTTTGTCCATGCATGCATATTCGTTCAAGCCCGGAGTTAAATCACGAAGCATGAAGATTTAGATAGGATAGCATGATTAAAACAATAGAGTTAATCACCCCGAGGAAGGGAGGCTTAAAAGACGTACACTAAACGTCTTTCATTTGGATGCGATAATCAATTAACATTATACACAGATATATATAATGTTATATAAATAAAAAATCAATATACACATATACGCTTAAAGTTCATTTTGAGTATATTTTGAAAGTCCTGTAAATGCCGGATTGTCGCTTGCCCCACATCTTAGCGAAAGAAATGATAGAAAAGAAAGTTTATTGGTACAGAAAGTGGGTAGAATTTGAGGAACTGACCCATCTGACCTTCGCTGGAAGTTGACTGTCCTTAAGCGCCGTATGGAGGAATCGGAGAAGCAAAAGAATTTAGATAAGTGCCTGCAATCTAGATATAACAGGTATGCAGGGCTAAGTGCGGTGGGTGTCCCACTGCAACTTATCTTAATGATATTCTGGACCTTAGGTCCATATGTGCAATTTTCCGCTGCAGGACGAAATTACTAAATTTAAGTTCAAAACCATAGGTGCAAGAAAGTTCAGAAAATCGTCCAGTTTGTAATTCCAAAGAAAAATAGGACACTCTTTGTTTCTTGGGAACCTGCCATGTATATGGATAGATCAGAAAGAAGCACTTAGGGAGAGAGACTTGTGCCACTGATGAATTACTTTTTTACTGTATATATTCCTTTGTATTTTTTTTACTAATAAACACGTGCAATCAATCAATCAATATAAATAAAAAAAGTTGTAGAAATAAAGCTGATTATAAAAATATGTTTTATTTATTTCATATAAAATATGACGTTTTACAAAAACAGCATTGATGTGAAGATGTGGTAATTATGAATAAAATCGACCCAATTTCGGCTTTTAAGCTAATGAAATTAACAATGCAAAATTTAAATTTGGACTCACAGAAGCCAGCATGAACTGTATAACTCGGCTGGGTAAAACGGAAGGTGGGTTGCGGTCCGCATTTAGGTCTTCAGGTCTAAAGGTGAAATAGGTTTAATTAAAATTTTAAACATCAAAAGCTTCTCATGCCCAAGAGTTTCGCTTCATTCAAGCAATTAAAAGCCTCCTACAAAGAGTAACTTTCATGAAATATGTCGTTCCACGCCCAGGGAAAATAAAGAAGTATTTATACAAAAAATAAAATAAAAGAAATCGTTGACCAATAGTGAGAAGTATAAAATATCGATAATACTAATCAGATGAAAAGTACAATAAAACAGAATAAATAGTAAAAAGAAATAGTCAATTTACAGTCAAGAGTATAAGAAAATTTTTGTTAAAATTTATATTATATTTTATATTTATATGTATATAAGCCAGTAAGGGTTTTGTTTTGGTATTTGGTAATAAATTTGAGTTGAAATTGGAATTACGATCTAATTATTGCAATTAGGAAGTATATTGGAATTTACATTGTAATTGTGCCATGATCATTGCAATCACTTGATATCTAATTGTAATTACGGAGCATAATTCCTCGCGTGATTCCAATGGTCATTTGAAACACGGAAAACTACCGATTCCTAAGTAATTGGATTCAGTAATAAATATTGAAATTATAATTTTGTCAACGGTTGTATCAGGCGTAAGGATGTGATTTAAAAATGTCAATAAATTATCTTATTTTTTTTAATAGAATGAATAGTTATAAATTCCTAATTTAATTTTTAATCATTTGAAATTCCTTATCAATAACATTCAAACAAGACTGTGAATATCAAACCTTGGACTCTACAATGAAACGATTGTTAAAACACACTGTTATCATAGAATAATTAAACAGAAATATAATTATATGTAAATACAGCTATATATTTTATGTAAATAAAATATATAAATCGAAATTAGAATAGATAAGGTAACTGAGACCTGGGAGAAACTTACTGTAACGTCGTAAATTGCAAGGCACAGCAAGTCACTACAGTCCCATAATGTCTCGAGTCCTACTTTAATTTTGCAAATTCCTCGGCTATTGACGTCCGGGGCACAGGCCATGTTTCTTCAGGAATTCCACGGACCGAGGATTTTAATAAATTAAGCTAAGTTTGCTATAGTCTAATGGAATGTGAAGCACTCAGTCGGGGTTGACTTAGCCGACGAGAAAACTTGGCTCACTACGTACGCTCACTTCGTTGGACTTAGTCAACGACTTTCCCCCGGCTAAGTTCCTGACCTTGTTACTAATAGAGTGCACATCTTCAGTACTTTTTTTCTCAATTTATACTGCTTCTATTTTCATAATTAAAAATAAAGTCGCTGTACCTTTATTGTGTCCACGTAACTATTTATGTATAGATTTGAAGTTTGCTGAAAAAAATATTAGAAATTTCTAGAATGTTTTATATATTAATATTAAAACAAGAAAAGTCTAATAAACAATGATTTCTCTAAATAATAAAAGAATACCTAAATAACTATTGTTTGGTGTATTTAAAATTTATATGGATCATTTTAAAAAAATACATTTTATAACTGTTACGGTAACTAACGTGACTCTATTTTGAATTGTTTATTAAAAAAAAAAGTGTCATTTTACCCTTATTTTTTCAAGGCTGGGAGTAAAGGATCCAGACAAGTACATACATCAGCTGATCACCTAACGAGAACTAGGCTAGCCTCAAGGATAATGAACATTTTCAAGACAACAATGTAGCAGAGAAGAAAAAACATGACACGATTTCAAGAGATGGTCTAAGGATATGACTGCAGGCACTGCGCACTCCTAAATGAGTAGAGCTGGAATATTATACCTTTATGATGCCTAGCACTTTTCCCGTCATTTACTAGTTGCCACGAGATCAACTAAATTGATGCAACTGAATGTATAAAGTTAGCAAAAAATGTTTTTTATCTTTGAACTCCAAATTAGATTGCTCCTTTAAAAAAATAAGTAGCTTTATATAATCACAGAATAGAACAAGGTAATATTTGGAGATTAGAAATGTAGTATTACATCATTAAATCATAATGAAATACTTCCATTTTACTAAATATAAATGAAAAAGACCTATTTTAAAAGATCTGTAACTCCATCAACCGACAGTTGCTTAGGAGATAAGTTGATATGCTTTGTGATTTAACATTGGTATATTTATTTAATAAAATAAACGACAAATAAACATAATAAGTAAATTAGATAATATAAGATAGAAGGCTAATACAAAAAAGGGTAATTGAAATAATCCCATTTAAACCTAGGAACTTCAGCAAAGCAACTAAGATCTCACTTTTTGACATACACCCCTTCCTTTACAAAAAAAAAAAATAAGATAACAATGACAAAAATTTCATAAAATACTAAAATGTTTACCATTACTAATTATTTTTTACCGATAATAGAATATGTTTTTACGCTAAAAAGTTTTTTATCGAATAGTTTCATATGAAATATTTAAAGGAAATTGCATTTAGTAAAACAGCTATATGAAATGAAAACATGTTTAATGCTGCAGTGTCCAAGTTTAAAACGGTAAACAAAAATACACATAAAGAAATATTCTTTCAATGTCTTTGGTATTAAATATTATAAAAAAAAAAAAAAAGAGGGGAATGATGAGTGCTCATTACAAGCAGTAAACATCGAAAATCATTGAAGTCCACTATTTCCACTTAATTTTAAAAATATTGAAAACTGAGATTTTATATGAAATGACCCAAAAATAGCCACATTTAAAATAAATACTAATACACAATGAAATAACGTTCCTTAATGATACAGTTCTAAAACGACCATACGCGAACTACATCAAACATTCCAGCCTTGATAAATAACCTTATTTGCCAGAGCTGAGCAAGCTTTAGCTCTTACATAGCTCAAAAATGTTGTGTCTACAAGAAACTCTGTTTACTCACCCTCGAAAGAAAACAGACCCGAAACAGATAGAACAGGTCTGCTGAGTCTTCTTGCGAAAAATATGAGGTAAGGCTAAGAGGATCGGCCATTGATAGGACGGTAGTTAAGATCTCAGTTTACAAGAGGCCCCGGCGCTAAGGCAGCCCTCAATATGTTCCCTATAAAGTTTCCTTCAGGATTTACTCTTAGTCACATTTACTCCGTTGACTCCGTTCCCCGAATTTCCCAAGAGTCTTGGGTCATTCTAGAAATGTTTGGTTTCTATCTCTATGGTTGGAGATTTAGATTTTATCACTACGATATGTTTGTTTTTTAATTTATCCATAGTTATATATTTATTACTTCTATGACAAAAAATTACATATCTTCATAATTGAGGGGTGTAGATGCAAAACTTACATTCTCAACTTTTCATAACTTTCGGTACAACGATAAAAACCGATTCTGGCATTAAGATATGAGGTAAATGAGCCAGAATTTTCAGGAGAAGAGCATCAACAACATCTTCTCTTAATATGTCGGACTCATTCAGATCGTATGTGTATAACATAATCGATTTTTATCGTTTTGCCGAAAATTATTAAACGTGGAGAATGTAAGTTTTGCATCCACACCCCTCAATTATGAAGATGTGTAATTATTTGTCATAGAAGTATTAAATACCAATATATTCGGGTTGTTTTTTGTTTTGAAAGTTTTAAAATGTCGATGAGACAATTTATTGGTTTATATAAAAATGAAAAAAAAAAGGCAGAATAACTATAAAATAAGTGATAAAGGAAAATATAAATAAAACAGATATATAAAAAAAGAAGTGAATAACAAATAGATATTAACAATGCCAATAAAAAAAATCAATGTTTTTCTAGTGTTTGATTTCATATTTTTGTTGTGTTTTCAATGCAATATAGAATAACATTGAGAGACTTATTGTAGTGCTGTCTTACTTTCTCTAACAAACACTACATGACGTAAATAGAGATAATAGTTATGAAACTAAGAACTATAATATATAAGTGTATTAATCAATTAGATGAAAAGAATAACTTTACTATTAAACTATATCTGTATCCGAGAGGTAAACTATCGTAATTGACATTTTTCAAACTTTACACGAGAGCAGTTTTAATGTAAAATTTTCTTTTTTATTGTTGTTCACGGTTTTCAATGATAATTAGAGGTCATCAAGATCAAGATCAATGATCACCTCTAATAATCATTGAAAACCGTGAACAACAATAAAAAAGAAAATTGTCAGTTACGATAGTTTACCTCTGAGGTACAGATATTTGTTTTAAATATTTTGTTTCTTAAATAATTCATAGTTACCTGTTTTTATTACAATATGTTCGCTCTAATGAAACTAACTCAATGATGAAGCCAAATTTTAAAAAATATATCAAAAATAAAAATATTTTTATGTAAAGGAGATAGTTGGGGGGTGCAGTCAATAAGAACACAGAATAAGTAATAAACTTATATTATGTGCCGACGTTTTCATCTCATACATGCAAAAATATTTTTAATTTATTAATGATGGTAAGTTTGGATAGAAAAGAAAATTTGATATATTCAATAGTAGAACAACTTGATACGTACGAGTACTTGGCCAAATGGTAAAGCTGAGCTAAGTCAATATTAAACAATATCGAGAGACCTATTGTAGTGCTGTCTAACTGTCTGTAGCAACCACTACATGACCTAAGTAGAGATAATAGTTATGAAACTAAGAACTCGTTAGATCCTAGGGAACTTAACTTTATTATCCGTTATCAATAGAAATAGAAAATAACTTTTGAATAAAATTTAAAATAAATTTAACGTTTTTTAATAAAAGCAAAATAAAAAATCAAACCCTTCCTTATGAATCCCAAGATGATGAGACGATAATAAAAGAACCTGGCAAGGGGAATGTCGAAATAGATATCGGAAAATTGAAATCTCATAAAGTAGAGGGAATAGAAATCATTCCTAGTCAAAAGATCAAAGGGCGATAAGTCTCTTAGGTCCACCTCTTTCTTAGTTTAAAAGATCTGAGAAAAAAATTAAATGAAAAAAGAAAGGAATATACAAAAAACGAGAATCTCAGTAATACGGGCAACTGCTAAATATTGACTAGTCGAATCACAGAATAGAACAAGAAAATATTTGGAGATTACAAATGCAGTATTGTATCATTAAATCATAATGAGATACTTCCATTATACTAAATATAAATGAAAAAGACCAATTCTTAAAAGACCTATAACTCCGTCAACCGACAGGTGCTTTGTAACATTTTAAAAGTTCGAGGTTCACTTTGGAATTTAAAACAAGGTGATTCATCTTTTTGCCTGTACTGTAGCAAAGTATTTTTTAACCACCTGGAATCCTGACCAAAAGTACACATGTCTACCCCATACACTATTCCTTGTTCTATATTACAGTCAATACTTTACAGTATGTTGTAGAATCTATGTTACCTCAGCAAAATATCTCAGCAATAATGCCTACTTCAGAAAATAGCAAATGTAGTATTGATCTCCAGTTACCGACCAACTGCACTTACTAACTGCTTACGTAATCAATTACAACAAATAATAACATATCGGATGTATTATAAACATAAAATAAACATTTATATAACTATATAAACATTATTAATGTTATTAGTGTTCACACCATTTGGCGTTCTTTTGTAAATAAGTTAAATCAACACATGAGAAATAGTAAAGTGACAAATAAATCTCTAAATAGACACTACACCCCATCTAGCGGTTAGTGGTATTAATTAACTCTTTAATTAGTATATATAATCATAGCCAGATCGCGATACGGGTACTCTCGTCACATGTTGCCTTTTTTTGAATCTCGTCTTTTGTCTTCTGCGTGCAGTCTCTCAGTTACTCAGTCACATGTTCTTTTTGCTTACCCCAGCTATCCAGCTCAATTATAGCGAGTTTAGTTCATAACCAGTTCTCTACTTTCCGTTGCAATATTTTATTCATGTTTTTTTTTTTATAAGTAACGCCCGTTTCACCTGCAATTAATGTGAATTCCCCTGGAGGATTTCTAAATCATAGGAACCCACCTAGAAGGACGCTACAAATTTCTTCTGGTCTTTTGGGCGCTCAAGGGGCCAAAGGAAGTTTTATTAACGAAGCTGCCCGGTCTGCGTCTTGGGTAAGTAACTTTTATTTCCATGTTTTAGATTTCTTCATATTATTACTCTAATGTTGCGAACGCTTTTCAAATAACAACTTACAGTCCACACCCAGAGCGAGATTGATTCAACTAAACCTGCACTCCCTTTTAAGAAATTTATAACCGAATTTACGAGCTTGTCTCAACATTAGTATTTTAAAAAGTGTTTTTATTGGATAAAAATAATGTAAATGATAAAAAACCAAAGAAATGGAGAGCCGTGGAATCAAAGAAAAACTTTTAACAGTTTTTTTTTCTCTATTGAAACATAAAGGAAAAATATATTTTGAAACCGATGATTGAAATTAGCACATCCAACATTTTTTTTAATATGAATTTTTAATAATGTAAATCTAAATATTACGTTCCATCCGACAATGTTTTAGTAAGAAAATTTTAGCAGTTTACTGTATCTCGCAAGATAGAATACTAAGTCCCATTATATTTAGCTTATAAATTAATGTCATCACTACAGTAGTGATTAAGAGTTTTCTTAGGATGGCATAGTTGATTAAGTAAAATTCGATACTCTAACGCCTAATGGCAAATGTTTACAAGAAATAAATATCAAAGATAACTTATGGTCTCAAAAATCTGTTTCTTATTGAGGTTATATATATTTAATAAAACAAACCAAATTTATCCCTTTAAACTGTCAAAGTCAATAGGTAAGATATAATTTATACAACAATTTCTAAATAGACGTTATGTTGGATTCCTCTCCCGCATCGACGCTTCATATCAATACTTTAGTGAATACTTAGGTTAAAGTATTTATAGAGTTTAAATATATTTAAAAAAATTAGGAAGCTGATAATTCAAATTTATTACCCTTATTTTGAATAAATTAGATGGGGGCTTAGCCAATCCGTAAGTAATAGGGCGCTCGGTATGCTGGATACGATCCAAAAGAAACCACTTAAAGTAGTCACAAGTGCATTTCGCTCAGGGACTTTGGCGTGCGTTTAAGTAGAAACTGGTATGATAGTGCTGAATACAAGAGATCTAAATTATAGATCAATCTTCATTATTTAAAAATAATTTCTAAATAACATTTTTAATAATTTATTCAGTTTATCAGCAGAATCCCTGCTAAAACCAACTACATTGGCATTGCCTGAAAAATGCATAATGTAGAGTTCTAGCGTACAATTAATTCCTTCACGGGTTTTTAATGTAAGTTTGTTAAATTATGCAATTAAGTGGGAAAAGTACTCATAAATCAAAAGGAATTAAAGTAAAAACAAGAAAAATGTTCACATAAGTAGGAAGCTGTCACTATAACAGATGAAGATACTCATAATTTCATAGAAACTCAGGAAGAGAACTAGAAGAAAAATTATTCCCCTCTGAACAGTTTTTTAAATAAATCGGAAGTTAACAACAAAGGTACACCAATTAAGGCAACAAGCAATATCCAGAGAGAAATTTATGGAAGAAGTAAGTTAATAGTCAGGAGATAAAAACTATACACAGCTCATTTGAAATTCCACGAAATATGAAAAGCTACAAGGGTTTTGAGTTGCAAGAGGAAACAAAAATAAAAAGATTGCCTCTTTTGGAAAAAGGCACTGAGAGATTGGCTCAAGGGGACCAAAGGTAGACAACTTTTAGATACGGAAAATGATATTGATTGTTGGTTCGCAGTCCGAAGCAGATTAGTACATACGCAAAAATGTAAATTCATTTATTAATCCATTCATCACGCATTTCTTCTGATTTCAGCCGTGTTGTCTTTGGCGTTCTTTGGTGACGTTTCGTTGGCCATACTGATAGCTTCCTAAGGACTTAATCTGGGACCGAAGATGTTATTATATCCTTCGGCTCAACAAGTAGGCATTTCCTATAAAATTCACCAGAATAAAGTGATAATTATAGGACAAATTTTACAATTATAGGACAAGGAATAGACATACAAATAAGTGTATTTATCTAATACATGAAAAGAATAATTTTACTATTAAACTATAATTGTTTTAAATATTTTGCTTCTTACATAATCTATAGTTACCTGTTTTTTATTAAAATATTAATAATTATATTTAGGTATTGAATTTTACTGATCTGCATGCAACCCGATTGGAAAGAAATCCATTTCAGAACTTTTATCGGCATGGAGTAAAAAATTCTAAATGAATCTATATCAGTAATTTCCCAGTATGAATAACGGTCTTTCGCTACTGAATGATTGAGGACCGGACCGTCAAGGAAAAATGAATTAGCTCGGTCGCAACAGATTAGGTATGATTGAATGAAAATAAATATTTACAACAAAATAAAATTTATTGTGTGAAATTCATACAGCAAAATACTTAAAATATATAAAATATTGTAATATTACAAAACAATAACTCAATTTTCAGTCCGTTGTGGGGAGCGCTAGTCAGCAATTATCCCCCATCTCGCCCCATGCCACTGTATGCTGAGGGGGTCCAGCTGAAGCTGCAGGATTACTCTGCAGTGCCATTACTCCATATTGAGATGAGTCAACGTTCGCAGCACACCTACTTTCCTCCAGACTATACTTCGCTAGCTCTCGTGACTGACTGACTTGATCGGATAGAAGCACGTGACCCAGCCGATCATGTACGAATGCCAGGCCGATCATTAATGAACAACACACGATCACCGATGTGTGTAAAAATACAAAATCAATAGAAGAAATTTCAATGATGAAAAACCAAAAATATAAAGCTATAAATATATAGCGGTAAGTATTTCCTTGCATCCTTCCTCAATCAAGTTATACAATCCCGCCGTCCATTATACATATATGAGCTCCTCAAATTTAAATCCTCCATCCATTCCCGTGATACCCGTTCACACCCTTCCGATTTGTGTATAGAGGCCCATCGAACCGCTGCTTTCGACAGATCGTTCCTGATTCGGTCCTGTTCCCTGTGGGATTCTATCCTTTCTTCCATCCGCTGTTCCAATTCCCTTCCTACCTTCAAATCCCACTTATTTGATTACTTTCTATCCCTCCAGTTCCCCGAAGTGCATACATAAAATTATAGATAGAATATCATTTATTTTGTTTATTCATTTTTATTTTTATTTTTAATGTGAAATAATGTGAAATCTTCATTTTTTCATTATCATATGAAGCTATTTTTTATTTATTATTATTTAATCAGCTTTATAGATTAACTTTTCTACTCGTTTTTTTTTCTTTGTACTCTAAGGCTCTAAAGCCCACAATAATGTACAGTTACGTAATTCTAAAGGGACTTGTCCCAGAATAAATAAAGAATTTATTATTAATATTATTATTATTAAATGATTAAAAAAATATTAAATTTTGTTATATGAGTTGCTCTACAGCATGTATAAGAGGTTAAAGCCATTGAAGGACTCCAGCATCAACCAAGCAAGCTCTAGATGTAAGTTTTCATCGACTTAAATCGGAAATACTCAAATGGGGAATCAATTCAATAAATGGGTCAAAACAGAAGAAAACCATAAGATAAGACTGCATTTCATATTACTCCGAACCACTGGAATCGATCGCGTTATCGATACACTATATGAAAGAGTTTGTTCAGTAACGTCAGCAGCGTAGTACACAAATTATACCGAGAAGTAATTTTCTCCGCCATACACACAGTTTACTCGTTTCACGAGCAAGAGGTTCACTTACACAAATGAGTTTCCTTATAGATTACAAATAAGATACTTAATACAAGGATTTCGACAAGGATGTTTCATTCAAACATTTAGGTATAATCGGATTACGTGAAACTTAATCAGTCGTGAGTTATATACTTATCACAAATATAGCAAACCAACTGTAATCTGGTGAGAGGGTCTGATTGTTTCAAAACTAGCTACTTCCCCTTGTTCGTCTCATGAACCTGACTTTCCCGGTAAGACTTACACTCATTCCTACTTAAGCTGGATTATTCGTACTTAGCTTGCCTTTCTAATTCTGTCAAAATTTACAATTTTTCTCAAATTATTCTAAGGGCTAGTATATAATATATTTACAAATGCATGTCATTGCAATTACTTGAATATATAATTTAACCCAAGGGAAATTATTGTTTATTAATAAGTAAAATTATAAAAATATAATAGGACAAGTGTTTGAAAAAACAAACTTTTAAACTTGTTTTTCATCTTTCTTACAGTAATAATGTGAAAATAGTCTATTAAGATGGGATGTGGAAAACATCTCCGGATTTAACAATTAAGGAAAGAATGGGGCCATGTTAGACAGGAAAGGAATACCACAGGAAAAGTTCCTTACTTCGTCTAGGTCCAAGATAAACCTCAATGTTGGTCTTCCGGAGAATTTACTTTTCCTCTTCTTTATACTTATTCTGGTATAATTCATGCTCTCTCACACATGTATTATTTATTGTAACTACAATAAAAAAAAACAAGTGTATCACTACGATCCCTCAAGAGTCTTGGGTTCAATACGTGGTAGAGACTGAACAATTTCTTGGGTAACGGTTGTACAGAAGGTGATTTGTGCTTAATAACGCCCAACCACCGGACTTCTCCTCTGTTTAGAGCACCCAGTTTATAGAGGCTGTGTGAGGCCTAATTCTTCTATCAAGGAATTCCTCAGGGCATTAAATAACCTCCCTGCTTGTCTCTCTATTATTTCTCAGTCATAATATATATGATAGATGTCTCGACCATATGTGCTCCAAGCTATTTGAATGTTTTTCGCGTTCTCATCACCTTTGACTTTCCAGGACTTGTCTGTATTACAATACGGGCGTGTTTTTCGAAGTCATTTCCATTCCTTCCAAATATGTACTCATCGAAGACAAATATATTTTTAATTTTTTGTTAATTGTTTCGATTTTTAAATATTTTTATTTTAAAGAGAAAAAAGATATGCTCCGGGCGGGATTCGAACCCGAATCCTCTGTCTCTCTATGACAGTGCTCTAACCAATTGAGCCACCGGAGTCGCCTACCGGCAGGGGACATATCTATTCTCTAATCTGATGACATTACGATGTATACACGAGAACGAATGTTCTTTGAACATTACTTTAATTTTAGGATACACTTTTTACATAGCGAACATCAATTAATTATTTTATTAGATTTATTAGTATATATATATATATATATATATATATATATATATATATATATATATATATATATATATATATATGTATGTATATATATATATATATTACACAGTTGCAGTTAGTGCAAAACTCATGGTCACCAATATTTTACGAAATCCAAGCTAAGGGGAAAAAAATAAATCTATTAATGCCTGGAAGTGAACTATTGCATTTGAATGTGGATTGTTGATACGCTAGCGCACGATGTCTAGATCATTAGTGACAGCTAAAAATGTATCGTTGTCGGTTAGGCCATCTCCCGCAAAATGTTCCTCCATCCTAACTCATCGCCTTTTTCATATAATTCCCTTTTAGCCTTTTTTTTTTTTTTTTTTGGTTTACTTTCCAAAAATGTTTTTCTAGATGTATTGTTTCCTTTTACGATCATATTGCTTAAGCCACATAAAATTCACAAAAACAGTTCACCTTGAGATTTATAAGGTATATACTGCTATGTTTCTACTCTGTTTATATATCTTGAATATATATATATTTTGATATTTGGGATGCCAGAGTCTCATTTAGGATGAGTAATCAAATTATTATTTATATTCCTTAATCTTAATTGGGTTCCTTTCCAAAGGTCTATTCTTGTGTTTACCAATTTACTCATCTAGGCATACCTTCAATATATTATTTATAAATAAATAGTGTATCTGGGGTATGTAAGCACCAGAAGAATTACAATAAGGATCGTTTATATATTTAATTTCAACAAGGTTAATGATTCAGATTTTAATATATATATATATATATATATATATATATATATATATATATATATATATATATAGAGAGAGAGAGAGAGAAAGGATTGCCATAAAATACATTACAGGAAATAAACTAAACTTATCTGTGGACAGGGGTAGATTTAGTTACTGGTCGCTCTTCGTCGTGCTGCCTCCGGGAATCTCTATCTTCTGCCAGATCTCTCCTCCTTGCTGTACGACTCCAGAGTACCTCCTTCCTGTTCCACCTTCGTCTCCAGAGTACCTCCTTCCTTCTCTCTCTTGAGTGCCTTCTTCAGCCTCGTTTTTCAAGTGTTTTCTCCCCTTCTCCTTCCTCCTCCACCATCTTGGACCATAAAACTCCATAAGGGACCCAAAAGGTCTGTTCTCTGCCCCAAACATATTCCCTTTCATGTGCCCCGACATGACACATTTTCCCCGCTCAGCATCCCTTTCATGGTGCCGCCCGCATCAGTACATAGCATTACCTTAAAGTTTATAAACAATATTGAGATTGGGAATCATAATACAGCTTATAAACCGAAAGAAAGATACTATAGAAACCATTTATATTTTTAGTTCGGATGCTTGTCTTGTGAGCTAATTTTATTTCTGAATTGTCATATTTAAAGTATTTAGTCCGGTGAAATATATCAAATTGAAACTAACAATTTTAATTCCATACTTCTATTGACATATTCATTGGTATCTAAACTTCGAAAAAATTAATATGGATATTGCATTCATTCAACAAATATTTATTCTGGTTTCGACCGTGTTTTAAAATTCTTTGCTAACATGTTACTAAGCTCTAGTTTCCTCAGACCTTAATCTGAGACTGAAAATGGCCTTATATCTTTCGGTATTTATAACTGTATTGGCCTGGAGGTGGAGCCTATTCTACCTTATTCAGTGATTTGATTGGCTTCTAATTTTGTGGCAATTATTTTGCCTACTATAATTGTTATAAACTTGTTTGTTTAATCATTCAGCATCACTTTGTGCATCTATGGTTTTTTTTTTTTTTTGGGGGGAGGGGTAATTTTTCCTATCCTGGTTTAATTAGGATAGTGATCATTAAGTAGTACCTGACACTGAAAAAGTACTTATTTCACGTCCCTTCCGAAGAAAGGCTTATGTAAGGCTTTTCTATTATTTTTTTTTTTAAATCCGAAGGCCGCCTGTTGTGCTACGAACCCGCGGTCTTAAGCACATAACATATTATAATGATTTCCAAGTAATTAAGTTGCTGTTTATGATCAAAATAGTATAAGATGCTATGTAAATAAATACCACAAAGTTGCCAATATCCCTATTCATTTTACTGCAATTTTATATTTCATCATGATCATTGACTCCACTAATGTCACTTGAATTTGGCTTGTTTTTTTATTTTGATTTTTTTAGAATAACTAATATTAATATAATTATCAAAAACTATTTAATATTTATTGAAGATATTTTTCTAAGAATCTACAAGTTCGAAATATCTACACATTCGAATTAAAATGTTATAATTAGTGAAGTGTGACTATATTATCTCTCCGACGAAAAGAGGACGATTATTTTATGAGCTACAAGTTTGAGCTATATATGAAGGGATATTCCAAATATAATGTAGTCCATCTAGTGGATAATACGGTCATTATGAGATTCTCCATCCGAATTGGAAACATGCACAGTCAAATAAGATGCTATGACCTCATAACACTAAGTTTCAGACACCGGTCCTGTCGAAGTGAATCCTGATATGCGACAAGCCATTATCGTTTTCAAAATGGAAAAAGTTTCATAAAAAAGAGAAAAAGGTAGCACATAACCATCTTGGATAAGTAATTAGGCTTTAGTTTTTATAAAGACCCCCAATGGACTCAACGAAAACTTATCGCGATTTATTAAATAATAGCAATATTAACAATATGCAACATTTGAAGAGGTGAGAAGCTGACTAGAAGGACTAGTGATCATTAAGTAGGTGGCCATTTTGAAATGCCTTTCATTGTTGAAGAATCACAATTTTTATTAGTACAATTAACTATAAAACAGTAAATTAGAATTGAGAAATCTCAACTTAAATTAACTTCTGAAGGCTTTTTTTTTTTCCTCTTTATATTTCCATCCACACCTGTCAAATACAGTTGACAATCAGCAGATTGGCTGACTGAAGAAAAAAAAATACAAAATGATATGGAAGGCATGACGAAGAACAGTACCCAGCGGTACCTCTCCATTGGCTTTCTTTTATTTCCTACTGTAATAGATCCCTCATCCACGTCCTTTTTAGTCTCCTCCTAGTGTTCTCAGGCATGAGAGTATCAATGGGTTTGGGTGTCCGTATAGTTTTTCTTGAAAGCGTTTGTAGTGCATTCGTATGTGTCAGGAGGAATATCTGAAAGTATAATTAATTTTAAAACGAGATCTCGCCTAAAAAAAACATATTCAAGCGTGGTGTTTAGATAGAAATACCTGGGCTTCCCATTTTAGTGGAGTAACATCTGCCATTAGAGAAAATTGTAGAATAAAAAAAAAAAGATGAGAGAGTGAGGTGGATGGCTTGAATCTAAAGAGGAAAAAATGACAGCAAGGAAATGAGAGTAAAGCAAAAGAAAAAGTATTGTAGGGGAGAAGACAGTTGGCTGAGTTTTCAGCATGGCCTGAAAAAACTAATGGTCTCAAGCACGAAGGTTTTCCGCGCTAACTTACAGATCTAAAACTGAAGGAAAACGCATGGCTGATTGTGGGGAATGAGACTGCTTTATAGACCCTCGTACTTACATCTCCGCCATGTATGTGACTGGAAGACATGCCATGTTTGCAATAGGATATAAATAGTATACTTGAAGAGATCTAGGGATTTTGAAAACATATTTTATTTTGAATGGTAAATTTTTATTTTTATTACGCTCTCAGCTATAATTTGTTGATTAATTCATTTTTTAATAAATCTAAAAAACTAACTCATTTTAAAATGAGGAAGTCATATTTTTATTGCACTTCATTGAAGAATCGCGAACATTATTCAACAATTTCACAGCAATTTATTTCGTCAATAAAATCGATCGGCAGTGATAGGGGACCTACGAATATAACACCAATTTATTAATAAATAAAAATCGGGCATATTTAACATAACATAACTTAATTTTAAATGTCGATTATAAATCGTATTTAATCTTATTTTATTCCTAATTTTTATTTTATGCTTAGTTTTTAATATTCTGATTTGATTTGAGCCGTTGAAAAATTTAGTTTCTTGATCCTTGTAAATAGAAACATTTGTATAATTATGATCGACAAAGAAAAAGATAGATGGATAGATAGAGAGAATGAGAGTGAGCAGATAGCTCATAAATACAGAATAGTCTTTCAACCACTTGCGGCGCCTCATGAATATTTGAAGGAGATCCAATTAGTTACTGCTAATTGTAATGATTATCGAAAATGTCTATATACTTCGTTCAAGTATACTCGCATAGGTTTAAACAATTGTGTAGTTATAAAAAGGAAAATGTTGACCAAATTAATTAAACATTATATGAAGATATGCGAAAAAATTAATCTATAGTGCATAAATTGTTATTTTAATTAAGTTGTTATATACCACGTTATTGTTTATAATAAGTATATAATAAATATAATCTAATGTTTCTTATAGATACTAACAAAACTCTTAAAAATATGACCCTGTTCTAGTTATAGTATGGACGACTTTTCTTCAGATTCTTTAATTTATTAATTTATTTATTACAATTTTCAGCAATTAAACTAGTTAGTAATTATAATCAGTGATCAACTAAATGAATTTTGAAGAGCAGTTGGATAGTAGAAGTTGTCAGAATGAATACAAAAACCCAATTGAATTCGTAAATGATATTATTGTCCTTATATTATGCTCCAGTTATATAAAATATATTTATATTTTATAATATAGTATTCACTTGTTAATTGTTATTATAACAAATGTTTAATGCAGTACTCAAATTATTATTTATATGCCTTTATCTTAATTGGGTTCCTTTCCAAAGGTCTGTTCTTATGTTTACCAATTTACTCATCTAGTATACCTTCAATATATTATTTATAAATAAATAGTGTATCTGTGGTATGTAAGCACTAAAAGATTTACAATAAGTATAGTTTATTCATTCAATGTTAAACAAGATTAATGATTCAGTTGTTGCTCTATAAAAGGGATTGCCATAAAATACGTTACAGGAAATAAGTTAAACTTATCTGTGAACATGGGTAGATTGGGTTACAGCTCGGTCTTCGCTTTCAACATCTTCTCCGACCGCTTCGTTCGCCCGTTCTCCTCTCTCGGGGTCTCCGTCCTTCGTGCTGTCCTTTTTTTTTTTTTTTTTTATCTCCCTTCCTGCCATCACTGGTATACGGGGTTTCGGCAGTGGTGGGTTATTACGTTGGGTTTACGCACGCCCACCACTGCCAAAAAGCAACTCTTTATTAAAAAAATTTCTTATTATACACTCTCGGGGGGGGACATGTATAATTTCTCTGTGAAAATAATTAAAAATAAAAATAATAATCTGTGGTGCTGCCCAGTGCATGGATGTGCACCCCATCCTTCGTGCTGTCCGTTTCCAGAGTCCTCCTTGCTCTCCCGGCCTCGTCTTCGAAGAGTCCTCCTTCTTCTCTGTCCATCTCAAGAGTTTCTCTGCCCCCCCTCTCCTTCCTTCTCAGGAACTTAACCATAAAGGGGAGCAAAAGGTCTGTTCTTTGTACAAAATATATTCCCTTTCATGTGTCCCGACATGACACATTTACCCCACTCCGCATCCCTTTTATGGTGCCGGCAATACATAGCAGTAGATTAAATACTACGTAGTATTAGAGTATTTATTTAGTTAAAATATATTTATTGCAACACCCATGTTTTAAAAAAAAGGAGATACTGTCCACTTATAATATAGGAGTGGATCAATGTTAGAGCGCTGAGTTGCCATAGGTTGATATCTGGTCTATGGCAGATTTTGTTTAATCTATGAGCAGTTGGGATGGATCCTTTGGAATCTGAAATCCTCCTGGGGCTCATTCAGCCTCTAAAAACTCAGTACCCAAAATGAGGAGGGATCTGGGGAAATCCATAGAGAGTACAATGTCTACCACGTACTGAGCTCTAGGCCCTTCCATGGGTTGTAGTTTTACTTGTTTTCTTCTTCTTATTCAGTCATCTCTTCTACCTAGGAGAGTAGAGAATTTTGCACCAGAAGCGCCACTTGTCTATCAAGGATTTCTCTCCTGGCTTCCGCACACCCGATCCCTTTTTCTTTGAGATTATTTAGGAGGCTATTCTCTGACGTCACTCTCGGCCTTTCCTTGAGTCCTTTTCCTGTTGGCTTAGCCTCCATAACTTTCTTCGAATAGTTAGCATAGAATCCATAGAATCAAGTCATATTACATTACCGAACTATTGAAACTGTTCTTAATCAGCTGATAAGGGGTTTTGTCTCCGGTCCCTTTTGGTCTTCCTCACTATTTGGTGGAAAATGAGTGGAACTTCTCTAAAGTGTTTATATTAATTGGAATACTCAAATTATTATTTTTCGTTCTGTATACCAAACATGTAAATTTGCCTGTACTTTCCTTCATTGTCGACCATAAGAAAAATGCCATCAGTAATTGCAAACGAAGCACAGTTTAAAGGTTGTGACTTCCAATAACTAACTAATGTATGCTTGGTTCGCCGCTTGCATTCTTTAATCACATCATACAGGAGGGTAATGAAATTAAGAGGGCTCTGGATTAGCGGATGTCTGATGGAACGCCTTACATAGTTTCTGCATGTCTTATTGAATGATTTAATTTTTTTTTTAAAGTTTAATTTATTAAATAAAAGTTTATAAACAGTGGAAAAAAATATGAAAATACAATTGTATGTTATGTACTATAGATGTAGGGAACATGCATAGCAATAAACCTCCTTCACGTATGAGTACTGCGGGAAGGAAAAAAGTAAAAATATATATACAGGGTGTCCCAAATTTAAATGGCAAAACTTCAGGAACTTATAGCGGACCGACTCGTTTTTGCTTAGTTTTAGAGAAAATTGCAAAAAAAGAAAGAAAACAAAAATGTTACAGGTAGCGATTATCACCTTTCAAAGTTCGTCAGGCTAGGCAGTGAGATATGTAATCACTTAATGCTATCCTTTACATTATTTTATTTGTTTACATTATGGCTTCTTTCTAGGATTATAATTCCTAAATCAGTCTTCTGTCAGTTACTCAGATATTTTTGTGTGAATAGCATCAGCCACAATGCCGCATACATATTCTAATGTTGAATACGCTGATATGATTTTTGTGTATGGTTTATGTAACAGTAATGCTTTAGAAGCGGTGCGGGAATATGCGCGCCGATTTCCAAATAGAAGAGTGCCTAATCGAAGAGTCTTTTCGTTAACTTTTAATAGACTACGAGAGACTGGGTTATTTTTAATACGTAATGAAGGCCACCAATTCCAGGCAGCAGTAAGAGCAGATTATCGGAGAAGAAATTGTGTCCAACACCACTTCGATAACAATCCTGAGAGCATCCGAAGAGCATCTGCTGCATTAGCAATATCGCGGCAAGCAATATGGCGTACTTTGAAAGGTGATACCCATACCATCTTCAAAAAGTTAGAATGTATTACCTCAAGATTTCAAGAGATTTAATTTTAGTAACTGGTTTCTTGAAAAAATTCGCGATGATAATTTATTTCCATTAAAAATTATATGGACCGATGAAGCTACCTTTACAATAGGAGGAATTGTTAATCAAAGAAATTATCATGTATGGGCTCTTGAAAATCCCAGAGCTATTAGAGAAAATAGGTTTCAGCATGAATTTGCTATCAGAACAAATCATCAAAAGAATATCATCAGAAAAATGTTTAGCTGCAATTTATCAAGTGAGTGCTAGATGTAATGCTTGCATTGGTGCAAGAGGAGAACATTTTGAGCACTATTTACATTAAAAAGAACATAACATAAATAGAAATGTAAATGAGTAAGTATAAAAATGAAAACTTGTTTTTGTTTTTTTTCGATTTTCTCTAAAACTAAGCAAAAACGAGCAAATCTCTAAAGGACTTTTTGTCTTAGTTTTTCGGTCCCCTATAAGTTCCTGAAGTTTTGCCATTTAAATTCGGGACACCCTGTATATATAATAATAATATGCTGACGGCATTGTAGATATTAAAACTTTCTGATCACTTTGGCTATACAGTCTATACATTCAAAATTATTAATTCTATAGTTAACAATAAGATGTACCAATAAAAAACTTCCTTCTAGATCATTTGAACATTTACACAGCTTCAGAACTAACCAAAAGGTAAGGTCACCTGTGGTCTGGTGGTTAGCGTAACAAACTACTAAACCCAAGATCGCGGGTTCGCAGCCCGGCAGGTGGCCCTAGGATTTTTTAAGGGAGTAAAAAATTCTGAGTTACGCCGTCCTTCGGAAGGGACGTTAAACGGAGGTCCCGAGCCTGTACGATGTCAGGTACTCGTTAAAAATCCCTATCCTAATTAAACCTGGATAGGCGAAATTTAGAGCTCCCTGTAGCATCGTCTGATTAACCATAGCAGCATAAAGTGACGTTAAATGAACAAACGAACAAACAAACAAACTAACCAAAAGGTTAGTAGTATAATACTATTTCAATGAGTAGAGCAATAATTGGCCACGATCATAATAATTATAAAAAGAATTGTAAATTGCTAAGGAATGTTTAAAGTTAAAAAAGCTATTCCAATATATCAGTCACAAACAAGCTCAGAAACTATTAAAGGTATTAATTTCATTCAAGCGTTTTTAATTAACAAAAGTTTAATTAAGTGGACAGAGATGGGGGGAGAGGGGTGTAAAAATTCCGTCTCGCTTAATACCCGATGAACGAGCGTCCTTTTGACACTCGACCCGTCATTTTGAAAAATTTCAAACTCCGGCTCCTCACTGAGAGAGTTTCTCCTAAATTAGCTCGGCTAATTGAGCTAAACATAAAAAAAGGCTAAGCAATAATTCAAATGACAGGATGAAGTGAAATTAAATTGAAATCGATAAGTTAGCAGAGGTAGTGATGAAGCCATTTCCAGAGAATAAAGCTCATTATAAGTCCATCGAGCGGTTATTTTAAGATTAATGTTCAAATGTAACATGAATTCATTATTGATATTTATGCAAAAATAAAAATAAAATCAATATACCATATTCCATATCGTCGCTGTCAAAACTACCGTATATATATATATATATATATATATATATATATATATATATATATATATATATTACTTGATGTAATGTTATTACAGTTGTAAATATCAATAAAAAAAAAAAATAAAAAATAGACAAATCTTTACATGTAAGAAGTTTCTTCAAGCAATTAAATGATGCTCTTGCTTTCTCAATTATTGGCTTTCGAAGGTTGTAAACCATTTAGCATTGATCAGCGTTCCTATGTACATGCATGATTCCATGTGTTCAATCATTTGACCTTTTGACAATAACTGGTGTGATAGATGCCGATGTTTACTTAATTGAGTCCATTTCGCTTTGGCTATGTTGCGACAAGACTTTAACGTTCCTCGATATCGCTAGCAGCCACATCGGCGTCATCACCATATCTTATGTTGTTAATAGTTTCCTCATTAATCTTGATTATCTCAGTCACCTTGCCAGATGGGAATGGACACTGCCTTTCAGGAGGTCTTTGTCGATATTTACATTTTCAATGATTAATTTTTTAATTGTTACTTTTGCTGTCTGTTCCCAATATAGTCTACTAATAATCTCAGTATCGTTGCTGTAAACTTCTGCCTTCAGAAGGAGTTTTATCAGCATCTCATAATCGATTATAAGAAACGCCTTGCCGAAGTCATGAAAACAGATACACCTGTTTGTTCACATCTTTGCAGTGCTGAGGAAACGATAGCTTCTCGCGTACCAAGTGCATTTCGAAAATCTAATTCTGACTCACTGATATCTTTTTCCCTCTTACGATTATGTTTTTGTTAAGAATTATATAATTCCTTTATTGGTTTATAATTATATGCTACTGGGTATCTTATAACCTAACTTACTTACTTAATCTCTTCCTCTCTACCGCTTTTAGCAATGTGAGGAGCCTGCTTGTAGAGCTTGATCCATATGTCTCGATCCTGAACCAACAACTTTCTCCTTCTCCAATCCAGGCCTCTCCTGTCAAAGACCCTTAACACCGTTCTTCCTGGTTCTTCTTGGCCTTCCCTGAGGTCTTCTACCTTTCACTTTAGCCAAACGATTATCAACCATACGGGAGACATGTCCGAACCATCTCATCCTATGTTCCTCAACGATGTCTGCTGCTAGTAGTATCCCCAGATTGGTTCTTATCGTCGCGTTCCCCAATCCTATCTCTTCTCGTTTTCCCCTCAACTCTTCTTAGATATCTCATTTCCATCGCTTGGAGTTGACTTTTATGCTTGCTGGTGAGAGTCCAAGATTCACTTGAGCATGTCAGGATTGGGAGAAAGGTATTTTTAAACACTGTTTTCTTGGTGTCTTTTGTTACTTCTCTTTTTCCTATAAAACCTTTCTTAAGAGAGTTAAAGCATTTTCCTGCACATTTTATTCTCTCTTGTACCTCTCTATCAATCTAATCATACTCATTTAGATGAGCGCCAAGATATTTAAAGTCTGCGACTTGTTCCATAGTGTCACCGTCTAAGCGGACTATTCTGTCTCCTCGCTCTGCTCTCCTTCCGATTCTCAATTATTTTGGTTTTATCAACATTTATCTTCATGTAGATTTTTCTTAGTTCCTCCTGAAGGACACAGAGGTTGAATTGTAGATAACTACATTTATTGCCGAATACTACCAAATCATAGGTGAAAGTGAGCAGCGTGAAAAAGTTGGGTCTTAAGTTTCTATAACCCAGATGGTAAGGCCTCATTTTCAGTTATGCTCTTCTAAGAGTAGAATCCAATACTATGATAAAAAGCGATGGGCTGAGATTGCACCCCTGTCTAATACCTTGAGTGGTCAGGAATTCCTTTGACGTGTGATTGCTTGTCCTGCGACATTCCTCTGTTCCCTATACAGACTTAAAATTGTCTTTCTTAGACCCATTCCAATTTATTTTTCCTCTAATGCGTATATTAGGTTTTGCTTTTTGATTCTATCAAACGCTTTAATTAAGTTCACGAAGCAGGTATAGACTTCTTTATCCGTCTCTATTATCTTCTCGGATATCTGTCTCTATGTGAAGATTAGGTCCTGTGTGCTTCTATTCCTTCTAAAGCCATTCTAAGGTCCTCATCCAGCACTGGTTCCACGATTGCCCTAAGCCGCCTTTCTAAGATCCTGGGGTAAATCATGCATGGTACACTAAGGAGTGAAATGCCTCGGTGGTTTTTACATTACTTATTGTCGTCTTTTCTAAAAATGGAGACAATAACTGACACCTCCTATTCTTTCGGAATTCCCTTTCTCTTCCATATCTGACTCAATAGGTGATTTAGCATTTCCATTTCCCTTCTGGTCCATGTATTTAACCATTTCCGGGGAAATTCCATCTTTACCTGCTGCTTTCCCTAAGCATCTTCCACTTCCTCCTCACCGATGAAGTCGTCCTCCTCCCAATTATCTGCAGGTTCTGGTGTCATTTCCATTTCTATTCCTTCTATTTCAGCGTCATCCAGTAGTTCCTTAAAATAGTCTGCCCATTTATTCATTATGTCCTCACTTTATATAAAGACATTTCCGCTTCTGTCTTTTACATATTTTAATATTGGGTCTTTATCTTTACGCATGCTTCTAATAGTCCTGTAAAATAGCTTCTGCTTTGTCCCCGCATCCTCTTCTTACTTCCTACCAAAGTCCTCCCATGTCTTTCTTTCGGAAGTGAGAACAACATTTTTAACAATTCTTATCTTATAACCTTTCAATATATAAGCTCAGAATTTTTTCGATTGTCTGTCAACTTTTCTAAAGAAGAAATAACGATTTAAAAACTTGCTGTTCACTTTTCAATATGTAACTATATATTTATCCATAAGGCGAATCGTTGAGGAACAGCTCGAACCGGAGCAAGCTAGATTTAGAACCGGTAGACAGACGCAGGACCACATTTTTGCTCTTAGAAAAGTATTTTGGGACCGAGACAAAGACATTTTCCTAGCATTTCTCGACTTGAAGGCTGCTTTCGACTCAGTTCCACACTAGGAGATATGGAATGTTTTGGCGAATAAAAACGTCCCAGGGGTTCTTATCAATTTATCAATTTATAAAAATGCACTCTACGCTAAATGGCACAAAAGAGGTAGCGAAAGAAGAAGAAGAAATTTATCCAGTTAAGTTCAGATTTTTTTTTAATTTTCTGTTAACTTTTCTAAAGAGAGAATAACGATTTTAAAACTTGCTGTTCACTTTGGCAATACAAACTATACATTCAAAATTATTAAATCTGTAGTTAACAATAAGATTTACCAAAAAAAATCTTCCTTCTAGATCATTAACACATTCACAGAGCCTCAGAACTTAACAATATCATTAATTACAATCGGATAGAAGTTGCCAGGCAGAAAATGGTGGGTTATATAAGATCTTGTAGTAAATATGGAGTAGGTAGGTTTGGCCGAGATCCAGGTCTTTACTGCTAAGGTACAAATTTACGCAGGTCCCTTCGGTAATAGTGGAGGCCCTTCCTGTTCCCCCAGGACGACCGCCTCGCAATATATGTCTTGCCCTTTTTCTAATTGATTTCTTGCCCCGCCGAGGGAATCCGGCCACTACAATACGGGCAATAACTCCCACCAGTTTACTGCCTCCTTAGTTCACCTTCAATTTACTTAATATGAGACATGCGTAGTATAGTTCTCTATCCTCTACGCCCAACGAATAACCAATAGTCTAAGGAATAAGGGTCCATTGTTCCCACAGGTACCAAAATTTATAGTTATGGATAAATAGTATTATAGTGTGATTATTAGAAATTTTACATCTTTTTAAATTCGGTTCAAGTGCTTAAGTCCTTGTAAAAATAGCGAGTCCGATATCAGAAAACTCTGCTTAGAAATTTCCGTCCACGGGCCAGTACCGAAACCCCAATCCGCCAGATCATTCTTAATGATCATTCTTAACGCAATCTTCCCACCAACGCCTCGGTCTACCCCTCAGACGCTTTTCAGTCGGAATTAACTTTTTATTCGTTCGTTATCAGAAACATAATCGTTATCTGGGCTCAGACCCAGCATTTTAACAAGCCTATCTTAATATTCGTGACGATATCGCTTCAATAACATAATCGGGTGCATGCTTCGCAATTCCGCATTGTGTTACTTCCAAAATTCTCAAGTGGTCTCATACTTTTTCAATGACTCAATAGGATTTATGTTGTCTAATCCTCGTTAAAATAGGAATAAACGAAAAATATTGAGTTATTGACAGAAAAGTTCGAGTTATCAACAGTTTCGAATTAAAATGTTATGGTTAATCAAGTTTTATTTTATTAAAATTTCAAAGGAATAAAGGGGAGTGATTTACTATCTACAAGTTTGAACTATATATGACGTGATACTCCAAATATTATGAGGTCAATCTAGTTAAATGATCTCCTACGGATAACACGATCGCTATAAGATTCACCAACCAAGTTGATTCCAATCATGCACATTAACATGAAGATGAGAGTTTCGACCTTGAGAGCGCTTATTAACTTTTTAGGAATCAGTTACGGAGCCCAGCGTCTTTACAAGCCCAACTTAAAACTCGTGATGTTATCACTTCAATAATATCAACCGGATATGTGATTCACGGTTCCGTGATCTCCTAAATTTTATTGTGGTCTCATCTTGTTTTGGAGCGAATATTCTACACAACACCTTATTTTCAACTATATCAAGACATTGTTCATCCTTCAGCGTTAGCTTTCATGTTTCACATCCGTAAAGAAGTGTTGGAAGGATTATGGTTTATAAATTCCGATTTTTAGATTTCGGGTAAAAAGACACGAGTAATGTCGAATAATTGAAAGAATTCTCTGCCTTTAATCCCACCTTTACTTCCTCTTGAATTTCTTTTTTTCTAGTTACCATTACGCTTCAGTATCTAAACTTCTCGACACGTTCAAACTTATTACCTTAAAACAATACCCTCAAAATCTCCCCCTTTTATCCTGCTCTAAGATAAAAAAAATATTTATTTAAATTTATATAAATGTCTTTTTAACTTACATTTGCAACCCCGGCTAATAAGTAGTTATCCAGAGAGAGTTAGTTGTACTGAGGATAGCGGAATTATTGGATTTTCGTAGGGCAAAAGTGCTTAAGTCAGACTTTAGCTTAAAAAGAAAGTAATTGCTTAAATTATTATTCCATTCCAAGCTAATTACTATGATAATGGCCAGATTCCGCTTACCGTAAAGAAGAGGGCCTTTAGTGAACGAGGAATGGAAGAACAGTGAGAAGTAGATCTGTAAATTATAGGTACAGTCCACAACCAATAATTGATGAACGGCACATCAAGCTTTATTGGGACATCGTAACTGATCAGACGATTCCTCTTAGCGACGCTGAAAAAAAATAGAATATATCAACGCCTGAGAATGAAATTTAAGCAACTACATAAGCTTGTCTGAGAAAAGGTTTTGTCGTTGGTCATATTGACCAATGGAATGACGGTGACAATTCCCGACATGACGACGAACTCTATAAAAGAATTAATCCTATAATATTCTGGAACAAATGCAGAGTGCAGTGTTGCTCGGAGCAGCGAGTATGGATCGAAAAAGTCATGAATATTCAAAATTAATTTTTTGTAGCCACATCCTCGACTTACGTCCGGGATGTGCAATCTACTGTAGAAACCAAGAATAAGAGAAGATGTTAATATTACATTTTTAGCAAATTGACCATTTCTTCATAAGGAACATTACTAAGACTTGTAAAAATGGTAGAATAGATTATGGAATATGCAAAACCTGAATTTTTCAAAGGTGAATGCTTCACATGTTATCATCTCATTTTAGAATTTATTACTAATCCATAATTTCTTCACACACCATTTATACATGATTGAGGGCAAAGTTAAGATTTCTTAACATCCTTGTTTATCTAAACATGGGGGAGATAAGGCCGTAAAGAGTTCGATTGCGGCATAAAAAGCCCTTAATCTCAATACGCTTAGCCTCCCCTGAGGAACTATGGACAAGATAGCCACACTAATCGCCCCTGGATCCGGCCTAAGTACGCCGTTATCGGTTGAGATACGAGACCTCCTAAAACGTATTAAGATAATATTTATAGGCGACCGTTGGCCCAGGGGCTACAGCCTCAATTTATTATTATATCTAACCGTTTATTACACCGCGGGGGGGGGGGGAGGGTTGGTGATGTTATTATAGCGGATATGAGCGCTCCGACACGTAGCCTATAGAAATCAATTATTAGAGACTGAAAACTCTGTCAGAGGGGAAGGGTATTGTCCCCTGAGGCACTCCTTCCCCAGTAGATATATCGCCTCCTATTGTCACCGCTCTTAGCCTGGCTCCAACTAATAAGAGTGGCCTATGTGTCCAGATCTCCTTTCGTTTTATATATAGTTCATTTATTTCCACAGCTCCCAACGATGCCATATTTTCTTCGACCTGTTGCCCGGCTATATTTCTCCTTTGTTTGTTGCCACTACCGAATATCCTATCTCTACGAAATCCTCTAAATTTATAGTGAGCCAATTATGATATAGGCAACGTGATAAACAATGATGGATATAATTAGAAAAAAATATCGGTAACAATTCCGCAGGTTGTCAGTTCAAGTCAACACATAACAAGTTTTAACTTTTTATTAGTTTCCTTTTTAATATTGTATGAAACGCGGTTCACATTTAGAAAATAAAATAAAATAACTGATAAAATTAAAAACAAAACAAATTAAATTAAATTAAAAACAAAAATATTTAAACTGGAATACGATGCTACCCGGTAAGTCGTCCTTGGACAGTAGGGCAACAAGGTAAGGAAATAATCAGGCAAGGAAATAAAAAAACTGACTCACCGAATCTTGCCGGACACTCTTCTCCTTAATGACGTCTCGTAGGTTTGAGCTCACCGCGGTGGCGTACGTCCCATGCCGGTCCTCTCAATTCGGTCATAAAACATAGGAAGAGGCGGTGAAACATAGGAGGGATAATCAAAGGAACGGTGTAGAATAAGCGGTGACCAACAGGCTCAGGAAGCGGTGTAACAATAGACTAGACTCCGGGTAGGGGGTTTTAATCCTGTTAACTGTAAAACGCTCACCCGGAATTGAACAGAAATTAGAACTCAAAGTAAATAAATACCGAACTAAACAAATTTTCTCAAACAAAATCTAATGAAGTAGAAATTAAAGTCGTAATAAAGAGGAAAAACGTGTGTGTGACCAAAGTGAGGGTTTTAACTCTATTCTGTGGAGTAAACAGGTTAACCTACAAAAAAAAAGATGTTTCAGTCAATGATAGAAAATTTTATCCTCTAAGGATCCGAAACATAGGCAATAACGATAAAGGAGGAAAGGAAGTTCTACACAGTAGAAGCAAGGAGATTAAAATGGCATGGCCACTTAAAAAGAATGACAGAGATTGATGGTCAAAAACAATCTCCGACTATTGTCACACGGAAAGGCGGAAAGAAGGACGACCCAAAAAAAGAGAGTTGCAGAATGTGCAGGAGAGCATAGCAGGAGCATAGCAGCGAGGGGTCTTAGGTCCGAGAACTTGCAGAAACGAAAAACACCTAACTTCTACAAAAATCGTTATATAAAATAATTAGGCGGACGATATATAACCCAGTCAGTTCTCACGCGCAGTTTTTGTAAACGTTGCAGACCCCTGTACTTGAAGAGGTACAATAATTCTACATTCAATAGTAAGAAATTATTCTAATGGCGAAGCAGCGTACATGAGTGTTAATGCCAGCGGAAATCAACTTTCATAATGAGCGGATTTTTTCTATTAAGTCAAAGTTAGGTAAACAATTCTATTATTAAAGGTAAAAAATGATTATAACAATGACATAACCAATTACAGCAATAATACTCTAAAATAATATGTTATGATTTAATGAAACATGATTCTGTACATCCTGATTTTAAATTTTAAGTTATTAAACCATACTTTGTTTGATAAAGATACAATAAAATCATTTGCCGCCATATGTGCCTGATATTTCAATACTTAATAACAAGTAATTTATACATTATCCTATAAAAATATCAGTATGACAGAATTTGTCATCAGTTCCATAGATATTCGCTTCGAATTAAGTCACAAGAAATTTTAACTTTTCGTTCACTTCCTTTTTAATATTCTCAAAAATAAAAATAATTTTATACACAAAACTTCAGTGGTTTCTGGTTAGACCGTGTTGTTGAATTTTTCTTCACCAACGTTTCGCCAAACATACTGCTAGCTTGTTCAAGGCTGGATCGAGAATGAAGATGCTCCGGTAACACGTGGGTTAATATAGCCGTCGCTCGGGTTCACTCGGGTCCACTCGTAGTTCGTCGGGTCCTTTCGCTAGTCAATCGGGTTTTTTCGTGGCCGTAGTCGGAGTCTGCTCTTCCATGACTGTGATTGAGTTGTTTCTGTTTTTTCTGGCTTTGCTTGGCTGGAATTAGGTTTGTTAGATTCTTCTTGGCTGGTTTGTTGTTTTTTCTTGCTTATGTTTCGTATGTTATATAATGTTATATAAAGCTACGGGCTACCGTAGGGTCTTTATTCTCGATCCAGCCTTGAAGAAGCCAGCAGTATGTCTGGCGAAACGTTGGCGAAGAAAAATTCAACAACACGGTCTAAACCAGAAACCATTGAAGTTTTGTGTATAAATAGTGGCCGTGGAAACTTGAAAGAGTATTTAAAAATAATTTTATTACTGATTGTTTATAATAACTATCACTCACTGTAAATACAATTAAAATAGAATTCTACATACTGTCTTGGCTATATCATTATGAATGCATCTAAATGTCTGTTGAATGGTCCATTTTATGATGGAATTATTACCGAAATATACATATTTCCTATACTGTTATGAACTAAAGTGAAATTTGTAATCAGATTAAAAAAATATGTTGATAAGGAAAAAATAAACTTAGCGATTCGCTACAACCCCAACCAATTGCCTTTTTAATATCATCGACAATAAAAATAGTTTTATAACCGACATTACAAATATCGTTTAGATTATATGATATCTATATGTCGAAAAGTTTATTGGAATGTTCATTTAATGATTATAGTACTACCAAAATATGCTCATTCCCCATGATAACATTCTTTTTTTCATACAAAAATTCACGATTATTTTCATTTTCCTGAATATTAAGAAGGAAAGTAATGAAAAGCTAAAACTTCTTGTGACTTAACTCGAAACGGTAACCTGCGGAACTGGTACTAAATACTGCCATACTGATAATCTTAAACCATCAAGTTTAGAATATTTGATCACATAAATTAAAATATCAGATGTGTATGGTGGCAAATGACTTCATTGTTCAGCAATCAATCAACTTATTTTTAGTAGCTTAAAAAGTTAGTCAGAATGTAAAGAATTATGTTTTATTAAATTAGGACTTATTATTTTACAGTATTATTAATGTAATTGGTTCAGCCGTTGTTATTATCTGCTTGATTTTTGTTTTTTTTTTACCCTGATTATGGCTTATAAGTTAAAATTAGTTAGTCAATTATAAAAGATTTCTTGTTTGGCCGTATCCCCTCCACCTTCAATGTTATATAATGCTATATAAAGCCACGAGTTACCGCAGCGTCTTGATTCTCGATCCAGCCTTGAAGAAGCCAGCAGTATGTATGGCGAAACATTGGCGAAGAAAAATTCAACAGCACGGTCTAAACCAGAAACCACTGAAGTTTTGTGTTCTCATGTCTGTCAATTTCGGACAGCTACATTGGAAGTATATTATGATTATCATTTTTTTTTTATATGAACCTGAAAAAAATTGTTTTCATTATCATTACATTTTATATTAATATCTGAATACAATGTTTTCGGTTATCTGGAAACCGAATCGCCCACTTAGGCAATGTGAATGACTGATTGAGATCGAACAAAGAGTTACACAATCTCTTTGTCCGGGAAAGAACATGGCAGGCGAGGGCCTATTCATCGGCTGTTGGAGATAAGCTGAAAGCCGATAAATCTCCCAAGTTGCTTGTTCATCTAAATCTACTGGACCGCTCTCTGGAAATTAGTTGTCGCAATTAGAGCCAGAAGAGGAAAAACAGAGCTTTGTTAGCGACCGATAGGATCTAAATATTTTCCTAACAAGGGTTGTTCCCTATATTCAGTATTGTAGTTCACTCTAGATAACTACAGAGTCCGTTATTGCTTCACTAGAACGAAAATTGGAACGTTCAGAAACAATGATTTGAGCGCAATGCTTTTCATAAACTATAACATATTACAATACCATCCGTCTACGATTTTATATTTTATTCGTTTAACGTCTATTAATGCTGGTATGGCTAATCGCAGGATACTACAGTGGGATTCTTAAATGTTGCCTATCCAGGCAAGTAGTTGGAAACGACGGATTGTGCAAACGGGGTCAATGACCTAAGGTCATTGTAGGGCGGGGGGGTGATTAGTGAGGGCGGGAGGGGGTGACCTTGGGCTAGTGGCTGGTGTTTGTGTGCACAATGTGGCAACAGTGTAAGGAATTAATTAGATCTGGCAACGTCGCATTTGTTTACATTGGTGGGGGTGATTGAACTATAGCGGTTCATCAGGAGGTCGTTTCATTCATGGAGTGGTTTGACCTTGGATGACGTTGTCTTTTACTGGTCTTATATTTGTTTACTTCCGCGTCGACGCGGCCGGTTTCGTCTGTGAGATCACCTTCAGGGCTGCTTTAAGTGGTTTTTATAATTTATCATCGGTAGTTAACCTGTTGCATTTGTTTGCAATGGTGGGGGTGATTGAACTTTGTACCGGTCTTGTGAGATGGGTGTGACGTAATTTCATTAAAACATCGTCGCTTTGTTTACATTTGAGTTGTAGTAGGAGTGTAAATAACCTTGTGACGTAACGGGGCATTGACCGTGTGACGTCAGAGCATGAACCTGGTGCATTTGTTTGCAATGGTGGGGGTGATTGAACTTTGTACCGGTCTTGTGAGATGGGTGTGACGTAATTTCATTAAAAGAAAAACATCGTCGCTTTGTTTACATTTGAGTTGTAGTAGGAGTGTAAATAACCTTGTGACGTAACGGGGCATTGACCGTGTGACGTCAGAGCATGAACCTGGTGCATTTGTTTGCAATGGTGGGGGTGATTGAACTTTGTACCGGTCTTGTGAGATGGGTGTGACGTAATTTCATTTATACACTTATCCTTGTATATTTACTGCCGCATTGACAAGTATTCCCGTGTCTTAGGGTATTTTGTTTACATTGATGTGGGGGTATAGAACCCTGTACGTGAACTGGTTGTCGGCCTGTGAGATCGTCGCTTCGAGGGGGTCATGTTTTAGTTTAATGAGCTAATGCATACCCGTTCGTCGCAGGGTGTCGAGGTAATTATAAATTTGCTCCTTCGTCAATTGCCCTTACTTGTTAGTTTATCATGGGACGTTTGACAAGTAGGAACTTGAGGTATGAGAAAGACCGTCTGTCGACATTTGTCGGCTGGACGTCACCAGTGAGTCCTTTGAGGTTAGCGTCTGCGGGATTTTATTATTTAAAAGTCTCTGACCGAACAAGGTGTCCATTTTGCGGAGTAATAGTGCACGAATGGGAAGAGTTTGACGATCCTTTATTAGATCATAAGAAATGGTCTGAAAATTGTGCATTTATCAAGTATTTGGATCAACTGGAAAGCTTGCCGTTAAAAATAGGTGATGTAATTGATGGTGAAGAAGAAAAAAGATATGGATGTTGCTGATACTCGCAGGAGACTATGTATTTTTCTACGTCAACTCAACGACTTGAAAAACTGGATATCATTGTATGAAAAAAAATTAGAGATAAATCATTTAATAAAAAATTTAGAAAAACTTCATCTTCCCACCTCCAACGTTTAAAATCTCTCAGTGTCGACGTTGTAGCCTTGCGAGATGGTTGTTTCACGTCGATTGGAATTAGTAACTGATTATCCCATAACTAGGAGCAAACTAGTTCGAGTCGGTGTGTGCGATTATGTGCCTACAATCGCCGTTATGGATAAGAAAACAGTTGTTTATATGGATGCAGAAGAGTGGAAATTCGTTGAAGCGCAGATTCCTAGGATGCTGTCTCTATTACAAAACAGACGTAACAAGAAGGTGGATGCCGATGAGCGAGTAAGATGTAAAAATGTACTTTGTTTATATTCTACGAGGGGTAGAAACAGAGTAATGAAAATAGAACAGGTTTTTCATTGTTTATCAATGTTTAACCAAAGTCCATCGACTCTTGAGTCTGTTTCAGCATGTTTTAACAGGATAGAAACGACTAAGCTATGTACGAACATTAAGAAAATCAATGACTCGCTGGTCTTGATAACCAAGATGGTCGATCTATACCAGAAAAATGAAAAATGTCAACTCACCGAACCTGCGGAATGTGTGCCGATTGATTTTAGTATTAATACCAATACCCTTTTTTATAATTTAAACGAACTTAACGATATATGTAATAATAATTAATGGAATAAAAAGTGTAATTGTATCGATATGAAAAAATATATAATTGTTTTCTATATTTCGTTGCATTTATTTTTACCCAACACCCTTCCTATAAATTAAAAAAAAAAAATAAGGTATAATAAAATAATAAACCAACTTATAAAATGTGCATTGTTTATTCATAACAATAAAATAATGTAAACAAATAAAACAAAATTTCAAAAATACATATAGTACAATTAATAATAAGTAGAGTCTTCATCAATGTAGGAAAGTCTTCGTTTCTGGATAAATTCCTCGTCATGTTGCCATTCCTCAGGTAAGTTGTCCCAGATATAATCCAATGTACAGTCCAAAACGTACAAAAGCAACGAGCGGGGTAAAATTCTCAATTCTTCAGTAGTTAGAGTTTCTATGCCTTCTTCTCCCAAGCGACGTATTACAGCCTCCATTCTGTCCATTATCAAAGTGATACAAGGTCCTTCCTGTCATTTTTATAAATACTCCTTTTCAAACCACAAACACTGAGGACGACTCGCCTTATGGTACTTGAGAGGATTGATTAGTGATTTGGAATCATAGACCAGTCCGCAGTATACACATTTAACACTATCCTTGACTCCGCGTATAAATCCTGCAAACGACAGCAGATGATGAGGCGAGTCAATGTTTCTAAATGATTGCTTACGTACCTCTTCTTTATTGAAATTTAAAGCCTCAGAATTTTTTCTGACCCATGCAGCCAATCGATGGGCTTGATTTAATGAGCAGACAAAGGAAGTGTTCAAATGAAAACTACATGCAATCTTATCATTTTCTAAAATTTTCAAGTTTGGACAGCCGAAATCATGAAGATCGTAGACTGGTTTATCGATAAGTTCTTCTATGAAATTGCATTTTTCCATTCCTTTTCCCCATAATGTGTCATAGTCTTCCGTGATGGATAGTAAGAAATATCTCATATCCTCATATGGTACATCACCATAGTTCCATTCCAGTCCGTGAATATGTTTCTTTACCCAAAGATTTGTTTTCGACTCACCCACTTCTCCGACATCTCGAGGTGGTTTGAAAAACCAATGCCACGATGAACCATGGCTGATGGAGATTACAGATAGTTCTTTAACGATCAATGAATTAGAAGCCGAGCGATAGCCCTGAAAATCAATGACCGCCGAACGCATTATATGCTTCAGTCAATGTCCTACGGTGAAGTGATATTTTTGCAGTCGATCTAAGCTCTATATATACATGTTGTTTCAGTACATTTTACGGACCAAACCGGTTCCCACCTCATATTCTACAATTTTATCGTGAAGAATAAGACAGTATGCCTTAGTATTTGGCGGAAAGTTCTCACTCGCCTCTAGTAATACACGAATATCAATAGTCGTACTTTTTATTGCTTCAGATTGTTTAGAACAATCTATGATGGCTATAGGTGCGAATGTCTCAAAATCAGATCGTGACAGTAGAGGCTGAGAATGTCTCCTATTATAATAACTCTCTTGAAACTCTACATACATTTCGTAGAGGAGAGCCACTTTTCCTTGTGCAAAATCTAAATTCAAATCGTCATAAGGATATTGTTCGCTATTCAGATAGAGTTTCAAATTTTTCAATTTGCAACTATCAAACTGACTGCTGTCTTTGGTAGCGTTTCTCGTTCGATCAGTCTGGAATGCGATAATAACATACCGCGGCTTTTCTAAATTTGTCGATGTTTTGACAGTCCAATTTTCCTGCTGTGTTGCAGGCAAACTAGGGTATTCGTAAAGATCCCATGATCGAAACGGAATTGATATGACCTTGTTTTTGTCAACCATCTTCAGCAATCTAAGACGTTCTTGATCAGAAACACGAATATGAGGCATCCTCCAAACCACTTTGTCCAATTTTATTTGGACGTTATCATCGTTACCCTTCACACAGTTCAAGTCCGTACTAGATCGAATCAAAACGAGTTCCTGCTTAAGATTTATTAAAATTTTTCTATAGTCCTCACATATTCCTAAAAGAATATCCAGGGGCAGGCATGCGCTGAAAAATCCGTTTTTGTCTAAGGAAAGAGTATTGTTAACACCGGGCATCGTCCATCCCGCATTTTCTAGCCCTTTGACATGAGTAGGTGAAAATGATGCATGACCTTTAAGCGTTGTAGTTATTCCAGGATTTCTCACTCTATCAACTTCAATGCCATTCAATTCATATCTAATCTCGTCAAACAAAAACGCAAATGCGTTATTAGTCAATTTTGAAGTAGCTCCAGGAGTACCATCTTTTTTTAAAATTCGTCCTTCAAGATAAACATAACTTAATGAAGGAAACGTGTAGACATCTTGTTGATGTATAGGTATTCTGATTTCGTCGGACCTGTTAAAGGTGTTCCCCGCATACGGCTGATGTGAATGATACTGGAATTGCGTAAGGGAATCATCAAATTTTATATCTGATGTAATGTTGAGTATGTTATTCATTTTTTCTTATTTTGTAACCGAAAACCGCACTGTTTCAAAAAGTTAGCGTTTGCATTTGTTAACTGTCTCGTCAATTTAGGATTACTAATTCTTAACATGGCTTGCTCTCTCCTTTTATAACGAGCTACACTATTATTCTGGACACCATCCATCGTAAAATCAATCCCCATTTTTCTTCAAATGTATTCTCAATGTAACAGTTTCTCCCCTAAAGTCAATAAGTTCTCCGTCTTGATCCACTAACCGAACGGTAATATTGTCAACAGTCCTCACGTTAGTAGGAAAGTAAATGACAGGATTCGGGGTTTCTATTATTTTATATCCTGGTTCTACAGCCGGAAAGAATTGGTGTATGCTATGATCCGGATCTCCATTGACATAAGACCCTACTGCGATGTTACAATGAATCGAAATAGTGTTTACAGAAAGAATTTTCACAATACCATCCGATTCGCTGTACCGATGCACTGGGTTGATGACATGATTTGGACGATGAAAACCCAACAGTGGACCAATAGAATGGGGCTTGTCGGGGAAGTTGAAGTAGACCGGCTTCGTTGTTCTAAGTTCAGCCTTTAAAGTATTCTGATTTCCTCGCAGCATAAACCCCGCACCAGGTTCCTGGTGAGCAATTTCTTCGCGAAGAAAAGAATTTAGTGCATCGATATCATACGATCCTTCAGGTATCTGGATCGTCGAATTTCCAAAATAAAACTTATCGCTAACATCCTTTCTTATATTCGGAATAGTATTGTATGTGTCAAAAGATAATAAACCAACTGTATAACTTGAGCCTAATTCCAGCGGAGGTAAAAAGTTTGCATGAAGAACACTAGAATTTCCCGTAAACGATACTGTATAGCTCATGATTATGAATGATCAAAATTTATGAGAAACATCAGCTAAATACTTTAAGCAGAGATGTCCGCAAATCTGAGTATTCCACTTCTGATAACGACGTCTGTTGTAAGTTATTTTTGAACCCTTGAAATAGTCAAGTAGCTGTGGTGGTGGTTTCAAATTTCCAAACGAATCAAAGTATTTCACAAGATTATCTTTTTTCACATAACACACCCAATGAGAACCAGGTTCTGAACTTGTTTGCAAGTTTATAATAGCTGTCTCATATTTATTCGGATATTTAGGGAGATTATCGATCATAAATACTCCACGAAAATTTTGAATATTTAAATCTTTAGCCATATAATTTAATTCAAGATCGGTCAACGGTTTATTTGGTAGTCATATTTTTCTAGGTCTTTTTTGTCGGCTTATAAACAGACCGTAACCATCCCTGTGGGGCTTCAAATAAAGTCCATCACCAACTTTCTGACCTTCCATTGCCATGTTATGTCTCTTTTGCTCGTCTAATTTAAGTTTGGCCTCTTTCGTCTCATTGATCGCTTTTGCCACACTCGCAGCTCCTCCTGCCAAAGATCCTACAGCGGAAAGTCCTGCCATCAACGGTACAAGAAATTGGAGAAAGCCTCCCTCCTTTGGTAGCGGTAGAATTCTAGGCGGTAAAGGATTCACCTTACCGCGTAAATGTTTTTTAGCCTTCTTATACGCCACTTTCGATGCGTTCAGAATTGATGATACATCATCAACCTTTGACGATTTAACCAAATCCATAAAATTTATCTTCCCTTTCTTTTTCTTATTTTTTAAACCTGAACCAGTTTTCCCTTTCGCCTTCATGACATTTGTAACTAGCCAAGCTGCAACTTTTTCTCCCCATGACGAATCTGAAGCTTTAACTCGTTTCCAAGCATTATCAGCTAGGATCTTGTCCGCTTGTTTGCGACTATCCATATTCGTATGTTTGCGATAAGCTATATCGTGTTCTTTACAAGCTCTATCAAGTTTGTTTATTCCACTATCACCCGCAATTAAACGTTTTTCTAATTTCGTACCCGGCCCGCAATACTGATATCCCGGAAGGTGTAATTCAATTGGTAACTTGTTAATAACACTGTTCAGCAAGCCTCTTCCTTTGCGAGTCCTACGAACCATACTGTACTTGGAAAATAAAGAACTGAGATATATATATATATATATATACAGAGGAAAGATGATGTTGTTTGCATTCAGAATGAAATTAGTTAGACAAGGACAACGTTTCTCTACTACTGACTTCTCCCCTGTTAAGTGGGATTCAGAGAGGAGGCACAGTTCATTATTACCAAGCACCATTAGGGCATCGATTTGTGGACCAAGCGGATGCGGAAAGACTAATATCATGATTGGACTTTTATTAAATCCGAATGGCTTAAAATTTAAAAATGTGTATCTTTTCGGAAAAACTTTACATCAACCGAAATATCAATATTTAAAAAGTATCATAAATCTAGTTCCTGAAATAGGATTATTCGAATTTGAAGATGCAAAAGAATTGCCTCAAGAAGTTGAATCCAATTCGGTCTGTATATTCGATGATGTGACTATGGAAGATCAGGATATAATTAAACGATATTTTAGTTATGGTCGTCACATGAACCTTGATTGCTTTTATTTAACACAAAGTTATGTTTGTATCCCGAGACACCTTATCAGATGTAACTTTAATTTTTTAATAGTATTTCCTCAAGATGAGTTAAATTTGAAACATATTTACGAAGAACATGTAAGCACTCCAGATTTAAGTTTTTCACTTTTTAAAGATATGTGTTCGTTATGTTGGAAAGATTCTTTTAGTTATCTCGTCATTGACAAAAGTAGAGACCTGAACAATGGGCGTTTTAGAAAAGGAATCGATACATTCATTGTGGATATATAAAGAGCATTCATGGGGGGGTGTAACGGCAGTCATGGACCCAAGAGTCACTCGTGAGATTATAAAAACTAGCGAGATTTTGAAAAACAAATATCAGTCTTTGAAGCGTAGTCTCCAAGATATTGAAAAAGGTCGACAAGAATTCTTTACACCCGTGCTTCAACCTCTAGAAGACATTAAACAATCAGTACAATTGTACCAGGCCAAACCGGAACTTGCATCGACGCCCAAAAGAATAAAAAGAAGAGAGAGTGATGTTTGGGGCGAATCCCCTGATAAAAGTGAGATAGAGTCTGTTAATATTTACAGAAAATCAGCATTAGTGCCAAAAACATCTTATTACAAAAGAGCTACAAACATTTCATCCGATGATACAAAAACTAATCCTAGCATAGTGATAGCAATCTAATGGTTATAAATATTACAGATAAACGGTAATAATAATCAACCTTGTCTGTGAGTTACATTCGCATAGTTGCATTCTCGGTTCTCTATATTTCCATTCCCATATATGGTCATACCATGTGATGACAGATTCGTCAGAGCATGAGTCATCGCGATGCAACCTACCCGTTTTCCATTATTCTTTGCTCAGCGGTTATATTTGTGTCCATATATGGTCATGATACCACCTATTCCAAGTCTTTATAAGCGTTCCCTCTTCAGCCACTGGCCTACGTCACTCTGTTTTGCCTCCGTGTTATGCTCTCCGCTGTCGCTAGTCACTGCTTAAACGTAAGTTGTTAAGCTACTTGTTTTAACTAATCTTAACATTATGATAAAAATCTTGACAATATTGAATCATTTTAACAATGATTGTTATAAACATTGTAGATGACTCTTTTGAATAAATTAAACGGTCTTACAGCCTATAAGACAATAGGAGAATTAGAAGAGGGAGCGGCATATAAAATACTTAAACTCAATTTAAAAAATACTGAATACGGCCAATCACTGCAGGCCATCATAGAGGGAGAGGAAGGAGAACTCATCCGAACCTTTCTTCCAAAGAGGTACCGCGAATGTTTCACCGATGAAGAGATAGAGCAGTATGACGGTGAGTTTTCATATCATTAATTGTTATTGCGATCAATTAAATTAATACTTAATTTAAAATTTTAAAATTATTAATACTTAATTTTCAGAATAAAAAAGTAAGATTTTTTTTTATTTTTAGGATTATTGAAGATGAAATACGGAGGGAAGTGCAAAAATACATACATCTTAAGTTTTAGTAAATAAGAAAAGCGTGAATATCGGCCTAGGGGAAGTATCTGTGTCATAAGGTATGGATGTTTTATGTACAAAATGTGGGCTCTTATTACAAAATTTAAGTTCTCATATATGTAAATGGGAATTTCATTCGTGCACAAATTGCAGTCGCGAATTTAAATCAAATTTTAGCTGTTCACGACATAAAATTGTATGTGAGAAAAAAAAAAAGCGCATCAGTTCCCTTCAAGCGTTCGTGGGCCACAGTAGCCAATCGTTAGCAATGGAAAATTTCCAAACTCCTGCTGGGTCATCTTTGAAACAATCTCAACTTCATTTACCATTTAAAAAACGGACACATTCAAACATACCATCTTTCTCCAGTGTTAATAGTGCAGAAAAAGGAATTAGTTCTCCTAAGAAATATAAACTTTATCATAAGGAACAACTCAGTAGCTTAATCACGTATGAACAAGGCATTAAAAAGGCTGCATTTGGTAATACAGTTTTAGATTTTTATATTGAAAATCGGGATAAAAACATAATTCCGAAAACATTTTTAGAAGTAAACAAAGAAAAATTGATTAAGATTTTAAAATCATATTTGGCTCAATGGAATATATTTAAAGTTAATTTACAGTTAGACTGTACATATAAAAAAATAAGTCAAAATAATGAGGAAAAGTCCGATATGAATTTTAAGACTAGTCAGCAAGTTATAGATTCTTCAACCGATTTGGACGAATATATTAGAGAATCATTCGAAAAAATAGTCTTGGAATTAGATTCTTTTGAAGCTAAAGGTTCTGGTTGGACATTTGTATCATGTAACTTTCTATACTTGCATTTAACTAAATATAAACCTCTCAGCGGGAAACAATTTATTAAATTGCCAAAAGTTATAGAAAACAAGCATGCCGTAATTAATGTAAAAAACGTAAACAATGATTGTTTTCGATTAGCAATATTAAGCAAAACTATTGGTTCGAGCAATCCTAAGTCGTATGAACATTTTGATAATAATTATAATTTCGATTGTATTACATATCCCACTTCCATGAAAGACATTAAAAAATTTGAAAATGTAAACAATGTTTTAATTAATGTTTACGGTTTAGATGAAAAAAATGATATATTTCCTTTAAGAATAAGCAAAAGAGAAACCTACAAGGAGAGATTTGACCTTTTGTTTCTTCAAAATGAAAGAAATTCGCACTATTGTTACATCACAAATTTAAGCCGGCTTGTTAGTAGACAAATATCCGATGACAAATCTGCCAAAGAAATTTGTCACAGATGTTTAACATCTATTTCCTGGGGATATAAAACAAAAAGCGGAAAAAACGCGGAAGAAAGATTAAAGGAGCATTTATTATTTTGCGGTACGCATAAACCAGTGAGATCGGATTTTCCAGTTGCTGATAAAATCAAATTTAAAAAATTCGAATGCACACAAAAAATTAAAATTGTAGCATATGCAGACTTTGAATCCTATCTGGAACCAATTGAGGGTCCTTCACAAAATCCATCAATTTCTTGGACAAAATCAGTTCAAAATCATAAAATCTTTTGTGCATCACTTATGGTCAAAGCGGATATACCATTATTTAATCAACAACAACCATCAATTTTCACCGGTGAAAACTCTATGTCAATGTTTATGGAAGCATTACATGAATTGGCTAAAAGAGCTGATAAAATATATGGAAATGTCGAACCTATGGCTGAAATGACCGAGCAAGAAAAGTTAATTTATCAATCTACTGATTTATGCGTTATATGCCAGAAAACTTTAAATAACGATGAGAAAGTACGTCATCACGATCATGTAACATCTAAGTTTATTGGAGCGGCTCATTCCAATTGCAATTTACAAGCAAAAACTCCCAATTTTATTCCGGTATTTATGCATAACTTTCAGGGTTATGACTCGCACTTTATTGTTCCTTTTTTAGCCGACCATGAAGGAGATGTTACTGTAATTCCAAGTAACACAGAAAAATACATAAGTTTCACTAAAACATTTAAAAATTGTAAAACTAAAATAAGGTTCGTAGACAGTTATAAATTTTTAGCAGCTAGCCTAGACACCCTAGTACAAAACATGAAGAAAGGTTCTGTGAATCATTCAATCACATTCCCTCATTTGTACCAGTTATTTTCTGAAGAAACCAAAGTTGAATTGCTGACAAAAAAAGGAATTTACCCGTATTCTTACATAAATTCTTTCGCGCGGTTGGAGGAAACTAAGTTACCTGCAATAGAGAAATTTTACAACAATTTAACTTTAGAAAATATTTCTAATTCTGATTATCAACATGCTCAAACCATTTGGAAAACCTTCAATATAAAGAACTTAAAAGAGTATACCGAAATGTATATAAAAACAGATGTAATTTTATTATGCGAAGTCTTTGAAAAATTTCGTAAACTCTGTATAGATATATATCGCTTAGATCCAGCCTATTTTATGTCTCTTCCGGGCCTTAGCTATGAAGCAATGTTAAAAACTACAAACATTGAGCTAGACATTATAAAAGACCTAGATATGGTATTATTTATCGAAAAAGGAATTCGAGGAGGTATTACACAAGTTGTCAAGCGTTATGCCAAAGCAAATAATTGTTACGTAGATGATTATGATCCAAATCTGCCCATTAGCTACCTAATGTATGCTGATGTAAATAATTTGTATGGTTATGCAATGAACTGTTTCCTTCCATATAGTGATTTTAAATGGCATAATGAAGATTTAGACGTGTTAAACGTTCCCGATGACTCTGAAGTTGGGTACATACTTGATGTAGACATTGATTACCCTAAAGACATACACGATTTGCACTGTCAACTACCTTTATTACCCGAAAGATTAAAACCCCCTTGCAATAAAACTACAGAAAAGTTACTAACGACACTCACACCAAAAACCCGTTATATCGTGCATTATGTTAACTTGAAACAAGCTATAAATCTCGGGATTAAATTGAAAAAAATACATAGAGTTTTAAAATTTAACCAAAAGAATTGGTTGGCTCCATACATTAATTTAAATAGCAAACATAGAGCTAAGTCTACCAATCCTTTTGAGTCAGATTTTTTCAAACTCATGAACAACTCCTGTTTTGGGAAATTTATGGAAAACGTTAGAAAACGAATAGACCTAAAAATTGTAACAAATAAAAGATCGTTAAACAAACTAGTTAAAAAGCCAAATTTCAAAGAGAGAATAATTTTCACTGAAAATGTAGTATCCGTCCAGTTAGAGAAGGAAAAAATTGTATTTGATAAGCCCCTTTATGTCGGTTTTAGCATACTGGAACTTTCAAAGGTTTTAATGTACAAATTACATTATGACGTATTCTTAAAAGCTTATGGTCCGCAAAATATAAACCTGTGCTATATAGACACCGATTCACTTCTATACCTTATTAATACAGAAGATATATACGACGACATAAGTAACAATTTAAAAGACTATTTCGATACAAGTAATTATCCGACAGAGCATCGTTCTTATTCTGACAAAAACAAAAAAATTGTAGGAATGCTCAAAGATGAAACAGCTGGAGATCCAATTGTTGAATACGTTGGCTTAAGACCAAAAATGTATTCATTTATAACTAAACATGGTTTACTTATAAAACGATCCAAAGGGATTAAAAAATGTGCAGTTCGTGAATTCACATTTCAAGATTATTTAAATACTATAAGAAATTACGAGTCGATGTACAGTCAATTTCAAATTATACAATCAAAAAGACATCAAGTGCAAACAGTATTAATAAATAAAAAGTCTCTTTCCCCATATGATGATAAACGCCATACAGCAATTAACAATACAGATACGCTACCTTACGGCCATTATTCATTGCATTAGTTATATAATTGTTAATTGTTATATGTAATTGTAGTTATAAGTATATAATAGTTGTAATTAATTAATTCTAAAACATTAATAAATGAATAAATAAATGATTACTTAAATCATAGAAGTGTAGGTTAAAAAAACCCAAAAAAAAATAAGAACATTAATTATCAATCACTAGATTTATTTTACATGTTATAGCAGCAACAAGTCAATAAAAAAATCCTATTTTATATTTTAGGAATGTTTTTAATAAACGTTTTGTTGTAACAGGATTAAAAAAAAAAAAAAATAAATGTCTAATATCAGAGTGTTTTTTTCTTCTTTCACAACATTATGCAATATCCTTTCTGTCAATCCAGCTGCGTTCTTCCAATCCCAACCACTTCACGTACAACTTGTTTCCTTTTCTCTTCAAAACCTTTTCTACAAGATATACATCTGGATATTTAACCTTTTGTAACTCCTGTTCATAAAATGAACCACTGATTGGCTGTCCTTTCAGGTCTTCTAACAAATATGTGTATGGATATGTCTTCTGAACCTTGACTATTTTAAAAATTTCACTTGACCAATTTGAAAAATATCCTTTCGAAAATACCGATTTTTGTTTAGATATTCTCACAAAATCGTCTTCAATAAATTTTTGTATTCGTCCTTTCCATTTAGGCACCAAAGAATATACATTGCTTTGCAAGTACTTTTCCGTTTTTTTATTACGAGCATCAATCGGTTTCATACCTATAGTTGAATGAAAGGATGAATTATACTCATGTAGAATCTGGGGTAAAATATCTAAAAATTTGTAATTTCCTAGTAAGCTGAATGCTTTCCACATTTTCGCTTTCAATGTTCTATTAAACCTTTCTACAATGGAAGCCTTCATTGAGGTAAAAGTAGAATAATGATTAATAGAGTATTTTTTTTTCATCAGAGAATTAAACTTTGAGTTGTAAAATTCTTTCCCTTGATCACTTTGAATATAATTCAAAGTACGATAGTGGTGTCTGCTCTGACGGAACTGACGTCACAAGGTCATTTTTACGCACTACTACAGCGCCTTATCATCCGTGAGATAAAGTATGAACTGCTGAGAAACGCATACTGGGAAGCGGGGAGGTGGACCAGCTGTGACTCATGCTCTGACGTCACACGGTCAATGCCCCGTTACGTCACAAGGTTATTTACACTCCTACTACAACTCAAATGTAAACAAAGCGACGATGTTTTTCTTTTAATGAAATTACGTCACACCCATCTCACAAGACCGGTACAAAGTTCAATCACCCCCACCATTGCAAACAAATGCACCAGGTTCATGCTCTGACGTCACACGGTCAATGCCCCGTTACGTCACAAGGTTATTTACACTCCTACTACAACTCAAATGTAAACAAAGCGACGATGTTTTTCTTTTAATGAAATTACGTCACACCCATCTCACAAGACCGGTACAAAGTTCAATCACCCCCGCAAACAAATGCACCAGGTTCATGCTCTGACGTCACACGGTCAATGCCCCGTTACGTCACAAGGTTATTTACACTCCTACTACAACTCAAATGTAAACAAAGCGACGATGTTTTAATGAAATTACGTCACACCCATCTCACAAGACCGGTACAAAGTTCAATCACCCCCACCATTGAAAACAAATGCAACAGGTTAACTACCGATGATAAATTATAAACCACTTAAAGCAGCCCTGAAGCTGATCTCACAGACGAAACCGGCCGCGTCGACGCGGAAGTAAACAAATATAAGACCAGACGTCATCAAAGGTCAAACCACCCCATGAATGAAACGCAATGTAAACAAATGCGACGTTGCCAGATCTAATAAATTCCTTACACTGTTGCCACATTGTGCACACAAACACCAGCCACTAGCCCAAGGTCACCCCCTCCCGCCCTCACTAATCACCCCCCCCGCCCTACAATGACCTTAGGTCATTGACCCCGTTTGCACAATCCGTCGTTTCCAACTACTCAGGCATAGTTACGGGTATCTTTAACGAATACTTGAGGCTTGAGACCCCCATTAACGTCCCTCTTCCGATGGAAAGCATAAGCCCTTTAAATATCCTCAGATATGGCATAGTAGGTTATTCAGCTAACTAGACCGCATGTGAACCTGTGCTTTTTTTATTTATATCTAATGTAAATATTATGGAGTAGGAGTGGAAAATGAAAATAGGGTCAATGTAAAGTATGTTGCATTGCGATCGTATTAGATATGTACATCTTTTGTATGCTTAGGCTATAAACGATAAGTTAAGCGAAACTGGATATTTAAAGTACATCTGATGTTTCGTCCAAATCTCCAGACGATTATACACATTATTGATTTAGAAGAGCTTATGGAATTTCTAAACAAAGGCTTTATTTTTTTCTAAACAAATATGGATTATGGATGGATTTGTTCTTTAACTAAAGGATATTTTCGGAGGAATATTTTCCAAGGTGAATAATCATTTCCGAAAATAACAAAAAAAAAAAATGTGCTGAAGGGAAAATATGTCGTTACTAAGTAAATGTTTCAGAAAAATTGTATCTAACAAATAAAATCCTTAAAAAATGCATGGATACTGAAAGGAAAACTTTTTTTAAAAATCGAAACCGTTATAAATAAACGTCAAGAAATTAAATGTTTTATTTTTAAAATGATAATTTCAATTAAAGATTAATAAATTTGCGTAAAGAGACTATTTTATATTTTTTATAATATATATATTAAACCCATTTACCATCTTTTTTATATTATTCTGTTATTTCTTTTTCAACCACTGGATTTGTCTGATCACATGTTCTTCGCTAGAGTAGACTTTTTTTAATACTTAGAATGTCTTTTGATATTAAATAAGGTTGAGAATCTCTCTTTCGTAAAGCTCAAACAACTTCATTATTATCCGAAATACAAAGTAAAAACAAGTTAATCGATTCATTTTCTCTTTTAGTCTGAATTATGGTTATCATTTTGTTCAATACGAATCTCTTATCAATAATTTATATTTTATATAATTGTATCATTTACTTGAATAAAAATTTTATGGTGTGAATTATATTAGTCAAAATTCACATTTTATACTTCAGATCGTAACATATGGATGTTTTTGACAAACTATATGCTGGAGTAGAGTAAAAATTTTTCCTACAAAAAATTATTTATAAAAATTGAGTGCTGACTTGCTAATAAAGAAAAGGAGGTTCAACAAAGGCTCGGGTCGAGCCGTGCCTGAGTCAAATTAAACGTATCCTGTGCATTGATTCGTTGAGGCAAGCCGACATTGCGTGCGGGAATCCTTTGTGCCCTATCTGATAGCTAATCGTTTCCTCTTCATTCTAGCCAACTTAAATGACTAGATTCATTTAGAAGAAGTTCTATACAGTTAGAAGATTTTATTTATTTGAGTAAATATATATTATTTTATAATCTTTTAGAAATTTCGCCGCTAAATTAGAAATTTTAATACAGTAGTCAACATCAATTACTTGAAGTAAATTGTTTAATAAAATGGTTTTGTAACAAGGAAGTTTCATTAATGTTTCCATGTTATGTTCTCTCTCTCTCTCTCTCTCTCTCTCTCTCTCTCTCTCTCTCTCTCTCTCTCTCTCTCTCTCTCTCTCTCTCTCTCTCTCTCTCTCTCTCTCTCTCTCTCTCAGAAAAGACAGATGATCGCATAGTTGCTAATACCAAGATGGCATTGTAGACAGCTGATAGAATCCATAAATACAGGTTCAAGATGGCAATAAAGTCAGTGTTTAACCAGCCGCCAAGTGTGTTGTTTATGTCCCTACTTATTCTTTTTTTATGTTTTGCGAGGCGAAGTACTTAAGTTTTTTATAAATATATATATATATATATATATACATATATATATATATATATATATATATATATATATATATATATATATATATATATATATATTGTTTTTTATTTTTATAAATAAGTTAATATTTTTTATAAATAAGTTTTTTATAAATATATATATATATATATATATATATATATATATATATTATATATATATATATATATATATATTGCTATGTATCCTACCGGGCAGCATTAAAAAACTAATATGTTTTTACACAAAGAGCAATGTTCGGTTTGGATAGAAATAGATATTTAGGACGATGCAGGGCGCAGAAGATTCGCAAGCTCAGAAGACCTAGCTAAAGACCTTACCTATCCCTGTTTCACAGATTTTTGGCAATCCTCTACATATATCTATATCTGAATCATTAACTTCTCAATGTATATAATAAATCATTAATACTATGTATTTATGAATTATATATTTATGGTTTTAATAATGAGTAAATTGGTAAACACAGAAACAGACCTCTGGAAAAGAATCCAATTAAGATTAAAATTAGAAATAATAATTTGAGTAATCATCATACTCTGCCAACCCAAAATCAATCAGAAGATTCTCAAAATCTATTTAAGCCTAAAATATAGCAATAGAGGAGAGAGTGAGAGAGAGAGAGAGAGAGAGAGAGAGAGAGAGAGAGAGAGAGAGGAGAGAGAGTAGAAAGTGGATGATTAGGTTACAATATGTAAATAGAATGCTCATCTACTTACATCTAGAGTAGTCCTTAGGTTATAATGTTGATTTATAGTTAGTAAGTTATTAACTTAGTTATTTAAGAACGTCTCTGTATATATAATGTTATATGATATGAATAATACTCTTATAATGTCAAATATAAATGGTTATGTTATATATCCACAATCCGAGAGAACAAGCGATTAAGTCAAATTTTGCCCAATTGAGTTATTCGCATTGAGGGAGTCCTGATCTTGCCATTCTCGTAGTTTATGGCTTAAAATGGAATCTTGATATAAGCAACTGTATTTCAAACCAATGTCTGACGTAGCCACTTATTGAATACGAAAATAATACGGTTTAGCTTCCTTAAGTAAAAGAAGCCCATTTTGGAGAAAATTTGATCCAACCACTTATTCACCAGTGTTGTAGATAATAATACATGAGTATTATTTTTTAGATAGTACTTCTTTACTCTGTCGATAATACTTGCCTTGAAATGGGGATGTGGAATAAAATGGCATGTTATTTCAGTATCGACAATCACTTCACGAAGCATAATATCTTATTCAAGCAGAATCATCATATAATATTTTCCATACCAGATCGATCCTTGTAAATAAAAAGGAAATGCATGTACGAATATACATAACGGTAATGTTGCACCAATTTTACAATTTTAATAAAAGTACATTTATCAATGTTATATATTTATTTCTATAAATCTACCATTTTTATATTCATTGCTGCTTCTAAAAAACAAACAGCGAAAATTGTGTGAATAGGGGTTTCCTTTATATCGCTGACAACGATAGCATTGAAACACCTAAAATTAAAAACAAAAGTAATTTTTTTTATTATTTCAAAAAATATAAGGAAACATAGGTACTCATTTGAAAGATTCTCTAGAAAAATAAGATAAAAATTATATAAGCCCAGAAATCCTCTACTGTGTCACCTTCTTCGTGTAATACATCACTAGCATTTCGGTGAAGCGAACAAAATTTTTTTCTTTAAAAAATGTATTGCTTTATTCAAACACAAGTAAAAAAACCTGATTTTCAAATGAAATGGTGTTTGAGATAAGGTTGTTTTTTTTTTTCTTTTCTCTCTCTTTATTTTAAGCCCTCGTCGAGAATAAAGCAATATCTCAAAAAATGAAAGACAAAAGTGGACACAGAGGAGAATCGATTATAATAGAAAGAGGACAGAGGAGAACACAAACGAATTGCGGGCACAATCACCAGTTATTAATGTCCATTGTCAGTGACACCAGCGGGGCCGGGAAATAACGAGCGAGGTAGCTCTCCTCCCCACAGCCCGCGGGATATATTTACCGAATAATCGGCTGCTCCTCTGCCCTAGCACCCGCGGCTTCATTATAAAATAATTTGTGCAAATAAATTCTCGGCTGAAGAAGAGACCTCTTCAATGTTAAATCGCTCCGGGCCTCTACAAGCTCCTTAATTATAACGCCTTGCTAACTTTGAAGCCGGTGAGGCGTAGCCCCCAGGTAATTCTGGCAGCGACCATCTAATGATTCCATAAAGGCCACAGTATAACTTTTCCAATTCTCATCGCTGTATCAAAAGGAAGCTTTTATTAAAGAACCTACGCTCACCATTAAAATTTTACTCCTCTCTTTCTCTTCTAAAAGTTGTACTTAAAGAAATTTCTCGGGCCATATACTACTGTAATCAAAAAGTAAGGTGAATTTGTTTATAAAATGTAAATTCTTTATTTATTCTTCCAATTCAATTTCATCCCCTTCAAAGTAATCCCCGTCCGATAAAACGCACTTTTTCCAACGCTTTTTCCAGTCCTCGAAACAGTCGGAATAGTCTTTTTTCGGTACACCCTTCACGACCTTCTTCGATTCGGTTTTTATATCCTCAATCGCGTCAAAACGGCGTCCCCGCATTGGCCTTTTGAGTTTGCTGAATAGCTAGAAGTCGCATAGAGCCAAGAGTTGTTCGTCCATAATTCCGGCCATTTCAGACGAACAGCTTCACGTAAACGACGCATAACGCTCAAATAATATTCTTTGTTGACATTTTGGTTGTAAACAAATTTACCTGAATTCCTCCGGGAGTCTTAAATGACAATTTCAACTTACTTATTGATTACGGTAGTACAAGATTATAAAGACAATAATAATTATATAAACAAACGATTCATTATCAATAAACATTAGTGCATGTTATAGATCCAACTTGCACTTCCTGAATTATTTATTTAGAAAAATTCTTAAGCTCAGAGGCGAAAAAAAAAAGAAGAAATATAGATTTATTTCTTTCTGTTTATATTCTTTTTATATTTTTATCTACACCTGTGAAAAACAAATAATTGACAATCAGGAGATTGGCTGATAGTAAAATACAAAATAACATGAGAGGCAATGCAACATTTGAAGAAGAACAGTACCCACCGGTACCTCTCCTCTGGCTTCATTTAATTTCCTATGGTAATAGATCCCTCATTCACGTTCTTTTTAGTCTAGTGTTCTCTGCCATGAGAGTAGTGGCCATTTTTTCTATCAGTGGGTTTGGGTCTTTGTGTAGTTATGCAACCGTATTGTTATTGATATACCATGGTACCTTTTTGATAAGCCTAAGTACTTTTGATTGAAAAGATTGCAGTCGTTTTCTGTGATTCTTTTCAGCGATGCCGTGAATTAGTAATGCATATGTCCCAAACTGGGTTTAGTATGAAATAGATTTAAAAATATAAATTATTTTATCAAGAATATTATCGCTTATCACAGCTCTCTTGTTTTTAAAATAATATATCAGAAATATAAATGTCAGCTGTTACTGCTTCTTTATGTGCAAATTTTTAAAATGTTTTTCTCAAGTCAAAAACTTCCAGATTTCATTACATCGTAAAACATTGAATTTTTCAGCTCAGAGATTGAAAATTTTATAAAAACGTTGGGAAAAACGTATTTAGAATGAGAGTAAATATTATGATAAAAATATTTTGATTTCATGAAGTGGTTTTAATTACTACATAATCTTATTTTTCCTTTGGAAAATACGTTTCTAATGATAGGACCCAATAAATTAAAAAAAAACATTATTGAAATAATAAACCTGGAGTGGAAATACTTCTATTGTATGATCTACATTTAATTAGAAAAATGTAAGCAATACAGAAATACATAAACAAAGCTGAAAAAGATGTTGGTTAGTCTACTATTTTTTTTTATTCTTATATTTAATTATCTATCGAACCCCGTGGGTTGTTACAATAAAAATATTTTTTTACATTTGTTTTGATCCTTAGTATTGTAACACCCGTGAAATCTAACCCTGATTTTTCTCTAAAATATTATTCATTTAAAGCAATTAAAGTATGTATATACACACTCGAAATATTGAGATCAATAAAACAGTGAAGAAATCTTAATAAACTTTATATACTTTTTGAAATTCAAAAATATTATGAATTTCATAACTATGGTTATATTAATATCTATCAAACTTCTAGGCGTAAAACTGAATTCTTATAAATGCACCCGAAATGTTTTATAAAAATAAAATAAAACTCTTTTCCCATATAAATTGTTTATGATTTACTTTAACAAATAGAGTAGCAACAGTTTAATTTTAAAATGTTGGAACGTTGAACAAGAATTTTTTAATTTACACGGCCTATAGAGAAGAATCGATTGTTGAGGAATGCAATGCATTCCCATAATAAATGGCTGATAAGAAATATTTTAGCGTGGCTTTATTCGTAACTGCATGCGTTAAACTTCTCTCCTTTAACGCAGAGAAGTTATAGGAGAGAAGCTCAACTGTTGTACAGAGTCAGCGGCGTTGTGCTGGTTTTGCAGAAAGCGCCTTCAGCGGTCTGCGATAATGTAATACCTTGACAGACCTACGGGTAATAGAAGGCTGTAGATTATATTTTATAGTTATATATGTTGTAATTGCAATTTAATCAAATAAAGGAGGTTCAGAAAAATAGAAAGAAAAAAAAAACTGCATGTGATTAGTACTCATCATGTTTTCATAACTTACAGTACATAAAAATTCGAGTTGCCCAATTTTAAATGAAATCTTTCATTACATTATGTCTATATTTTGTTTAGTATTTTTGGGAAAATACGTCTTCTCATAAGATAAGTAAAAAATAAGTATAAATGATAAATTTAAACTGATTAAATATAAATGTGGATTATTATTTCATAAACCAAAGGGACATTACTTTTGCATTTCTATTGCATTGAAATATAATGGATACAAACGAAGTATTTACCTGTGTTGTTATCTGTAACCCCTATACTAGTAATTTATATTTAAAATTTTAAACAAATTCTAATTTTATTAGTGGGTCATTTTATCAAACCGATTTATCACATTAGTCAATTTGTGCCGCGTAAAATTCTGGTAAGAATAATATATACTCTTAATTTATAAACAGATAAAATCATCAAATCTCTAGTTCTATTACAAATAAATCTGTTTAACGAACGATTAAGTATACTGTGCTATAAATTAATTAATACAAAAAAGTTTATAACTAAACATTATGTATAATAAACGAATGCATTTCCCAAAATATGCCATTTTTATGAAAATGAAAAGTTTTTAAATAAACCAGAATAGTGGTACAGTGTTATCACAAAATGGTGGGACTATAAGTTGGCATAATTTAGCTGGGATAGTATCTCTCAATACCCGATAATGCTTACCTGTTCGTTTCGGGTGGAAATACCAGAACAGGCTTTTTCAGCTGTCTCGGGAAAATTAACGAGCTGTAGATTCTGCCAGTATTTGTTAAATTTGTATAAAAGGACCCTTTTCAATGTCTTTTGTTTATTTCTTACTATTATTTTATTTAAATTATCGGAATAGATCTTTCATTGTGTGTACATTTGTATTTTTTTTAGGAATTAGTGATTTTTCTAAATTTTAATTTCTGGAAAACAAACCTATTTAGCCTCACCTGAAAGAAGAAGGCAAGGCCCTAAAATAACAGTCACGCCTCCGCCGAATACTCTTCGAGAGAACTTTATTAAGGAACTTAATTAACTAAGGGGGTTGTCTTTTAACTGACGTGGGGCAGTTTGATTAGAGTCGCTCTTGGAAGAGGAAAATATAACCGTATAAAACATGAATATTCCATCGTAAAAAATTGAAAGTTTTTTTGAAGAAAAAAAATTCTACTACATAAAACTGCAAAATTTTCTTATTAATTTATTTTTCATTTTCATCTTCGCAATTTCGAATCCAGCGCGGTTGATTTAGCGTTGCTTTTTTCTCATTGATATGCAGAAATATCAAGTTATGGAAATGATCAATAGTTCTTGATAGCAGTGTGTTGGCCATTGTCTTTTTAATCTTCTCACAACAAGCCCGGGCAACGGTGTGTATGAGTGGAATACTGTTTATTTGTTGTAAATATATGATTTTTTGTGGTAAGCTTCATGTCGATTCAAAATAAACCAAGCAGGATTAACAATTTTTCTTAAAAGTTTGTATCATATGTAAAAGAATCTGTTATACTGAACACAACTGTTCTTCTTCACATGTCCAAATAGTTCTTAGTATAGTTATATAGACAAGTTGTTTGTTTCGTAGGTCAAGAGAAGATCTGATCTGGGCAGCTCCACCGAGGCAACGGCATAGGTTTCAGGTAAAAAACGTTTAGGTGCTGAAACAGATATATAAAGATAGAATGCCAATATTTTTAATATAAAAAAAAACATTCTTATATGCTTTTCATAAGATTTAATTTGATCTATATATCAAATTTATTACTTTGTAAAAATCTAACAGTTGCAAGGTTGCACTAAACATCATCTTCCCATTAATATGAAATCAAAAACTCATTTAAGGCATTTAAGGGAGTTGAGTTAGGTGCCACAGTTCATTGCTTCCTTGTAGAAGGCACTAAAATCAACAAGCCATCACACAAACAATGTATTTAATCAAGGAAAATCAAGAGACATAAATTTAAAATAGATTGTATAATAGAGTTAATGATTAACTGTAATTTTCATAGATGAATCAGTATCTTAGAAACTTATGTAGTTACTTCACTCACTAATATACCCCAGGCAATGAGGAAAAATCATTTAAAATGTAATGTTGCAAGTTTCAAACAGAAAATCATGATGAAATAGGATACTTGACAAATGAACCTTACTGAGCTGTCAGTAGATCACACTTCAATGATTTTGGAGTATTTTTTTTTTTTTAAAACCCGTTACATTTAGAAGTTTAGAATGCTGGATTTCGAAGAAGCTTCTGATGGATTAATATATTTCCATTACTAATGGAATTCACGTAAATTGAATATTTCGGTGAAATAAAATAGCTATTCTGCACATCTTTTAGGTACACGATCTTTACGAACAATAAGTCACTATTAAACGAACAAAAGTTCCCCAAATAGCAATTAGTAATATTTTACAATAATTTATTTCATGTATTACAGCAGAAATTTTGTTCTTTTAAATTATAGAGCACAGAACAATAAACATGCTTTTAATTTCAGAATGGACACATCGATCAATTCCACAGAACTACGTGCTAGCAGTCGTAATTCCCATCAAACCTAATGATCTCATGTCAGTCAACTCTACATTTAGTAGCTCATCTTCCATCTCTCACTATCTGGCCAATTCTTGGCTATTGATATAAGAAACGTTTCACATGTGTAAAATATTTGAAATATAAAATCTGTTATGTTGTGAAAATAAAGTACTCAAGTAATGTGTTTGTTAGCACTTGAACAATAATGTCCTTTGCTTACGAATTCTTAGTGGAATTCATTCTAAGGTCCAATCTATAATCTATTTATCTATAACGTTTTATTAAACTAGATTTTAGTTTATATATTTTCATTAATGCATATAACATCTTTAACATAAAAATTGAAGTGATGTAAATTTTTTATATTATTAGAACATCTCAACAAATTTTACGAGTTGAAGGTAAAACGTTCATTTCTACGTGTAAGAAATTAAACAGTTTATATCAAATTTGTAAAATTCTTGAAAGCAGTATGTTGATTGAGTTTTTTATCTTCCTCTCATATCATTTGTGAATAATATTATCGTAATTAGAAGTTAACTATATACCATTCACTAAGATTAATATAGCATACAAGAAAATTCGGGAATTTCTCGAAAGTGCTTTACAGTATAATTTTAAAGTTCCTTCAGGAGTATGACACTTATTTCACTAATATTCCGAGGGCATGTTATGTAAGACGTCCTCAACCGCGAGCAAGAGGTGTAGTTTTCAGTAATAACCACTTGGTTCATCTTAGTCGCTCGCTTTTAGGTTCAAGAACACCCACCCTGCAAGAGGAACCCCTTGAGACTTGGAATGAACAACTTGGAAGTTTGCGTTGAATTTCTACTTCGCTAACGAAATTCGCTAAACTACTCCGGCACAGTTTACGGGCCTAGTCTAGGGCTTGAAACCATTCAATTATTTAAAAGTAACATGTTTTAATAAAATGTCTCAAATAAGACCTTTCCCTCGTTAAAAGATTATACTAATACTAACAATATTAAATATTTTCTACATGACAAATATTTTTCGTCGAGGTTTTCTACTCATTCCCTCAAAATTAACTTTCTTTATTTTCTCTACTATAATATACATTGAGCCCCAAAAATCATACAAACTGAAATATAGGACCTCGAAAGAAACTTGCTAAAATTATCGAAATCAAATGAATTAGCCAACTTCGACATTGATGAATACGATACCTAAACTGAATTGAAAGATAATATATAGAGTTATTTGAAAACTACTATTTTTCGGAATCTTAATGAAGTAGAAAATTCCGGAAAAAGGTCAAATATATTGAAAATTGTCCTTCGATTTCACTGAAACTTCAATGCAGCAGATATATACATATATACATACATATATAGTATATATATATCCTATTTCATCATGATTTTCTGTTTGAAACTTGCAACATTACATTTTAAATGATTTTTCCTCATTGCCTGGGGTATATTAGTGAGTGAAGTAACTACATAAGTTTCTAAGATACTGATTCATCTATGAAAATTACAGTTAATCATTAACTCTATTATAATTATAACATTTATAAACAATCTATTTTAAATTTATGTCTCTTGATTTTCCTTGATTAAATACATTGTTTGTGTGATGGCTTGTTGATTTTAGTGCCTTCTACAAGGAAGCAATGAACTGTGGCACCTAACTCAACTCCCTTAAATGCCTTTAATGAGTTTTTGATTTCACATTAATGGGAAGATGATATTTAGTGCAACCTTGCAACTGTTAGATTTTTACAAAGTAATAAATTTGATATATAGATCAAATTAAATCTTATAAAAAACAAATAAGAATGTTTTTTTATATAAAAAATATTGGCATTCTATCTTTATATATGTGTTTCAGCACCTAAACGTTTTTTACCTGAAACCTATACCGTTGCCTCGGTGGAGCTGCCCAGATCAGATCTTCTCTTGACCTACGAAACAAACAACTTGTCTATATAACTATACTAAGAACTATTTGGACATGTGAAGAAGAACAGTTGTGTTCAGTATAACAGATTCTTTTACATATGATACAAACTTTTAAGAAAAATTGTTAATCCTGCTTGGTTTATTTTGAAGCTTACCACAAAAAATCATATATTTACAACAAATAGACAGTATTCCACTCATACACACCGTTTCCCGGGCATAATATGAGAAGATTAAAAAGACAATGGCCAACACACTGCTATCAAGAACTATTGATCATTTCCATAACTTGATATTTCTGCATATCAATGAGAAAAAAGCAACGCTAAATCAACCGCGCTGGATTCGAAATTGCGAAGATGAAAATGAAAAATAAATTAATAAGAAAATTTTGCAGTTTTATGTAGTAGAATTTTTTTTCTTCAAAAAAACTTTCAATTTTTTACGATGGAATATTCATGTTTTATACGGTTATATTTTCCTCTTCCAAGAGCGACTCTAATCAAACTGCCCAACGTCAGTTAAAAGACAACCCCCTTAGTTAATTAAGTTCCTTAATAAAGTTCTCTCGAAGAGTATTCGGCGGAGGCGTGACTGTTATTTTAGGGCCTTGCCTTCTTCTTTCAGGTGAGGCTAAATAGGTTTGTTTTCCAGAAATTAAAATTTAGAAAAATCAGTAATTCCTAAAAAAAATACAAATGTACACACAATGAAAGATCTGTTCCGATGATTTAAATAAAATAATAGTAAGAAATAAACAAAAGACATTGAAAAGGGTCTTTTTATACAAATTTAACAAATACTGGCAGAATCTACAGCTCGTTAATTTTCCCGAGACAGCTGAAAAAGCCTGTTCTGGTATTTCCACCCGAAACGAACAGGTAAGCATTATCGGGTATTGAATGATACTATCCCAGCTAAATTATGCCAACTTATAGTCCCACCATTTTGTGATAACACTGTACCACTATTCTGGTTTATTTAAAAACTTTTCATTTTCATAAAAATGGCATATTTAGGGAAATGAATTGGTTTATTATACATAATGTTTAGTTATAAACTTTTTTGTATTAATTTATTTATATCAAAGTATACTTCATCATTCGTTAAACAGATTTATTTGTAATAGAACTAGAGATTTGATGATTTTATCTGTTTATAAATTAAGAGTATATATTATTTTCACCAGAATTTTACGCGGAACAAATTGACTAAAGTCATAAATCGGTTTGATAAAATGACCCACTTATAAAATTAGAATTTGTATAAAATTTTAAATATAAATTACTATTATAGGGGTTACAGATAACAACACAGGTAAATACTTTGTTTGTATCCATTATATTTCAATGCAATAGAAATGAAAAAGTAATGTCCTTTTGGTTTATGAAATAATAATCCACATTTATATTTAATCAGTTTAAATTTATCATTTATACTTATTTTTTACTTATCTTATGAGAAGACGTATTTTCCCAAAAATACAAAACAAAATATAGACATAATGTAATGAAAGATTTCATTTAAAATTAGGCAACTCGAATTTTTATGTACTGTAAGTTATGAATACATGATGAGTACTAATCACATGCAGTTTTTTTTTCTTTCTATTTTTCTGAACCTGCTTTATTTTATTAAATTGCAATTACAACATATATAACTATATATAAAATAGTATAATAATGTATATAATATATTATAATAATATAGATAATTACAACATATAATATATACATGCATAATCTACAGCCTTCTATTACCCGTAGGTCTGTCAAGGTATTACATTATCGCAGACCGCTGAAGGCGGTTTCTGCAAAACCTGCACAACGCCGCTGACTATACAACAGTTAAGCTTCTCTCCTACAACTTCTCTGCGTTAAAGGAGAGAAGTTTAACGCATGCAGTTACGAATAAAGCCACGCTAAAATATTTCTTATCAGCCATTTATTATGGGAATGCATTGCATTCCTCAACAATCGATTCTTCTCTATAGGCCATGTAAATTAAAAAAATCTTGTTCAACTTTCAAACATTTTAAAATTAAACTGTTGCTACTTTACTTGTTAAAGTAAATCATAAACAATTTATATGGGAAAAGAGTTTTATTTTATTTTTATAAAACATTTCGGATGCATTTATAAGAATTCGGTTTTACGCCTAGAAGTTTGATAGATATTAATATAACCATAGTTATGAAATTCATAATATTTTTTAATTTCAAAAAGTATATAAAGTTTATTAAGATGTCTTAACTGTTTTATTGATCTCAATATTTCGAGTGTGTATATACATATTGTAATTGCTTTAAATGAATAATATTTTAGAGAAAAATCAGGGTTAGATTTCACGGGTGTTACAATACTAAGGATCAAAACAAATGTAAAAAAATATTTTTATTGTAACAGCCCACGGGGTTTAATAGATAATTAAATATAAGAATAAAAAAAATAGTAGACTAACCAACATCTTTTTCAGCTTTGTTTATGTATTTCTGTATTGCTTACATTTTTCTAATTAAATGTAGATCATACAATAGAAGTATTTCCACTCCAGGTTTATTATTTCAATAATGTTTTTTTTTAATTTATTGGGTCCTATCATTAGAAACGTATTTTCCAAAGGAAAAATAAGATTATGTAGTAATTAAAACCACTTCATGAAATCAAAATATTTTTATCATAATATTTACTCTCATTCTAAATACGTTTTTCCCAACGTTTTTATAAAATTTTCAATCTCTGAGCTGAAAAATTCAATGTTTTACGATGTAATGAAATCTGGAAGTTTTTGACTTGAGAAAAACATTTTAAAAATTTGCACATAAAGAAGCAGTAACAGCTGACATTTATATTTCTGATATATTATTTTAAAAACAAGAGAGCTGTGATAAGCGATAATATTCTTGATAAAATAATTTATATTTTTAAATCTATTTCATACTAAACCCAGTTTGGGACATATGCATTACTAATTCACGGCATCGCTGAAAAGAATCACAGAAAACGACTGCAATCTTTTCAATCAAAAGTACTTAGGCTTATCAAAAAAGTACTATGGTATATCAATCAACAAAACTAGACAAAGACCCAAACCCACTGATAGAACAAATGGCCACTTCTCTCATGCCAGAGAACACTAGGAGACTAAAAAGAACGAGAATGAGGAATCTATTACCATAGGAAATTAAATGAAGCCAGAGGAGAGGTACCGGTGATACTGTTCTTCTTCAAATGTTGCATTGCCTCTCATGTTATTTTGTATTTTACTATCAGCCAATCTCCTGATTGTCAATTATTTGTTTTTCACAGGTGTAGATAAAAATATAAAAAGAATATAAACAGAAAGAAATAAATCTATATTTCTTCTTTTTTTTTTCGCCTCTGAGCTTAAGAATTTTTCTAAATAAATAATTCAGGAAGTGCAAGTTGGATCTATAACATGCACTAATGTTTATTGATAATGAATCGTTTGTTTATATAATTATTATTGTCTTTATAATCTTGTACTACCGTAATCAATAAGTAAGTTGAAATTGTCATTTAAGACTCCCGGAGGAATTCAGGTAAATTTGTTTACAACCAAAATGTCAACAAAGAATATTATTTGAGCGTTATGCGTCGTTTACGTGAAGCTGTTCGTCTGAAATGGCCGGAATTATGGACGAACAACTCTTGGCTCTATGCGACTTCTAGCTATTCAGCAAACTCAAATGTTCCTCCATTTGCTAAATGAGACTAAAGAAAATAATTTGCTAGTAATTTGGTAATTATTATTATGCTACTAAGTTTTATATCAAGATTATATTTCCATCTGCATTGAGAATCGTACATCTATTTAGTGATGCGATATTAGGCACTGTATTTCAGAATCCTTGGAATAAAATTTCGTTATCAAATATATATTTTCCTACCGAAGACATTGAAAATCGAACATTATGACGAATAAACGACCACAAAATGGCATTAACCCATTCGAGACTTTTCGAACATGCCCTCAGAAGCGAAAATTTGTTTTCCTTTATTTTTTTTATTTTTAATTTTAAAAACCATGTTTACTAAGAAAATCACCCAATTCCTAAGTGAATTCACATAAATAAGATCATTGCACACCGGGTGTACAACTCGCACCTCAGAAAATGTTCGTTGCGAGGAGTGGATTGAACATCATTGCACACATGTAAGATAAAATGAAAATACATCATTAAAACTTTTATTTACATTTATTTAAAAAATAGTAAGATAATATAAAATCATTATTTTGCTTTCAATAATAAAGATTTTAATTTATAAGTTTAAAAAAAAATAAGTTGAATAACACAGTAAAACCAATGCCAAATTTTGTTTTTCTGTTCTTTCAGATTTCATTAATTCAAGAAAAATCTTATTTTGACGACTAGATTACTCAGAATAACTGATAATTTAACATTACTGTTATTGCATACACGGTGTGCAATCGATCTCGAATGGGTTAAAATAGTGTAACGGGCTACTGGATGTTAAAATGAATTAAACTACTCCTAAATTAAAGATACCAATGTTTATTAATAAAATGATAAAAATAATACAATTAAATTATTAGCAATTAAATTATTAACAATTAAATTATTAGACTAATATAAATTTACAATAACAATATTCTAAATGATTATTATAACCTAAGCCTAACTTCTATCTAGTTAATAAAATAGCATAATATATTACTAACTTTAAGTGATTTAACTATTTACATAAATTGGACGAATACTATAAAATTACACTAGAGCTTATAACTACAAATTAACACTTACAGTTCAGTAATTCAAGCCCACCGACCGTAAGAATCTCCAAATATAACAAACTGACACACATTAATACACAGAAACGGTTTATTATAGTGACACTCACTTATTACTAGTTCATCACAGTGCCCGGTTTGCTCTCCGACTGACTCACTCAAGGGGGTATTTAAATAGGCAAAGCCGAACATTCTAGACCACGGAAGTAGGAAGAGACTGTTCTGGGATTTTCGAGAAACTTCTTAATCTCTTCCGACAAAGGGAGACGGTTCCCGTGTGTTTGAGAAGGTTCAACTCCACTCTTAACTTCTCCCGCCGACGGGCTTAATACGGTAATCCCTTCCTTCCGTCCTTCTCTCTGTGACCGTAACAATAGTTAAGAAGGGGGGGTAGCAAATCTGAATATGCATAAATTATACTATCCAAAGACTAGTCAAGAAAGTTATTATGAATTTAGTAATGCTAATGAGATCCGACTAATAAACGTTTCTATCTAGACAAATCTGAAAAATATTAAGTTTAACATTTAAGCACGAGAATATACGCCTGTGGCGGATCTCGCTGAATCTAAACAATAAATTGTGGTAATACATAGCCAGTACAGCGAAATTGTATAGCTGACATAAAGATCAGATATTATATCTAAAGCCCTAGTGAACAAGTGGTTAAGTCGAATTTCGTCCGGAGATAGTTTACTGTATTGAAGGAAGCCGAATCATGTCTCGCAGTTTTAGGCTTGAAATGGAGATGTAAAATAACCCATTTTCAAGCCAGTGGCAATTAATTTTGAGAAAAGTTGGCTTAATCAATTATTCATTAGAGCGATACATAGGGGAAACTGTTGTACCTTGGGACAGTTGTACCTCGAGACAAACGCCATTGCTCTGCCATTTGTTGGTGACAGACCAAATCAACCTAGGGTAGTTATTAATCTTGTCACTAAGGGTTACTGTAGAGTAATTGGCAACTATCCAGTGAGATTTGTGGATGCTGAATGATAAATTGAAAAACTGTCATAGGCAAGTAAATTTTTGTTGCTTCATTGTTTGTTTTTTGTAATTATGTTTCTTTAATCTGTGTTAATAATTGTGACTTTGAATTGAACTGTAAAACATCCCCTTTCCAATGGTATGGTTGATGAATCTTTTCCACTAACATAAAACACTGTTATCCATACTTTTACACCCATATCCCAAGGTACAACCTGGTGTTGTACCTTGGGATACATTGCAGGGGTGTAAAAAATAATTAATTGCTCCCTTATTAACAAGCATATTTTAAATTGTTTTATATTGGTGGGTTGCCTAAATGCTGGGCTTTAAAATATAATGTAAAAAACTAATATAAACCATACACAGTTAAAAATAAAAATATATGTTTACTAACTGTCCCGAGGTACAACACATTCCCCTATATCATGTTGTTTAGAAATATGGATCGGAATGTGAATCACTAATATCAAAACATTGACTGAAACTAGATATAAAAAGGAAAGAAAATAATTGATATATACATTTATGAACCCTTTAATTCGCAATCTATTCGGGCGAGGAGTCAAGCTGTGGATAGAGATCAGAAGAAAACTAGAGAGGTAGGCTAATAGTGTTTTGGATAAAAAAATATAAAAGCTTGACATTTTCGAAATTATTTCCTCATTTAAATGCACTAAACATTGTACAAAGTGTAAAATCAATACAATACAATGTAAGTGGTCCTATGATGTTTATCATCTATTACGAAAATCCATCAAGCTGTCTATTATCACGCACCACCAAATCTGCCTCATTGACAGAGTTAATTAAATAATGATGATTAATGAATCTAAATTAACCATCCTTTGGAGTTATGATTGTCCCTGAAGTGGAGAGTTGAAATGTGATCCAGTCAATAACTATCTGAAAGACAATAGATCGTATTATTCATGTACTAATAAATGGAATCACTATTAAAATAAATTGGTTCCCGAAGAAGCAAATCGGTACAACTAAGAACAATGACTGTAATGAGTGCTTACAAAGTAGGAGGGTTCAAAATAAACTCGAATAGGTGGAATTATAAATACATGATTAGCTGCATAAACAGCGGTTATTTTGGTGTTACTGATATATGTTTAATTGCGGTGAGAAATTTATGTATTCAAGGGTCCTAAAGTGATAGTATCGCGAAGACTGAGGCGGTTCTGCAAAGTTGTTGGTCATTTTAAAGAGCATAAAATTTGTTAAGTTCTCAGCGGCTGATATACGTCCATATATTGGCCGTAGACGGCGTAGATGGCGTTAAAGGTGAGATTAGAGACACGGATTTGAGTATTGATATTACATATAGCGGTATCAGCATATATAACTTATAATATATAATTTGCACTATATGTGATCCTGTTTACATTGATAAAAATATTAAAATAAACCTGTGACATATATATATATATATATATATATATATATATATATATATATATATATATATATATATATACATATATATATATAGATATATATATATATATATATATATATATATAGCTTAGTGGAGCCCCAAAGCTCTATTCCGTATAAGTAAATATAAAAATTTAATATTCTACCACTTAGTATGTCAATATATTCTACCGATTAGTAATTTCTAGTACTTTTTCATGATAAAGTGCTACAGTCGTTATCTTGCCAAACAATGTGTGTAACCATGAATATTTATGTAATTTATCTGTTGGCTGTATTTGAACACAATATATGTACGACCTAAATTTTCATTAGATCCAAAAATTAAAAAAAGTGCGTGTGAGTCAGCTCCGACACGCGACTGGAGTTTACCCCTCATATATATTTATGCATATTTAACAGTTGAGATTTAATATTGCGAATTTATTTATTTGGTTAATTTTTTCTAATGGGTCGGTCTCTAATTGGAGGTAAACATGGATCTCAGTCCTCGTCTGTTTGATAAAATATTGATTAATATTAATTTTGTTCATGAAATCATCTACCTCATTTAACGTGAAGTATTCTCGGCCCATTATAAGTGGAGGAATCTTCTTCGCCGAGGCCACCGTAGATTCCTCAGTTGGTAGTAAATTACCTAGTGTAGTAAAGCTGTTCGACCTCACTACCGGTGGCGCTTCTTCTGCTTTCCTTGTCTTCCTCTTGGCCGATTCCCTGTCTTTACTTTTTTGAAGGGAGCCTCATCTTCTGTGTCCGGTAGAAGTGTATTTAAGTCCAGCATGATCACTGCCTGTCCACTTCCTAATACCCCAATCTCCTGTCCTTGTAGTACCACATTCTACACACTACACACTGTACACAATTAGTCACTGCACAGCCTTTCTAGATAGCTAGTAAATTTCTTAATGTTATCAGAGCAACGCTGCCCTGTCTTCTGTTGAGGTTGTATCCAAGTGATATGAATGGACCCCAAGAACTTAAGGCGAAATCTAAATAAGACTAGTAACAGTGTTTGTTTGGATAGGTGTCTTTAAAAAGGCTTCTACACAAGAAATTATCGCATTTAAACACTTGGAGAATAAAGCAATAGAATACTCTGTTACCATAGATACCACACGTATCTCTTCCCGATTAGTCCGGGAAATTAACTTTTAATTTCTATTTATTTTGTAAAACAAATAATAAATATTATCGAGAATGTACCCTTACGCTCCACTTTCAATAACGTTGCTCGCCACTAAATTCGATTTTACTGCTTATAAAATTTTCATACCGCGGGCTAAATATGAAAATCGTTTCTTAAAGAATAAAAGTAACATAAACGTATTTTTATTGTTTTCCGTTGGACTATTATTTTACAACTAAATTTCTATTATTTTCAATTAAAATATATCCTGTAAGGGTTATTAGTCGCACAATTCTTCAACTTCTATTATACTGAATGTAATTAATAGTGATTGGTATATGAATAATGTTAATCGAACTAATAGTGCATTGAACACGATCGATTAAGTTGGTCAAGTTATTTATGAATTAAAAAACTAATTATAATTTCATTAATTTATATAGTTATACGATCATGAAGTCATGACGCGACGTTTTTCAATTTCTTACGACTTGTTAATGTAATGGACCTAGTACAATTATAATAACCGAGCCGACTGACTAGACACTTGTGCACAAAGCCTATAGGACTCTTTTTCAAAGCACTTTGTCGAGGGTAATCCGCTATTCAGAAAATAGGATTATCCCAAGTAGCTTTGGAAGCCAAGGATTGGAAGAGGGAACTAGTGGCAAACTCCACACTGAGCTGATACAAGTCAAACGGTGTTTGTGTTAGGTCCCCGCCCTTTGAGAACAGTGGACAAGCAGCTACAGCAACTTCAATCATCTTCTTGCCAAGTAGATGATCCAACTTCTGAGCTCAACCATCACTAATGTCCCAGTAGATATGTTAATTTCAATAGGAAGGTCGGACAATGTAGTGAGACTAATGATAAACTTGTACATTTTCAATGAATGAGATAATCAAACATAATAAAAATAATAAAAGGCCTAGTGCCCCGAAAGGTTTTCCTATTTCCTATGAATGTTTCCTAATCGGCTCGAAAAGTGTTAAGGGAAATTTAAGACCCATTCCTTACAAAATGTTTTTTCTGTTACATTTGTCTACTTATTTCTGACTTATCCGAGACCCGATGAGGGCTATCTGTGCCTGTTCAGTAACCCATCACAGGTTTATTTTAATATTTTTATCAATGTAAACAGGATCACGTATAGTGCAAATTATATATTATAAGTTATATATGCTGATACCGCTATTTGTAATATCAATACTCAAATCCGTGTCTCTAATCTCACCTTTAACGCCATCTACGCCGTCTACGGCCAATATATGGACGTATATCAGCCGCTGAGAACTTAACAAATTTTATGCTCTTTAAAATGACCAACAACTTTGCAGAATCGCCTCAGTCTTCGCGATACTATCATTTTAGGACCCCTGAATTCATAAATTTCTCACCGCAATTAAACATCTATCAGTAACACCAAAATAACCGCTATTTATGCAGCTAATCATGTATTTATAATTCCACTTATTCGAGTTTATTTTGAATCCTCCTACTATGTAAGCACTCATTACAGTCATTGTTCTTAGTTGTACCGTTTTGCTTCTTCGGGAACCTATTTATTTTAATAATGATTCCATTTATTAGTACATAAATGATACGATCTATTGTCTTTCAGATAGTTATTGACTGGATCACATTTCAACTCTCCACTTCAGGGACAATCATAACTCCAAAGGATGGTTAATTTAGATTCATTAATCATCATTATTTAATTAACTCTGTCAATGAGGCAGATTTGGTGGTGCGTGATAATAGACAGCTTGATGGATTTTCGTAATAGATGATAAACATCATAGGACCACTTACATTGTATTGTATTGATTTTACACTTTGTACAATGTTTAGTGCATTTAAATGAGGAAATAATTTCGAAAATATCAAGCTTTTATATTTTTTTAATATTTTTTTATCCAAAACACTATTAGCCTACCTCTCTAGTTTTCTTCGTGATCTCTATCTACAGCTTGATTCCTTCTCGAATAGATTGCGAATTAAAGGGTTCATAAATGTATATACCAATTATTAACTTTCCTTTTTATATCTAGTTTCAGTCAATGTTTTGATATTTCTGATTCACATTCCGATCCATATTTCTAAACAAAATGACATAGGGGAATGTGTTGTTCCTCGGGACACTTAGTAAACATATATTTTTATTTTTAACTGTGTATGGTTTATATTAGTTTTTTACATTATATTTTAAAGCCCAGCATTTAGGCCACCCACCAATATAAAACAATTTAAAATATGCTTGTTAATAAGGGAGCAATTAATTATTTTTTACACCCCTGCAATGTATACCAAGGTACAACACCAGGTTGTACCTTGGGATATGGGTGTAAAAGTATGGATAACAGTGTTTTATGTTAGTGGAAAAGATTCATCAACCATACCATTGGAAAGGGGATGTTTTACAGTTCAATTCAAAGTCACAATTATTAACACAGATTAAAGAAACATAATTACAAAAAACAAACAATGAAACAACAAAAATTTACTTTAAGTTGAAAAAAATTGCTTTAAATATCTGGAAATAAACTAGTTTTTTTATTCACATTTGAGCATAAACAAAAATAAAAAACAATCTAAGAAATATAAGAAGAGCAGTCGAAGCCACGTTAAAAAAATATATAAAATGATAAAACGTACATAATATGATGAAAAGAATAGTATTGATTCCTTGTAAAGTAGCTTTATAATTAAATATTAATTAGAAGTAGATTGAACATTGAACTTTTAAGTTATACACAAAACTGAATTATTACACGTTGGAGGCGGATAATATTGTTTAGTCATAAGTTTCTAACAATCCTACGGTGTCACATGTAAAACTCACATTCAGATTATTTCTTGGCAAATGTATACATAACGAAGCGTATTCCGTTCCCTCGTCAAGTATTCCAGCAAGTTAAAGCTGACATTGGACAAATGCGGCAGTTTAACTCATGTTCCTTTAGCACAACCTAAACTCCTGCCAGTAGTTTATATTCACGTGGAAATATTTGCCAGACCTGTATTCACGGGAGAGGGGAAATTATAAGGCTTAAAGTGGCGCATTTTCGGTATACCAAAATAACTTATCTTAATTCTCAAAATAAATTAAATATTAAAAGGGGCAACTGTGATCTGAAATGATTAATGTTTTTTTTATAAATAAACATGAATGATACCTAGTACTTTTAAATTTCTTGGGGCAAAAATATTTTACCATAAACGGTTCTCTCTACCACTCTTAGCAGGCTGAGGAGGAAGTTTACAAAACCATTTCCAGTCCTCCGCAAGCAAGGAAGAAAATCACATTTCCAAATTACTAGTTTTTGATAACAACTCGAATCCGCTATTTTCTGTCATATTTAACATCCAATAGTTAAGGTATCTAAAAACTGGTACTAGGCGTAAAAATGCTCTATATCATCATTTATGAATTGAGGTTGATTAGGAAATACTGATCACTTATTTTATTACATCAAATTAATTTCAGTTGTTTCGTTGTGAGAGTAATGCATATGACAGAGCGAAGAGTATAGAAGAAAAGGTTTAAGACGTATTTTCTAATTTCAGCATAAAACAATTGAGCTTACTTCTGACTCATGAAAATTCATATTATTTTAAATAATATGCAACCTGAAGCTATTTTCTATTACCAATAGTTAGTTAGCAATATAAAACAGAATGGGTCATTGTGTTAGCCATTATAACAGTACTGTGATATATTTATGCGAGCTTCGTTGATTGAATTTTTGTGAGCGCAAAATATATCACTTTATTATCTTGTAAAACTACTATTATATCATTTTTTAAAATAATGAAAATCAAATAAAACTGATAAAACTAGCAGCAGGTAATTTCCAGGTGCTGTTCCAGCAAATTTTACTTTCATTTGGGGTGTACTACCTAAACTTTTTTCCTATAAATATTTATAGTATCCAACAAAAAAATATACTCGTTTACATATAGGACTAAGAATATCCTATATAATTAAATTGTATGACAATTAAGGAGTGTTAAAAACTAATAGTTCAGATAGATATAATAATAAAAAACTTTACGTATTGGTCTCCTTTTCTGTAAAGTAGGATATACTGAGATTAGTAAACAAACAGTGTTTTTTTACTGTGTATATTACTTATTATTATTATACTATTATTTATAGTAACAAAAATTATTATTAATACCTTATTATTATCAAAAATAGGAAAAAGTGCTTGAACAGGTTTTTTTTTTGTATCTCAGCTGCTGTGATTTGGAATCCAATTTCTCTTCCTTCTCTTATCTCCATCCAGTTCAACTTCTTGCAATACGGAGTGATAAGCTTATCTATCAATGTATTGTGAATGAATCGAACTATTGGATTTTGTTCTTTCTAAGGTTTACCAAGTGGTTTTTCAGTAGGCTCATCCCGTTTAGGTAGGTTACATTTCGCAAGTGTTTTTAATGTTTGAACTTAGTTTTTCTATGATGTAATATTTTTTTTTATAATTTATTTTATTTTTATATTATATAATTTTTTAAATATTTTATTTTAAAAGAAAAGAAATGGCCAGGACCGGGACTCGAACCCGGGACCTTCACTTCTCCGTGGTGACGCCTCAACTATCTTGGCCGCCCTGGCACGTTTCTCGGCCAGCTATATCCCCTCTTTTCACGTGTATACATCGCAAATTGCGAGAACACGGAGATGTTGGATCAAGTGAAAAGAGGGGATATGGCTGGCCGAGAAACGTGCCAGGGCGGCCGAGATGGTTGAGGCGTCACCACGGAGAGGTGAAGGTCCCGGGTTCGAGTCCCGGTCCTGGCCATATCTTTTCTTTTCAAATAAAATATTTAAAAAATATTTTTTTCTTTTACTTCTAATCTGTGATGAAATATATTATTTCCTAAAAAAATATGAAAAGCTCATAATAATATTTCTTATTAACTTATAGATTAGCTGACAACTATTAACTTAACTAATAACCTATAGATCATTACTTTGATGAGGATTGATAAGTTTGATAACAAACCGGTGATTAAGCCTGTAAGATTTGTTTCTAACTGACCTGATTTTCTTATTGGAATGCTGCGATAACGTCAAGAGCCGGTCGAGGGAGACACCGAGATACGTTATCCTATTCGCAGGTTTGTTTACTCTGCCTGCTACTCTATAATCCTTAGGTAGAGGGCGCTTATTCTTTTGGAAGGAGAGAATAATACAGTCGGTCTTCTTAGGATTAACTGCCTATGTTGAATAACATTTCACCAACAACTTCAAAAGGCAATTTAAAACAGTATACTGAGGCGTATAGTAAGGCACACCTCTCTACAAAGGACGGAATCAGAAATAATACACGAGACCCTCGGGCACCGGACGGTAACGGACTTCATCACACGGAGGCATATCAAGTTCTTTGATAGCCTCCAACAATGCACGAATCCACTATTCAACACACTTACACCGACAGGCCGACCTCAGCGCTGGCAAACGCAAGTACAGACACTCAACATGGACTGAGTAAACTACTAACAAACTCCAATCAGAAAGAACTAGTGAGCCCAATCACTAGATCCCCCATTCAAACCATCTAATTAATCTCAAGAAAATCGTATTCACAGTGTTGGTTCTTCTCTTAAAATGCACCTGGTGGATTAAAAGAAATGCCATGTATTATCATGGAACGTATCATATTAATACGTTATGCTATTGTTTTAATAAAAGCCAAAGGGCTAAGGAACAAAAAATCCATCACTTGAATATTATTAATCGGGTGCGTGCTTTGCGATTCCGCATTGTGTAATCTCATAAATTCTTCAGTGTTCTCATTCCTTTCTGGATCGATTATTCTATAACGTATTCGAATATTCTGCGCTCCGTTTTATATTCGAATACGTTAAGAGGTTGTTAATCCCTCAGCGTTAGCGGCCATGTTTCGCACCCGTAAAGAAAAGTTAGAAGGATGATGGTTTTATAAATTCTGGATTTTTAGATTTTGGGACAAAATACGTGGGCTTAGTGATGTTGAAACCGAATAATAGCAAGCATTTCCTGCCTTTATTTCATCTTGAATTTCGGTTTTTTCTAGTTGTCATAGACTCTGAGTTCTAAAAACTTCTCGATATGTTCAAACTCCCTCCTAAAACATTAGAACTAAAACAATAAAACAACTCCCTCCATTCCCTCCTAAAACAATATTTCCATAATCTCCCCTTTTTCTCCTACTAACCATATACTCAGTCTTATCCTAATTTATTTCCAGCCCTATTTCTTTTCCTGCAATTGCCTATGTTTCTGTGTTTAGCTTCATAGTTTCCGCGTCTTCGCTCAACAGTATGAAATCATCCGGAAACAAATAAATTTCTTTTTATTTTGAAGAGAAAAGATTTTCCTCGGCCGGGATTCGAACCCGGGTCGTCCGTCTCTCCGTGACAGCACTCTACCAATTGAGCTACCGGAGTCTGACTCCGAAACCCGGCAGGTGGAAATCTTTTCTCTTCAAATATTTAACAATTAAAACAATTAACAAAAAATTATAAAAAACAAACAATAAATTTATTGTCCATATTCAAAATCAAACCTTCCTCGGTGTTAGGTATACACAACGAAAAGACAAGAATCTCCGACAAACAACAATCCAGCAGGTTTCTGAAAGCAGTGGAAGGAAGGCCTGATTAAACGCTGGATGGCTCGGCAAAGTATTTGAAATAAACTGCACAGAAAAAACTCCAGTTAGGTCCGTTAAAAGGCCCTAACTCCTAATTATCTTCCTAATTACATTTTTGTAATGAGCTTGAAATGGTCTAAAAATAAACCTTTTTATGACATTAAAAACGAATTAATTAGATTAAATTATTTGATCAATACTAAAACATACATTGAGTTTTATTGTGACCCATTGCGATAAAATGTTTATTGTGAAATATATATTATGTTTGGAATATATATTATTATCAAAGAATAGTTCGTTGAGAACTTTAATTAATTAAACAAACTTCATTGATAAGCAAAACTCTTTTAAATATGGGATTAATTCAAACTATTTAATTAAAGAAGCGAAGTATATTTTTTATGATAATTGAGTAATGTTCCATTATAACTATTATCATAATTAACTACATTCTTCTTCTTATTACAAGTTATACTTTACATAAAAAATTACTGCACTTAATGTACTAGATTTATCTATAACTAGTTTTTTCCCGCAATTTTGTGTGCGTTGATTTTGGATATAAACTTATGTTCAGTTTCCAATAAATAATCCTTCTCCGTCCTGGAGCTGAGAGAGGACGCTGATATTAGCGATGTTGCTGGCATCTGTGTCGAGTATGAACTTGCCCTGGAGACGTGGATAGCTCAGAATAGGAGCACTACACAATTAATCCTTAAATTCCTCGAAGGATGCCTAAAACTCGTGATCCCAAAGGAAAGTCCGTTTTTCCTCGGTAAGCCTGGTAAGAGGTTTTGCGATGGTCGATGGAGAGTGAAATAACTAACTACCTACTCCAACGTAAATAAAAGTTATACACCATATTATTCACATGACTGAAAGCATATGTGAATTTAGTAAGCCTACCAATTCCAATCCCTTAGTTGAACAATTATAATAACATTTCCTATTAACTGGCATAATTACAGAACTTTTTTTTTTTTTATTGGCATCCACTATGTAATATCCAAGACAGTAATCTCTTGAATTGAAATGTTTACTCGGATGGTATTAGAGGTATCCATGGGACAAAAACAGTTTCTCCTCGACAACATCCCGCAATTACAGTAGCTTCTATATTTTTATGCAAAATCTTTACCTGCAGTCTAGTCCCACTGCATAATAAACAGGTTACGAGTTCCCATATTTTACAAGTTTAGGGGTCGATTTTTAAAAAAAATATAAACGCAAGTAATTCTTTATTTTTTTTAATATTAATTTGACGATTCTCACTTTAAAAATTACGTATTTATATTACAAAAGCTTTCACCTTTCTTAGGGATGAACTTTCAAAAATCCGTCCTTAGCGCGCGTTTGCCTTATGAAATGTACCTACTGTCCAAAGTTCAGGTCTGTAGCTTATGCCGTTTTGGTGCTGCGGTGGTCTGTCATATATATACATATATATATATATATATATATATATATATATATATATATATATATATATATATATATAAAACAGGTTACGTATTTCCACTATCCGAAGGCAAGTCAACTACCTGGGGCATATTATGTCAGACAACGGAGTTGCTGATGGCCCAGGGAAGGTTACAGCGATCACCGACTGGCCAGTACCTCGAGATAAGTTTCCTTGGGTTCTACACCTAGGTACGTGAAAGGATTTGTTAACATCGCAAAACCTCTTACCAGGCTTACCGAGGAAAAACGGACTTTCCTTTGGGATCACGAGTTTTAGACATCCTTCGAGGAATTGAGGATTAATTGAGTAGTGCTCCTATTCTGAGCTATCCACGTCCCCAGGGCAAGTTCATACTCGACACAGATGCCAGCAACACCGCTAATAGCAGCGTCCTCTCTCAGCTCCAGGACGGAGAAGGATTATTTATTGGATACTACAGAAGGGCACTCTCAGCACCGGAACGATATGTGATATCCATAGATAGGTTTCTCCTAAGAACGGACCCCGTGGCTCTAATGTGGCTGCTGCGATTCAAGTCACCAGAGGAGCAAGTGGCGAGGTAGATAGAGCGCCTTCAAGGAAATGACTTTGAATCTGCTCTTCGTGCTGGAACGAGCCACAGAAATGCGAATGCGCTCTCAAGGAGACCTTGTTACGAAAAATGCAGGCATTGTTCTTGACAAGAAGAGAATCAGGCAACAGTCTTGAGGACAACGGGGGTCATGGACATTTGGCAGGATGCAGAGGTATCAAAGAAACATGACGAGGACCCGGACTTGAAACAAATGAAGCAGTTGAAACTATCAGGGCTAGGAAGACCAACATGGCAGGATGGTGCTCCAATGTCAAAGAATGTAAAGACTTACTGGGCTCAATGGAACTCCATTCTAATAGACAAAGGGCATTGGAGAACACGGAAGGAGATCAGTGCAGACTACAGCTCATCGTTCCAAAGAGTAAAGTGCCCTAAGTACTCAGGGAACTTCATGACGGAGTATCTGGGGGCCACCTTGGAGTTCACCGTACATTGGAAAAAGTACGTAAACACTTTTACTGTGCGAACCTTAAGGAGTTGTGCGACTTGTGCGGCTTCTAACAAACCCATACGAAGAAAGAAGGCCCCAATGAAGAAGTACAACGTGGGAGCACCGTTTAAGAGAATAGCGATCGATATCGCTGGCCCTTTCCCTGTGACGGATGAATGTAACCGGTATATTCTTGTGGCCATGGACTATTTTTCCAAGTGGGTGGAAGCTTAAGCCCTTCCAAATCAGGAGGTAGTCACGGTTGCAGACGTACTTGTGAAGCAGCTCGTCAGTAGGTTTGGAGTACCCATGGAACTTCACGCTGACCAGGGACGAAACTTAGATTCTGCAGTCTTCTCCGGGACACCTCTTCACCCTCAATCCGATGGCATGGTGGAGCGCTTGATGGGTCGATATTTGTCTAAGGTGGTCTCCGACCATCAGCGAGACTGGGACCTGATTTTCACCTTTTCCTGCTAGCCTACCTCAGTTCAATCAATGAGGCAACGGGGCAAACCCCCGCAAATGTGGTATTTGGCAGAGAACTTCGTTTGCCTTGTGATCTGAAATTCCTTCTCAAGCCTGACGAGGAAATTGCCGGAGAAGTGTACGTCACGGATCTACGGAAGCGAATGGATTATATTCACGAGAAGTTTCGCACAAACATCCAGGAAGCAATTGATAGAATCAAGGAGCGTTACGATATCAGGGTGGAGAGAGGTGGCTTCCAATTTGGTCTGGCTATATGATCCTCGAAGAAGGCGAGGCTACTCACCTAAACTGCAGAATTCCTGGGAAGGCCCGTTCGAGATCGTCAAGAGGATAAACGACGTCATCTATAGAATCAGGAAGCAGCCCAAAGGAAACCCCCCCAAAGGTTTTCCTTTCATTTCATTCCCATTTCAATAGATTGGTCCGTACAAAGGAGACCATGGCCCGGCAGAAGACCAGCGGGTCAGGTACATAAACAACTTAGAGACAAATAAGGACTCAGTTGCACATACTAAGGTAAAAGGGTCCCATAGAGTAACTCGGACAATCTACAGGGATATCGTCTCGTTACCATTGGACTATACTCTAGCCCATTGAGTCGCCGAGGATCTGAGGACGTCTCGAGGGATTGCAACGGTCTTCAGGAAGATTTTCGGCGGAACTGAGGAGCTGGAATGCAAAGGACCAAGTGTCGGGAAGGCACTCAACCACACTAACTAAGACCGACATCTGTTTTACTTGGTTACCAAGCGTGCCACTGATCATAATCCAAAATACGACGCACTGTGACGAAGCCTCGACGACCTATGGAGTAAGCTTCTGGACTGCGTGTCACCAAGCTCACCATCTCTAAGTTGGGTTGTGAATACGACGGCCTGGAATAGAAGGTTGTCAGGAACATGATTGAACAGATATTCACCAACTCTAGAGTCGCCATGTTGGTGTGCACGTTCAACCCCTGGAAAGAAAAAGTCCCCGTCAGTAGAAGCTCATAACTGCCCGATTTCTCCGGTGTGTGCTCTGGGACAGAGCACTTTTAAGGAGGGGGTGTAGTGTTACGGTCACAGAGAGAAATACGGTCGCATGGGATTAACGTCTTAAGCCCTTTGGCAGAAGAGATTAAGATTGGATTAAAATTTCGGATATCGAAGATTCTAGAACGGTGCGTCTAGAAGGTTCGACCTTGTTATAAATATCCCCAAGCCGCGAAGCGGCAGTCAGTAGTAAACCGGACTGTGTGATAAACTTGTGTCAGTAAAGTGTGACAGTTTCGCGAGTGTAATAAAGCGTTTCTGTTTTGTGTTAGTTTGTTATATTTGGAGAATCTTAAGGTGGGTGGACTTTAATTAGCGAACTGTAAGTGTTAATTAGTAGCTGTAAGCTGTAGTGTAATTTTATCGTATTCATACAAATTTATGTAAATAGTTAAGCTATTTAGAATTAGTAATATCTTATATTATTGTAGTAATTAAAAAGGAGTTAGGCCTAGGTTATATTCTTTAGAATATTGTTATTGTAAATTTATATTAGTTTAAACATTTAATTGTTAATAACTTCATTGTATTCTTTTTGTCACTTTGTTAATAAATATTAGTATCTTGAATTTAGGAGTAGTTTAATTCATTTTAACACCCAGTAGCCCGTAACAAAAATAAAAATTTTTAATAGGTATACTTGTTGGTATAGCATCCATTCATTTACAAGGTATTTCCAAAAATATGGTAACCCTTGTATGGTTTTTAGTAAATTTGACGGAAATGAAACATTGGGGAGAGAGAGAGAAATTAGAGTAGAAAGAATATAGTTTGTTACTTCATAGTATGTAAGCTGAGTACTATCTAAGTTAAATCTAGATTAGTAAATAAGTTGAAATGTTAGTCAATGGTCAATAAGCCAATTAGTTACTTAAGTCACCTGTATATAGATCACATAAATAGTCATATATCATAATAAATCTATCTTTCTTAAGTGTCGTCTACAGTTTGATAAATGGCATCTTTTAGCAATCCTAAAGAAATCATCTTCTTTTCGGTTAAATACTCTTCTGAACTACTGTGATAGATCTGTAAAAAGTAGTTTTGGTGATGTACAAGACATTTAGGAGTTTGAAATATATCATTTTATTTAGATGTTAAAAGGAAAGAAAATACACCATTATATGATCGGAAAGCATCAACCTCACTTCTTTAGGCAACTTTGGATAATGAAATGGTTAACCTTCGAAACTGATAACACATACCTCCTCAACCGTGTCATCTACACGCCAAAATGAACACTTTTTTAATTTAATTTATTATATAAAAAAACGAACTTATTTTTGTTTTTTTACAAACCATATTTTAGCTATAAGCTTTGCCTTGGTCTATTAGTAAAATAATGTGTATATGGCAGCATGTATCAGTCGAGTTTCAATAAAATAACTATTATAGTCAATATTAAGAAGAATATTTTTATTTCGATGAATTATTTCGATTGGACCACTGGAATTGTAGTTGAATGAGAAAAGCTAACAGAGAGGGCCCACCAGGGTATGGTTATTCGCGAATTAAGGGACCATCAAGGGCACAGGTGGCAACTCTTTTGACCCTTATCCCTCGACCTAAAAAGAGGCACTCCTGTTGCAGGTAAAAGTTGATAAATTATTTCTCGCAAATATCGCTTTTTGATATAATTTCGGACATCCATCAGCAACAAGTAGGCACTTTTGAGTTGAAAATGGCACTCGAAGGAAAAAATAGATTGAATCATCTTAAAAGTATTGTTTGCATTGCCTATTATGTTAAACATTATAATTTAATTAACATTAAGGAAACACTGCTCAAGCCTATAATATCTGGTAGCAAATTTCAATCTTAATGTTTTATTTATGTAAGATACAAAATATAAATTCCATTTTAAGCAAATATTTATGTAATAACGACAGATTTAATAAAAAATATTTAACCATGATCTAGTTGTTATTATTTTTAAAATTTCGATTGCAGTTAATTATGCAAACAAACTACACTTTAGTTCAGTACCTTCGGATCTAATAAATAATAATAAAACAAACTTATTGACCTAACGAAACTGCATTGCCTACACTCAATGAACAAAAATCGAAAGTGTACAATTTAGCCAACATAGCACAATCCCTTGAAGACCAAAATGTAATTAGCCGCCATAAATTTTGTCAATGTTCAGGTATATAAAACAAGTGTAATCTTCTAGAAAAAGTCATTTAAAGTTTAATTTTTTTTTCAATGTATTCTTATATTAATGAATACAAAAAGGAAAAAATATATATTTTAGAACAACGAAAACTATGTTGGGGAAGTACGTTCTGAAAGACTTACGCCAAACCTTGGACTTGATCTCTTTCTTTCCACTCGAACTAAATTGCTTGAACTTTAATTGAAATTTCTTCATTAAATCCAAATAATCCATTGTTCTAGTTGGATTACAATATCATACAATAGTCAAATTAAGCATGTAATAGTTAATGCGGCCAAATTAATAATAAAATCATTTATATATAATTTTCGATGAACTAGAACAGCCTACTAATTATGGTGATTCAGCCAACAATTTGAATTGTTTACAAAGAATCAGCTCTATTTAATTGAAACCAAAAGTTCAATTTGAAAACAAAGTTTTTCCTCTCGAGCCCTATTATTCCCGCTAGTTTTTAATACCCTCCTCCCATTTTTCAGAGGTAAAGGGAATAAATTCATTTGGAAGTAAATAACTCTCATGCGGGAGAAGTTAATTAACTAACCTGTCCTCTCTTAGCCTGTTATTATCGTTAATTCTTATTTATGCTTCAGGCCAACATATGGGCTACCGTTTTCATTTTCACTTTTTTTTCTCTACAGTTTAAAAAAAAATAAAGTATTCAAATTTCTTCGAAGTACCACGCATTATAATGAAAAAAATAATTTCTAAAAACGACTGGAATTACTTTTACTCTTTTTAAAAAAATATCAGAAAGAAAAGTTAAACACAGATTAAATTTCGGAATTCCCGGAACGTAATGGTTATGGAATATGGTTTTAAAATTTTAAAAAGTGAAAATTTATTATTTATAATCATTTTATTAACAAAAATAGTCTCCATTACTTTATATACATTTATAATTTTTCTTTGGTTAATAATTATTTGAGTGAAAGCTTTTTAAGCCGCGTTTAGCGACGTTTGGTCTCTACCAACCCCTCTGGTAAACTTCTGGGTATGCGTCAGCAACATCCTTGAGTGACACCTATCGGCCTGTGCATGAGTTATACAACATTTTTTAGTCATATTTAGTTCAAACTTAAGAATTCCATTGATATAAGAATAATTATATCTATCTAAAATGTCGCTTTATAGTTGTAAAATCGCTACTAATAATAACTTAAAGCATCAATAACTAGTTAAAAATTTCATTTCCCCTAAAACTTTTATTTTTAATTGTTAAATGTCAAATGCTCAAGTACGGAATGTGCCGATAAATAAACGGTCCTTTCAAAGTTACTTTGAAAGGAAAAAAAAAATGTCTCGCTTTATGAAATGATTGAAAGTACATTTAATCTAAGTATTGTTGATGGTAATAATGCTAAAAATCAATGAAAATGCAAAAACAAGGTATAAATAATATAACTATATACTAATTATTATTTCAATTAAAATATTTGAATATTTGTATTGTGCTTCTGCAGCCTATCTATGTGTTGAATAATGAATAAACCACATTAATATATATATATATATATATATATAATTATCGTTCAGAATATCATTATATGTGAAAATCTAGTAAATACAAATCTTAATAGTTTAAATTGACAAATTTGAAATTAAAATAATTTAGATAATGATTCACTCGGAAATTCCAAAAAAAAACGAAGTTTAGAATTTTCACTTCTGCCTTCGGTCCTATGACTGCCTATTTATTTTTTTTTATTTTGGAAATAGTGGTCCGGGTCATTAAATAATTGGTTGTAAAATGTTGAATAGTCCGGTGAGTAGGGCGAGTAGGCATAGTCTCATGCCAAGATCCAACAATTTTCGGGAAGTCAAATGTGAGATTATCGTAATCAAATTCTAAAATATTGAATTTTTAGAATTTTTTTTCTTGTTTGATACTGATCCTAGTAAAGTAAAATTTATTATCTAGTATATGTATATTTTCATATTTTTTTTTTACTTTGCACTTAAGAGATCTACTTATGGGGAAACTTTGGTATATATTTGACTGAGATTTCTAAAACGTGTTTTATTTAGTCTGTTTGCAGCGGGATATGGATCATATGGGATCTAGTACCCTTCTGGGGCCACCCAGCCTCTATAGAATATTATAAAAATAGGGTACCCAAATAAGGGAGAAAAATCTGGCGGTTGAGCGTGACCTAGGACAAGTCACCTCCTTGCAGAACCGTTGTCCATGAAACAGTACAGTCTCTACCATGTACTGAACCCCAGACCCTTCGTGGGTTAAAGTGGTACAGGGTTTTTTTTTATTTTTTTATAAAACGTGAAGTAATTCAATAAGCTTAAAAAAAGAAGTAATGTGTAATCGAAGTACGATTAAATTTCGAAACGTGAAATAACTATAACTAATCACCCGCCGCCGGAGCGATGCTAGCACGGGAACCCTTTTAACCCTCAAAGTCAAATATTGTTTTTTTCTCGCCTGAAAGCACAGTTTTGCCTTCGAATTTCACATATACATACTAACAAGTTTTACGAACGGTTTATTCACTAACAAAAAAACTAAAAAAATATATCAGTATGAATTTTGAAACTTTAAAATTTTCGGGCCCGGAGAGGCAAAGAGGTTAATTTCATTTTTAGGTCACCAATTTTTCATAATTAGAAAAAGGAGTGGGAAAGTTTTTTAATATATTGCCCTCGTTAAAGTAGAGTTAAGAACTTTACACACTCCGCGGCTATGAATTCACCTGTCCCCGGTTCTAAAAGTTCTGTCAGAGTATTCATCAATTTATACCGGGCTCTTTGCCCTTTCCAGTTAATAGCGAATCCAAAAATGTTTTATGAGGCCCTCTTTTTTACTGAGGTACTTGGCTCTTATTAATAAATGTACAGAAACGGCTCTTACTTTATTATCACATTTATTTTAGTAAATATTCGGAATAAAATTAAAAGTTACCTCTTGAGTCTTAAATATATCGGACGTGGTTATATTTCCTTATAAATCTCGTTTTTAATTCTAAGGAAAACAAAATATTGCAAAAATGTTGATAATTAGCTAATATTATTTACAAATTCGGATTCATTTTAAAAATGACTTTTATGTTATCCTAATTAAATTTCATAGTGTAGTTTCTATAACATGATAAGGTAAGTAAATACAATTTCGAGAAACCGATTTAAAAGTTATCGTTGCTATTTTGTTAAGAAACGAATACAAGATCAACTATATGGTCAACTGCTTTCACAATAACATATATTTTTTTTTTCGTTACTAATATATCTGTCATAAACCATTTTATTTTCAAGTAGGTCTACCCCAAGGATCCTGTCTTTCCCCAACGCTCTTTAACCTATACTTACCCGACCTACCGACACTCCCATCAGTTGAAAGATCTTTGTATGCAGATGACACCGCCATTTACACTAGTTCTTACAGGATAGATACAATAGAAAATAGATTAAAATCCTTATATTCTAGATTAAGCAAATATTATAAAAAATGGAAAATAAAAATAAACGAACACAAAACTTCAGCAATAATATTTACAAAAAGAAGGCCTACTATACCGGAACATATTATTCTAAATAATACTCGAATACCCTGGGCTCACAATGTCACCTACTTAGGTCTGGAATTAGATAAAAGATTAACATTTACTCCCCATATAAATAACAAATGTTGTAAAGCCAAAAAACTTATAAGTACTATGGCCCCATATTTTCGTAGAAAATCTCCGCTCTCTAGTAAAAACAAAATTATATTATATAAATCAGTCATAAGACCGTTACTGACATATGCCTCCCCTGTATGGAGCTACACCTGTGACTCCAACTATAAAAAAATAGAAAGAATACAGAACTTATGTATGAGAATCATAAATGACTACCCCAGGTACACAAACATAACCGACATGATACTTGATTTAGACCTACAAATAATTAAACAGTTTATTCACTCTCAGACTTGGAACTTTTTCAACTTAACAAAAAACTCAGGAAATCCCTTAATGCAATCAATAGGCAATTATAACAAACAAACCTTAAGACGATACATACATAGACGAACTAGACATATACTATTAGAATAAATATAATTAATTTAATACATTATAATAAGTCATCAATCATAAGCGAATTTATTCCTTAAATGGTAGAAAAAAAAAATTGTACTAAGATTGTTTTGTACTAAAATTGTTTATTTTTACTACAAAATATTATACATATTTTAGTTATTTATTTTTCTATTTTGTGTAGGTTTTTTCTTCTTTTTTCTACTGCTATAAATATATTACAGCTTTTATTTATTATGTTTATTCAACTTGCAGTGTAAGTTATTATACTCCAACATGTACTTAATTAATTGTTACATAATTGTAAATTAGCAAATTAAAGGAATAAAAACTTTTTTTCAATTTCAATTTCAATTTTCAAGTTATGGGAAAAGATTCGTTAATTTTTTTAACAATTATAAACATTCGTTGGATTGCTCCGAACGGCATAACGTTAAAAGAACGCAGCATAATAATGAGCACATAAAGAATCGGACATACAAAGCTGCCCTAAAATCTAGCTTTTTGGGCTGTCAAAGCTGTGATAATATAGAATATACAGCGAAGCATCTATTTGAATATTTTTATTTTTATTTTAATGTAAGAAGCATTAAATAAGAAGAAGAATTTCGGATAATGAAACGTGCCTATCATTCACAGAAAATAATAAAATAAAGAGGACGCTGATGTATTAAAAAAAACAAAATTAATTCAAGAAATTTAAGATAACTTATCGTCGCTAATGGCCTCAGCAGTCCAAGTGACGTTAAAGAAGGTCAAATAAAGAAAATATTTGATATTAAATAAATTTAAAGAAGAACAGAATAATGATTATAATTTTTAATTATAATTCATAAGGAGGAGGTATGATACACCGAGAAAATAGTGTCGTAAAATAGAAAAACTGACTTATAAATAATGTACAAATAATACAGAATCCGAATATTGTAGATGAGTGAACATTATGCTAATACAAATGAATAATAGGATTTTTTAACAGCTTATATAATTGTCGTGAAGAAAAATACGTCTTGATTATGTAATTACCTAAATAATAACTGCCTCATTATAATATTGTTTAATTAAAATTGTTTTGTAAGCCCTTTATAAAATATTAATTAGAAGGCGTTTTAGGCTCCACATAAAATTGAGGCAAAATATTCGGAAAAGATTAAACTCATTTCAATTAATGTGCTTATATACTTAGGTATAGAAAAGTCTCTTTATGCATCCTATAAACTTTATTCAAGGACTCTTTAATTATTTTTCAAATTTACTCATTGAAAATTTTTTTTTTTTTTTTTATTTTTTTTTATTCAGACATTACAATCTGCCACTTGTGGGCAACAAGCAATGGTGCTATGAAGCTACAATCATTCCATAAAAAATCAATGATATAAACGAATAAATGCATAAATAAATACATACAAGCGAAAAAGTATATACAAAAATAAAGTAAAAAAAAAAATATATATATAATAAAAAAAAAAATATAATAATAATAAATAAAACATAAAAGAAATATACTGTACACATTCATACTCTATTTACTATTTGCCTGGGGTCCCCGAACTGAGCTTCTTCCTCATGAATGAGGGCAAAGCAGGAGTCCGGGAGGCCTCAGCTCCCTTTCCCAGCCTCGTCACTGGCATTAAACACCAATGGAAGCTGGTTAAGGGCGCTTCACACACACACACAGGTCGTGAGTGGAGAATCTGGCCAGTGCCAGTACTCCAAATAGCATTATTATAACAAGTCTCGGGGCCATTGCCGGTTTAGGCGGCGGGGTGGATTGTATGGATGTGTGAAACTGGATAATGACTGAGCCAGGGGATTGGGATGACAGACAAGGTTTTGGTGAAAGTTTGAGAATTTAGTAGGGATGAGGTCGAGGACAAAAGGAATGTTGAGATCATTATGGAGGGTTTTGTTGGAGACATAATAAGGAGCGTTGACAATAGTTCTCAGCACTTTGGATTGAAAGGATTGAATGCGTCTGATATTCGATTTTTTTGCGGTCCCCCACAGTTCCAGTCCATAGGTCCAGATAGGTTTGATGATCGTCTTGTATATTAGTAGTTTATTGTCTATTGAAAGATGGGAGGCCCTACATAGTAATCTGTATAGTTGGCTGAAACGTCTGTTAAGTTCTTGTCTTTTGAGTCTGGTATGAGGATTCCATGTAAGTCTTTTGTCTAGGAAGAAGCCAAGGTATCGTACTGTGTCGGAAATAGGCAGGATGGTTTCGTTGAATTGGACAGAAGGACATGTTCTCCGGCGAAGTGTAAAAGTCACGTGTTTGCATTTTTCCTCGTTGACTTTGATCCGCCACTGGTTACACCAAATTTCAATGAGTGAAAGGTTCCTTTGGAGGTTCGAGGAAGCCATTTCAGGATCTGGATGAGATGATAGGATGGCTGTGTCGTCTGCGAACGTTGCAAGGAAGGTTTCAGGAGTAGTTGGGATATCAGCGGTGTACAATATGTATAGGATAGGACCCAGGACGCTGCCCTGGGGGACTCCAGCTTGAATTGGGTAAAGATTGGAGTATTCGTTACCACACCGCACTTGGAAGTAGCGATCAGAGAGGTAGGATCGAAGGACTAGGAATAAGGATTGAGGTAACTGAGTTTTGAGCTTGAACAGCAAACCGGCGTGCCATACCCGGTCGAAAGCTTGTGCTACGTCCAGAAATGCGCCTGTGCAGTACTGTTTGCTTTCAAGAGCAGAGGATATGTGATCGACAACTCGGAGACCCTGCTGGACCGTCGAGTGCCTGGGACGGAATCCAAACTGATGTAAAGGAATATTGGATTCGATAATGGGTAGGATTCGTTTCAGGAGGATCTTTTCAAAAATTTTGGAAAGAATAGGAAGCAGGCTGATGGGTCGGTATGATGACGTGTCATTTGGTGGTTTACCAGGTTTAGGGAATAGAGTGATGATGGAGTGTTTCCACAACAAAGGGAAGTGAGTTGTGCGAAGGATACAGTTGTATAGATAGGTAAGGAAAATAATCGCTTTTTGGGGAAGATGTTGTAGGATCTGGGTGGTTAGAAGGTCATGTCCAGGAGATTTGCGGACTTTTAATTTTTGTAAGAGGAATTTGACCTCAGAGGGGTTTACAGCGTTAGGAGGTAAGGATAGTGGAATGGGTGAAGAGAGGAATTCATTAATATTGGAAACGTGCGTAGGATTGGTTTCAGGATGTGGAATAAATGTATTTGAAAGGTGTTTGGCAAATTCTTCTGCTTTGTCCTCATCTGATGCAGCCCAAGAACCATCTTCACGGCGGAGGGGATGGGAAATAGGGTGGTATTTAAGGATCTTTTTGGTAGCATTCCAAAGAGAATTATCAGAAGCGGATAGTGTGGAAAGATAGGCATTGTAGGTTTCGGATCTATAGGTTGTCAGGTTCTGTTTAACTAGTTTGGTGAGGTAGTTATATAGTCTCCGATCGTGAGGATGCCTAGTCCTTTGCCAAAGGGATCGGTAACGGCGTTTGGTAAGGATAAGATCCCTAAGATCTTGTGGTAATGGATTTTTCTTGCGAGGTTTGAAGGAAGGACGAGGTGAAGATGCAGTCCAAACTGCTTGCTGGATCAAATTGGTAAAGGAATCGACTGCATCATCTAACTCTTGGGGTGTTTTTAGGGAAACTCTGAGGTCAATGGTGTCGGATACAAGCTGGTGAAAAAGGTTCCAGTCAACTGGTCCCCTAATAAATGATGGCGGTGGAAGTTTGGGTATTGGGAATACAGAAAGGGTAAGGATCAAAGGACTGTGATCTGAGGAAAGTTCATCAAGGCGTTCTATGGAATAGTTTAGGGGACCTAAGCCAGCATGGATAAAAAAGTCGAGGAGATCAGGATTTCTGTTTGGATCAGTGGGCCAATATGTAGGAGTGCCGGGAGAAATAAAACTGGAGTTGTGGGAATTAAGTGCAGACAGTAGCATGCGGCCTCGGGAATTAGTAGTTCTTGATCCCCACTGTTGATGTTTCGCATTAAAGTCTGCACCTAAAAGGAAATGGATCCCTAGGGAATCGAGGAGAGAGCTGAATTGGGAATCGGAGATGGATTTATTAGGAGGACAGTACACCGATGCTAATGTGATAGGAAAGGAAAAGGTTTTGATTGAAACAGCTGTAGCCTGAAGGAGATCGTTCGAAGGTAGGGGAAATGACTGTTGGGAAAGGGATTGATGGACTATGACAGCAGTACCACCGTGAGCTTTTCCATCAGGATGGTCAGTCCGGTAGGTTTGGTACTGTGTTATGTTGAGCTGCCGTTTACTGGTAAGTCGAGTTTCTGTAATTAAGGCTACATTAATTTTTTTGTCATACAGTAAAGATGTTAGTTCGTCAGTGTGGTTTCGAATACCATTCGCATTCCAAAGGAGAATAGATAGGGTGGATGTCATTTAAGGTTGTTGTGGGACAGGAAAGAGATGGGAAACAAGATTTGTTAGGAGGGATATTAATGGTGTGACCATTGATTTCAATTCAGAGAGGAATGATGTGAGAAGTGTCGTGAGATCAGTAGCATTTGAAGGAGGAGGTATATGTGGGGTAATAGGAATTTTATTCATGGAATATTGAGGTTGCTGGGGCTGGTTTTGTGCTTGTATAGGGTTGTTTTGAGGTAGAGGGATGTGTTTGGAGGGTTCGGGTTGCAGTGTGGCCCCGAGATTATTCGGCTGACCACCTGACATTTCTGCATAGGAAACAGTTCCATTTACAATTTTTGAAGGTTGCCTTCTTGACGTTCTCGCTTCTTCGGTGGGCCGACGTGCTGCCAGAACACGTGATTTTATGTTTTTGTAGGTTTGACAACCTTTATAATTTGCCGGATGCCCTTGAAGACATAATGCGCAGACAGCAGGAGTTTCTCGCGGCTTGATACACTCTTCGGTTTTATGCGGTTGTCCGCATTTGACGCACCTGGGAGTGTGGTGACAGTAGTGCCGGGTGTGCCCGTATGATTGACAGTTATGACATTGCACAATGTCTTTCTTAGGGTACGGTTTTTCAACTTGAATCTGGGTATAGTATAGTCTGTTTACCTCGTAGATTTTTTCAACCCCGGGTGTTGGTTCTAGGTCAACGAAGAAAAGAGGCAGTGGAATTTTGTTGCCTGGCTCAGGGTGCCCAGTATTGTTTTTGCAGACATTTGTTATTTGTCTGACCTTGAAGCCCATTGCAGTGAGTTCTTCCTCAATGACGTCTGCAGGGGTGGAGGGGTGCAATTTCCTGATCACCACTCTGATGGCTCTTTCCTCCTTTAATTGGTATGTGTGGTAGTCAGCCTTGGTATCTGTAAGGTATTTCACAATTCTGCGGTATGTATCGGGCGTGTCTGATTGAATTTTTGTATCGTTAGTCCTACTGGTGCAGTAGTATTTTCCAGAGCCTATTGTATTGTTTAATTGGGTGCAGAGGAGTTTGAAGTTTTTTATATGTTTCACGAAAATAGGTGGTGGCCTATGCACTTTAGGGGCCGATGTGGACTCCATTGCTTCACAAGTAAGATTTGTCAGTGGCTGATATCTGTTTGGTGAGTAGAATGGTGAGTCTTCAACCAGGGTAGATGACCCTAACTGGGTATTTTGATTTGATGGCCCTGCCACGGGTTCTAAATTATCATTAGGAGTCACAGGAGGCGTATCAACTTTGCGCCTTCTATTGGGTTTCGGTTTAGTCGGACTATTTCTAGAGGTTGACTCAAGGGATCGGCTTCTCTTGGCTTTTGCTTTTTTATCTGCTCTGCTAGACAAAACCTGGTGGTGGAATTTCATATTGATGATTTATATAACTGGTGATGAAATGAAAAAAAAATAATAATAATAAAAATAAAATAAATAAAAGTTTGCAACAGAACTGATCTGGCCACTGCACCTCCAGCCTCGGTGCCAGGGGCCGTACTGGTAACTGATAAGAGTCCTCCTACCTTGGCTGTGGTGGGGATGGACCAGCTGCGGCTTGCACACGAGATAATGCTCTGATGTCGCTTGAAACACTCGATCTTATTATAATTATTGTAGTAAAGTAAAATCAGTTATTTGCTTTGAAATTTCACATTTCACTTCACTGAAACACGAACTGTAACAAACTCATTGAAAATTATAACTCTAAAATATTGTATCTAGTAAATATATTGAAAGTATATAATGACATGAGATTAAGGCAAGTAGAGAAACTACCCACTGGTAGTATTCAAATAATAAATTTAACTTAGAAGGTCACTAGGCCATCTTCTTTTCAGAGGCTTCAGACGGAGGATTATTAGGAATTAAAGAGGATGCAAGGTTAGAAACTACTGGGTTTGAGTGGAAATGAAGTTTCTTATAAAAGAGCAACAAATGGTATATTAAGGTCATTATGGATAACATTTTTCGTAATAAAGTTTGTTCATATGTAAGGAGCATGGAGTATTTTACGAAGGATTTTGGATTGTAAGGATTGGATACAAGATGAATCGGATGACAAGGTTGAGCTCCAACGCTCTACTCCGTAAGCCCAAATAGGTCTTGCAATAGTAATGCATATGAGTATTTTGTCATTATTTGGGAGCTGAGAGCGATTGTCTTGTAAATGTTGAAGTAACTTGTGAAACGGAGAGCACTTTCTTGTCGTTTCAGTCCGGTATGAGGATTTTTTTAATTTAATTTAAATATTAACTTTTTACACTCTTTAAATTGTACAGTTACCAATTATTTTATGAAGCTGTAACGAGTGATTTTTATCGCTTAACTAGTCCGTCCTGTGCTGCTATCTATCGGTGAAGGCCGAAGGGATTAGAAGCCCACTATCTGTGATTTTATTTTGAGGTGAACTATCGAAGGATACCTAGTCTCAATCTATTGTTTTATTTGACTAAGAAATACCCAAAATTATCCTTCATCTTTTTCTTGGCGACTCAGCGGTATCCTACGGTAATTAGCAAATGGTATTGCACATAATTTTTGCTTTTATCTTAAAATTAATTATTTTTAGTTGGTGTGATAGTGCTATGTTATGCTTGGCTATGAATTTCTATAGGAATATGCCAAGAAATATTCATAAATATTTGAAGAAATATGAATTTCTTTGATGAATTAGTAGTTTCTATGGATTTCTGTATCTTATTGCCTTCACTTGGACCTTGGTCCTAAAATCCACAAGCCTTGTCACATTGTTACTTCAAATGCATATATTTAAAGAAATTTCAATGCTTACGGCCGTACTTATCAGTATTCATTTATAATGAAATATAAATATAATGCAAGATACCGTCAAAATGTAGAAATCATTTTATATTATAAAATTCTTTTTATATTTCAACATAATTTTTGATTTAGACTTTTGACCGGAAATAATAATTCTAGGATAATGGTGTCTTTTGAGGGATTACATTATCTTATGAATAATGATGAATGATGATGATACCTAAATTAGGAGAACTGCATATCATTGATAAGTAGTTCCTGATATCTATGACAAATGTTTTGTATTTTTTTTTTAATTACCAGATGCATTATTTATTATTATTTATGACTTATTTGTAATTTATTGTCTAAATTAACTTTTATAATACATTTCCTAATTTTCTTTAAAACAACAAGCACTTAAGGAAGTTGAGCAGGAGACGGGGATGTTTTATATAAACAGGCGGAGGGGAGGGTGAACATTTAATTATTCCGAGCCGGGAGGTTGAGGCCTCAATTCCCGACCAATAACGATCAAGCACCTAGCCTGCCTCAGGTAATGGGGATCGGCTCTGTACCACTTACATCATACTTAAATTATTGCTTTATCAGTTATCTCTAGCCTATAGCTATTATTTAATATAGCTCCATTTAATAACTTACTTCATTAATTATCTGTTCACATTAACTTTATTTTTATTTTATTTTTTTCTTGTGGATTAATTTGCTAAGATATTATAATTTCCTCATCGGGAAACTCTTCAATCAATCATCAAAGCAATTATAAACCAACAAAAATTAATGTTTGTATCGTAAAACTACTTTATTTTATATTAACGATTATACTATGTTATATTTCTTTATATGTGACAGCTGTAGAGCATTACACTTTAGAAACAAATAAAATATATTGTTTTCCACATGTTACAGCAACTAACGAGACTCATTTTTTACTGATTTCTTTTTTAATTAAAAAAAAACTCTGAAAGTGAGAATACATCTTGGTAAACCTTTAAGAAGGAATCCTCATACTAAACTGAAGAGACAAGAAAGTACTAGACAAACGCACTAAACGTCCAATAAATTACAAAAAGGCTCATGTAAGATCACTTTTGGCTTCCGGAGTAGAGCTCTGTGGCTCCACTAAGCCATTGAATTCATTTTGTATCCAATCCTTACAAGCCAAAATCCTTTTGTAAATCCACGATGCTCCTTACTTTTTTACGAATAAATTCATCCATAATGACCTTATTGTCCCATTTGATGCTGATTTGGCACAAACCCGGTACCAATCTTTAAAAACTTTATTCCCACTCAAATCCACTAGTTTCAAACCTATCTGCTTCTTCGATTCCCATTGATCCTCCGAGGCGTCTCAATAGAAGAATGACCTTCTAAGTCGAATTTGCTATTAGAGACTACCAAAGAGTAGTTTCTCTACTTGCCTTTATCCAAGCCATTGTTCATCCATATTCCAGCCATTATATTTACTTGTAATATTGTTTTATAAAATACAAGGAAGACGTACGAAACTCGCGTGGAGGGAAGAAAGCCAAGAGGAAGATCGCGCATTTCTTGGGAGGAGGGGGTTAAGGAGGGGTTCAAGAGGCGTTCAGGAGGCGGGATATGGACTGGAGTAAGAGGAGAGAGTTGGCCCAGGAACGAGACATCTAGTCCAGACTCGACAAATCGTGACCCCACACTGCGTCAGCGGTAAACGGGGATAAAATGATTATGATGATGATGATGTAATATTGTTATATTTTGGTTTAAATTACAATAAATACATTTTTAAATGATCAAAAAAGTCATTCTAACCTCAATTGTTTTAAATATATGAGTAAGGGAGCTACACTAGTACACTCAACAGCTAATTACCATGAAAAAAATAAAAATTGATTTCAATGAAATTTTTTATAGTCACAATGTGACATAAAATAAATAAGCATACTAGGTTTTTTGAAGATAGTCCAAGAACACAATTGTAGGCGTCTCTTCTATTTAAAATAATAATAAAGGTGGAATTTTTAACTTTTACACTTTTTAAACTTCATGAGAATTAACACTTCTCCCACTGTTTGGCAGGATCAGTATTGCCATTTACTCAACCCAACTGAGAAAACAAATTAGGTTTATTCTGATTAAATTATCTATCAATATTAGGTAGGGTACTAAGTTCATACCTTGCAACACATATATATATATATATATAGTTGCAATGTTTCCGATCCAATAAGATCTTATATTGCTAGAATACGGTGGAAAGGAAGAGGGGTTGCCGTGATAGAACTAGCGATAAAGCTAACAGATGGTAAGGAGCCAGCTCACTCTGGCAAACTGCGCTCATTAAGATATAATTAGAAGATATAAAATAACCAGGAACGTAATGTAATTAAATTTAGTTTTATTAGGTCCATTAAATCCAATGGGATCCCTAGTGGACGCTAGCTGGAAATAAAATCGAAAGAACTGTTGATCAGAGCTGTTGATGATTGGAATGCTATTAAAATGGTTTTCTGAACTGGTCGATGCAGACAGTCAAGTAAACTAATTTAATATGTATTATTTTGACACTAGTTGGGTAAACTTGACATTAAAATTACGGACTACATAACCTTATCATATCCCTACCTACATGGTAACGTACATAACCTTATATCAATAGGTGTTTGCCACCCTTTTTTGTTTCAAACCCCCCTACTTCATAATATAAATTTCTTCATGGCCCCTGTTCAAATGAAAGCCTCCAACTCCCCCTTGCACAAAATTTGTATGGGGTTGTGGCAACAGGAACAAGTATTACATTGAAAACAATACCTATAAATCTATTATAAATATACAGATATTCGTATGTATGATCTCTGAATGAATTAATCTAATAAAACAACTTAATATCCAAACACAAAACGAAACGATTATCGTTAAAATAGAAAAAAAAAATACATATTTGTATCAAGTGTTAATGCGATAACCAATTTAATGGTAACCAAAAATATCTTAGTTTATTAAATTTGGTAGTATAATTAACAGGTAACAAAATATTTTAAATTACAAAGGTATATCATTTAAATATAAAAAGTATAATTATGTATAAATATAGTTACCTCAAGGAAAATCAATTTCATTAAACTTTTTTTGTAGTAATACTGAGATTATGTACCGAACTTTTTTTTATTTGTTTTTCTTTGTGTAACCTGAACCTGTTATTTACCCACTTCTGGAACAAGTTGGAATAGTATGATAGATTTTTTCTTTTTCTTTTAGAAACTGTCTAAGCCGTATTGAGTCCAAAATAATAGAAAAATAATTAATTTTCACTGAAGTTGGAGCATGTAAACTTTTTAATACAGTGCTGAGGATCTTAAGCTGAAATCATCTGGTTCAGCCATTATTGACTTTCTTGGATTCATTTTAATTTCTGTTTTATATAATTAAATATGTCTCAAAATTATTTGGTCTGTTTTCCGTTTTTTTTTTTTTTTTACAATACCATATTTAATATTCACGAATCGAAATCGGTGTTGAAATATTGTTTTGAATTAATTAATTATATTCAATAATAGTAATCACACTGCTCATCATATTATGACAGTAATCAATATTCCTTACATTTGTATTTAATTTGAGTAACAATAGCAACTTTTAGATGATAAATTTTTTATTGAAAATAAAACGAAAAGCAGGGTATAAGAGGAATAAAAGTCGATTAAGGAATAAAATAATAAAATTACTCAACTAGTATTTGATTTGAAGACCCTCCAGCGAGACCAGACAGCCGATGTTGAAACGAGAGCTAAGTAAACGATCAATTAAATTAGACGAAGAACTTCAAATCGATATTTCTCAGGAACGAAAGCAAATCGTGTCTTGCTATCCAACATAATCATTAAAAGTACATAAGCATTGGCCCTTATCCCTTGAAATATGTGATATGTGATATATAAGTGATTGAGATTTCTGATTCAAAGGTTTGCCTTGCTACTCCTTTTGCAATTTAAATTAAACTTTCAAAAACTACATGAACTTATTACATATAACATCATTATTGAAACTAATTGAGCCAATATGCTAATTAAATTACTATATATGTTATAATAAACTCAATTAACTGCTTTCAGAGGACATACATTTTATTATGAATCTATTTAATATAATAAAACATTACAAAATGTATACGTCAAGCATGTAAATACAAATTAAAAACTATTTTAGGAACACTGATTTTTTTTCAACAGTGAAAATGTTTTAATTAATAGTAAACCAAAATATGTCCGTAATACAAATCTTTACATCAGAGATTGTCATTTATGTGTACTTCTGTATCCCTTTGTGCTCTAAATTTGTAATTATTACGATTTTACATATATGCATATGTGTACTATACGTATGTTTCAATGTTGTTGTTTTTTTCTAATCAATCATAGTTTCAATGTTTGTTAATCGGCGATCAGAGGTGGAATTTCTTAAGAACTTGAGACCATTAATCATGAATAATAAACTTAATTCAGAATATCTTTTGAAATGATTTACCTGGTACGAAGTGAGTTAGGCATCCTTAAATATAATGTTTACCTGCAAAGAAATAAAATAAGTAGTATTAATATTGGTTTTATATTATTTCAATTAATTTTAAAGTTTATATTTAAAATTATAAAAAAAAATCTCTTTGTATTTCAGTAAAATTGTATGATTCCATATGAATCAGATTATTCACATAATTGAAGAAAAATACGTTATATACAATTGTAAGATATAATATTTAAGTTTTGTTAATGAGTGGTACACAAGAAGGATATGGTTGCTACTGTCAGAGACAATAGCAAAATCGAGAGTGATACATGTTATTTATTATTTGATTTTATTATTGTTGTTATTAGTTATTAACTTTTTATAAGATTACAAACTCATGTTATACGAAATTGAAAACAAAAAAACTTTTTTCTCTTCATATTCATATTCACACCTGTCAAATACAGTTGACAATCCTAGATTGGTTGACAGTAAAAAAACACAGAATAACACGAGAGCATGAAGAAACACAGCGGTACCTCTCCTGTGGTCTGATTAAATTCTCTATGAAAATGGATTCCTCATCCACTTTCTTTTTAGTCTCCCATAGTGTTCTCAGGCATGTCAGTCGCAGCTTGTTCTATTAATGGTATTTTGAAGTCAGTAGGCAGAGTGTTATAATTGACATATCAAGGTGCTTTTGTCACAAAAAAAAAGTATTTTGATCAGATAGTAAGTAGTAGTTTTCTTTGGTTTACGATTCTTAAAAGGGAGTGGAATGGCTCAGTGATGGTTAACTGAGTTAGCATGCTGAAAATCTTGGTTTCATATCCCGCTGCTGGTAAGACTTTTATTTAGTCTTTTTGCAGCGGGAGATGGATCGTATGGGATTTAGAACCCTCCTGGGGCTCACCCAGTCTCTAAAAAGTAGGTAGCCTAAATAAGGGGAAAATCTGGCGGTTGATCGTGATCCAGGATAGATCATCAGAACAATCGTTGTCCTATCAATACACGGGTTGTATTGGTACAGTATTTTTTTTTTTAAATATGAGGACCCCATCTCATTCTCCTATCTAATGTTAGTCCAAGGTATGGTAAGTTGTCTGTCTATGGTGTGGGTGAGTTATTATGGTAAATCCCTCCACGTCTAAGACAAATCTAAACCTAAATTATAACGCTAATTAAAAAATTCCAATGTAATTCTGTTTTTAGATTGCCTTTTACACTCGCACCTAGAATCTAATTTAATAAACCTTGTAGCTACTACTACCTGCAGCAGAGAGGCTTCAATAATACTATTCCTCTAACTGATCTAAATACTGTAGATCATGAATATGCACCGACTAGGACTCTTGAAAAGCCCTAAGTCCAAGCAAGTTGTTTGGTTCTGCCTTATTCAGGGAGGTAAATAATTCTCTAACCCCCTTAATTCTTGCAAGGGAGAATCGATTGAATTCTCTCAAGATGGGTTAGTAAGGAATTACAAACTGTTTACTAGATTTATATTTAATTTAGATAGATTAACGATAAGTGCTGTACTTAACTTTTAATCGGAATTTAAATGTAAGTTGCATGTCCAAGTTGAATTATTGTATTTAAAACTGTTATCACTGTTTATTAAATAAATAGATATAGAAGCAGACAAGTTGGCTGATGAAGATAAAATAATATGTAACTTTTACTTGACGCTTGTTGATCAATATCAGGGCTAACATTAAAAATTCAAATTAATAAAATAAACACACTCACATATCCAAGATTATATATACATATATTTTAGATTATATATGTATATATATATATATATATATATATATATATATATATATATATATATATTCAATATATATGTATGTATAATAATATAATAGAAACTTTTTATTATTCTGGTATCCAAAAATCACATTTTCCTTGTCACCTAATGTGAGCCAGACATATGATTCTACTGGACTTGAATGAGAGATTGACATTTTTATTTTAATGTAAAAATTAGTTATTAACTTAATGTCATTAATTAGTTATTAATTAATTAATTAGTTATTAACTTAATGTCATCCTGGATTAGGATTGGTTACCTCGATTAGTGGGGCTTAATTTTTACCGTCTCATCAATTTATTTAGTTCCGTACCAATTATATTTGATATAAATATGTTTAATTTTTGAAATTGTAAGTGATTCTACATTTTTTAAATTTCTTTTTTAAAATATTTCATTAAAAAACTACATTTCTAGTCAATCCACCATATTTCTAATTTATATTTAGTAGTTTTATTTGAAATGTAAAATTTCTATAAGACGTAATATAAGAATAAAATGAGTTTGGCAAAAATGGGTTAAATTCGGATATAAGTGGTGTAGTGGATTTTAATGTTGACAGGTAAATTTTAATAATTAACAGCCCCGATTAGTTTTATTATTACTATTTTAATTTCACTATTACTATTAATTTTATTTTTTTTATGTTTTATATTTAGTTTTTAATAACACTTTTTTTGTCTGGCTTGAAATGTTTGTATGGTTTAACAGGATATCTGTTATTATGTAGAATAGAATAAAAACTAATTCAATGTCACCTTCTTAACCCTTTTTTATTTAATGAAAAAGGATCAATTTTGTATTTATTCTTCCACAACATTCTTTAAAAAAAAATAGTATAAAAAAAAGGAAAACTTACAAATAAAATTTATTTGATTAATTTAATTAAAATTAGTTACAATTACAACTAAAATACAAAGTAAAATTAGTTATGCTATGATTTCTGACAATAATCAATTGAAAAATACTTGTATATATAAAAATTTATACTTAAAATTTTGTAATACCATATGTGCCAAATGACATTTGTATAATTTCTGAAATAAATATTTTAATTATTATTATATATTTAAAATTTAAAAAAAGGAAATACCATTCAATTAAGCGCAGAAGTCAATTTCCAAGTTTTATTGTAACATTGGCATGCCGTTTCATGGTAATTCAACAATTACTAGACACAGACTCTAAACCTAAATCAAAAAAGAAAATATTGCATCTATAAGGTCTAAAAGTGTGATTATGTGTACTTTTAATAAACGAGAACAGATTTCACGATATGTATAGATCGAGGGCAGGATTAGATAACTTGCGACTTGCGATTTGATAACTACTTACGCCGGTAGGAAGGGAAATGCCTCTCCACCGCTTAGTAGAATGAAAAGACCGTTTTTCGGGCAATTGCGAAGATGACACGATAAAGTGATTGAATGAACCATCTCAGTTCATCCTCGAAATCCAGAGCCTCTTCAAGCCGTGCTCTAAAGTGAGGTAATGTTTGCGAAGTCACTAGGTGCCTCCAAGCTTCAAATCGGACTATGTAATCTTAATTTAGATGTTTTGAGCATTTTTTCAAAAGTATATTATTTGCATTTCGTACGAACTATTTTATTCAATATTTGGATTTTTCAGATCTAAGTTAAAGTTTTTATTTTTCGCTTAAAAAGGTTCATGTTCAGTAAAGTTAAATATACAGCCCCTGGCCATATTAATGTGACCACCACGAAAGTTATTTTCTTTTTGTTTTTTCCTATTTTTTTTTTAATACTTTCGCGTGTCTTAATAAATTGCTGTTTTACGTAATGGCAACACTTTTATAAATGTTTAAAGTATTTTTTTTTTTTAGTAATGGCAGCATTGGTTTTAGTACAGCCATTTTGTTTTACAGTGACGGCGTGCATAATTTGTGTTTGAAATGTTTGTGGATTTATTGTTTCTTTTTCCTTAAAAAACATGTCGGAATTGGTAAGTTTATTATTGATTTATTATTTGCATCATATCTTTTAACTATTTTCATAGTTTTTTTTCGTCAATATGTAAAATAGGGTGACACCAAAAAATATAAAAAAAAAAGATTTATATTCGAAACTGTTTTTTTTCGATTTCATATTGTTATCAGATAACTAACTTACCCATAAAACTAATATTTAAACTCCATTTAAATCATTACTCAAACAAAAAGATAATGCAAACATGTAACAAGAACGAATCTATCCAGTGGTCACATTGATATGGCCAGGGACTGTAGATACGTATAATTTCTTGTATCTAAAACTATATAGGACATTTTCGTTTACATGAAAAATAAAAGACTTTAGTTGCCAATTTTAAAAATAATTAAATCACCTTTTTTAGCTTTTATAGTCATTGTTTCTTACATATTTTACGAAACTTTAGATGATAATTTGATCAAAGTTGTGCCCTATTCTAGAAATTAAAAGTTAGCTCTTGTTATAACGTACCTACCAAATGAAAAAATAAAAATCTAAACATTAAGATTTTTCCAAATATAAAATCATATTTGTTTTTGTTATGCGGATAAAATAGTGCGAACGAACAGAAGTACGTTCGTGAAGATGACATGTCTATTTCTCATTTTATTATAATACAATTAACAATGAGAAAATTGAATCCTAACTTTCTATTAAATCTAATTTTGTTCTATACAGTTAAATGATGGGATCGCATGACATCAGCTGACCTACAGTAAGTGTAATATAGCAGATTCTGAAAAAACTGCTAGGTAATGAGGCCATGACAAACTGTAGATTGCTTGTAACTGGGGCATAGCCAACTGGCCATTTTAAGTGTATTTAAAACAAGGTTATAGAAGTAACAAATTTTTAACATACAAAAATACAACTAAATTTATTATATAAGACCGACAGTAAAAAAACTACATTACTAGATAGGTACAGGCCTCAAATACCACTAATATCTCCAATGGAAATATTATTAATAAAATGTTAAGAATATTAACTAATACAGTATGAAATTGTAATACTAAACTCTTGAAAAAATCCTATTAAAACAAAGCAACGATTCTAAATAAGTAGTAAAACTCACTCTAACGATCAAGGGACTGGGAAACACATGAATAAAATATACATGACCGTGCTATAGAATAATATAAATCACATTTTACCTTCTCCTGAATCCAAATTAGCTACTGGCTTTTTCAGGTTGAGATCATCATTTAAGAGGTCTTTCCCAGGCTATGTCTGCCCCCAGGATTAATGCTCTACTTCAGGTAGGTCTAAGGTCCCAACAAAACTGTTCCAGTATTTCAAATTAATCATACTGACTATTCAAGTTTCTATGAGTGTATTATGATGCTTCCAAAAATACATTATTTTGAACATTGCATAGGTTAAATACTTTCTTAAATTGCCACATCCAATATTTTTAATCTATCATGTGTTTCTTCTGGTTTCGACCGAGTAATGAAATTATTTGCCGACGTTTCGCTGGCCATACTATAGATCATAATTTGCAGCTGACTATAAATGACTTGGGCCTAAACACACCTAAAGCATTCCATGTTCTTGTGGAAGGAGTATATTGGGCAAGCTGTAAGATTAATATGTTTTTTTTTTTTTTTTTTTCTTTTTTTCTTTTTTTTTTTTTTCTTGTTTTTTTTTCTATCCCTCCAATAATTTATTTATTTATTTACAATTACAACTTAATAATTATAATGCTACTATACAAAAAATCCTTCTTTTACCTTGCGGTATTTTAAGGCATTACATGGGGCTGAGCCCGCTGATGGCGGTTTATGTAAAAGACTTGCAGAACATATTAGAGATCGATACCAAGTCATGAGCATGGGCAGATCATTTTGTGAATAGCAACCATCACACCAAGTTTGAAAAAATCAATGAGGTCAAAAAGTGAAATTACATGACAGAAAGAAGTATATTAGAACCAATCGAAATAGTAAAGCACCCCAAACATTTCAACATAGAAGATGGCTATAAGTTAAGCTAATTGTGGCACCCGAACATACCAGTGACCAAATAGAAGAAAAAAAAAACCTCAAAGCAAAGTAAACCAATCAGAAGTGAGCCAATTGAGATCTACCCACTCGGTCGGAAACCAGCCAATCAGATGATTGGATGAATAGAATCCGAGGTCCTAGGAGGACCTAGAAGTTATAAATGCCGAAGTATCCAAGGAAATTTTCTGTCACAGATTTAGCCCCGAGGAAGCTTTCAGCATAGCCAGCTAAACGTCGGCAAATAATTTGACTACATTGTCAAAACCAAAAGAAACACCTGATGATAGATTAAAATCAACATAGGTTTTTATTTTATCTTATTTAAAAGATTTATTACAAACGCACAAGAGCGGTAAGAGATCAACCACTCTGCGGAAATTTGTAATCATAACATTTTAATGTGATTTTTCAAATATAAACATAAATAAATTAAAAAAATCACATTTTAATGATAAAGCAGCAATGAAATACTCAATCCCCAAGACCATCACTGTTAAGAAAAATAAAGAATTAGAAATCAACATGGTTCATACAAACATTAAAACAAGTTTAGCAAATGTCTATGCGAAATGTTGCACACATGTTGCTATGTGGGACCTTGATCTTTAGTCGAAAAATTAATAAAAAAGCTATTGACTTCTGATTTTTGATTGAGTTGTTCTTCGGATTATCCTCTTCAATTCAGTAATTGGACACATTTTTTTTTTAATAGCTCATTTATTTCTAAAATGTTATATTATACCTTATATCAATTTATAGTATCTCTTTGTAGAGCAAATCGTCATACGGACATATATCTTTAGAATAGGAGAAAATATCGAGTAAAAACAAATAAACCAACAATCAAACAAATACTTAAACAGAAAAAAATAAAATAAAAACATAGATCTTCCACTTGTAACTTCCATTTAATCGATTTTCAATACAAATAAACTTCCCCAAGTTATATGTGCATCCATGCCGCTAGGAAAATAATGGTCTAAGAACAAAGAAACTGTCTTAGAACTTCGTTTTGAGGACTTGCAAAGTTTCTCTGAGCTTGAGAGCTTTTATAAAAGATAAATCCTTCAAGCGTGGCACTTGCTATCACTGTCTAAGTGGAAATTTTCAAAGAGAAAAGAGGAAGTGTAGAAAAACTCGCTCTGTGTAAATCACTTGATCTTCAACTGTCGAGAATTATTTATTGTTTTTTAACAAATATTTTCGTAAGATTAAGTATATCATTAGTTAGTAACTTTCTATATTTATTTTTTTATCACAAATAGAAAGAGCTGTATGTTATATAGGATCCTAATAATTATTGTCTAGATCAACAACCAGAGATTAAGTTTAATACAAATCAGGAAGGGCATTGATTATTATGGCCTTCAACATAAAAACATAGTGATACTTTAACCTTAGTTACTAGTTATTTAAAGCTTCATTAATTCTGGCTTAATTTTATTTCAATATTATTGTTATTATTAACAGATTGTATATTTTATTATTCCTAGTTTATTTCTCTTTGTGCTTTCTATCTTTATTTTTCAAATAGTTGTATGCTTATATAGCTTAATTACTGAAAACTTCTGTTATATTGGTCTTAATGGGCAACAACAATAACCGTTAACAGCTATTGTATAGTTTGAGTGTTCATAAATCACTAATATGTGTTTAAAGCGAAACTGCTCTCAAAGATTTGTCCTTGGTACTCCGAGGCGATCCCGCGCGTCACACCAAGTAATTAGTCGATGAGTTAAGGTGGCTGTCCCCTCCCATTCGCAGACATTATTTCCTTAGTGATTTTCTATACCAATCCATTAACTCGCAACACCCTTCATATATCTACGCAAAACAAGATCCCGCCTTTCCAATCCCTTCAATCGTTCCCATAGAACGAAAGTATTCCAGCGTTCCTTTCTCGCCCGCTCCACCACAGCTAGAACTCAAGCCCTCCTTTTATCCGCCATACTTCTTCACTGACTTCATTTAAATCCTTGCTTTTCAAACATCTCCTGACCTCCAAAGAAGATGCTTTCTAAGCACGCCAATCATTTGCTTAGATAAATCAGTATTGAATAATCGATTTCATTGCTTACGCGTCTTTTGTTTATTTTTCCCAAAGAAGTTCAGGACTATATAAACACTTTATTGCATGCTATCCAAATCATTTATTTTATTTAGTAACTGTTGTTATTAATATATTTATTCTCTATAATTGGTTAAAATACTGCCATGATTCGTACTTTTTTGTTATTTCATATTTATTTTTATTTTTCTTATGTTTTCGTCACTTGTTAAATACGTCATGATTTGTATTCTTATGTAACCTTCTGGTCAGATATTATTATGTTTAATTTTCTGTTCATGTTTGTTATTCTAAAGGGAATTGGTACCAGAATAAAGTTTGTTTTCTATTCTATTCTAATATTTATTGCCCTTAAGTGTGACATATTGTCATTGCAATCTAATGAGAGAAAAATGAAGAATGCCGAGAAAAGTGAAAACTATCAACTTGGAATAATTGTGTGGTTTTGAGTTTTTAATTTTTAAATAAATTATAGTATGAATTATTTAAATTTTAAAATGGTATAAGAATGGTATGGTATGAAAACGAGGTGTGGAGAAGAAGGGTTCCTCTAGGACCGTAGAGCCGAAATAATAATAATAAATTTAAATAATTAATATTAGTCTGGTTTTTACTTATACTGACATTCCGAATAATAATAATATTGATGTTTTAAGTTGTTATTAGTGTCAATTTCAAAACTATTACACGATCTTTTCGTTAAATATAATTATTCTTGTATAAATTAAATTCTAATTTTTAAACTAAAGGTGATTGAAATGAATTGTATAGCTCAAGTACAGGCCACTGGGCGTCTCCAGTCTTGAACAATACTTCAGAACATTTCGGTGACGCGAAAGCATAAGTTTCACCTCTACCAAAAGTCACTAATTTCGGCTAAGTAAGCTTTCACTTCAATTAGCAACTATTTTCCCTTAAGACTTGATTAATTTGAATTTTATAATCATAATAATATTTCAGTGATGCAACCAGGCTTACATAATGATATAAAAATACTTTCAATTGTAACAGAATTTAAAATTTCAGTAAATTTTATTCAAATTTATGATTATGTCAGAGGATGACGCTGGGTTTTGCAACTGTTCGTCAGCAGTTATCATCTGATATGAGTTCAATGACAGCATACTTAAAATATCTTATAATGCTTTCCATCTTTATTCTGACAGTGAAAAATTATTTTAAGTTAGATTTTCTTTAAAAAGAAATAAAAGAGCACGAGTTAATGAAGAAAGCCGAAAAGTTTCTTTCTCTTTTCTGTCAAAATGAATAACGAGTTTAAGCTTACTATATTAACTGACTGTATAGAAAATGAAAACTTAACAGTTTTTAAAACCGAGGAATCTATTAATGACCTATTAACATTTAAAATAGTAAACTGCAATATATCTCCATATTTTAATATGGATTCCATAAATCTCAACTAGGAAGTATTTTTTTCCACTTTACTTTTAGTAAGCAATACATCTTCCAACTCTATTGAAAAATTAATAAAATGAAATTTAAGAATAGGGATGTCAGCATTATAGAGATTATGACATTTTTTTTTTATATATAATGTTTACGCTCTCAGATAGCGCAAAAAAGTTAACAATAGCCTTGGAATTCCGGAATGTAAAAGAGAAAGCTCATTTTAGCTCCTAATTAGGGCTATTGTGTCGATCCGCATTACAGGCTCAAATTTTCAAAGTTGGTTTATATCATATTGCTAAACAGTTTGCATACTTACTTGTATGGTAATTCCGTTCATCCAATATGTGAATTAGATTTAAATATGACATAATGTCTCCATTACATGAATAATTGTAATGTATTTTATAATGTATTTATTTTAAAAATAAAAATTAAACAAAATATTTCTTTATTACGAATTTATTTCCACGCTCGTTGATTTTTGCGATAGCCCCTCGCATACTTATTGAAATTACATGGTGTACAGAAATCTACTGCATCTGCAATCTAGTGCATGAAATGCTTAAGGTAACTAAAATAATATTTAAGTAATTGAGGATTATTACTTAATCCGTCTAAAGAGTTATACTTTAGTTCGCTATATTTTTTCAAAACTACCAACAAATATCGTTAAAATTCAACCAGTTTACTCAAAATCTTGGCAAGTTATATCCAATTATACCTAAACCTTCCTCAAGGATCGCTCTATCTATTGGTGAAAACCGCATACAAATCGGTGCAGTAGTTTTTGAGTTTATGGTGAACAGACAAAAAGACGCGGTGGAGGACTCTGTTTTATAATGTGTATAGATAGGCGATACTTTGGCTACTAATGATATAATAATTATCATTACGAAACATATTATAATTATTTTTTTACAAGAAATAATTTTTTTAAGATATACTACTTATTCGTAATTCTACTTTTATAATTGTGTTTATATGCACAATATTGTTGTTCAACAGTAGGTTTAGTGACATTTTTCTACATCTTAATTATACTATTAGACGAACTCGTGGATAATTTACGTTAATAAGCCTTTTCTCTGTACAAAGCACATAAGTTAAAGCTTTTAATTAATTCAAGAATAGCAGAATAATCTTTTCTGTCGGGGCTAGAGGTCTTTAGAAGTCTGATTGAAAATTAATTCCCATTCTGTCTTCCTTAGTTCACTAATTTTAACTCAAGGAACGGGATAGAACTAGGAAGGTTATAACTAAAGACCGGATTCCCGTGCAATTGCAACTTTTTATTGCTTTCTCATAATTCAATGAAAATTCGATTTTACTCCCCATATTTTTTCCTACCATGAGCCTTGTATTAAATTAAGGACTTATCTCCAAAAAGTTTATTTAGAATATTTTTCAAGTTTTAATATTAGAAATCAATTTATGTAATACATTTCGTTTTTTTACTTATTGTGTTTTAAGCTTCAGGCATCCACATTATGTTATTTTATTCTCGGGTATATAACAAAATGAATAATATTCGGTACATACATATTTGTATACATATGTATTTTGTGCATATTATGGATTTGGATTATTCATTGTTAGTTCACATTTCAGTAGCCAAGTAAAAAATGACACTTTATCTACTTCAGATTACTTGGAATGAATAATTAGCCTCTCTTTGCTGTTTCAAATGAATTTTGGGATTGATAATTCAATTCCATTCCTCTCCACTGTAAATGGGACCTTGATGCGATTATATTCAACGGAGGACGGTTCCAAAAGCTTCAAGGTGTCTGGCGGAGTACTCCAGGGTTCAGTGCTTGGGCCTGTCCTGTGGAACATCATGTATGACAGGATCCTCAGGCTTGGCCTACCAGAGGGTGCCAAGACAGTGGGTTTTGCTGACGACGTTGCAGTGGTAATTGAGGCCAAATACAAAGATGAAGTGGCCCTGAAGGCCAACCAGAGTATCTCACCCGTATCCGTGATCCAGAGTATCCGTGATTGGCTGGCTTCGGTGGGACTCCAGCTTGCAGACAAGAAAACAGAGGCTCTTCTTATTCGTAGCCGCAAAAGGAGGGAAGAAATAACTCTGAGAGTGGGCAGACAAGAGATCCAGTCCCAGCCCTCGCTGAGATATCTCGGAGTAATAGTCGATGAACGGCTGCGGTTCAATGGGCATATCCAGCGAGTATGCGATAAAGCAGCAAGAGTGACCACAGCACTGGCTTGACTGATGCCCAACGGAGGCGGGTTCCTCGCATCGAACCCTGGGTGGATAGGAGCCACGGGGAAGTAGACTGCTACCTAACCCGGATGCTTACAGGACATGGCTGCTTCAGAGCATACCAATTACGGTTTAAGCTGGACAATACAGCAGAATGTCCAAGCTGCCCAACAATAGAGGAGACGGTGGAACATGTATTCTTCAGCTGTCCCCGTTTTCAAGAAGAACGGAATGATTTTAAAGGAGTCTGTGGCTCAGGAGCGACAGCCGACAATATCGTTAGCCTGATGCTGCTTTCACAGGAGTACTGGACAGCTGGCCAACGCCCGGCCACAGAGGTCATCAATAAGCTGAGGAAGGAAGAGAAGGAGAGGCGTGCCTAGAACAGAGGTAGCCTAGCACAATGAGGCGGCACACAGCCACTCCCCCTCCATGAAGTAATGCCTAACGGTGGTCCCGTGGAGGGTGGGAAACAGGTGTAGGGGGGTGATTTTAGTGGGTAAAAATCCCACACTACGGATACACTACGTCTTTTGAAGATTTCCACCTACCCCTGTAAAAAAAACAAAAAAAAAAACACACACACATATATATATAAAATACCTGGGAGTTCTCATCGCTGCATGTCTCCAGTTTAAAAACAAGTGTTACTTCATTAATGACGGGCCTTATGCTGAATAATTGGAGCGGGAATTGGTGATGGCTTGTGGAAAGAAGGTGACTCCTGTTTTTTAGTGAATTTAGTGAGTTGTATGCTAATGTTGGATGAACTGTGGTGAAAAAGTTCGCCCTAAGGATCCTCAAAAGACTGAGAGACGAGGAAAGGACAAGGAGAGGGAATTAGTAAAGACTGTTGCCTTCTTGAAGAAGAATAATCTAGATCAAGAAGCTACAAGTTGGAAAGGGCCATGAGGCGATACCCAGCTATTCCCCTCCACGATATAATGCTTAACGGAGGTCCCATGGAGTGTTGAAAACCGGTTTAGGTGGTTTTAGATGGTAAAAATCCCACACACGGATAGTATGGGCCTTACACACTTATTTATGAACTAGGGTGTATACCCCATAGCGGAGTAGTGCCTATAATTCCATAAGAGATCGTTTAAAATCCGACTTTCAAATGAATATTCCTTCAAATTTATCCAAATCGGTAGTGTAGGATTATGGCTGTTCGAGGTCAGTGAGACACCTATATCCTTAATCTAGAAACTGACCTTCTTGGATTCGATCAGCTGATATTTGAAGTCTTGGACAATCATGATAGAGTGTTTTTGTACAATGCCGGCGCTAGGTGATACCATATAGCCAAACGTTTCGTTGATCTGGGATTTTATATATGCACTTCGCACCCTCCTTTAGAACTAACATTTGAAGTATTGCTGCCCCCCATTATTGTGTTTATAGCTCCTGTTTTGGAACGCACAGCCGTTACAATGCTCATTATTATGTTATCTGTTTATTAATCAAACTACATTTATTATTCCTGTTGCTTGGTTTTGAACACTCGTTCTTTGCGTGCGATTCCTTCGGTCGTTTTTGCTGACAAGAAAATAACGGGAATAATCTGTAGAGAAAACCCCACTTAAGTATTAATCAAGTTGTTTCATCATTCTTTCCAAACTCCATGAGATGTTTAGGTAATTTTTTTTGTATATCTTTATTTTCCAGATCGGCTATTCCTAGCCTTACATGTTTTTTTAAATAATAATTTTTAAAACTTTAACAGAAGGTAAAATTAAATAAAAATGAATTAAATAAAATGAAATGTGGGTTTCGTCTCATGCAAGAGACACCCCTAACCGTACATTATCAGATTATTTAAAACAGAAGTTATAATTATATAATAGTTCTTTTTTCATATAAAATAATTATTATGTAATAACAAACAGAACTATAGTACTATAAAACGAAAAACTATAAGGAAACAGGAATATATTACAATTTGTTGAAATGATTGGTGAGAAAGGTAATAGAGTTCACAAGGTGATATATAAATGAATAATATGAGCAATATCCGATGAAATGAACGTATGCATATAATAAAGTAAGTGATATATTATAACTAAATTAAAGGCTGATAAAATAATAAATCTTCATTATTTCTTATGTTTTTTGTACGTTTTGTTGATATAAATATAAAGTATTTATATCTTAATCAAGAAAATCAAAAATTATACCTTCACTCATCTTTATTTATGATATATTATTTGATTTTTATGGTTGGGATATTTCAGAATATTAACAGAAAATGGTTCCCAGTTTTGTTTTGTTATTATCATAAAAAAAACAAAAAACTTTTGTCATGAAAGAGATTTTTCTGATATTTTTGTTCTTGAAAGCAGCAAAATAATCACTAGATTAATAACAAAATTACGCAAGAAAGCAGAGCTTTTGAGAGAAGTCAGTATATATAATGTATTTGAATGAATATATATGGCTACAGAAGAATAGGAGCAACGCAGAGATGGGATGTTTACAGAAACATGAATCATATAGGCTCTAAAACCTTATACTGACAAGCCTTGAGGTAGTCAGAATTGTTACAGGGAATAATGATGGAGTTGAATTTGAATGCCGGGTTCAAGTGAGAAAATGATGTAAAGAAGGATTGGATGAAGCATGAATCCACAACTTGATAAATGGTCGCCTAGATTTCACTTCAGTGCCAGTGACTAACTAAGTACTTTAGAAACTGATACATACAGTATGTCTCTCGTGACATTAAACTAAATGACAATTGTATTCGAATTCAAACAGTATGTATTCAAAGCTATTTAAATGTAATTTTGTCAATATACATGTGTTTGAAATAAATTCAACAGATGATAATCGATATTTTAAACCGCTCTACACGGGTCATTTTGTGGTACATTAAATTTTCATAAGGTCGGAGAAAAGGGAATGTTTTTTGTAAGAGCAGTTGACGTTCGGTCATGCGGTTTAATTCAAACATTGCTGAAGGAGAAAGTATTATCTGTTTTCACTCTATCACTTGCCAGAGCGCAAACTCTTCATCCCCCGTAAAGGTTCCACCCTCTTGAAAACTTTTTAAGTATCTCTTTAACTTCTTGAGCGGGATCTCTCTCTCTTGTCTCTCTCACTTCCACTCACTCTAGGGGCTTTTACCACGGTCCTACGAATGTCAATATCCAGAGTGTTTTCTCAGAAACTTTTTCATTTTCAAAGGTAACTGTGTTTTCATGGTCGATTCGGTTCTGTCAACGGGTGATTAAAACCTGAAAAAATAAAATACATTTGACTATATTTAACATAATATTTTCTATGAGAAAATATGTTTTTTCTTACGCTAAATTTTGAGATGGAAACCACGACCTTTTGTTTAATCAACGATATTTCTTTTTTAAAATTCTTGAATTGCATCGTACTTATAGAGGCGAATGGAAAGTTTAATTACACATATGTATTTGTTTGTACGTAAAATTTTTCTCCTTTTCCATTTCAATTCTTTACTGATGCCGATAGCTATAATGTAATAAAGAATGAACCCAACGATTACGTTATGTATACGTCAAAAAAACAATTTTTCAGCATCTACTGATTTAATGAAAATTTGTAATTGGAAAAAGATTAACCAACAAGCTAAATTAGTACTTCTACTATCCTCATTAAACTAAAAGTAGATTAGTATCTGAAGTTTCGGAAACGATACCAACCGGTAACACTACAGCCCATAAAGCCATCCGTCAGCCATCATCAGCACATCCGCTCCAATATCTCCACTATAAGTGAATATATTCACACGAGGTAAGAATATCCATTACGATAAAAAAATGTGGCATGTATTGTCGGTATCATGAAAGGAATTCCGAGCGGGGGAAATGTGTCATGTCGGGACACATGAAGGGGAATGTGTTTGCACAAATAATAGACCTTTTGTCCCCCTTATGGAGCTTTTATGGTCCAAGATGGTGGGGAAAGAAGAAAATGGGGGGGGGGGGGCAAGAAAACTAGACTTGGAAGGAGGACTCGCGAGACAGATAGAGAGAAGATAGGGGGACTCGCGAGACAGATCCTGAGGAAGAAGATGACAAGACCCGGAGTAAGCAAGGAGGAGACTCGCTCACAGACCCCGAGGAGGAAGGCGAGAGGAGAGCCGACGTACAACGCGGACCAAAAAGGCGAAGACCGACCAGTAACCCAATCTACCCCTGTTCAGTCCCAATCTACCATCTGAATCATTAACCTTGTTTAAAATTGAATAAATAAAAGATCCTTATTGTAATTCTTTTGGTGCTTACATACCCCAGATACACTATTTTTTTATAAATAATATATTGAAGTCATAATAGACTAGCTTTTGCCCGCGGCTTCGCTTGCATGAAATTTGGTCTGTCACATAAAGTTTTGTGACAAATCATTTTAAATAATTTTTTTTTTTTAACTATAAGTTACTCGTACATCCGAACTTCAAAACTGACGGCTTCCATGCAATCATTGAACCCCTATTAAATTTATATTAAGAGGGAAACCCTTGGGGGTGAAATTATCCAAATTTCTTTCTTAAATTATAGAAAGAATCTATCTGCAAATTTCAAGATGCTAAGTTCCTGATTTGCCTTTAATTATGTACTATAATGGATTCTCCACAGAACACATAAAACTGTCTGGGTGGCACGTGTCCCATGCCCTCCCCCCTATATCTGCCCTTGCTGTAGTCTATGTGTTATTCTGATGTATAACCTATATTACTGTAGAGTTTTATCCAAATCAATTCAGTAGTTTTTGCGTGAATGAGTAAAAAACATACATACAAACTTTCGCATTTATAATATTAGTAGGATATCAAAACAATAGTTTCACTGATGTTCTTTCTGTTATTTTAATAACTATTATCATGTTGTTTGGCTTTAATTGTGTACTATAATGGATTCTCCACTGCACCTAAAAAACTGTCGGGGGGGCACGTGCTCTTGTGCCCACTCTATATCCGCGCTTGCTGCAGCCTATGGGTTATTCTGATGTATAACCTATATTACTGTAAAGTTTCATCCAAATCCGTTCAGTAGTTTTTCCGTGAAAGAGGGAGAAACATGCAAACTTTCGCATTTATAATATTAGTAGGATGAGTAAATTGGTAAACACAAGAACAGACCTTTGGAAAGGACCCCAATTAAGATTAAGGCATATAAGTAATAATTTTAGTACTCATCCTAAATGAGACTCAGGCATGCCAAATATCAACCTACATATTCAAAATATATTTAACTTATGCAAATTTATGTTTTCTTGTATTAATACTTAGACCAAGCAAATAAAAAAACAATTAAAACGATGTGCTCATTGTTTATTTGGTGAAACCCTCGAATACACTATTAAAGGTGCATAGAAAAAATAACAGTAGCACTACAAAACATGAAGGGTCTTTGGAACAACCTAGACTATTTCTTGGATAAAGGTATTGAGGGAACAGCGGTTGTCCTAGATCACGCTCAACCCCAGGTTTTATTTCAATTACTGCTACTCACGTTTAAGAGGCTGGGCGAGATACATAAAAGTCTCCAGATACCTCAGGACCCATCACCGACTGTTATCAGATCAAATAAACTATCTGCCATAGTTGGATATGAACACAGTACATTTGGCACGGCAACGCATCAATCTAACACTAAGCTATACCATTACATATAAATCACTACTAAGATCATTATTTTATAAATTATATATATATATATATATATATATATATATATATATATATATATATGTATAATAATTTATATTATATATAAGTATCAAGAATATGATGAATAAATAATTGATTACTTATTCATCATATTCTTGATTCTTATTACGCAATCATTAGGCAAGATCATTATTATAATAATAAATAATTGATTGCCAATAATAATTATTATACATATATATATATATATATATATATATATATATATATATATATATATGTATAATAATTTACGCAATCATTAGGCAAGATCATTATTATAATAATAAATAATTGATTGCCAATAATAATGAGGATTTTTTATTTTATATCTAGCCAAACTGCTAAATAAGACATTTTATGATGTTTAATTTGGAAAAGTGGGAAAGAGAGGAAAACGTTTTTATGCAGTCCCATTTAAAAATATCAGCTCCTTTCTATTAAAATAAAATGCTGCAATATAAATACATCCACTATATCACCTTCAGGGATGAAAAAAGTTTTATACAAGACGCCAGAGCCAGTAAAATGGCGCAGTATGGACGCTTAACAGAGGTAGAAAAACGCGGTAGAATTATACACTGGTGGAGAGATAGGGCAGGTGCAAAATAGCCTGTGTATGCACATTAGGGTAAGACCGTGCCCGTGGCGGGAATATGTGCATATTTGGCGGGTAATGTAGTCTTCTGGTCGAGGCTTATCAATGTATAATTTACTGGAGGCCCCTGGAGAACCCTCCTCCAGCGTATATCACCTTTATCGTCCGGCTGGGGGCGGCACCTCGGGATATATCTTTTTGTTTTTATACATCTCAGGGTTCTCGTATTGGTGAGTAGTACAAAAGGTCGAATCCCTGATCAAATGGAATGTATCACTGGCAGGTTAGTATTTATGAAATGCTCATTTTGTTATAAAACTAGTGGCATCTTAAATAAACAAAATCTACTTAAGCTTATATACCGCTCCCTCCTCAACAATATCAATGTCATAACTCATAAAAATAAATTTTTCTACAGAGGTATTAGAAAACTCATTGTGTCATGTCAAAACTAAACCATATGAGTTAAAAACATAAACAATTATTAATTGATAAAGCAAAGAATTGCTATTGGAATGATGGTATTGAAGTTCTTTTAGTAATCATTGGACAATAGATGCTATTGTCTTTGCCCATACAGTCTTTAAATGCTTGGAACTTATTTTTAACTTGACATTATTACTATGAAACTTTAGATTCAAAAATGAAACCACTCAATATATTGCTTAACAAAAAACATCGTAATATCATATCATAGAAATGGGGTATCATATCATCGGATACTCGCATACTACCCCTCGGGGTGCAGATGCAAAACTCATTTTTCACTTTTCTTAACTTTCGGTAAGACGATAAAAACCGATTATGTTATAAATAAATGAGATAAATGTGTCAGAACACTTACGAGAAGAGTAACAACCTCTTTTTTTTAAAAAATCTTACTCATTTATCTCATATATTTATAACAGAATCGGTTTTTATCGTTTTACCGAAAGTTATGAAAAGTGGAGAACACATTCTCCATTTGCATCTACATTTTTCGTTCCTGAAATGAAAAGTTTTAACGAATACATTTGCTACTACAGGCTTCTCAAAAATTGGAATTTTTGATATATTTGAATTCTCATTAAAATTGGAGTAATAACATGCACCATATACAACATTATATTACGACTTAGCCGCGATCTAAATGAAAGAAAGAATAAGAAACAGTTATAGCCCGTAGACTGTTTCTAGGACAACGGAGGTAATATTCTGCGAAATGCGTATCTTTAATAATTAAATGATACTAGAATATTTTCCTAAAGCATGAAAACAAAATTATCCTTTATAATTAATCGTAGAAAAAAACAGGGAATAACCCTGTTCACTACCGCCCAACTATTTTACATACTCAATATGAAAGAACATCTGAGAAAGCCTTTCTAAATTTCTTTAGAATAGTTACTTTCAGTAATGAAAAGTGACAAGAGCACATAGTAATGAAAACAAAATTTAATGAAACTGCGGAAAGAGATGAATATTAATTTCAAAGAGAACACCACAGCGTCACTGATATCAATTGATTGCTCAAAGGCCTGTGATACGTTCCCGCACAGCCTAATCTGCCAGCGTCTGATTGCTCTTCAATGTCCTCAGCGACATTATTCAATTTTCAGAACATTTCGCAGTGAAGGATCTATCGATACTAACTTTATGTGAAAAATATTAGAAATTAAGAACGCATTTATTTGTAATCTTCCATATGGATCAGTTTCTATATGTATGTTTCTAGGTTCAGTTAGGTGTCTGTCAATACATGCTTTCTTCATGAGCCTAACTTAAACATGGAGGGGCCTATGCGATGACGTAATTATCATTAGTAGCATTCACAATTATGAAGGGAGGATAAACCAAGTCGATGTAGGAAGCCACAAGATTATGGAAGAGCAAAGAATGAGGTATATGAAATGTTGCAGTAAATGTAGATAATACAAACATTTTATATTACAAATATATGTCTATTATCCTTCCACAGAAACGAAGTAGTGGTCCCTTGTTACGTTTAAGCTGAATGAATGAGGATGAAATCTCAAAGAAACTACTGCATCTGTATAGTTTCAGCAGGAAGAAAGATAATTTACAAAATCTACTTTTAATGTAATATATTAAAACCATACAAATGTAATGATGTGAAAGTTAACAATGTAATTAAAGTAATAAACTTAATATTAAGATACGTTGTAATATTAAGGGATACAAATCTAGTCTGTAATCGAGGTGATGGAACCCATCTGTTCCCACACTCCTTTTTATAGACAATGTAGATACGTGTATGTCATTGCCCCAGAGTTTATCAAATACGCTGGCCAAGAACTGGTGAAGGCCCTTCAAGGGCTATTTCAAGAAATATAGGATTCCGGGAGAGTACCAGAGGATTGGAACTTCAGTTTAATTATTCCGATACATAAGAAGGGCAACACTACAGAATGTAAAAACTATAGGCCGATTAGTCTACTCTCTGTCGTATATAAGCTATACACATGCATTCTCGAAAAGAGACTACGGCGAATCGTGAAGGAACAGCTCGAACCGGAGCAAGCTGGATTTAGACCTGGTAGACAGACGCAGGACCACATTTTTGTTCTTAGAAAAGTATTAGAGGGAGCATGGGATCGAGACAAAGACATTTTCCTAGCCTTTCTTGACTTGAAGGCTGCTTTCGACTCTGTTCCACACCAGGAGATATGGAATGCTTAGGTGAATAAAAACGTCCCAGGGGATCTTATGAATGCAATAAAAGCAATTTATAAAAATGCAAAAGGGGAGTCTCAATCTGAAAATCTGAAAATCTGAAGTCTCAATGGGAGAGAGACCTTTATCCATTCCTCATGGATAAAGGAGTTAGGCAGGGTGATAGCCTCAGCCCCCTACTATTCATAGTTTTTATGGATGAGATCCATAAAATATGCAAGAGGAGAACATCACCAATTCTAATCGGTAGATGGAAAATGCGTCCTGTCGTTGTCCAGAGCCTTCTCTACGCTGATGACATCGTTCTTCTGGCGGACTCTAAGAAGAAGCTGCAGCAAGCTCTTGTGGAATGGAAAGAGGAGCTCCAACGTAAGGGAATGGCAATAAATATTGCCAAAAGCAATGTTCTTGTTATATCTAGGCAAGAACAGGAAGATGTGCGTTTGCAATGCAACGGTGAAGTTCTCGAAGTGGTGGACCACTTTCCCTACTTAGAAACCATTGGATTGAGGCCCCTCTACGCTGAATGGCACAAAAGGCGAAAGAAGAAGAAGAAGTAGATACGTGTAAAGGAAAGAACCTAAATTTGTCTTTGTTTTATTGAGAAAGATATCAACTTATACAAAAGTTATCCCAACGGTTCCGATAGAGAACCGAAGCGGCAGAGACCAGCCTGGATATATTTATGATAACTAAAATTAACACAAATAATATTGAGCTGCTCTTTTTTTCAATAAGGCAGAGCTTGAAGACTGGTGCTCCAGGTGAGAAGTGTCCCGTTCCGAGCCGAAGAAAGATATATCTGAAGGTAGGGGTATTTTATGATGTAGTCTGACTGTATTCTGGGTGAAGCAAGAAATTTTCACTAATTAGATGGGATTGTCAATCTTTTTAATTGAGTATTATATTGTAGCTATTATTGTTATTAGTACTATTATGATTATTACTATTGACCGTTGTTGGGTGTAGATTTATTTGAATATAGTAGAGTCTTTTCTTTTCTTTTTCTTTTTAGATTTGTTGAAGTTCTTTTCTCAGCCCTTTCCTGGTTTCACGAGGAGTCTGAGTCCCACAAACTGATCTAACTCCAGACAGCTAATATATCGTTGTTAATGTAGTTGGAATTATATTCAACTCATGTCTTTCCATGATGTTTTCATGAAGTGCATTGTCAAAACCAACTATTAGTTTCCAGATATTTTGAATAAAGTAAATTCACCTATATGAATTTGTTAATTTCTAGAGATCTTTTAGTAATGAGGACTTATAGATTTATGAATATATTTTTTTTCTGAACGTGTAAATTTTGTGTTTGTGACGTGTTATAACGACGTATCCCGTGTTGAAATAACCGTTTTAGGCTACCTCGGAGCTAAGTTAATTGGAGTTTAATATTGCCTCACATAGTCGCAACTTGAGGGCTTTATATTGGAAATATGATGGCCTCGGAAATTCCAATATTCTGAAAAGTTAAGCTCTCCCCCCTTTAATCTCTCCCTCCCTTCCCCCTCCCCACTCTCTATCTCTCTTATTCACTCTCTCTCTCTCTCTCTCTCACTCTCTCTCTCTCCCAGAGGAGACTTCTACAGGGTACCGCTAGGCAGTTCCCCTCCAGAGCTTATGTAAGGGCAGTATCAAGATTATTTTTCACAGAGAATTCTTCAGATTTGCTTCCTTTTTTTGTCTTTATCGATTTGTTGATAGAAATGAGCGATCGGACACAAAAGTGACAAAGCTCACAAAACCTATTTTTGTAACATCACATCTCAGTATGTAAGGGTTTCGTAATTAAAGATACCCGAGAATCTTAAATGAACAATATAAAAGATTTGTCGAGATTTCTCTTTTATTATTACGACTTCATTTCTTCTAACAATACAATACTCTCCAGAGAACGGAATTGTTAATAGTCGGGAGCAGAAGGAAGGAAATTAAAGAAAAAAAAGTTATAATTCAATCAAAATAGCAGAATATTAAACGGTTGTAAAACTCCCCTCTCCTATTATATTTGACATAAAAAAGGAATTGTTTTTAATTGATATGAAGAGGCCTAAAGTGCTTTAATTTTTAGTAGGAAGATTGGTCCATTTATATTTTATAAGTGAAGCGACGGGTCTTAAATTGAAACTTAAAATCAAACTTTTTTATTTTTTAAAGAGAAAAGATAGGCCCTCGACCGGGATTTGAACCCGGAACCTTTGTCTCACCGTGACATCGCTCTGCCAATTGAGCTATCAAGGCCCCTCCCGGTCGAGGACTAACCTTCTCTCTTTTAGATCCTAAAGCCCCAGTGTACTCCCGCCATTTTTGCGATGAATACACTACAACGAAGTTCTTTGAACATTAATTTTAATTTAGGATCTTATTGACTTTCGTCATATTATTATTTATATTTTTTTATAATTATTGGTCATTTTTTATGAGTTATAAATATTTTTATTTTTTAAAGAGAAAAGATAGGCCCTCGACCGGGATTTGAACCCGGAACCTTTGTCTCACCGTGACGGTCGAGGGCCTATCTTTTCTCTTTAAAAAATAAAAATATTTATAACTCATAAAAAATGACCAATAATTATAAAAAAATTTAAAATCAAACCCTTTTAATAAGAATCTGTTTCATCTATGGACCGATTTTACTGGAATGTATAATGAACAATAAATATAAATTATATTTAAATATTTACGATCTATGAAACTTAATATAAGATATGATGTACCAAAGTGTAATTAAAAACAACAATAGTACTTTTTTGACTATTTCTAGTCAAAGTACTTATGAATTACGGTAGTATCAACAAGGTTCTAAAGCTAAAAATAAATTAACCAAGAATCTTTGATGATATCTAATAACATAAATTGTGAGTTTCGAATAGGTTTCAAGTTTCAGAACAGGTTTTCAGGATCAACAGACAACTGGATTGCTATTGAAGCATTAGAATTATTTCCAATGTTATTTTCTTCACTATTAAACACACTATAACTAAGAATCAAAGGAAGGGGCGTTAAACGGGGGTGCCGAGCCTAACGATGTCAGATACTCGTTAAAAAGCCCTATCCTAATTAAACTGGATAGGCGAAATTTAGAGCTCCCAATTTAGCATCCTCCGATTAGCCCAAAGCAGAAATAAGTGATGTTAAATAAACAAAAACTAACAATCAAATTTAATTTTTTTTTGTTCTGAAAACATTGGTCAATATATGTGTGTGTTTTTAAGGCAAAAAACTGAAAATAAAATAAACTAGAATACATCAATACCTAGTAACACTATTTAATACATACAAAAAAAATGAAGTACGAAGAACAAAAAAAAAAAAAAACTTGACAAAAGTGGTGTCGATCAGCTTTTGTTTACTCCTGTATCAAACCAGACAGCGTTGGCACGAGCTCCTTAAAGTGCACATTGTAAACAATAGCAGAGTTGTTTTTATGAACTTGCATATATACAAAGTCTCTGCCTACCTGCAATAGGAATTAGTTCAGTTTGAAACTCGTCATCAAGTCGACCACAGCGAATCGACCTAGACGATCGTCTAGAAATTTTCGCTCGCCCCGCCGACCTGGGCCTCTTACGTTTTCGACATTTTCGGTCGCCCGCCGAAGAAACTCTAATCCACCAATCGGGTAAAGAAGATTTTTTTTACAATGTTTTAACCATTTCAGCCACCCATTATTAGGTAGTTGTATTCCTAATTTATTCAGTACAAGTAATTTGTTCTCCTTTATAAAAAACGTTTAATTTTTTCATTTAATTCAGTCAATTTTGTTTTTATTATCATTTATTCAATTTGTAAAATGATTTATATTGTTAATTTAATAAAATGTTTCAATCAAATGACTTGCGATCTGGTATATTGAATCAGGAATTTATTTTCTCCTACACATTTCGGCACTCTCATCGAAATGTCCTAGTATTTCGCGGGAGCTCAAACACCTCATTGGATATAAAATGGGAATCCAACTAATCCCAGAACTTTTCACCGTTCCGACTCATTGTAATTCCAACCATTAAAGCAGAAAAATATATATATATTTTTATAAAAAATAACCTTTTTCATTTTTGAAGATGTGAATAGTTTTCCAATACATTCATATTATAGGCACAGATTATTTAGCCTAAAACTAGTATCTCCTGACGGAAAGCCACTGTGTTAGTATTCTTATTAATGCAGAAAAACAAAAAGATTTGTGTCTGAATTCCCGTTTTCTTATCAAGTCTTAGATATTCTACATGAGTGTTGAGTTTTTCAAAGTTAAAAAAGCATTTTTTTCTTCAAATATTTATAATTTTATATAAATGTGTAAATTGTAAAATGCTATATAAATGCCACTTCACTGATAGGTCAATCCACATCTGTTTAGCCCTAATTTAGTAATAACTTCACTCCTGTTGAGGATTTAACTTTATCATATTACATTAAACTTTGTAAGATTATTAATTTTTCAACAGTTTGGAATGTTAATTCACAACTAAGAAATTATGATTTAAGTAGGACCGATCTGATTGATTCCGGTAGCTGATCCATGAGGTGAGCAAATTTGTTTCAGACTAGCTTAGTTATTTACGTTGCTGTTTTATCTTCTTTATCTAAGTTCTAGTGATATTGTAAGCTAAAACTGAAAGATTAAGTATTGTCAAACGCCTAATTTCATTAAGTATTAATCCATCCAAGAAATATATTATTGATATTTATAGATTTCAGGTCAAGAAAACTCTGGTTGAAATAACTCATTAGTGAAAGTAGTAGTATGTTAACACTTTTTTGTTTTTTACTGATAAGTTTACATCCATTCGTCGAAATTTTCATAACAAACTGCCAGAGATTAGAACGTTTTGTATCACAATATAATACTCACAAACTCTAACTGAACTTTTTGGTAAGGCTGGATGGGTTTTTATTGGACTAAACGCTCAGCGGGACCTCCCCTTAGAAATTGGTGTATCCATGGTTAATGGAATCGTTCCAATGACCATACCTTATTCTTGATTGGTAAGCAGCATCTCACTATCTCTCTGCTATAATGGATAACGTAAAAACCTTCTATGCCCCATGATATGATTTTGCAGCCCAGCAGGTGGTACTAGGATTTCTTAAAGGAGAGTACAAAGTCAATGGTTCCCCATATGTTTTCGTTTTAGATCCCCCTCCTAATTATACCAGAATATATAAAAATTTAGGGCTCCCACTATACCATCGTCCGATTATTCATAGTAGGATTAAGTTACGTTAAATGCATAATATAATAAAATAATGCAATTATAATGACGAGATAATTATGTAGGGGATGTCTTGTTTCTTGGATGAAGTTAGATAGAAAACTATAGTGTAAAACATGCATACATACAAAAAACAGTGATCATCTTGTTCATCCGTCAGCGATGTCCAGTTCAATTTAAAGGCAGATCTATGATTTTAGATAAGTAAACTAGTTTTTGGTTTTTTTAGTGACAAGTTTCAATATTTTAAACTATTATTACATAAATTAAAAATTGCTCCTTATTGTAAAGTTTTATTTTTTTAAATATTTTAGTAGCAAATCCATGAGTAAAATATGCCTTAGCTGTTGTAATGTGTCCTGTTGCTGTTGTGCCACTCGCTGAGTGCTGTGTAGTTGTGGATTTTTTAATGTTTTCTTGTCTGATTTGGTTTACTCTGATTCAAACATGAACCTGGTAATGGCTTTCTAATAAATACGTTTATCGGTTAAAGCTTTTATTATTTACAAGATTCATACATTCATAACCTCACAGTTTTCATATGATTATGATTAATCCTTGAAGTCTTAATATTTACTCATAAATGGAAAGTAAACATTAAAGACTTTAGAATGAAATAATAACACAAATGTTTACTCCGAATAAAATGTTTAAAATCTAGAGGATCTTATGCGAACTGAGCAAGCGCTTATCTAGCCCTGACTAACATCAAAGTATATGATGCCTCCCAAAGTTATTCCAGACGGAAGCTGTAATTCAAGTAATCTCGTGGGACGATAAAGAGTCTGGGAATCCGAGAGATGTGTAGATTATTGAGGTGGGTAATTAGCCCCAAGAGCGACCGTTCATATTGACATTCCACAGGTGAGGCAGAGTCGGTATTAAATTCCACAATACTACTCTCTGCCAACCTCACCGCAAATTAAACTCCGACCTTCAATCTCCGACGGGGAATGAAACGCCAATCATTCTATGATGAGAAGTGTTGGAGTCAGGGGTAATGAGCCCTTGAGAATTTTCTAAGGAAGCTTTAGGGAAGGAGTGTTCGCGGCGTATGTCGGGGAAAACGTAATGAGGAAGCTCTAACGTCATTTCGCTATTTATGTTGGTATTCCACGACTTGGCTCGATAGGAATTACCTAGAATCATGAAACCTTTGATTAAGAAGATGAATGGAAATCTTTTTTAGACTGATATTAGAATAAGCAGAAAATGTATTCTTATAATAAATCGCAAAGCCAATTTATTCCAGAAGATTCCAACTTTGTTTCAATCATGGTCTGTTGGTCGAAAATAAGTAAAATTAAGAGAGAATTTTAAAGCAGAATACAATCAAGTAGGGTCTTATTTCGTGAACAAATAAACAAGTACTAAGTCGGAAGCCGTAAATAGTTTGAAAAAATGTAAAAAGAAAAGTGTATCACTAAAACCCGTGGAGGGTATGGGCTCCAGTACATGGTAGAAACCATACTGTTTTTTGGAAAACAGTTTTCACAAGGAGGTGATTTGACCTGTATCCCGATTAACTACCAGATTTCCCTCTTATTTCGGGTACCCCCTTTACAGAGACTTCAGGAGGGTCCCAGATCCCAAAGGATCTACTTTTTTGTATCTTCTGTCTACTAAAAAATAATAAATGTAACCGGAAGTTACGAAGGTAATTCAGACTCTTAAAGGTGGAGAAGATACAAGGTAAGGAAGATTTCAGAAATATGTTTTTTCCAATTACATGATAATGTCATTTGTTAGAGACTCGGCCCATGTTTAATTGATTGTGTTTATTAATCACCAATCTTCATTTCTATATTAACTAAATTCAAGAAACTCTATCAATCTAAATTCAAGAAACAAAAAACGTGCCGATAAGAAGTATGACGTCTTCGTTACGGTCCGTCTCGTTTTACAAAATTGTAGCAATTCGAAAAATTTAGACTTAAGGTAGTGAATCTGTTCAGCAATATATTCATGGAAAAAGGATTTAAGAATAAAATTGGAAATATGATCAAGGCGCTTGATAAAAGCGAACAAGTTAACAAAAAAAAAATCATTTCAAGAATATTAAATCGACAACAGATAGTTTTTTAAATAAAAAAAAAAATTGATGGTGTGATGAAAAACAAATTGGAAAAACAATGCGGACGTGGCAAAATACATAACACAAGATTGCAGGTGCCACTTGAAAGTAAAGTAACCTGGAATGGCAGACACTTTAATTATGTTTTATACTATAACCGAAACATTTAATTGGTTTTTAAACAGTTAGAAATAAAAAAATAAAGTACTAAATAAATTTCCTGGTTAGCCCAAAGAGATTTTTATTTAACTATTGAGAACGTCTTTAAGATATAAGATTTGGGAGAAAGCAGCATTGTCTATTATTGAACATACAACCTACAAGTTCATTTGAACATAATTACATTCCTGATTTATTCAACTGCTCTAATCACATGTTCATCCTATAATGAATACAATGGAGGACAGACGATAGAGTTGAGAACTGGAGTTGATATATAATTGAATGTTTTATAATTGAAATTGGTGAAGTTGAGAAGCCAGTGGGTGGGCTGGGGTTGTTTGCTCCGGAGCTTGGAGCTAGAACTGGTTTCAAAATTATGTAATTATTATTGGTTCAAACTCCTTTGCCCTGAGGTAGCTAAAAGGGTGGCTCCTATTACAAATCCATTATACGTTAGATACTTCAAGCTGTTAATACCAATCAGGACTACAGTGGGAGTCCAAACTTTTGTCTATCCTGGTGTAATTGGAATTGGGACTTTTAACTAGAAACTGACACTATAAAGATTTGGGGCACCCATTTTACGTCCCTCCCGAAATACGAGTTTTATACCCTTCAAACGATCCTAAGGTCGTCTGCTGGTCTGAAAATCCTCAAACATTGTCATAGAAGGACGTTTTACTAACTGAATCACTGGTGACCTACGTGTGGCTGCTATCGATGCATAGGTGTAGATTTCCAATGCTATAATGAATATAATATAATTACTCTTGTAGGTGTGGGGAAGTGTTTCACTGATGGTTACTGTTAGGCATAAATATATATATATATATATATATATATATATATATATATATATATATATATATACATAAGTCCGGTGTTGTAAGGAGGTAGAATAAATTGTTTTTATTTTCACTGAGTATGCTTGTTTATAAAAAACAGTTCATAATTAGTTTATATTTTATAATAAATGTTCGTAAAATACGTACCAGCTCAGATATCACCACTATTACAACATTATTTTTACTGAGTATTTCAGCACATAGATACATTTATGGTTTTACTGGATTGCTTCATACCAACCTAGTATTTAGTTTTAATTATGGTTATCATTTTCTAAAGAGAATAAACGCACGATTAAAGGCAGGAACTGCTTGCCCGTCTTTTGCCTCAAAATCTGAATTTAAAAACTTCTAACACCTGAAATACAGATGATAGAAGTGACCGCTAATGCTGAAGGATAAACAATGTCAACAAGGTATTCGCGTATATGAAATTTGGTGTTGCGTAGAATATTCGGGCCGAAAATGGAGAATTTAGGAGATTACACAACCCGGTTAATATTATTGAATTTATACTAGTAGTACAAACAGGCGGGTTGAGCCGGAGCCGTGACCTTGAGGTCATTGTCTGCTGTAGCAGGTTCGGGGTTGTGATCTTGAGATGACCTTGAGGGCTGGAGGGGTGTAAGGTAGGGCATGGGGGTGTTGACCTTGAGGTAGGTTTAGCTGTGCAAAGTAAGATTTGGCAACGTCGCAGAGGAGATGTAGCAACACCGCAGAAGAAACTATGTCACGGTTTGTTATGAATGGATGACGCATGTTGCACTTGGTCATAAATGTGACGTCAATTGATGAATGGAAGGGTTGAATGGGCGTGTGACGTCATCTTATGAATGGAAGAACTGAATGGGAGTGTGACGTAATTTGTCTTTATGAATGGGATAAGAGTTATGAATGAAGCACGTACTACTGTGCTTCGGCTCAACCCGCCTATTTGTACTACTTCTACTGTCTCAAAAATTACGAAGGCCTTTTTAAGTTGTTGGACTCGGTCATGAATGAATTCCTAAAAAGATAATAAGACCCGTATACGTCTGAGGGATAGGACGAGGCGTAAGCGGGAGGATTGCGTTAAGGGTTATCTGGCGGATTTGGGTTTGAGTAATGTTCCTTGGACGGAAGTGTGGAAGAAAAAATGGTTGGCCCTTACAAATCCCGTATCCCAGTAGGGCTAGTCATCCAGGGATGTGTTAAAGACCCCTAAAGGGAGGGATATGCAAGAAAAAAAATGTGTATACAATAAATAAATACAAATATTTATATATAATGTGAACGATTTTTTTTTATGTTGTTTATTAATTTATGTTTTATAGTACTGTATAATTTACGCATAAACAAAGGCTATTTTCATTTCATTGGTCCTTGGATGGTTCGTAAGTTATCGGTATCGAGCCTTCGGGTTCACTAGGCCCAATCATTATAATCATGTTTAATATTAACAAATATATTCGATATCTGACTGATTCCTTGAATCTTTTAGGGTTATAAAAATCAAAGCGTTTTAAATAATGAGTTTTTCTTTCAGAACTGTATCTTAAAAGTATTTGAATACTTACAGATATAGAATTTAAAGATATTCTCGTCCCCCGTTTGATTACAGAAGCCCTATACAAACTCTTCGACATGGAATAAATTTGTGCGTGAGGGTGTTTATATGTTGGAAAACACAGTAGTTCAGCATCCTCTTAAGGAAATCGTTAGGTAAGCCGCTTTCTACCCGGAGGGGGCTGAAGATATGATTCTTCCCTTCCTCCAGTGTGTTTGCAGATAATTAGTATAGATTTCTACTCCAGTTAATTCCAGACTGGAGCTTCGGGACCTTACTGGAGCTTTGTGCTGTTCCTCATTATTGGTATTAAGGAGCTTAATCGAGTAAAAGTCCCTTCATTAACTGCTTAAGTTACAGGCACATAATTAGAACCGTTGGTTGACTTATTTGTTTCTAATACTGTCTCAATATTTTATATCTTTATTAATTTCTGGAATCAGGATAAGTTTTAATTAACCTAAAATTTAGCACTGATTAAATAATCGGGTTAATAAACACTTAGATCAAAATTACTGCAAATGAAAAATAAAAGAATAAACAAAGAAATCGTGTTAATATATAACATTCTCTTTTAAAAAAAGGATCATATATATTTGATTCAGTTTACATATGAAGTTTACCAATCGAATATATTGTAGTTGAAATTGTGATTTAATTATTTAATGAACGTACATTACCTAGAATATTCGATAGGCTTTGCAGTAGGAACTACACAAATTAACATTAAAAGTGGCCTAAAAATTGAATTATAGAAGTTTAACTGATTCGTGATCCGGCTAAAAGGTCTGATCACTTATAAAAATTCGTTGATTTTCACAAATCTGAGGAATTGTTCACTAGTTGAAGAAGTGATTCCTTGATCCATTCTTCGTTAAAGTTAATATAATTTTTTTTTTATATTTATATGTTGTTGCTTTTAGAGTTCACGTCACTTTATGCTATTATGGCTAATCGGACTATGCTGCAGTGGGAGTCATAAATTCGGCCCATTCAGGTTAAATTAGGTTAGGAATTTTTAAGCAGTATCTGACATCGCAAAGGCGAGACCTCTATTTTACGACCCTTCCGAAGGACAGCATAACAAGCATTAAAAAAATCCTAGGGCCGCCTGTCGTGCTACCCACAATCTTAGGCATACTAGGTTGTGTTAACCACTACAACTTAGGTAACCAGACATTTACTATATACTATAAACATCTTTATCGTACCTTAGTAAACAGCATCTGCAAGCCAACGAGGGCTCTAACGCTGTCTTCATTAATTTTATTTAAATTATTTATATTGATTTGGGATATTCTTCAACATTTTTGAATTTTGTCATTGATAATATTCTCCAATAGTTGAGATTAATAATCACTATTTGTTTTCTATTTTTAATTTCAATTCATTTTTTCACTTAACGGAATGAATTAATGAACGAATCCTTAGACAGCCAACGCACATTTAGTTAGGTATGATTTTTGAAATATAAATTTACAAAGTTTTGTGGTATATTAAGATCCCCTACTATTCTGAGCATTTATCAGATGCTGATAAAGTACAGTAGCCAATTTCCTGCCGAAGTGGAACAAACTGGGGGCTACAGTCTCAGGAGGAAATTGAGTTGAACACTAATCTATTAGTCGGTGCTTGTTTCAACATGAAATCCTTTTGTACTCGGTAACAGCCATGTAACAATCTTGTCAACTTCACTTCCCATTTTCCAAAACTAATATTTTCATTAAGAATATTGGATTATGAAATATAAAAAAAAAGAATTAAATAATACAGGTAGTTCTAAATTACGGAGAATAGTTATGGCTCTTATTTTAGGTATTATGTAGTTCATATTCGTCGATTTTTTTCTCATGAATTGCAAAATGTAACGATTTATAATGAACAAATAATACGAAAATCCTGATCCATGAGCGAAAGCAATACAATCCCAATAGCAATAGCAATAGCAATAGGAATAAGGGTGTTATGATCGCATTCATTCCATATAAATTAAGTATAATTATTCAGATGATGAAGTTACTAGTTTTGACAACTAGCTGACCTGGCCACGCGTTGCTGTGGCTGTTGTAATAGTATTAAAACGTATTTGGATGCAGTTCCATTTCAGTGATTACAATATCCAGTAGTAGTTTTGAAAATGTTTGTGCTGATGGATCATTTTGTAATTGAACTCGCATCTTTATGTTCAAGTGTTTCCACATTTCGCCACAAAAGCGATTGATATAAGCATGCTTTAATCTCACCGACAAAAGTAGAGTGAGGAAAGACTGTCTACAGACTATGTCTGTCGGAAATCACCAAATAGTAATAGAAAAGCGCCACCGAATAGCGTGTCGTTGTTGTTCAAATTCATCTAGTGCGTTTTTCGGCCACTGAAAGTTTTTTCATCCGTTTTTTCGGTTGCGAACTTGGATTTACACTACTCAGGCATGGCCTTACAACATATCAAGAATGAAGCGTCACTAAGCATCGCCGCTACGATAATGGCCGACACATATCACTTATGGGTATGAAAAATAGTTTACATCCTATTCTCAAACCTACTGAATATAGACACAAAATGTCAAGTCGTTTCGGAGGAGTTTTGTTACAAACACTGTGACACGACAATTTCATATATATATTGATAGGTAGAGATAAGATTCCAGTTATTTATTATATGATTGAAATATAACTCAAGATATATTAGTCCTAAGGAGCTGCATTTGAGCTCAAATTGTAGCAAATTTAATCTACTTTAAAAATTATTGTTTATGTAAAACAATAAACAATACCCATTAAAAACAATAAACCATACCCAATAAAAACAATAAACCCACCCATTAGCAGATACTGGCCAAAAACTGAAATATCTCCGAAAATGTCGAGGTTTTTCGGGCACCAAAAGTATTCCCATCTGTTTTTTCGGTTGTGAACTTGGATTTACACTACTCAGTCATGCCCTTACAACATATCAAACATGCATCATCAAGCATCACTGCGACGATCGACTCATAATCAAATTTTTCAGAAGTAACTAACTAGGTTATGATAAATTCTTAAATGAATTTAATTAGTTTAACCATGATACATATTATTCATGTTAATAAAAAAAATATAACATTAAAATTTGAAATACCGTCAATCAGCTATAATCCCCACGGATACCAGGGATACCAAAATGTTATGCTGTCTTCTGATCAACTAATCTTTGATCTCATGAAAAATTAATATGCATTGATATATTTGATATGAGAAACATGGGATACAACCCTGAGATCACCACAGCCAAGATAAAGGACCCTGTTTTGAGTTTTTTAAATTCATAATTAATAATAATCTATAAAGTTATCGGTTAAAACATGTATCGCTTTATTTATTTTTTTGTATTGAGTATTGACGGATGGGGTTTATTCCTACTACAGTAGCCAAGTTTGTCATATATTGTACAATTTCAAGACTGCGACATCCATTTTTATGTTTCAGTTACAAATGTTTTATTATAGACTGAAATTCGCAGTTATTTTTATATTATCAATTGGTAGACAAGTATAATTTACCTAATAAGCTATTTATTATTTTTAGAAATGGGGTTAGTTAGTGAAATTTTATTATTTCTAAATGTAGTGGATGTATAGATTTGATGTAATTGTAAATGTTTCAGGTCAGTGCCTAATATATATATATATATATATATATATAAATATATATATATATATATATATATATATATATATATATATATATATATATATATATATAATGCCAAATAAAAAATATGGTTTGTGGTGATTCTCGTTAGGGTAAAGTAAAATCAAAATTATGAAGCCGTTTCTTTATCACTTTAAAGTTGACAAGGAAATTTTTAAAAAAAGGGCTCCGAAAGCAAAGGATATGAGTGTTAGTGTCACTCTGTCAAATGGATTTAGTACAAAGGGAGGTGGGGAAAGCAGTTAGGGGATAGTAAAATGGACAGATGGTGTTTAACAGAATGCAAACAGTGCATTTATTCAACGAATGTGAATATTTTTCGGACATGATTCGTTTGATAACTTTATTTAAAAGAAGAAGGATCGAATAAGCATGTTCATATTTAAAAAGAACATCTGATCCGTGAATAATTGATGCATTGACAAGCGAAACGCGTTATTCAACTGACTTCACTACATAAAGAAAAAGAGAAAAACGTTGCAGTTTTACATTTTATATTCAATAACAACTAAATCATTTATTAAAGCTATCAGATAAATACAATTTAAATATTTATGCATGTTTTTTGTGTCTTTCATTTCCAATATAATAAACGAACAGCATTTACTCGTACACATTAAAGAATTCACATAAAAATATTCTCATGAAAAAGAGAGGAACATGCATGTACATATTTTTATATTGCAAAGCTAGGTTCAATGTGCAGGATTAAGCAGTCTTTTCGCACGATAAATCTCATCTACTCACTCGTTTCTTTAATCTGCACCTGATACCTACAATTAAATGATGTTCATATATTACATCGGACATGACGTTGAAAAAAAATACATGCATGTACCTCATATTTTTTTTTGTTGTAATTTAAAGAAAATAAAGGACATTGAGAAAATAATAAAAATTCCTCACTTTTTCGTGAAACATCATCCAATTCTTGAGCTATACATAAAGAAAGCCCAGTTTCATTCATAAGAAATTTATGTTTGTTATAAATATGAGTTTTCATGAAAGTTTTGCTTTTTTATGACGAAAGGGGTGCGAAAATACATTCAAAAGTAAAGTTGATTCAAAATTAAAAAAAAAATGAAATAAAATAAGCTTTTCGGTATTGGCTGGCTCAAAATATGAAAAATAAATGAGATTTTGTCAAGCAAAAAACATTTATCATAATGGATATTTTGGGTCTTGTTTCGAACACCCCTAGTGATATTAATTTATGATATTAATTAACGGTTGTTGTATAGTTTTATTTTCCTAGATACACAAATGAAACACATGCTTAATGGTATTTCAATATATTACTGTGAGAATGAATACGCTCAATGAAGCAACCAATATGAATCTTTTGAAACTGTTCGAATTATGCAACGAAGAGAAAGGGGCAAAGTTATTTTTGGAACAGAGAGGAATTTTGCCGAAAGTAATGCATTGCAAACAAGACAGGCCACATCATGAAATTTTACGAAGATCGGAACACATACAGATGCAATAAAATGCACAGCCGGTATTAATGTGGCGCGTATAAACGTACGTGGCTATGTCATTGCAAGTTACCTTTAAATAAGGTAGTGTTATTCATTTATTCATGGACAAAGGAATATACGACAGTTAAATTCTGCTGGAAAGAATTTGACATGAGCTCTCGTACGATTGCTTATTGGAAAAATTATCTGAGGGAGGTGTGCGCATTCAGTTTATTGAAAACCCCCACAGTTATTGGATGGGGAGGATTGACAGTTGAGATTGACGAGTCGTGTTTCTCTCATCGCAAGTATAAAGTTGGACGGTCCTATCCAAAACAATGGGTCTTGAGTATGGGAGGCGGGATCTGTTGTCAGACGTAAGGATATTTTCTATACACATTATCTGATAGAACAACTCAAACCCAGATGGATTGTATTAGAACGTCAATTAGACCAAGTTCCATTATAATGTCGGATCAGTGGAAGCCCTACAATAGAATCGAAAAATTGTTCGCAATGGATTATAGAAATTTTACTGTGAATCATTGAACAAATTTCGTCGAACCAATTACTGGTATTCACACTCAAACAGTTGAGTCAATGTGGGCAAAAGCCAAAATAAGAAATAAAAAAGAGAATGGCACTAATCGATTGATACATATTTGTCCGAGTATATGTGGAGGCAGAGGTACAGAAATGATGACCCTTTTGAAGGACATAGTAGAATTTTGCCCGCCAGAGGTAACTAATTGGACTAATGACATTTATATTTATTTCTTTACTTATTTTTGAAATTTTGCAAACTATCAATTTCAATTGAATAAGTACTATGATTTTCTAACCCACGTCTTTCTATTAATCACTAGGTTACTGTTAATAGGTAAAATCACTGGCGGGGTTATTGGAAACAAGACTGAATATATGGAACTGAACGTTTGTTGTGATCCGTTTTTTTTCTCAAAATAACGCGTCATAAGTAAAACATCTAAAGGCCTTTTGCTTTTATTTGAATTTATAAACAGTAGTAAATATGCAAATGTATAATACGTCATCTTATAACAGCGTAAGCAACTGATATTACAATTGATAATTTCATCTAAATATTAGAATATCGGTTAGAAATAAATTTTCTCATTGTTTATGAATTGTTTTTCGGGCATGTGTCAGTGGCAGTCGATGTATAAAACAAGCAAAAATGAAAACGCAATAACAAATAACTTCCCTAGCTGGGGAATTAATAAAAGTTTGGATATTAAAATTTGTTTTGAATCAAACTTTTTCACTTCATACATAGTTCCCAGGCTGGTCTAATACTAAAGAGATATGGAGATCGGAAGCCAAAAATGTAATTATCCTACAGCATCAGTACACTTTAAAAAAAATATAATACTAAACTATACACAAAACAATGAGTTTTGATAGAAATTTTTAGTTCATGTAGTGAGAATAGTTCCTTTAATTGTATGCAATATCATATTAAATAGCAAATTATTAAATAAAACAAAATAAAATTAATAAATAATTTTAACAATTCTGTTTAAATTATAATAAAAAATAAAGTTCAAAATGATTCAACCTCAATAGGTATTAAACGCAACAAAACTCAGTAATTCTATATTCTTTTATGAAGTCTCTTGTAATGAGGCTTATCATTACACATGTATATCATTGACCAAACATTACACGAAGTATATTCTTATAAGTATAAGGGTGAATTACACCCTTTTTTCGGATTTTTTTTTCCGGTTTTGTTTTAAAAGTATTCTTACGTACTTGTGTGTAATGAAGTATTATAAAACAAGTAGACTAGACAGTGAAGATGTATTTGCAAAAAATTTCTGCTTCTTATTAAATATTTTTTAAGCTTATTTTCAGATATCAAGAGAAGGATTAAAAATAAAATATTTCACGAATTTCAAACAAAGAACTTAATAGCCAACTAATATGCTTCAATCCCATATCAATCACATTGGTTTAAATGTTCCATGACGAATATTCCTGTACAATGACATTGTAAACATTGGTTATCAATTAGATTGAATTTTTAAATAACTATATTAACTTTTTTTTTAATTATACCACTTTTTACCGTTTGATTACCAAACAAAGTATGTTACACGAATTGGTATTTAATTGTTTTTATAATTATAAAAAATGCAGGTGGTGTCCTGTTTATCCCAATAACAGTTTCCGAAGGGTCATGAATCGATAAGGTTTTATAGATTTACTTTAGATTTTATCATTTATAATTATTTTTTTATAAAGTGTTTATTTTTTTCAAGGAAATGAGAGTTTACTGACGGAAAAATATTTTACACCGGAGGCAATAAAATGTTTAAACAATGGAGATAAAAGTAAAGTTTGGAAGGATCAAAGTCCAAATTCTCTAAATTATTCTCAATGGTATTAACGAAACAGAAAATTCTGGTGAAAAAAAAATTAAAAAAAAGGGGAAAACCTCTGGCTGGTTGGTATACGAGCACAAAGAGAAAACTAAAGAACTCGTATAACGAGACAGAGAGAATGCATAAATTGCTGACTTAGTTTTATTTTCCGTGTAATTGGGCTGATTCAGGCAGTTTACTTTCCCTTCCAGAGGTAAGAGTTGGTCGTATTTCCTCGCCGGGAAAGAAAACCATTATTTTCCAATTTCCACTTGATACCATTTCCACTCCTTATCACGAATTTAGGCCACGTAATATAAATAATACGTAATATAGAATGATATTTATTACAAGCGATGATGTAATTTCAGGACAGTTTCAGGTATTATCTTATTCATTATTATAGTGTTCTTGAAATTCTTATTTGATGCACCTCAAACATATTTTGCAAGTGATATAATTATTGTTTATACTAAAACAATAATTTAAATGTAAGACCTTTTGGAAATGTGGAGCAGAAATTCGGAGTTTAGTTAAGCACGTTCTATCTTATACCCAAGATACAACAGCACATTCCATTATTATAAGAAGAATTATTAATGCTACTTGGTTGGTTTCGAAACACACCATACACAACGAAAGATTTTCCCCATTATAAAAGCATATATTCACAGCAAATATACAATATTCCACTCATTAACACAAAATACACTTGTTCTTTCTTCTTCCTATGCTGTGTTAACCAGACTTGCTAAAAGAAGTTAAAAAATACAATGGCCTAGAGACCTGCTCGGTTGATTGATTATTCTAAAAAACTTCATACTCCTGCAAATCAAAGAGAAAAAAAAATTAAACACTTTTTCTAGATGCGAAACTGCAAATATAAAATAAAATAATAATAAATGTTAAACTGGCTAATTTCATTAATCTTTATTGTATTCAGATTATTAACAAGGATTATTTGTCTTCGTCTGAATTAAATATTTTGCGTCTATGAAAATGATTAGATCAATCCAGAAAAGTTCCTAGTTTCCTAAATGTGATATGGAGACGGTAGACAGTTCTGTAAGGTTAATTGTAGCTATAACTTACAAAATACTTTGTAAAAAGTAGATAAACTACCAAAATAAGAAGTAGTTTTGAAATGCGAATATAATATTGATGTATTTCATAATTATTTTTCTATTTTAATAACGTTCATTACAGTTTTTTTTTTTTAAATATCATCTTTGCGTTGTCCTAAATAAGAAATTTATTATAATTGTTTTTTCATTCGGCATGTATGAGAATTGTAAACTTTTGCACGCCAATATTAAGCGAGCATTTACCAATCATTGCTGGAAATTCGAAATCAAACTTAGACTTTATGATGTTAACTATGGAGCTTCGATTCGTTTATTACCACGTTACCTACATACAATAAACCTCAACTGTCACCGTATTTCCCTAGACACGTGACCATTCACTTAATTATGTTGAAAAATTCGATTCTAATTAAAATCAGGACCTAACCTAAACATCTTACCTTCCTCATGATGGAGCGTATCTGTGGAGTTTCGTGCCCTAAAGAGAACAGTCTGGTTTTGTGACAAATTCAAATGCGTGAAATAATTTAACCTAGGAATACTATGCAGCAAAACATATTTTATTTATATGTAATCGGGAAGACACCGATGAATGTTTTGAATATTTGAAAGTGAATTTGTAAAACGTCAAAAGAACCACCAAAAACCCGCAGTAAATCTACTGCAGTCAAACAACCCGTAGCCTCAACCAGCAGCACCTCTGGCCCTAAAGTTAAATCTCCTAAGGAGAATCAAGAAAGTCAAAAGTTCGATGAACCGGTACCCCCTCCTATATTTATAACAAAAATAACCGATTTTTATAATTTTGGAAGAGAAGTAGCAGAGTTGATCGGGCTGCCAAATTTTAAATGCTACTCTCGTGTCAACGATATCAAGATTAATACGGTTAATAAAGAATCGTACAAAAAATTAATAAATCACATCTATAGCCACAATTATGATTTCCACTGCTATCAGCTCAAGCAAGAAAAATCATATAGAGTAGTTTTAAGAGGGCTTCACTCGACCACGCCTAAGGACGCTATCAAAAGAGATCTAGAAGAGATAGGCCATAACATCAGGAACATATCGTCAGTATTGCATCCAACTGAAAAATATCCCCTTCCACTGTTTTTTGTCGAACTAGAGCCAGCCAAAAATAATGCTGAAATATTTCAAGTTACTAGACTTGTTTATTCAACTGTTAAATTCGAGGAGCCAAGGCACAAAAACATCATAGTACAGTGTTCTAGATGTCAAAACGTAGGTCACACGAAGACCTATTGTCACCATCAACCCAGATGCGTCAAGTGTGCTGGCTCACATCCAACTGAAGTATGCCAGAAGTCCAGAGATGAGCCTGCAAAATGTGCTCTTTGTGGTGAGGACCACCCGGCGAATTATAAAGGTTGCTCGGTATATAAAAGCTTCCAGCGACAGAGAACAAATAAAATACAAAGGAAAAGCATAGAGAATGTTCCTCAACCACCTGAAGTCAAAAACTTAACTACATTCCCGGAATTGCCTAAAACAGCTAGCATTTCAGATCAACATATCACCAGAGTTCAACCTCCGGAAAACATAATCCTGACCTCAACGAACCAGCAGCAGCCTCAACGTCAGGCGCCTCTAACCTCCCAACAGAAACCCCAGATTTCCTATAACAAGCCCCAATCCTCCCAACCCAAATCCCGAGATCCTAGATCCAACCCTCAGAAATTCAATACTAAAATCCAAACTCCACGTCAACATATACCTCTCCATCCTGAAACATCAATAGTCAATCTACCACCACAGCAACCAAATCCTATGTCTTCCAATCACAACAATCAAATGAATCCTTCAGTTCATCAAACAATGAATGCAAATCCAGCACCTCGGGTACAACCACCAACCAACCTTCCTTTACCCGTTAATTATCAATATCAAATTCCAGACCCATACCCAGTCCAAATTCAAAACCCAATCGACATAAATTGTATCCTCTCATCCTTCCTGACAGAACTCCAAGAGATTATCAAGCCCCTCATCAACCTGCTCACGAGAATACTTACCGAAGTCCCTCTTAATTACCCACGATGAGCATAAAGCCCCTAATTATTGTCCTATGGAATGCTAATGGACTGCTTAACCATCGAGACGAACTTGACTTATTTCTTCATGACAATCACATAGACATCGCCCTATTGACTGAAACACACTTCACAAAACGATCATATTTTTACATACGTGACTACATCACTTATAGATCAGATCATCCTGACAATACAGCACATGCCGGTTCTTGTATCCTTATCCATAAATCCATACCTCATTCTCTTATACCTTCTACTCCAACTGACGTCATCCAATCAACTTCAGTAACCATTTCAACTAATCCTTTCCATATAACATTCTCAGCTGTATACTGTCCTCCTGGTAACTCCCTTTCTTATAACCTCCTCGAATCCTTATTCCGATCTCTCGGACCGCGTTTTATTGCTGGAGGAGACTACAACGCCAAACATCAAAGATGGGGTTGTCGAACATCCAATTCCCGTGGTAGCATTTTATCCCGAATTTCAACCTCTAATAGTTTCTCTATCCTTGCACCCATAAACCCTACTTATTGGCCTACATCGCTCAAAAAACGTCCAGATATTCTTGATATATTTGTTTCCTCACAGATTTCCTGCAATCAAACAACTACAAAATCCCTGGATGACCTTTCCCCTGATCACAGTCCAGTTCTACTTCAAGTACATTCAGTTCCCATTCCTAAGCCCTCTCAACCAAGACTGATTACCGGACGAGTAGACTGGGATAAATTTCGATCTAATCTGGAAAATAATTTAAACCTCAAAATTGCGCTTAAAACAAAAGGAGACATCAATTCTGCAATAGACAAACTTACAGAATCAATACAAACCAATATAATTGATAGCTCCTTACCAAGGAAAAACCATTATCAAATGAATAACTGGCCACTTCATATTCTCGAGTTATTAAAAGAAAAACGACGGGCAAGAGCGAAGTGGCACCGCACCAGATATCCATCGGACAAGAGTCATTATACCAAACTGACAAACAAACTAAAATCAGAGATCAGAACATTCAAAATTCAAAATTTGTGTTACCGTACAGAAAATCTCAGTACTACTGACAAATCCTTATGGAATACCACTAGAAAACTCCTAAAATATAAAAATTTCAACCATCCACTTTTAACCGAATCCCAAACCTGGTCAAGATCTGATGAAGAAAAATCACAAATTTTCGGCCAGCACCTATTCAACACATTTAACCCTCACCCAGATATCCTTAATCCTACCCAGTCTGAATGCATTGAAGCAGAGTTAAGTATTCCTCTTCAGTTGTCTCCTCCTCCTAAAGCATTCCATCCTTCAGAAATAGCAAACATTATTCACAGATTACCCGCCAACAAAGCCCCTGGGTACGACCTAATCACATCCTATATTCTAAAACGCCTTCCTCGGAAAGCGATCCTACTCCTTACATATATATACAATGCCGTATTGCGTACCACATACTTTCCTGATTCCTGGAAATTATCCATAGTTAAGATGATACCAAAACCTAAAAAACCACCAGAACTTCCATCTTCTTACCGTCCTATATCTCTCCTGCCCATAATGGGTAAAATGCTTGAAAAACTCATTCTGAAACGTCTACATCCTATAATAGAATCCAACCAAATAATCCCAGATCACCAATTTGGTTTCAGAACATCGCACTCCACAATCCAGCAATGCCATCGAGTGGTGGACGTTGTCTCATCCGCATTAGAGCGCGGAATGTACTGCACGGGAGCTTTTCTCGATGTAGAGCAGGCTTTTGATCGAGTCTGGTATCCGGGACTGTTGTACAAACTCCGTAAATTCTTACCTTCTACTTACTTCCTTATTATCAGTTCCTACCTCAGTAATAGAACCTTTAAAGTAAACCATAATTTTTCCTACTCTTGCCTCTTTACCCAGTTAGCTGGTGTTCCTCAAGGTAGTATCCTGGGTCCCATCCTATACACAATATATACAGCTGACATCCCAACCCATCCAAGCACTGTCCTCACTACGTACGCTGATGACACATGTGTGTTATCAGTAAATAACGATCCATTTGTTGCATCCCAATATCTTCAATCCCATATCTCAAACCTTCAAGAATGGTGTCAAAATTGGAGAATTAAAATAAATCCTAACAAATCCCACCAAATTACCTTCACTCTTCGTCGTAAACCTACGAATTCCTGCCCTACTGTATCCTTTAATAACACTCCACTGATCCCTGTCGAACAGATACGTTACCTAGGACTCCATCTGGACAAACGTCTCACTTGGAATCCTCATACAAGACTGAAAAGACAAGAAACTGCTCGTAGTTTTCGCCTACTTCAACATTTACTGGACAAACGTTCAAAGCTACCAATTAATTACAAAAGACTCATTTACATGACAGTTATCAGACCTATTTGGACATACGGAGTTGAGCTTTGGGGCTCTACTAAACCATCCAATTCATCTCGCATCCAATCCTTACAATCCAAAATCCTTCGTAAAATCCTCAATGCTCCTTATTATGTCACAAACAAACTCATCCATCATGATCTTAATATCCCATATGTTGCTGATTTGGCCCAAACTAGATACCTGTCCTTCCATGAAAAGCTCCATACACACTTGAATCCGCTAGTCTCTCGACTTGCTTCCCATACTATTCCTGATAACCCTCCGAGGCGTCTGAAAAGAAGATGGCCTCGAGACCTTCTACTATAAAACTTCATTGGAGTGCTATCAATGGATAGTTTCTCCACAAGTGATTTTTTTGTTCATGTCCTTTGTTCATACAGCCAATTTACTTGATGTAATGTTATTACAGTTGTAAATATCAATTAAAAAAAAAAAAAAAAAAAAAAAAAAAAAAAGAATTTGTAAAAAGGAAATGTCCCAAAACTAGGAGAAGTAACTAACTAGGTCTCGTCAATTCTCAGAATAAATGAAACCCCACCAAGAATTTTAGTGTAATAGGCTTGTTAGATGTTCTGCATAAGTATAATACGAGGCGAAATAAAAAAAAAGAATAGTACCGCATTATTTCTCGTAAGACTAGTCTTACAGAAACAACCCAAAGCAAAAAAGACTTCCGGACATTAAAAGGTTACCGAGTTTCAGCTATCAGAAGGCAATATAACAACTGCAAATATTACGAGTAACTTTGTTTACTGTTCTTGTTAAATTTGTCATAAAGGACAAATTTACAATAAATAGCCCGTGCAATGAAATAGTCATAGAGTTGTCATATATCAATGGGGTCGTGCTCAAAAAGTTTATAAAAACAGAAAAACTCCAGTAAAAGCCAAAGAAGACTCCTGAAGAAGAATTGTGGTAGAGTTGGAGATAGCTCTATCACAGACGTTACTGTACAAATCACTCACACCTAAATCCGTGAAAATATATTTAAAAAATCAAAAACATATCGCTGCGGCAGCCGATATTTATTTTTATGTTTAATTTATTTTTTTGATTCCTTCTTAATCCAGTGCCACAAGATTACGTTGCTCTACTTTCAATCTCAAGACATCTCTGAGCGCTCTGACAAGTGGAAGCAAAAGCATTTCTGTAGCATTGAAGAGAAAATGCCTTTGAAAATGGTATGAGTCAATCGCAGTAGTGGATTGATGGAGATTCCAGACTAGCATAATGTTGAATTTCCTTTAAACATAAAAAGACAGTGAGTGCCATTATTACCCTTAAAATACATTAAATTGGCTTGTTTCATGTAAAGTGGATGGAACCAAATACCCAGAAAATTATGTTATGCAAAGCCAGGAAAAATCTCCAACTAAGTTATCCTTAAAAAATTGTGTTAGCCTTAGGATAATACAGGAAATCAAATCAATGGATTATAAATATGTTATGAAAAGAAATATACGAGATGAAATGGAGTAAAATAATGATTTGGTTAGCATGAAGCAGCTTCAGAGTCATTTTCTCCGCCAGCTCCAATCAGTCATGTTTGTATCAAGGCAATTGCTGGCTCGTGCCTTATTCCATCTAAATTGGGCTCCTATACAAGTTCTAGATTCTGTCACTTCATTCTACGGCCGAGTGGCAACTCTGTGATTTTGTATTATTCTTTGGCACTGCAGGTCTGTTAAATATTTATAATCAAGTGAAAAAAATGAACTATATTAAACTAAATTGTTGTAAGGAGCTTCAATGACGGTAGAGCATTACAAGAGGAACACCTTACAAACTCAAGTGCAAACTAATAATAATTGTAATTCAACCTAAACGCACTTTTTTTTTGTATGTTCGTCTAAAGTTTAATATAATGGAAGAAATGAACTACAACTTCCTACTTTATTAATGTGCTGATCAGCGCGTACAAAGAACATATCACTGAGTTGCCTTACCAAATGTCATGTAAAATTTGTTTCAATAAGTAAAATTAAAATGTATTAAACATTTCTGAAGATAGAAAAATTATGAGTGGAATGTGCAAAATATTAATCTTATCTTACTACTAATGGAATCTTGTAACTATTTTTTATAGTTTTAATAATCTAATGATCTAAACATTCACCTTTGTCTACTTGATGACGAAAAATAGAAAAATATCACAAACAAACACACATACACACACACACACACACATTGATGTGAAAACAGAGGCTGTTCTTATAAGTAGCCGCAAAAGGAGGGAAGAAATAACCCTGAGAGTGAACATACAAGAGATCCAGTCCCAGCCCTCGCTGAGGTATCTCGGAGTAATAATCGATGAAAGGCTGCGGTTCAAGAGCATATCCAGCGAGTATGCGATAAAGCAGTAAGAGTGACCACAGCACTGGCTCGACTGATGTCCAACGTAGGCGGGCCTAGAAACAGTCGAAGACTATTATTATCGAGCGTCACCTGATCCATTCTTCTCTACGCAGCCCCGATATGGAATGGTGCCTTGGACACACTGGCTTACAGGAGACAATGGTGTCCATTTATCGTCAAAGTGCCCTGAGGGTAATCAGCGCGTTTCGCACTGTCTCTTACGAAGCTACATGTGCAGTGGCCAGGATGCCACCAATAGAACTGATCGCAGAAGAGAGACAGCGTTGGTATAAAAGAGTTGCTCGCATCCCCAGAACTGAGGAAAGGAAGACAATCGAGAAGTGGCAACAAGGCTAGGATATGGCCACGAACGGGAGGTGGACCCATAGGCTGGTTCCTCGCATTGAACCCTGGGTGGATAGGAGTAGCCTACTACCTAACCCAGATGCTTACAGGACATGGCTGCTTCAGAGCATACCATCTACGGTTTAAGCTGGACAATACAGCAGAATGTCCAAGCTGCCCAACAATAGAGGAGACGGTGGAAAATGTATTCTTCAGCTGTCCCCGTTTTCAAGAAGAACGAAATGATTTTCATGGAGTCTGTGGCTAAGGAGCGACAGCCGACAATTTCGTTAGCCTGATGCTGCTTTCAGAGGAGTACTGGACAGCTCGCCAACGCCTGGCCGCAGAGGTCATCAAGAAGCTGAGGAAGGAAGAGAAGGAGAGGCGTGCCTAGAACTGAGGTAGCCTAGCACAGTGAGGCGGCACACAGCCACTCCCCCTCCATGAAGTAATGCCTAACGGTGTTCCCGTGGAGGGTGGGAAACAGGTGTAGGGAGGTGGTTTTATTGAGTAAAAATCCCACACTACGGATAGGTACGGGCCTATCCGTGTCTTTTGAAGATTTCCACCAACCCCCGTAAAAAAAAAAAACATCATTAATTGCCATATACCATTTATGATGTTACCATATATTGGCGATAAACTCGGCCTTCCATTATATACTACCGTTTCGGATTTAGCAGGAAAACTTCCTGATATAATTTCTTCTTGAAGTACATCGGTACCACTCTGTAGTACATTAGTAATACTCCAAATTTAGTGTACCAGTTCGTTCATATCAACGACATTGCATTATAAAAACACATTATTTCATTATCAGTTTCTGCTTCATGAAAAATGAAACCTTTGAAGCATCCTTCTTTGGTTGCCGTTTTCATATGAGCCCAAAATATTGTACTAAGTTAGTTGGGCCTACTCAATTTTAAACATTGAAAATCACAATGCACTGTATAAAAAACCATCAAACCTAGCGTGCCAGATCAAACCAGAATGCTAATAATTTGTCGCTTGGTATTTCTCTTCCTGATTTATTGCAGATTCATGAAACAATAAACTTAACTATTTGTTTCACTTATTATGGCAATTGATCTCAACAATGCTATTTCTGGCGCACTTAATTTTTACGTGAAAGTTTTGTCTTCAAAGTTAGTACCTACTGAATCTTATTCAGAACTAGAAATATTACTTAGAACCAGAGAATTGACTTTAAGGTTAAAATTCCAGATATTTTAATCCATAAGAAGGAAGGAGAGGCGTGCCTAGAACTGAGGTAGCCTAGCACAATGAGGCGGCACACAGCCTCTCCCCCTGCATGAAGTAATGCCTAACGGTTGTCCCGTGGAGGGTGGGAAACAGGTGCAGGGAGGTGGTTTTAGTGGGTAAAAATCCCACACTTCGGAAAGGTACGGGCTTATCCGTGTCTTTTGAAGATTTCCACCTACCCCTGTAAAAAAAAAAAAAAAAAAACACCCACCAGTATATATATATATATATATATATATATATATATATATATATATATATATATATATATATATATATATATATATATATTATAATGCAATTGGGAAAAACCACAATGCAAAGCCTTATGTTTCAAAAAATACACCTACTTACCAGTCGACGTTTCGCCTATTCAGGCATTATCAAGACACCAAAATCAAAAAGGGTTATGTGAATCGCATCTCGAAGAAAAAAGTGCAATACATCCCAACGATCAACAGCCCAAACAGGCTCCAAACATGAGACAGCACCCTACCACCAAGACGTTCAACATACAACTGAACGAAAGTAATACGCAACCAGCTGGGAAGGTTATAGCATCAGCTGATCCACAAAACATATCAAGTAATATTAGCCTATAAAAATTTATACATATTAGCAAAGTTAGCCAAATTTTTCTTTTAAAATATTCAACGTTTCCGAATAATATTGGTTCAAATTTCTGCAATCTGTTTTATAATTTACTGAAATGTCAATCTTTTGTGCAATCTGCATGGCTTCGAACAACTTCCTTCTGGAGCCATCACTCTCTTTGTAAACAACTTTAGCATTCTCAAAATCAAATTGATGCTTACCAATTTGATTTTGAGAATGCTAAAATTGTTTACAAAGAGAGTGATGGCGCTAGAAGGAAGTTGTTCGAAGCCATGCAGATTGCACAAAAGATTGACATTTCAGTAAATTATAAAACAGATTGCAGAAATTTGAACCAATATTATTCGGAAACGTTGAATATTTTAAAAGAAAAATTTGGCTAACTTTGCTAATATGTATAAATTTTTATAGGCTAATATTACTTGATATGTTTTGTGGATCAGCTGATGCTATAACCTTCCCAGCTGGTTGCGTATTACTTTCGTTCAGTTGTATGTTGAACGTCTTGGTGGTAGGGTGCTGTCTCATGTTTGGAGCCTGTTTGGGCTGTTGATCGTTGGGATGTATTGCACTTTTTTCTTCGAGATGCGATTCACATAACCCTTTTTGATTTTGGTGTCTTGATAATGCCTGAATAGGCGAAACGTCGACTGGTAAGTAGGTGTATTTTTTGAAACATAAGGCTTTGCATTGTGGTTTTTCCCAATTGCATTATAATAAATAATAGTGTTTCTTTTTGAGTTTTTGGCTCTATTTTAGTTATATATATATATATATATATATATATATATATATATATATATATATATATATATATATATATATATATATATATATATATATTTCTGGATGAATTAAAATTTGTTAAACGCTGCAGTTATTTCGCCACCGGGAAAAAGAAGGTATTCATTTTCTTGGGGCAATAGAAGTTCGTTTTAACATTATCTAAGTTTGCCATGAATTATTCGTAGGTAAATAAATAAATTAATAAATATTTTTATTTTGAAGAGAAAAGATTTGTCCAGGCCGCGATTTTTTCTCTTCAAATCTTTAAAAAAATTTCTTTTCTCTTGAAATCTTTTCTCTTCAAAATAAAAATATTAATATTAATACAAAATTATAACAATTAATAAAAAAATAAAATAAAATAAATTTATCTTACGAAATGAATTTCTGACCGTCTGTTGGGGCTAAAAAGAGATCAGATTTTTATTTATAAATTTGTTGATTTGAAACAGTATACAAGACATTGAATAAGGTAAAAAATTCCATCAAATCAAATTATAGTTATAAAAAAGGACTGGGGAAATTGCTTCATTTATATATCTAATTGAGAAGGAAAATTTTATTCTTGACAAATCCAATATTCATAAAATATATATAAAACTGTCCTCCAATAACTATAGAATTTCTAAATTAAACTTTCATTTTTCAGTTACCATAAAAGAATCTAAAATGAAAGTTTATATAAGCGTATTAAAAAAACTAGAAAGCGACAAAGCCAGTTCCAATTTCAACAGAGTGGAATTGGTGCCGAATGAATTAAAGAGAAATTGTGGAATATTGAAGAGAAGGGTGCATTGAAGGTATTACAATTGAATTATGTTAAATGGTACAAATTGTGTACCTATACAACAAGAGTATAATATTATAAAGTATTACAAATCTTTAAAAACTGTACATTTCACCAACATTATACATGACTAAAAATTTTACTTATTATAGGCGTTCCAACATGGGTTGCCTCAACCTATCAAAGCAGAGCTCCATACCTCCAATCTTCCTGGACTCCCTCCATCCACCTGCTTCTGTGCCGTCCGCGTCTTCTCCTCTCTGGTGGAACCCAATCCAGTTCGGCCAACATTCAAACGCCATTCTCATCACATGGTCGTACCATCTTAGCCGGCGTGCCCCGATCTTTTCATTTGTTGATATTTTCACATCCATCCTCTGTCAAATTTCTTCCATACCATGGATACCAAGACTATCCAGCCTAGTGACAAGGAGACACCTCCTCCAGAAATCCATTTCAACCGCCTGCACTTTTGACTACAGACGAGAGCTCATAGTCCGGCTCATAGGCGTTTATTATGTTTGGATATCTCTGTATTCGGGCTTGTTCCTCCTTTTTTCTGACTTCATACTCAGAAGACCCGGTAGTATCCAAATAAGATACCAAGTACTTAAATATATTTACTTTATTACAGGCCTCCCTGTCCACCAGAAGCGCATTTGTATCAGGATCTCCAATGGCCATAAACTCGGTCTTCTCGAAGTGAATTCTTAACCCAGCTGTTTCATAGCACATCTTTAGGGCATACACCATCATTTCAAGGTAGACCTTCCTTCTCGCAAACACAACCTGGCCATCAGCGAAGAACAAGGATAGTAGCTGTTCGTCATCAATGAACGGCCCAACATCCCCACATTGCTTGTACCACGGTTTCACTGCTTCGTGAAGGTATATCTTGAAGAGAGTGGGTGACATGCTACACCCTTGCTTCAATCCCATAGTTCCATGAAAAGGGTCCGAAAGGTGGCTACCGCATTTATCTGATACATGTCGTTGCTCACCGCCTTTATCAGAGCCCCACGCCTGCTTCTTCAAGTGCTATCCATAATCTCTCTCTAGGAACAGTGTCATAAGCTTGTTCTAGGTCTATAAAGGCCATGTGAAATTCCTGCTTCCTTTCCAGGGACTTCTCAATTAGTTGACGAACAACAATAATATTGTCCGTACATGTCCGTCCAGCCGTGAATCCCGTTTGTTCCTGAAAAAAACAGCAGAGTACGCTTTTTCTAACTTGTCCCGGAGCAGTCTACCAATAATCCTGGCAATCGAACTTTGTACGCAGATCCCGCGATAATTTCGGCAAACTTTTCTGTCATCCTTCTTATATATTGATGATATGATATCCCAGCCCTGAGGTCATCTGGGATACCTTCCCCCCTGAGGACAAGGTTGATCACCTCCGTCAAAAGGGTTACCGGTTTCGTGCTACCACCATTACTACCTACGCACCATTACGCACTACCTATTACCAGCTTTAACCTTCCGGATCAGGGTTCTATATGCACTCCAGTCATCGTTCCTGGTGGAAGAGAGATACCTTTTATATCTATAGGCCATCTTCTTTCCTTTTACTATTTGGGCTATTTCCTGAGTTCACCAATTTTGCAGACGCCTCTCATCCTCTTCACCGAGAACCTCTCTAGGTGCCAAATGGATTCCTTAAGATGACCATATTTTTCTTTCGCCTATATGAAAGGTCAATTATCTCCTCCAACCTCCATTTGTAGAGGGCCCTTACTCTCACATCACCCAAAAGCTGCAACTTGTATTTCTGCTTGTCCAAAATACGTTCGTTCCGTTCATCCGGTTTTTTTCTAGACATCCTCAAGGGGAAGAGAATCTTGGCTCTCAGCATGTAGTGGTCACTACCACACTCCCATCCCCTGAAAATCCTCACGTCTTCGACCTTAAATGAGCATTCTTGTCTAATAATGCAATAATTTAGCATAGAGTACTGGAATACCGGCTTGCTCCACGTTCTTTGATGGATCTGTTTATGTTGGAAGAAAGTGTTTCGAATTTTAAGATCGAACGACTCGCAGAGGTCAATGAGCCTCCAACTTACTCACCAAACCGTCCGATCACACGGCTACCAACTCACCGTCCCACTCTCGCATTGAAATCGCCTGCAATGATGATTTCTGATTTGGGCTGCACTTTTACCAAAACTCCTCGTAAGCTGTCTTCAAATTCATCTTTACTCGCGTGCGGCTCGTTGTTTCCTGGCGCATACACCCCTCTAATTACAACGCACCTTCCCCAGAGATTGAGAAACACTCTCATCAACCTTTCGGAAATTTCCTCGGAATGTGTGATCCTGCCTTTCAACTTTTTAACGCACTTTAACGTTGCCATCATAGAAAGCCCGGCTTTGGCTCTTTCCTCTTTTGGTACACCACTCACATGTTTTATATTCCATCTTAAACTAACCGAAAATGTGGAATTAAAGGCGCAACTTGACTTTCTTTTTCTTTACTAATTAGTTATTTTCATTGAATAATTTAAGTTGTATCTCATTTAGGACTTAAAATAAACATATTAAAAGCTATTATGGTGTATAAATATAGTATTTACATTAGCCATATAAATACCAAAAACATTAAATTTTGAAAAGTGGATAATAGTAGGAAACTTCTCAATTAAGTAATATCAAGTGGAGAAAATGAAAATGTTAAGTTTCGTAAGTTTCTATGTTTGTACTATAATAAATGGTTATTCGTACCATGATAGTGTAATTTAATGGTCTAACCCTTAAAGCTCGTGTGACTCTCGACCGGTGTGATGCAGAGAGACTGCGCGCGCTCTTAATAAATATAATAATAAAAAATCAAGGTGGGACTATAAATTATTATAGCATTTATTTTTTACCAGATTGTAAAGTAACAGACAGACATTTTCATACATTAAAATGTGTAAAATTCATTATGTAAATAAATAAGAGAAAAATCTGGAGTGCCTTCACAGCTATTTAGGGCCCCGGGCAATTATAAACAATATATCAGTAATTGTTAGAAACATATTATAAAGTTTAATGAAAATACCAAGATGTTTTGGCTAATTTATGAACCTGATTGTTTTATGATTTGTCGTTTTTTTTTTTGCAGTAGTTAAAGTTAAAGGTCTTAAATGTTTCACATAAAGTTCCATGTGATATTTTTAATTATAATTCCATGTAATTATTAAATAGAAAACCGAAATAAAAGAAAAACACACATATGCGTCCATAGTCCCTGTTGGTGACTTCCATAGCACTTTAAGGGCTGAAAATTCCTTGCAATGAATTTTTTTTTCATGTCTCATTTGCTAGTGTGATATAGTAATCCACACCCAGACTTCCAATGGATAACTTAACCCATCTAGAACTATGTATCCATTAGGAGCATAGCAATAGGAATACAAAGGGCGCGAAGGACAAACAAACAGACAAGATCGCCTACCGCAATAACAACAAGGGGTTCCATCAATTAGTAGAAAAGCCACCGGGACGTGATTAGAGGACCCGGAGATAAAAGCAAACACTAGCTAATCGCCTTATTTGTTCTTCCTCTCTCCTGTTTCCTCAGCTGTGCTGTTTACCGATAGTCACCCTGTAGCACTTACATCGCCCAGATATATCTCTCTGTTTGGATAGTGGCTCGACGGATTCATAAACCTCATTTCGAGTGTTTTCATCGTCGAAATCATTTGCTAATAACCGGAATCAATGATAAGAAGTCTAAAAGATAACACACATTTGTTTTAAGATCACTGAAATAGAATTAATTCAGGAGTAAAAGCATTAGATTGTTTTAAAGTGAAAACATCATTAGACGCGTTTAGCAACTTTTGGTGCAGGTAAATCTTAAGAGTACGCGCCATCAACATGAGCAACATGCTCGTGACGTATTGCGTGAAACTGACGACTCGTGGCAGCCTGTTCACAGGTTAGTCAGATCAACAATTCATGTTGATAACTATAGATATTTTTTATAGTAATCCTTTACTTAAACATATGTACTTATGGAGAAGAATATGGTCCAGGTGGAGGTCAACAAAATATAATTATTCAAGATAAAGCATTTTTACTGTACTTATCGTCAATTATTATTTATTAACAACATGCAATGATAATAACGGTGTATGGTATTTTTAATGATAAATTTTTAACGTAATTTTTCATCTTGCGTATATTGGTTCCACATCTGATGGAACGTTCTTTTCTACGTATAAATAAGTCTTCCAACGCTTATCCAAATAATAAATACACGACGAGCTTGAAATGATTGATGCTAGGCAATATGGTGGATTTAGCAATTTGATTTTGTCATAGTGAAATTACATGTTGCCCGTCAGGGATTGTGTGGTAACACTTTTGATACCTGCTAGGGAGTCAGACGGATGACAGAAGTTGATGCCGCCTGATGTATGTCCATCCACAATCTATCTTCAATTCAATACTCTTACGAAAACAATTTATTTCAATAGGAAAGTGTGGTTAAAATAACTTGAAGGCTCGATGACGATTATACGCTGTTTGCAAGCTAGAATGGTAACAGTTTTTTGTTCCTCACGACATATGATGTGATTGAACGGGAGGTGAGAAGTTATATCGAAATTATAGTAATTCTAGTTTTTTAATTAGTGTTATTGATCTAGACTTTTTTTTTACCAAATGGCCTGTTATAAGGCTATTAATTTTATTGTTGAAAAATCTTTCAACTAAAATCCTTTTCGTCCCTTCCGTTAAGAAAAAACTGAAATTTCATAAATGGACTTAACAAACATGGACCTTTTTAATTTTGAAAGACATCCCGTTATAATCCCATTATTTGTTTTTACATTTTTCGTCAGTCCATTGTCAAGTAATTGCTTCTGTAAGTTTTATGGCGGGGTATTTAGTAATTAGAAAACATAATTGTGTAATGATAATAATATTGCCTCACAGTAATATTTTAATTCTTCCAGTTTCCAGTTTTATAAATAAAGTTTGGTTTAAAGAAAAGTTCTTAGAATAGACAGAACCATAAGCACTGGGTAATTAGGTCGGTCGTGCTATGAATCTCAATTATATAAGTCCTGGGAAATTCATGTTGGCTGCTTGGAAATGTATATATTTTTATAAACTGTGTATGTCCCAGTTAAGCTGTGTTAGATTAAAATAAATTTAGAATCTGAGACTAATAGTTCAAATATTTATTTATTCATTTCAGTTTATGTATATATATATATATATATATATATATATATATATATATATATAGAGAGAGAGAGAGAGAGAGAGAGAGAGGGAAAGAGAGATAGAGAGAGAAAGAGAGACTGTTATATATTTCCATTACCTTTGTTTATCACCTATTTGGATCTATGGACTGGAACTGTGGGGGATCGCAAAACAATCGAATATCAGACGCATTCAATCCTTTCAATCCAAAATCCTGAGAACTATTGTCAATGCTCCTTATTATGTTTCCAACAAAACCCTCCATAAAGATCTCAACATTCCTTTCGTCCTCGACCTCATCCTTACTAAATTTTCAAACTTTCACCAAAACCTTGCCTGTCATCCCAACCCCCTGGCTCAGTCATTATCCAGTTCCACACATCCATATAACCCACCCCGCCGTCTAAACCGGCAATGGCCCCGAGATCTGTTGTAATAATGTTATTTGGAGTACTGGCACTGGCCAGATTCTCCACTCACGACCTGTGTGTGTGTGAAGCGCCCTTAACCAGCTTCCATTGGCGTTTAATGCCAGTGACGCGGCTGGGAAAGGGGGCTGGGGCTTCCCGGACTCCTGCTTTGCCCTCATTCCTGGGGAAGAAGCTCAGTTCGGGGACCCCAGGCAAATTGTAAATAGGGTATGAATGTGTACATTTTATTTTATTTTATTATTAGTATTATTATTATTATTTACTTTACTTTACTTTATTATTATTATTACCGCATTAATTTCTTTCTGTTACCGCATGTATATATTTTTCCGCATGTATATATTTATTTATTTTATTTTGTTTATATTGTTGTTTTGTTATGGAATGACTGCAAGCTACACAGCACTATTACTTATTGCCCAGAAGTGGCAGATTGTAATATTTCAATAAAGTGTTAATATCTATTGTTCTACCTTTGTTTATCTACTAGTTTTTTTGATACTGGGTAATATCTACGACACTGCTGAGCGAGTAGAACTATAAAGAGCTAAAATAAAGAGCTATTCTTAAATAAAATTAAATATATATATTTTTTCCGCTGGAATAAAAACAATATTTTCGTTCAAGTAATTATTTAATATGAACTTTGTTGAACGTTACGTTCATACGTTATATGAACGTGAAAACTCTATGATTCTGTACTAAATTACGTTTATTATGATTAGGTTATGGATAGTTATAATTTTTTTTTTTTATGGAAAATGATTTAATACATATCTTCTATATTGGAGAGCTTTCAATATAATAGGCTGTGGAAAAAGAAATCCATTATTTTTGCGTAAAATTCAAAACTTTATTTAAGATGTTTAGGATTGTCCGATTTGCGTCAAATATGCACCGTTTTGTTGTTTAATTAGTTGCCGTTTTATAGGTAGCTTCATAATGCCTATCTCATAGAAATCTTGGTCCTTATTGATGAAAAACTCTAGTAATCGATTTTCACAATAATCTCTTGATCCCAATTCATTATCACTCAGGAAGTTTTTGCAATTGCAGAAAAATATGGTAATCGCCTGGTGCATGCATTAAAACTTCCCAACCAAGCTCCCAGAGTTTCTGGCGAGTCACTACAGACGTGTGTGGCCTTGCGTTGTCCTGATGGAACACAACACCTCTTCTGTTGGTCAATTCTAAACGTTTCTGGTCAATAGCTAACTTCAAACGGTCCAGTTGTTGACAGTAGAGATCTGAATTTATTGTTTGGCCATACGGAAGCTACTCATAATAAATGATTCCTTTCAAGTCCCACTAAATACACAACAGAACCTTCCTGGCCGTTAGTCCCGGTTCGGCCACCGTTTGAGCTGCTTCACCACGCTTTGACCACGATCGTAATCGCACAATATTGTCTTATGTGACCCATTTCTCATCCCCAGCCACCATCCGTTTAAGAAATGGGTCGATTTCGTTCCGTTTGGCCAAGGCTTCGCAAATGGATCCATCATGTTTTTTGGTGTTAATTGGTGTGGCACCCAAACATCGAGCTTTTTTTTTAATCCAGCTTTGTGCAAATGGTTTAAAACCGGTTTATGCTCGCTTTAGCTGCTGGGCGATGCTACGACTACTAACATGCCGGTAAACTTTTATTATTTCTGTGATTTTATCGACATTTTTGACGACAGCTCTGCCTGTGCGAGGTTCATCTTTAACATCAAAAATTCCTTAACGGAATGGATGAAACCAAAAGTGCATGTAATAAGCTGTTACAGTACCGGCACTAGAAACACCATTCACAATTTAAGTGGCCTGGCTTGAATTTTAGCTTTTATCAAAGAAAAACTATAAAATGTACCGAATTTTCTCTTTGTTGACGTCCATTGTCAAGACCCTGTAACTCACAACAAGAACTGAATGGAACAAACAAAAAATAGCCAAATAACGTTTTTTTAATGTGAAATGTCTCCTTGACAACGAACATAAACTTGCAATTGTTTGATCGATACTTAACGGGAGATCAATCTCTACAGCCATCTACGAAGAAAATAATGGATTTCATTTTCCCCAACCTATCATTTACTCTAAATCCGTATCGAAAAAACTTCTAGGAGTCCTTGTTTACAAAACCAAAGAAAATATCGTCTCAGCAAATAATAAGCAACCTATGAAGATAGTTGTACACTCTTCAACATAGTATCGAGTACACTTAAATAATCTCAGCTTCTTTCAAGCAACATAATATAATTTTATTAAATGATTAAGACAAGCTAGACAATGCTAATCCATCCTGTCATTATGATTGGTATTAAAAATTCATATTTATAAACACGGTGTAGATTAATGAGATTGAACGGAAAATAAGAAGTGATATAGAGATAATTCTAATAAATCTAGGTTTTGAAATAACCCAAGCATCTTTGGTTGATATGTTTGGTTTACTGAATATATCAAATATATTATAAACATTAGTTTTCTAATGATTCCATATTAAAAATTATCTTAATCTCGTTTAGGCTGAAAGTCATTGTTTATATTTATAGTGCTATTTGTTATTACTGTTTAGAGAACGATGCAATTGATAAATTAGAATTTTTTTTTTTGGAATAATCATTGATTACAGACTTTAAGATAAATTTGCTAATATGATTTTCTATCTATTTCTTGACTTTTAATAAGGCTAATTGTTACCTTCTTTTCTTAACATTACATAAATACTTGTTAAGCTATTCTTTTTCGAAGTTCATAATACATATAACTTGTGATTGTTGTTATATTCATACCGAATTCATGCTTTTGTCCACTAAATCAAACAATTTCATTCCGTAGCAACTAATACTTGGTCTAGGAATACACAACACCCACTCATTTTTGCGCTCCATTAGATGAATTAAATTGTAACGCCTGGGCTTACTCTCATCCTTAAGTTTAGTTTTTAGTAATGTTTAATACAACATATATATGAAATAAAGTTTCAGTTCAAATTCCTTTTTTATATTTTATAGTAATAAATAATCTTTACATTGTTAACCAAAATCAGAATTTACCGATATTTGACGGACCAAGAGGACAAAGTAATATTGATTTGACTATGACTAATTTATCTTTAAAGCAGAACATTAATAACTGGAGAATAGGACGGAAGAAAAACTTTCGGATCATTTGACATTGACTTTGACTATTAATACATACGTAGAAAGACGAACTGAACAAAGGACTTAAACAGGGTTTTGTTCACGTAGGCTTCCACGGTCTGCGGTTTTGTCCATATGTTCTTTTTCCGGGATGGACCGTGTGGTGTTGGTTTTGTTTGCCAAGCTTTCGCTCATCGTGTTGTGAGCTTCCTCAGGGCTAGTCAGTAAATGAAGAGCGGATGGTAGAGTCAGGGTGTATATACCTTAGGGGGGGGGGGAGGGTCTCGGTCGAAGTCTGCCTTACCATTGGCTCGCTTGTGTCGAGTCCGTGGACTGTGCTTTGTTCGGGTGAGTTCGTGTGTGTTCGATATTGTCGTTTGTGTTTGGATGGTAGGTTGATGTGTTGGTATTTTGTTTTATGGCAGGATACCAGTTTTTGCTAAGTTTGTAACCGTCTTTCTTATTGAAATTGTTGGGTTCCTTAATAATTTCAATGACCTCCCTTATGGTGCGGAGGTGATAACTATTTTTCTTTTTCTTTTTAAGTGTTCTGCTACAGCCGATTTTTCCGTCTTGAAGTTTTGGACACTAGATATGTGTTATTTTAACCTTCTTTCGATGGTACTTCCGGTTTGTCCAATGTAGACCTTGCCACAGGAACAGGGTATGCTATAGTTGCCTGGGGTGCGTAGTCCTAACTTGTCTTTGGGTTTTGGTAGGATGTGAGCTATTGTTTTGTCTGTGGAGAATGTGGTCTTGATGTCGTGTTTTTTTAGAATCCTGGCGATCTTTTCTGAGGTACCTTTGATGTAAGGAATGGTTGTCTGGGTTTTGGGTTCGTTGTCGGATTCTTTATTGTCTTGTTTTTTTTACCTAGTTGTCTCTTGCGTTCTACCCGTTTAATAGTTTCTTTGTCGTATCCGTTTTTCAGGAAGGCTGTTCTCAAGTGCCTCTTCTCTTTAGGGAGCTGTGACGGTTCAGCTATCATTTCAGCTCTGTTGAGTAGAGTGTTGATGATTCCATCCTTCTGAGACGGATGGTGATGTGATGTGGCATGAAGGTCTATATAGAAAGACTATAAGAACTTTAAATTCTATATTATGGAGTTAGGAAGTTCAAATGCCTACAAAGAAATTACTTTACAACTCCTTTGTCAAAAGTGTGGCATTATCTGGCTCAGAAACATGGGCCATCACTACCAACTTAGAAAAAAACTCCTAACGATGAAGATGGACTTCTGGAGACGTAGTTGTGGTATATCGAAACTCCAATACATCCCTAATCACGTGATCAGAGAAAAAGTACAAGAACTCCACAATATCTTGTACACTATTCAGACCAAAAAGCTGAATGGCCATGTAATGAGAACGTCAGAAAATCGATGGGAATAATAAACTATGTTCCTAAGGAGAGGAGGAGAACAGGACTTCCGGCAAAGAAATGGTACGATGGTTTCCAAGAAGGAATGGCAGCCGGAGGACTAACGGAGGAGGACTGCCAGGACCGGGAAAAGTTAAACAAATCATTGTCAGCTTACGACATATGACAATTTTTTTAATAAAGTCGTGAATAAAAAAAAACAAAGACGAACATATCACTACTCTAAATTTCACTTTAACACAGACAAAGCTGATTGGGAATATTTCGGTAATATACTTAAACTAGAAGTAGGCCAGTTATTCCGAGTAACAGGTTATATCGATATCGCATTGAGAGATTTTTTGTTTTAAACAGAGATAATATTAAATTATTTTTGAAAAAATGTCTGAATAAAGCATGTAACAAATATTTTAAATCACGAGGTGGCAATTTCAAATCAGCTAGGATTGATAGGCATAAGCCGAGGTGGAATGACGAATTGAGGCAATGCAGGAAAGAAACTAACCGTCTACAAAAGATTTACCAAAATACAAAGGACAGCAATGACTTACGTAATGCAAGGAAAATCAATACCTTGAAATTAGAAGGCCATAAGTGAGGCTCATAAGACGGAGCAAACTAACTTCTTGGTAGAGACTACATCATTATTGCAATATCTCATTGTCAACTACGAAAACCACAGACACTAGGAACTCCATAGAGATCTCCGTTATTGTGGAACCTAATCGTAAATGGATTATTGATGAGAAAATCCGCAAAGCTTGGTTGTGCAGGCGTTTGCGGTTGACATAATTTTACTGACACAAGCTAAACATATTCGAACACTTCTAGAATTAATAGATCAATACACACAAAAAATTGACAACTAGGCACACGAAAACAAACTATCTTTCAATACTATAAAATCTACATATACGATTTTCACCAGATCAAGGACTTTAACAACTTTACCATCAGATACAAATTCAAGGACAACTTCTACAACATTCAAATAAACTAAAATATTTAGGAGTAACATTCGACCCAAAACTAAAATGGAACGTACATATTGATTTACTGGAGACTAAACTACTGAGACTTACCAACAATTGACGATAGCAGCTAGGAATACATGGGGACTGCAAACCGAAGCATTTAGGATAATATAAAAAGGAGCCATACTACCAATACTAACGTACGCTATTAACATCTGGCACACAGGACCGCAGAGCAAATAAAATTTACGGTAACTTCGACGTGTACAGAGATTCATGGCAATCAAAATGGTTAAAGGTTTAGGATTGACAATAACAAAATTAATTTACTAAAGAAAATATAGAGCAGGATATATTTTAATTTTGCCTATCCAGAGATAATTGGTATAGGTATCTATTAGATTTATGATTTATGATAGATATTGATATTGTGTTAGAACCCTCGGCTATCGTGGGGTATATATTGTAAATCTATTTTGGAGGAATAAGTAAAAAAAAAAAGAAGCTTTAACGATTATTTGATATCATTGAGGCACAAGACCCACATTTCACGTTCCTTCTGAAGGACTTTGCGTTTCCAACTTTTGCTCCCTTTCAAAAATCCTAAGGCCACTTGCGAAATAAACTTATTTTGCAGAAGGAAAATCGAAAACGTGTAAACCTGATGAAGACAATAACTAGGGGGAAAAAAAAGATGAAATCAGTATACAGCAGATAGGGGCCTTCTACAGGTCATAAGGATTTTCAAAGAAAAAGTTTCTTGTAGTAGAATATTTCTATATGATGGTAATTTAATATTTGTAGTTCTTAAGATTCCAGTAAAGTGAGAAGCGTAATTACAATTTCTAAAAAAAAAAAATGTCTAAATTTCTACGAAGTACATACACCGGTAATGTGGGGAGCGGAGTGGCTCAGTGGTAGATCATTGAGTTGCCATACCTTGAATACTGGTTCAAATCCCCCTGCAGGCAGGACTTTTATGTAGCATGTTTGCAGCCGGAGATGGATCATATAGGATCTAGGACCTTCCTGCCTCCATTAAATGTTATAAAAAAGGGGAAAAATCTGGCGGTTGATCATGATCTAGGAAAAATCACCTCCCTACAGAACCTTTGTCCATGAAATATACATTCTCTACCATGTACTGAACCCCAGACCCGTTCACGGGTTGTAGTGGTACAAGTATAGGTTTTTTTACACCGGTCGTTTAGATTTCGGTAGGGATTTGTTGTCATTATATGTTTAATTGGTTAAGGTGGTTTACAAAATATATTTGTAATCTCAAACAAACATTCTCTTTTTAAAATAATCTTTAACACCAGAAAAAATTCCTAAATTTATGTACATTATCGTGACATACAAGTAAAATAGATTAATCGAACACTTTTTTTTTATTTTTAATTAATTCATCAAAGTAGGCCATAGAGGAACAAGGTGAGGGGCACAGTGAGGATCGAATGAAGAGATGAACTCAATTCTGACTGACAAGCCTTTGACAGGTAAATGGAGTTTATTCTTCATGTGGTGGAGAGAAATTTTTACCTGCCGTAATATTTTATTATTCAACAAACAGCCCACTCAATCATTTGTTGCACTGCCTTTATTAAAAATAATATACCTTTCATATTCAATTTAAACTATCAATTATTCATCTTGTCATAAAAGAATCGTAAACCTGAATACAACGTGAATTGGATTATAAAATATTCAATGAGATACAAAAAAAAAAAGATATACGCTGAACATAGGCTAATGTTAGGCTCAACATAAATTGGAATTTTTAAAATCAAAATATCTCTGCTTCACTTGAAACTGAACGAGAAATAATAAAAGTACGTAGTATTGAAATATTGAAACAAATAGTAATAAATATAAACATAAGATGCAAGACATTTATGAACCTATAAAAGAAAGACATCGTATAAGCTATATGTTTAAGACATCTGTCTGCTATCTAGATTTCCCTTCAACGTAAAATGTTCATATGCTTTAGTATGCATAATCAGGGAATGATAAATAAATTAGGTGTCCTATCTTAGGTATTAGAAATATAGGATAGAACCTGGGGAATAATTCTAGGGATATGGATTAAAATATCTGGAATTTTAACTCCAAAGTCAATTCTCTGGTTCTAAGTAATATTTCTAGTTTTGAATAAGATTCAGTACTAACTTAAAAAGAAAGTAAAGAAAAAATTTTCACGTAAAAATTAAGTGCGCCAGAAATAGCATTGTTGAGATCAATTGCCATAATAAGTGAAAACAAATAGTTAAGTTAAGTTTGCTTCATGACTCTGCAATAAATCAGGAAACCACAAATAATTATTTTATTGAGAAATAGCCAAACGACAAATTATTAGTATTCTGGTTTGATCTGGCACGCTAGGTTTGATGGTTTTTTATACAGTGCATTGTGATTTTCAATGTTTAAAATTGGGCAGGCCCAACTAACTTAGTACAATATATTGGGCTCATATGAAAACGGCAACCAAAAAAGGATGCTTCAAAAGTTTCATTTTACATTAAGCAGAAACTGATAATGAAATAATGTGTTTTTATAATGCAGTGTCGTTGATACGAACGAACTGATACACTAAATTTGGAGTATTACTAATATACCACAGAGTGGTACCGATATACTTCAAGAAGAAATTATATTAGGACGTTTTCCTGCTAAATCCGATACGGATGCATACTCAATAGAAGGCCGAGTTTATCGCCAATATATGGTAACATCATAAATGGTATATGGCAATTAATGATGTGTGTGTTTGTGTGTGTGTGCGCGCGCGCGTGCGTGCGCGAGTGTGTCAAGATTCCATTTATAGTGATCAAAAAAAGGGATCTAGGATTATTAATAAAGTTTTTTTTTTACTCCTTTGAGGCAGTAAAGGGAAGAAAAGAGTTTTAAAAAATATAATATGTAAAACATGGTACCTACAACTTTTTTCGTTTTTTCGTTATTGAAGGATTATTAAATCTGTTAAAACTCTCAGGGGACTTTTTTTTATAACTTGTATAGGATATGCCCCAACCATTGTCATTTTAACGAGGATAAACTTTTATTAATTCGAAACCATGGCACGTGTACGCCCTTATGAAAGATTTAAATAACGGGTTACTATAACAGAGGTCATTGGATGACATGATGTAGCAAGGACCAAGTCGGCCTCATTAAAATGAACGTACAGTTCGAATTGAGAAGTACCACTTTGAAGTGTTTTAAGTCTGTTCTACTCAGATACTGAGGTGTCAATGGCGTTCGTTAATTATGCTATGAAATATGATAATAAGAGCGTAGTGAATTGACTGTGGCAAATAAGTCAATAACCAGAGTACCGTATGAAAATGATGGAGAAAATCTCCGAATAAGTAGGAATTAAAATTAATAAAAGAGCTTTACTGAAAATCATGACATAGCCATAACTTATTATTCGTCTGTTATAAGGATTTTAATTATAATTACAATGATTACAGTCGAGCTCTGTAAGCTTCTCCATACGGAAATCTTCGTTTCCCGCAATCGACAACGACGAAGAACTTTCCAAAAACTATGTACGTTATGTAGTACTATATTTGACTAGGACTTACAAAAAAAAAAAAACTTTATTTACAGTTTTACATATACAAGCAGCAATAAGTGTAAATACATATTCCGGACTTCCTTTACATGTTTAAACAACAGTGATTTTAATTAATTAAAGTCGTCTTTTATAAGTAAGTTTTACAATAGCAGGAAAAATGTAGAAAAAACCCACTTAAAAAAAAAAATGAAAAGAAAAATGAACCATAATAATAATTGTAATTTATAAATAAATAAAAATAATACTAAATAAAGTATGTAAATATAATAATAATAATTAAATAGAAAATAAATACACAATTAAAAATAACTATAAAATAAGTACAGATAACTAGATAATGATACCTACGAATAGTGATTTGTTAAGAGAGAAGTATATTTTTGTTCTTTTGCGCGTGTACCATCGTAGTGAATGTTTATCATAATTACCAATTTCTCGCATTAATGGGTTTTTGGAGGACTTACATGGGACATACATACAAGATTAAAAAGACAATAACTGACAATACCCTACAAACTCTATTACATCTTCTGGACTACAAATCTTCACCTCACTTATGAAAAAAAAACACAAGCTATAGGAGAGTATACTAAAACGTATTTGGACATACGGGGTACATCACGTCCACATACACAAGACACAAACAGCACAATCAAAAATGCTAAGGTTTTTAAGAAACTTGTTTATAATCCGTGGTATATATCGAATCCACTCCATACACAACGGCATGAACATTCCTACTATAAAATCATATATTCATAACAAATACAAAACATTCCACTGATCAACACAAAATCTACTCGTTCCTCCGCATTCCTACTCCCGATTACCCGGACTTGATAGAAAAATATTAAAAAGAAAATGGCCAACTGACCTGCTCAAGTATTGATATTTTCATTTCGAAAACTTGATGTTCCTGTAGAAAAGCAAAGAGAACACTTGGATCAAATTTGCTGGATGTGGAATTGCGCAGGTGAAAATAAAAAATAAAGAATAAATGAAAAAAAATATTATAAATAATTAGAATAAAGCCAAAACAGAAATTCTTCTTCAAGGCAGAATGTACCATAAAAATTACAAGATAATACCTTCGAGTATTTTTTTATGTTTCGATTGAATCTTTTTAATTCAAGATTATCTGATTTCCAGATTTCACATAAATCATATTAGCCTTTATAGTTTAGTTTATGTATTTATGTCATAATCGGATTTTGTTAAAATAGAAATTATGTTAAACCTCAGAAATCATTGTCTTAAATAAAAAAATTCATTGCTAAAACTATTGCATTGTCGGTCTGATAAAGTGACTTTACGCTATTGCAAAAGTAAAACTACATAAAAATCTAGATTTTGAGTTGGAATCCAGACTTCTCGTTTTCCCAACCATCCCCCTACCCCTCTTGGGAAAGTGAAGGTGATTTAGTGATGTGAAACCGAAATAGGCATTCTCTCTAAAAAAACTGTTACTTATTAAACAAATATATTAAAATATAATTACTAGTACAAATTACCCGTCAAACTATTCAAACTATGTCTCATCGATATCTTACCTGTCCTACTTTTCATACATAATTTCACACTAAATACACAGTATTCCTAACTTCTTGGAAAGAAACCCTAGTCCATCCTACAAATAAAACCTCTACTCCAGTATCTCTCAAAGACTACCGGCCAATCTCCTTACTTTCCAACCTTTCCAAACCGCTCGAAAGAATAGTCCAGTTTCAAATATCAAATTATCTCGAACAGTCCAAACTCCTTGATCCACTTCAATCAGGCTTTCATCCTGGTTTCTCCACTCAATCTGCCCTTACCAAAATCACTACTGCCATACATAAAGCCTCGACAAAAAACAACTAACCGTGCTAATCCTACTAGACTTTTCCAAAGCTTTCGATTCCTTGGACCATTCCATCCTTTTCTCCAAACTATAGTCATTGTCCTTTTCCAACAGCTCTTTTCTATGGTTCCAATCCTCTCTGACATGCCCAAAGCGGTTTTTATGCCCAACCAACCCCTTTCCTCTTTCCTCACTCTATCCTCAGGCGTGGCACAGGGCTCAAGTAGCTCTCCTCTCTTTAAACTGTTACATCAATGATCTCCCTAAATCTGTTCACCACTGTTCCTACTATCTATATGCTTGATGACTTCCAAATCTATTTATCCTTTCCTCCATCTGAGCTTTCATTCGCGTTCAAGACCTAGGTAGGATCAGTGCCTGGACAAAGCTGAACAAACTGGAATTGAATAAAATGAAAACCCAGGCCATTGTTCTAGGTTCCAACTCCCTCCTTACAACTATCCCCACCCTCCCAACATTAATCCTAAAAAAACACCCCATCAGTTTCAACTCCTCTGTCAAAAACCTAGGCATTACTATTGACCAAAACCTTTCCTGGAAACCCCATGTCACCCAAATATTCCGACGGTCAATTAGTTTCCTGAAATTATTACATCGATCTTGGCATCTCCTTACACAATCTACTCGGAAGTTTCTCGTATATTCAATCATCTTCCCCCACTTTGAATGTGGTATACGGGGCCTATCTAAAATGCTTGAGGGCCGATTAAAAAGAATAATTAACTGCGCTTTAAGATTTGTCCTTGGTACTCCGAGGCGATCCCGGGTGTCACATCACTATGATGAGTTAAAGTGCCTCTTCCCTCCCATTCGTAGACAATATTTCCTTAGTGCTTTTATTTACCAATCCATCAACTCTCAACACTCTTCATATATCTACAATCTCGTCAAATTCAAATCCTCGGTCTAGCAGTACAAAACAAGATCCTACCTTTCTGATCTCTACATTCCTTTCCACAGAACCAAGGCATTCGAGCATTCCTTTCTCGCCCGCTCCACCACTGTGTGGAACTCAATCCCTCCTTTCATCCGCCATGCTTCTTCACTGGCTTCATTTAAATCCATGCTTTTCCAACATCTCTTGATATCCCCAAAGGAGGCAGGCCAATCTTCCGCTTGAATAAATTAATTTTATAATATGTAGTAATAAAAACTTTTTTATTACTAAGAACTATTACATATGCTCAGTTGTATAGGAAATACCATTTACAATTTATCATGAGCTTTATTGTGGAAAAGAAAATTTAATGATGGGAAATGTAAATACTTCAGTAATAATTTCATCTAGAATTGAATGTTTTCAACATTTATATCTACAGCCGTGTTGAATAAGTGGTTAAGTCGGATTTTGTCCAGAGAGAGTTAACTGCTTTCAGATAAATGGAATCCTATTTATCCTAGTTTTTGGCTTTAAATGTAGAATTAATATAAAAAGTGACTTCTTCTCAAGTCAATACCTTACTTAGCCCCTTATTCACTAATAAAATACTTATTACACACACGATTGCAGAATCGTTATACTTAAATACAAATAAATCATTTTGGAGAAAATTAGACAACCACTTATACTTCGCGATGTTAATTAAAACTTTTATTTTTAGATGAACTTATTGCTAAAATCTCCAAACTTCCCATAATTACATTATTTTTGCTATACTTAAGCTAACGATAATTTGTATTCATGAAGAATGTTAAAAAGGAAACAATTAATATTTGTTGTAACTTGACTCGAAGTGATAATTTGCGGAACTGCTAACTAAAACAATGAAATAATAAATAAATGATAAAATGTAAGATAAAAACTATTTTAGAGACTCCTTATAATAACAATAAAAAGCAGACCCATAATACCCTGGGACGTCGAACACCATTTTTCGCCGAGTAAGAGGCTAGAGAGGAGAGGACATAAATCAGTCTAATCCAGCTCCCCGTGACAGTGGCTCTTTCCTCTAATCTCACAGTCTTTCATAAAATTTCTTTTCAAGGGAAAGAGGTACAAATGTGCAACACTTTTTGCTTTTATTTAATTTATTATTAATGCCTGCCAATATTTAAATTTTATAATATTTAATACAGTTAGAGTCTGAAGTTTGTACATAATCTATAATATATATTCCGGGTGTTTCTGGATGAAATTTCCATAGCTATAGGTGTTAATGCCTCTCACTTCAATTCATATCATAATCATTGTCTACTTAGTAACATTATCTTTAAGGTTAATATAAAATTATTGTTGATTTTATAATAGTTGACTATTATATGTGAGAAGAGTGTAAAATGGTTTTGGGGTACAATCGATAATAGAGAAAAAAATAAGTTGTTCTATCTGTAGCAGCATTTAAGCATTATGCAGCTATTGTAATTATTCAATTTCCATACCAAATGGGGTCATATATCAATTAACATACTCAGCTGGCCATATTGTTAGGGCGTCTCTACAACAATCATGCTTGGACTCAAAAAAAGGGTTATAGTGTGCGAAGAGTTTAGTTCAGTACTAACAACCGCACCATCTGACCCCAAAGGCTTTTAGAATTATCTTTTTTTATCTACGATTTTCACGAAAATCACTTTATCCGGTCAAAGTATCTCCGCCTGCTCATTGCGCATTGAACATAACCGTTGTTACTTTTTATAATCTAAGATCTAAAAAGTAGAATCTAAGATAGAACCTGTTTTCTAGAGAGCTATTGCTAGCAGTTGAGAAGGAATAAATATATATACTTAATAAGTAATCATATCTATTATCGAATCACTTCGTTTTGCCATGCAACTTATTTACTTTATCGTGGAAGGTTTAAGAAATATCGTTTATTAATGACTCCTTCTAATAAACCTTAGAAATGCTCTTTTCTAAATAACTCCGTATAATAAAGCAAAAAAAAAAACATTATCTAGTCATTCTTCATCTTTTAATAATTCTTCACACATTTCGACATTTGTCATTATCAATTACTAAAATTTATGGTTTTATGCATCAACCTATAATGCACATAACTATACATAGTTACAAGTGACTTTTTTCTCTGAACTGCATTCCCATTAATATTAATTTTAAAAATTTTCTTCACCTAGGGAATATTTGTCCCCCATTGTCAGATACAAGTTCAAGGAATGAGTTAATACTTTAGAAATCATAAGACTTAGAAAGTCTTAAATCATTCCTTGGACTTGTATCTGACAATGGGGGATGAATATTCCCTAGATGAAGAAAATTGTTTAAATTAATATTAAAGAAATTAAATTTAGAGAAAAATGGACTTGCATCTTTGTATAGTTATGCACATTATAGGTTGATGCATAAAACCATAAGTTTTAGTAATGGATAATGAATAAATGTCGAAACGGATTATGATTTATTTAAAGATGAAAAATGACTGGATAATGTTTTTTTTTCTTGCTTTATTATATTTAAAGTATTTATTCCAGTGAAATATATAAAATTGAAATTATATGGGAGTCTGATACCCCCACCTTTTCTTATCGCTCCAGTCACCTTGACCATAGTAGACACCCTTCTACCTGCGTGAACTACTTCTCGCAAACCAACATTGTTCGAAACCAACCGGCATTTTTTTATTCGTACATTAGTTCGAACGAAGGCCCGATAGCCAGATCTATCAATGAACAACCGAGAAGAGGAAGACCAGCTGTGAATACGGTTTTAGATGAAGTGAGGAAGGACAGAATCTGGTATTTGATCGTCAGGGATGAGACAAGACAAAGGTGTAGAGTGTTTAAAAGCCAAACTTTTAAAACGGTTAAATTTCACCCAGAATGTTTTAAATCATATCACCACTAAAAATGAAAATTGTGATTTTTTTGTGAAAAAGGTGTGCGAATTGTAATTTTGTATTTCTTTGAAGGAGTTTATTATTCAAACGATTGTAATAAAAGTTTTCATGAAACAGTATTATTGTATCATTTTAACATATCACCTTACCTATCTATCTAAAAAAAAAAATAGTATACATACATATATATATATATATATATATATATATATATATATATATATATATATATATATATATATATTATACTCTACCGGCCAATGTTCCGTGAGCGAAACATTTTCTACCGCCATTAAGGCTGAACAAAAATTTTTTTTAAATTTTAATATTAATTAAACTACCCTAAAAGTATGTCTTTAGAAAACAATAAAAACTTTGAACTTATTCTAGCCTTGGCCGTAAATGTGTTAATGTCACTCAAAAAAAAAGTACCAATCTTGACTGGAGATTATGTAACTAATCTTCATGTTTTTCAAAAGCTCTTATAATATTAAATCTGATGATATAACTAAAAATAAAACGTTATTGACTGTTTTTTTTTTTTTTTAAATTTAACGTAAAAACGGCTTCTGCATATAGTCCTTTAACTAATCCTAGAGAAAAACATTTAAAAAATATTTTATTTGAGTAGGTATATATGAAAAAAAATCTTGAGATCCGAGAAAAATAATAAAACTAGTGTTTAGTTTATTATCGAAGTTCAGTGGTTGATATTCGTGAAAGTATGAACAAAACACATACAATTTCAACGAATTATTGTGAAATGTTTTATTCAATGAAATATAATAAAAAGAAAATCAAATAACCTTCTTTTATTATGAAGAAAATTTAATTACCTTTAAAATAAAATGCGCCTAGGGGAACTCTGAGTTGTAAGAACTACGAAAAAAACTGTGAGAGGGAGGAGGAAAAAGTTGTGTGCTATAAAATGTTCTCTGGCTCAAACACAATTTACATACTAAATTCTGACTCTCTAACTTGATTTGATTGAGTTATAGGGGTGCGTGATTATTTAAATATCGAAAAATGTAGGTAAACGAAAAGTTTAACGTAATTTTTTTTTTTTTATTCATACGGTATTACTCTGTCTCAGTATGTGACCTTACTTACCAAACTTAAGATTAATTAGCTATAAAGGGGTCGCTGTGGGTGCCCATATACAACAAGAAATATATCTCTATAAATAAATAGCTATATATAAAACATCTTCAAAACTTTCGTTAGTCCTGTAGGACACCTGTGACATGACAGTTCTAACGTATTTTCATTTGGCAGTTGATCGTCTTCGCCGCCGCTTGCTATATATTTGCTTGGTATATTTGCCCTGAAGATGGCCTACATTGTAAGCCGAAACGTCGGCACACAATAAATAAGTTACACTTATTAAGGTGTTTTTATTGACTGCACCCCCAACTATTTCTTCCTTACATTAGAAGTGACAGTCAACCAATTCTTCTCTAACAGCACAGTTCTAATGTATTTCTAATAATGTGAAATTGATGTATTAAGTAAAAGGGGTCTATTTTGATTGTTTATTTTATGGATAATTTATTATTTAAGATGGATTTCTATTATTCACAGTTTTCAAGTCTAAAGTCAGATGATTTATAAAATAATGTTAGTACTATTATCCTCTAGATTTTTCCAGGTTTTGGACATATCTAATATATATATATATATATATATATATATATATATATATATATATATATATATATATATATATATATATACTAAAAAAAAACAGATTTTTAGGGAAACATTTTATCTTACATAACTTTAATTGTAAATAAATTTAAGGCTGTTTATAATATTTTTATAAAATTATAAGAAATATTATTTAGTATTAATTATAATTGGTTTTAAAAATTAAATGTAAATATTTATACAAATGTAGTAAAAAATATTAATCTTTACAAAACCTTACTACGCAAATATAATGTTTGTTTTTATATTTCCATATTGGATATCCTCTAAAATAATGAAAAAACATGAAGAATCTCATATTCTAGGAAGGTTCCCCTTTAATTTTCCCGGCACTTTGCATATCGCTTTAAAAAGTTTCATCAACCTTTGACGATGTAAGGACAAGCTTTTAAATATGCAAAAGTATGCAAATAAAATAAAAGGAAGGAGATGCGTTAGATCGTTAGAAGGAAGTGTCTCCTTTCTTTCTTTTTTTTTCTTCTTTCTTGGACCTGTTTAGCTTCTAAAAGCCGCAGTACCTAAAAGCTTCCTTGGGTTTAGCTAAAGCCTAAAGAAGGCTCATTGAGGTCAGCATCCCTGAAGACTTTCACAAGGAAGACTAATCCAAGAAGAGTGGATGAGGATGACTCTAAAACCCGGATGATCACAATATTCTGGAGATGTGGATGCACTTGCAATCAGTAGGTTGATCCCTTATCCCTTCTTCTTTCTTATCCATGCCTGGTGTAGTTCTTTGTAAATAGCTTTTCATCTGCATGATAGCCAATGTTGGTAGCAAAGAAAAGTTGTTCAATTAGTAAATTATTATTTAACTTTTTAATCAAAAGTGGAATAAAGTACATCATCCAACGACTAAAACTTTGATTAAACCAATTAATTATACCAGAAGGTTTGTTGTTTGCTTGAGCAATAAACGAAACAGTAAATCATTAGACTAATTATTTTAGGGAGAATCGGTTCCAGTCGAGGCCAAAATATATTTTCATACGATCAGATTTTATTTATCCAAAACTAATGTTTCTACCCACGCTACAGGGCTTCGTGTTTCAAATCAAACAAGTTATTATCGAATGCACAAAGTTGATTCAGAACAGCAAGCTCCGCCATGAATCATTTATTAACAATGGGATGTAAAATACTGAACAGCTAAGCGAAAATAACAAAACACGAAGACATAAAAAGCACATGATCACCAAATACTGACGTTTGTTCACATACATACGGAGGAAATAAATAATTTCCTACAAAACCTAATCTTCCAACTTATAATAGGTAATTATCGGTTATGATAATATGCAATAGAGTACCTAAGGAATTTTTTTTTCGGAAATGCCCTTGTGAAAGTATCAAAATATAATTACCAAATCAATAACAAATTGTTGATAACATAACCTTATTCTTAAATATTAGGAACATGAATTAGATGAAAACTACATTAAAGAACCTTTTAAATCCTTAATGCTCCATACAAGTCCATAATGACCTCTATGTCCCATTTTCCCATCATCCTTGCTTAAACATTGACTTTAGATAGAGTATGATGAAAGCGTACACCTGCTGGGTGAGAACTAAACTAGACTCTGGAAGCATTGTTGAGAATCGACATCTTGGAAATATAATACATTAGAATTAAAATGTAGCATGGAAACCTAATAAGCTAGATTTTCAGAAAACTTGGCTTGCGGGCTATGAATGATATCTATAAATGAAAACATCTGGAGTTTTGAAACAAGTATTGGATCTAAATGATAAGACATACAATGAACCATAATGTTTACTATAACACTTACTGAAAAATAATTTCAAACAACAGAATTCAGTTCCGTAACGAAGTATAGAAAGATGAATGTAGGAACAGCAAGTATGTTACAGATGGCTCCAAACCCAATTGTAATTTTAGTTATTTCGTTGTGGCCTGTTCCAGTGTAATAAATAAAAGCTCCCACCTTCAACCAGCAACTTTAATGCAGAATGTTACGCTCAGTGATGCTCTAATTTCTTTCTAGTCTGCAGCACGAAGAACAATATTTATGCTCTGACACTGTTAACTATAGTTCCTAACAGTTCTATATCCACCTACAACTTCTCTGGCCAGTTTTCCTTATTGATAAAATAAACCCTTCCAAATTGAGTAATGTTCTCAACTAAGTTATCTATCTATAGATTGGCCTTATGATTATTTATACGTAATCCTCTGGGTAGTGTTATTAAATAATGCCAATCATAATTGAAAATAATGCTTCAAAAAGCAAAATAAATAGACTAAATAATTTACTTGTATTGTAAAAAATACAACAAATTGTCATTTTTATAAATTGTTTAAAATCTGTACTACTACAACCCATGGATGGCCTTGGGTTCAGAACGTGGTCGAGACTGTACTGTTTCTTGGACAGCGGTTGTGCTAGGAGGTGATTTGTTCTAGATCAGGCTCAACCGCCAGATTCCCCCCACCTCCAGCCACTGACAGATCAAATAAATGTCCACCAGCGAAAAGGATTTGAACTCAAGATCTTTGGCACAGCAACTAAACGGTCTACTACTGAGTCACTCCGCTCCGCATTTAATAAAATAACAGATCGTATAAAGGGGACAATTTAAAACAAATATTGACAGTCAATAAAGAGCTAAGCTGTTGTAATTACTATAACAACATAAATCAACCTAATCACACACAATGCCATCATCAAATTCCATCTTCTTGAACCGCCTATGCAGTTCACAATCCCATTCCAGTTCTTCAGGTTTTCCACCAATTGTGCTGTTCTATTACACTCTTCTCTTTTTCCCGCAACTTTGGCTTTGGCCTCGCTAGAAATTATGGTATATTCCATCCGTAGGATGTTTCCAAACCACATAATTCGGTTTTCTTCTATTACATCGTTATCTGGATTATCATTTAGGTTCGATCTGAAAGTAGTTCGGGACTGGAACTTATCTGGTTTTGCCTCAATCTTTGTCAGCGTCCATCATTCTGAAGGGTACATGAGCATATAGAGGAAGGTTGACTTGAATACAGACACTTTTGTTTCCTTTTTAACTACTTTTCTGCTAAGGAACCCTCTTTTAAAAGCTTCATAATATTCTTAATACCCTGTCCGAAGCTCTGATTCGCTCGGTCACTCCCAAATCAAGTCTCCGTTTTCGGTAAGGATAGAATAGAAAACAAACTTTATTCTGGGACCAAGTCCTTTAAGAATGACAATAATGAACAAATAAAAAAAAACATAATATTCATCTGGCCAGAACGCTACATAATAATACAAATCATGAATAACCAAGAGTGACTAAGCATGGTAAAAATAGAAATATATGAGAAAATTAATAAATAAAAAGTACGAAACATGACAGGATTATAACTAACTGTCGAAAATAAATATATTGGCATTAACAAAATAATAATGAATAACATTAATACAATAGTTGACAACGAAATTACTAACAAAATAAATGAATGACATGGCATGCGATAAAGTGTTTAAAAAGTCTGTATCTTCTTTGTTGTTGGAAAAATAAACAAAACACGTTGCTAGCGAGATCGAGTTTACAATAATGATTTGTTCAAGCGGAAGTTTGACCGGCTTGGAGACCTTCTTTTTGGGAGCCAAGAGATGATGGAAAAGCAGGGATTTAAATGAAGCCAGTGAAGAAGAATGGCGGATGAAAGGAGGGATTGAGTTCCACACGGTGTGGAGCGGGCGAGGAATGAACGCTCGAATAACTTAAATCTGTGGGAAGGAATGTAGAGATTGGAAAGACAAGATCTTGTTTTGTGGTTCTGGACAGAGGATTTGAATGGGAGGAGACTATAGATATAGGAAGGGTGTTGCGAGTTGATGGATTGGTATAGAAAAACGCTAATGAAATATCGTCTACGAATGGGAGCGAAGAGCCACTTTAAGTCATCAAGATGTGACACCCGGGATCGCCTCGGAGTACCAAGGACAAATCTTAAAGCGAAATTCGATATTCTTTTTAATCGGCCCTCAAGCATTTTCGAGAGGCCCCCGTATACCACAGTCAAAGTGGGGGAAGAAGAGGGATGATACGAGAAGCTTCCGGGTAGATTGTGTAGGGAGATTCCGAGATCGACGGAAAAATTGCAGGGAACTAATTGATCGTCGGGATATTTGGGTGACATGGGGTTTCCAGGAAAGGTTTGGTCAATGGTAATGGCTAGGATTTTAACGGAGGAGTTGAAACTGATGGGGTGGTCGTTTATGATTAATTTTGGAATTGTAAGGAGGGAGTTGGAACCTAGAACAATGGCCTGGGTTTTCATTGCGTTCAATTCCAATTTCTTCAACATTGTCCAGGCACTGATCCTACCTAAGTCTTGCTGAATACTGGCGAACGCATATGATAGCTCAGATGGAGGAAAGGATAAATAGATTTGGAAGTCATCAAGCATAGAGATGGTAGGAACAGTGGTGAACAGATTTAGGAAGAGTTGATGTTGATATTTGATGTAACAGTTGAAAAGGAGAGGAGAGATGCTTGACCCCTGTGTCACGCCTGAGGATAGCGAGGAAAGAGGAAAGGGGTTGGTTGGGCATAAAAACCGCTTGGGACCTGGCAGAGAGGAAGGATTGGAACCATAGAATAGATCTGTTAGAAAAGGACAATGACTTTAGTTTGGAGAAAAGGATGGAATGGTCCAAGGAATCGAAAGCTTTGGAAAAGTCTAGTAGGATTAGCACGGTTAGTTGTTTTTTGTCGAGGCTTTATGTATGTCAGTAGTGATTTTGGTAAGGGCAGATTGAGTGGAAAAACCAGGACGAAAGCCTGATTGAAGCGGATCAAGGAGTTTGGAATGTTCGAGAAAATTTGATATTTGAGACTGGACCATTCTTTCGAGAGGTCTGGAAAGGTTGGAAAGTATGGAGATTGGCCGGTAGTCTTTGGGAGATGATGGGATAGAGGTTTTATTTATAGGCTGCACTAGGGCTTTTTTCTAAGAAGTCGAGAATACTGCTTCTTGTAGTAAGAAATTATAAATGAAGAGTAGGAGAGGTAGGATATCGATGAGGAATACTTTGAGTAGTTTGACGAGTATCTCGTCTAAGCCGGTAGAACTCGAGCGGGATTTGAGAACGGAGGAAATAATGTCTGTACGTAAAATGTCTAAGAAATAAAAGTTGTCGGGGTAAGATGCGATCCCACGTATGTAAAATTCTCCACTTGTTCCAGGACGTTATCTTCGACTCTAATTCCTCGCATTATTTTCCTCGGGCTCTTTTCTACCCTCATCACTAACTACATTATTACCTATCATCGACTTATAACCGTATTGATTCCCTAAGATTTTTATATCAGATTGCTAACATTGTGCTGGAGGTTTCTGTTGTCCACAGATAAAACTAATATGGTATTCGCAAATGCCGGCAGTGAGTTTCTTATTGATCTCAGATTGACATATACTAGGTGGAATTTCCTCGTATCCGTCTTCCGAATTTCTGAATCCAGTCATGGATTCAGCCTTCCGAAGAGCTGAATCCATGACCAAAATGAACAATAGTAAGATCAGACTAAACCCCTGCCAGATTCCAGTTATGGTCTCAATTTCTTGCCGAGAATATTACTACACTCCCAGTTTTATGTAAACAAAAATATACATAAATAAAGTAGATACGTAAATATACATTCAGATATCTACAAAAACACACGTAAACACATTTTAGAATATGTAATATCAAAAGACCCTTATGAATGATCTTTTACCGTGGATTGGATTTTCTTAAAATATATTTTTGTTCGAACAAGGTATATAACTGAATTTCTTGAAGAAATGAGATGATATGAGATTGGTAGACCTCAGCTGAGCCTAATGCCGTAGATCGGTTAACTAATGAGCTAATCACGATTGACTGCTCGCATTGCTTATCCAAACACAATTAGCTCTTGCTAGGTTACTGGCTAAAGCTAATACCCGTTTAGTTCGACAAATCGATTTAGAAATATGTACTCAACAACCAACTTGTTAAGTACTGACTTTTCGATCTTAACAACTTTATATACATGTTAAAACATATAAGTATATAGGTATTGTGATACCACGGAGGGAGTGATATTGGAGACAGGAGGTTATGAGCCCACTGCGACAGTACCGTGACTAGACTGCTTTGGCTGTTTGTGTTATTTATAGCCGTCACTGCAGAACGTTTTTATAGATCGCTAAGGCATTCTCATTCTAATGTTTTTATTTTTCTTAGTACATTTTTGTGTTCTTGTGATTTATAAGGTCTCTCCGGACTGTTAAATGCCATTGTTTATAAACTGGACACTGATAATACCTACCTCCTTATTCAAAATAATAGAAATTGAGATATACAAACGTATAAATATCAAGGAGGAGACTTTTACTTGAGATAATTTGCTTTCTTGTAACTTTAGCACTCAATGCTAAAAAATGAAATTAAAAATTCTATAAACCGAAGAACAATACAAATATTGCAGGATTCTTAAACCAGTTGTTTCTGCATGTCCCAGAAGGAATGCATATGAAAAAAGAATTATATTTTAGTTCAAAAGCATTTTTTATAATAAATTAAAAAAAAATGAAATAAAAGCTAAAATTAATGATAAAATCAAATGGTCGTCTCATGTCGAAGTCGGTAGCTTTTGGTGGCTTAGTGTAGAGACGTCGCAGAAAGCTTTTAAATGTAGTATCGAAATATCTGTCATTTTCTATTTATGTACTCGGAGGTTTCTGTCGTCCCCTAAAATAAATGACTAAAAAACTTCATTTTTTGTTTAAATATATCGCAAAAAAATGTACTCAGTAAGCCCGTGAACTTCAGAATTGAGAATTCTGACTAAATTAATGTTAAAATAACATTTTTATTTATTATTTATTATAAATTTCATAAAATTCCCACAAAATTATTTTTGAATTATAATCAGAGCTTGAAGAAATTAAAAAGGCTCACTCTTTGTAACTATATCAAACATGCTGTTGCACTCATAGAGTAATTATTAAAAATGCTTTCTAATTATAAATATATTTATGTTTTATCATTTGTATAATCAATAAAAAATGGGCAATCGAATGTAAATATGTAAAGAAGGGAATCAATGATGACGTTTTCGAAATTTATAATGTTAGAATAAATTATTTCAAGGTATAGTTAAACAAAAGTAGATTCCATCAATTTTTTTTACTAGGATTTAATCACTGTTTGCTTAAAGGATAAGCTATTGAAACAAATTGTCCTTACTCTCTGGGAATTTTAAATAAACGGCGTTCAACTTTTTTTTTCATCAGAACAGTTTCGAGACCTGAAGTAGACAAGAGTAATTTCATTTTTCAAGGTTTTTTTTTTCTCTCTCAGGAATGTCATCTTTTTCAATTAACTTGAGATACTTCGTACTTGAGTAGAGAACTATGCACGAGACAGGTTTTTTTTTCCCCAGATTTTATACCCTTTTACTTACTTCCATAATTGCTTTGTCAGGAGTTCGAAGAAAAAAAAAAAAAATCCGTTAAATGGCACTTTTCGGTGAGTAGAATCTCCCAAAAGACATTCTTTCAGGAATTCGAAGAATCACAATCCTAATTGAATAGTATCCTTTATAACTGTCTTTTTCAATGATCTGTGTGACTTTCAAAACTGTAAAACTCTCTGACTTTAGAATAACAACAGGGCCTGTAAAATATTATATTTCTTTTACATGTTTTCTACATACATATTCCTGCTCAATGATGTATATGATTTTTTAAATACAAACATAATAGGTTCATTCAATAAATATATAACTATATTTTGGAACTTTATTCTTTTCAAATCCGTACTCTAACCGTAAAAATCGACATATGTAAAAGATGTACAAATACTTTTACACATCAAAAAAACAAAATGCTATTGTCGTTATATATTGATTTTATTAATTTTGACCTTTAAAGTGGTTAATGCGTATATACTTACCCTGTAAAAGCATTCGGTAGGGACTATGGACACATATCTACACTTTTCAATTTTTTCGATTTTTCATGTAATAATTACTTACGAGTTCAAATTTGCTAAATAAATTGTTAATAAATGTTATGGTATGTATAATTGGTATACTGTCCGCTATCGGCTGAGACCCTTAATATCTGTGAAGTCATTCTAGTTTTTTTTTATAATTTGTTTAATTGTTATATGATATATTATTTTAAAAATATATTATATTTCAAAAAAAAATATGACAAGGACCGGAACTCGAACCCGGGTTTTTCACTTCTCCGTGGCGACCCTTCAACCATATCGGCCACCCCGACACGTTTCTCGGCCAGCCCTATCAATTAATTTCCCCGATCCTGTGTCTCCGTGTTCTCGCAATTTGCGATGTATACACTGGAAGAATGTTAATTCAACATTACTTTATTTTTTGATCTTGTTCACGTTAAGTCATTAATATTATTATAATTTATTTAATTGTTACATAACACGGATATATAGGATCGGTGAAAAGAATTGATAGGGCTGGCCGAGAAACATGCCAGGGTGGCCGAGATGGTTGATGCGTCATCACTAATTGAATGACTTGGTTAACAATGACTTAATGGTTGAAATAAGTCAAGCATTTTATTGTGAATCTTATACATCATAATATCTGCACTAAATCCAATCAAATGTTTATATTTTGTTTCCTAATAAAAAAGTGTATGTATAACTACAGATTTCGATAACAGTAGTCACTAAAAAAAAATACAAAAACATAGGAAAAATCTACACATGACAGAAGCCTACTTTGTTTAGAGTAGAAGCATACTTTATGTGCTCACCCTTACACTGATATATTATTGAAGTGGGGCCGTTAATAGAGGGAACAAACATGTTATAAAGTGCTGTGATTTAGCGATAGCCAACCCAAGCGGCCACTGACTGATGCTGGCAACATTTGCAATGCAGACTAGAACCACCACAGCCCTGGCAAAACTAATGCTGGCACATCTGCATCCTGTCCTCCAAGCGCCCCTCTTGTCTCTTTGAGCCCATTGTTGTTATCCGCGTAGGATATAAGCTGAGACACTACGAGATACATGTATTATAAATATATACTATGTTTATAAGAACCATGAGTATGTATGTAAGATTGTGTAATAATTACTATTGTCCAAACCATATTGGCGTAAGGCAAGGAATCTTAACCTTGAGCTATGCTGTATATTATAATAATTTTTCTGCCGATATAATGATGCTAATTATGTTGGTTTTATAATTTTTAGTATTGGCCAAAATTATCTGGAGTCCCGTATTTCTTGAATTGTTCTTTAGGGTGATAAAAGATTCACTTTTGGCTGAAGTAGATCTGCCAATAGTTACGATTTCATCGGCATATGGATGCACTTGAGTAGTTCTAGAGTTGTTAGAATTTTGAAATTTTTAATTGCCGGCTCGAGGAAAAGTTTAAATAGCAAGTTGGCTAATCCATCACCTTGGCTGACACTATATAAAAGCCTCTGAGAGTTCTTTTTGTGTTATTTTTATTACTAGTATTAAATAGGCCAAGGTCCTGCAAGGACTTGGATAGAAAGATAGATTAAATACAAATAAATTGAACTTTTTTTTATAAAGATTCGGTTAAAAAAAAAGAATGAAAACCGGCACTGAAATAGAAATATCTATGAGTCCCTAAGTGATAACTCGGTACAGTAGCTATTAAAAGTTATATAAGTTCAAAATGTGGCCTTTCATCCTTCTTTGGTCCGCTCTGGAGTACTTTTTTATAATTATATATTATTTATATAAATATATATATATACATTTTTATATTATATTTTTATTACATATCGATTCATGAAAAGTTTTTCAACAAAGCAAAATTTCATATTTTTTTAAATGTTTTGTGAACAAACAACCTATATATTTCCAACCGTTTGGAGGTATGCTATAAGAAAAATAAGAGTACAATTTTTGCAATATTTTTTTTCACTTTTATTGTTATATTTAGAAAACCGGTAATGAATCTCCGTATTTGAAACGATCGCTTGAATATTTTCATGTAGGAAAAAGGGGAAACGTGGAATATTTTTCAATAATTTCATTCGATTTTTCTTTTATATTTTGTGAACGGTGAATGAGTTTTCGTAGCTTAAACCATGTTCCAATATTTAGCTTTTGAAATAAAAATATTCGTTCATCACGATATGACTTATGGATGGAAAGTGAATTGCAAGTAGAAATATTTGTAAATTGGTTGTACAACTAAACTAGTCGTAAAAAAAATTGTTACAAACCTTTTTCCATTTTAAACTTTCTCCATACTCACAATTATTACGATGAGGTTAAACAGTCATTTAATTAATTGCAAGCATACTTATAAAAGGAAAATGGAGTGGCTCAGTGGTAGAGCACTGATTTGCCATTCCCAACGTCCTGGGTTCAAATCCCGCTCGTTGCAGAGATTTATTTAATTAGTTTGCGGCCGGAGATGGATTCTATGAGATTTATTACCTCCTGAGGCCCATTCAGCCTCTATAAAGTAGGTACCAAAAATAAGGGGGGAATCTGGAGGATGAGCGTGATCTAGGGTAACTGTTATCCAAGAAACAGTACCGTCTAACATGTACTGAACTTATGGCCCTTCACGGGTTGTAGTAGTACAGATTTAATTTCATACCAAACAAAAGTATAATTAAGAAAAGGAAAATACGAGTTATGAATTGTACCTTGTTATTGGAGAAAATTAAAAAAGAAGAAGAAGGATCCAGAAGGAAAGAATGGAACAGATTTCTGTCGATTATTATTGAGTAAAGTTTTTAATTAACTTTTAAAATTGTGAAAGTATACGTACAAAAACTTTTCTGAAACTTTAACCAATGGGGGGATATTTCACCTTTCTTTTTGATGATTATTTTCTAAACAATTATATAACTACCTCTGTCGAGTAATATTGTGCTACTCTTGATTGTATTTGCATTTGGGTTTTAAAATATAATAATCTTTATCTTCCATCTTTTGCGAAAATATTTCCTTACTTCAAGGAAATTACTTCTTAACTCGACTATTATGTAGCATTGTTTCGATAATTTTACAAAATTAGAATCTCGTTTAACTTACATATTTGACAACAACAAAAAAATGAAAAAGTTACTCCGTTTATTTAGTTTACTATTAGACATGATTTCTCCAAATTCACCAATGTAAAAAGAAAATTTAGCACTCATTATGACTGGATGATAGAAAATTTCGATACAATTTATAAAAAAAACTATAATTGAGATTGTTGATGATGCACTTTCAAAACCTTTTAAATGCCAATGCAATAGCAGATTCGTTGTCACCAAGTGTCTTCGACATATTTGGACCACTCCTATTTTATTTATTGTTGGAAAGTAAAAAATTACTTGCTAACTTGTTGATGGGCGCTACTGTCCTACATGGAGCCTCCTCAAAGACCCTGAGCCTGTCATTCCCGTGCTCGCTCACTCCATCTCCTTACACCAAGCAACTTGAGGTCTTCTTCGACATCATCCAACCATATCATTCTCGGTCTTCCTGACACCAGTACTTACACCTTTTTCCCTTCAAATCTTCCATCCAGCAGGCGTCTTGGTACCTTTTCTGGCATCCGTTCAACGTTTCTCAGCCACCTGAGGTCTGGTTTTCCACACGTTGTACGGAGCTCACGGTTCTATTTTAATTGCCAAGTAACTCTCTTATTGACCCATATATCTTCCGCAGTATTTTCCTTTCCCAGACATTGAGTTTCCTTTTACTTTCGTCTGTCAATACTCAGTATTCACTCAGTAACTATGGGTCTCAATATAGTTTCATTAAGCTAAGAAAAGCTAATATTTTAGCTTGTTTACAATGAGCTTTAAAGTATACAGTTTTTTTATAAAGATTTTTTTTAAGCATGCCCCCAGCACTTGTTACCTGCAGACAGCCTCACATTTACTTCTTCTTAAAAAGTAATAAATACATTTGTAACAAACTGAGTGAAGTTAGGTATATTAAATGTTAATAATTGTTAAAAGGCTCTCATCTGTGCACAAAACGCGCTGGACAAACAATTCATAGGTCCAATTCGGGAATTGAGTCCGGATATGACTCAGTGCTTTTTCACTTATATCCCAACCTTAATCGAATATTCAATAAAATTAGATTTAATTCAAGAATGGTTTTGCTAATTTTACCTATCAGTAGTTGGAAACGACGGATTGTGCAAACGGGGTCAATGACCTAAGGTCATTGTAGGGCGGGGGGGTGATTAGTGAGGGCGGGAGGGGGTGACCTTGGGCTAGTGGCTGGTGTTTGTGTGCACAATGTGGCAACAGTGTAAGGAATTTATTAGATCTGGCAACGTCGCATTTGTTTACATTGCGTTTCATTCATGTAGTGGTTTGACCTTTGATGACGTCTGGTCTTATATTTGTTTACTTCCGCGTCGACGCGGCCGGTTTCGTCTGTGAGATCACCTTCAGGGCTGCTTTAAGTGGTTTATAATTTATCATCGGTAGTTAACCTGTTGCATTTGTTTGCAATGGTGGGGGTGATTGAACTTTGTACCGGTCTTGTGAGATGGGTGTGACGTAATTTCATTAAAACATCGTCGCTTTGTTTACATTTGAGTTGTAGTAGGAGTGTAAATAACCTTGTGACGTAACGGGGCATTGACCGTGTGACGTCAGAGCATGAACCTGGTGCATTTGTTTGCAATGGTGGGGGTGATTGAACTTTGTACCGGTCTTGTGAGATGGGTGTGACGTAATTTCATTAAAAGAAAAACATCGTCGCTTTGTTTACATTTGAGTTGTAGTAGGAGTGTAAATAACCTTGTGACGTAACTGGGCATTGACCGTGTGACGTCAGAGCATGAGTCACAGCTGTGCCACCTCCCCGCTTCCCAGTATGCGTTTCTCAGCAGTTCATACTTTATCTCACGGATGATAAGGCGCTGTAGTAGTGCGTAAAAATGACCTTGTGACGTCAGTTCCGTCAGAGCAGACACCACTATCGTACTTTGAATTATATTCAAAGTGATCAAGGGAAAGAATTTTACAACTCAAAGTTTAATTCTCTGATGAAAAAATACTCTATTAATCATTATTCTACTTTTACCTCAATGAAGGCTTCCATTGTAGAAAGGTTTAATAGAACATTGAAAGCGAAAATGTGGAAAGCATTCAGCTTACTAGGAAATTACAAATTTTTAGATATTTTACCCCAGATTCTACATGAGTATAATTCATCCTTTCATTCAACTATAGGTATGAAACCGATTGATGCTCGTAATAAAAAAACGGAAAAGTACTTGCAAAGCAATGTATATTCTTTGGTGCCTAAATGGAAAGGACGAATACAAAAATTTATTGAAGACGATTTTGTGAGAATATCTAAACAAAAATCGGTATTTTCGAAAGGATATTTTTCAAATTGGTCAAGTGAAATTTTTAAAATAGTCAAGGTTCAGAAGACATATCCATACACATATTTGTTAGAAGACCTGAAAGGACAGCCAATCAGTGGTTCATTTTATGAACAGGAGTTACAAAAGGTTAAATATCCAGATGTATATCTTGTAGAAAAGGTTTTGAAGAGAAAAGGAAACAAGTTGTACGTGAAGTGGTTGGGATTGGAAGAACGCAGCTGGATTGACAGAAAGGATATTGCATAATGTTGTGAAAGAAGAAAAAAACACTCTGATATTAGACATTTATTTTTTTTTTTTAATCCTGTTACAACAAAACGTTTATTAAAAACATTCCTAAAATATAAAATAGGATTTTTTTATTGACTTGTTGCTGCTATAACAT